>OZ030016.1:89275555-90475555 GCA_964023405.1 Apodemus agrarius
GAGCCAGGCTTTAAATCTATAGCTATACACTATTCGTAGCTGAATTATGAACTACTTAAGTTGTAGTTGTCACTCATTAATAGATTCAGGGACAGTTATCCTTAGCTCATAATTAGGCACGTAAGATAGATTGATTTCTAAGACACCACTCTTGTAGCATAATTGAATATATGAGACTCTGTAACTATGTACAGATTTTCATCCTGGACCATTTTAGGTAAATTTATGTCAAGAGTATGCACCTGTCCACTACACCCAAGTAATTAAGTAGTTCTTATATAAATTACTAAAGGTCCAACAGGTTTGTGACTATGTTAGCTTGAAGGTGAAGAACCCAATGGTAAAGCATCAGTTCACACACAGACTTAATAAACAATAAAGTAGCCATTCTTACTAAACTCAGTAAATGCATGAGATGGAGAATCGTTTCCCTATTTTTTTTTTAAAGATAATGTTCTTCAGGAGCAGCAAGAAACAAAACATGTAGAGACAATCACATTTGCTAAAAAATAATGTTTAAAATGAAGGGAATGTGTTCACAGTCTCCCATGTACAGTTCTGATGTGTGGCCTCTGGTTTTTACCCACTCCACCTGGCAGTCTTCACGAAACACACAAGAGACACACAAGATTCTACCTTGCAGATTGAGAGGCCAAAGTCAAGAAATGTAAAGTTCTTTAAATCATGCCCAAGCTATCTCACTCAGAATAGGATGCGCAGTTTGGTCTGAAGAGGTTGAGTATATTTAACTCTGCCCTGTAGGTTACATATGAAGACAATTGGCAAACTATGAAGAAAACTTCCAAGAACAATAATTTCAAAATTCCTGATACGGAATTGAATTGCGCGGATGCTGAAAAGGGAAAAAAAGAGAGTCAAAGTAACTTTGTTGAACTGCTGCCCCTGGAAGTCACTTCTAAAATTTTCAGCCTGCTAGACATTCGGAGTTTATGCCGAGCTTCCAGGATATGCACAAGTTGGAACTGTGCGATAAGAAACAACGACTCCTTGTGGAAACCCCACTGCTTGACCTTAAGAGCTGTGTGCCAGAAAGAAATAGACGAGGATATAGAACGTGGTTATACCTGGAGGGTAAGTTGAACCTTTGCAACTTGTTGCGGTTTTTGACAGGGGTGTTACAGCGCAGCTAAGAGAATGCTATAATTTCTGCTTAGGGAAACATGCAGAGTGTGCTGACTTTAGGGAGGGAGTGAAAGTTGGGTTATCATCCACTTTCTACTGTGTAGTCTCCACGCTGGTTTCTACTGAACTCTGTATGTCTCAGATCTCAAAGTCGGAAACTTTCCTTGTTAAGCAGAAGGGAGGTGAAGAAGCCGATTTCCTTTTCCTCCACATCATGAAAACCTCCAATCCGTACAGTAGTCTGCTCTTTGTATATACACTGATCCATACATGCACACGTGAATTTATCAATGTGATTAATATGTGTACTTCCACGTCAGATTAATCTCAGTCCTGTGAATGAATGGGTTTCCCTACCTGCAGACATGTGCACCAGCCAGCCACACTGCCAGAGTCCTTCTGAATGATGATGTCCATCCCTTTCAGGTAATACTCCTACGAAACTACCAGAAGAGCAGAGTGAAACACGAGTGGCTTAGTGGCAGATACAGCAACATCCGTTCTCCCGTTAGCCTGCCAGAGCAGGCTATGTGCCCCATGGACGCAGATACGTGGGGGGAAATTCTAGATGCAGAACTGGAAAGAGAAGCTGAAAAATCTCAATAGTTTGATGGCATGTGATCAAAATCACTCAGACTCCAAGAGACGTTTTGAAAACTGATGTTGTCCTTCTCAGCCTTTTAAATGTTTAACACTTAAAGCAAAGTTGAACATGAAGCTTTGTATTTTGCACTTTAGTTGAAAAAGTTTTCTGATCTTCTACTACAGGGAAATCATGAAATGTTATTTTTATAAGAAATAATAGACTGATAGAATGATTTTGAAATGTATTGTTCCATGTATTTATGTTAGAATATTGCATTACTTTAAGTGATAGGATTTACTGTTGTTTTCTTATTTAAACCTTCAAGAATTCAGGGGATTTTTGAAGAAATTTATTTAAAGATTCATTATAAATAAGTATATATATATATATATATATATACACATATATCATATATATACATATATATATACACACACTCATGGGGAATACTGAAGTGAATAGTTGCAATATATTTAAATTGATTGTAAATTTACATGTTAATAACTTTAAAGTTCCACTGCAGTGGAAAAGATTGAATCTGCAAATAATGAAACTATTTTAAAATGTGTTAAACCTATAGTTTATTTAAACTTGATCTAATCTTGGGGTATAATCTCTCAGATTAAGATTTTCTTTTTTTTTTTTCTACAAACCTGAGATTAGTTTCAAAGACGGAGAATGTGTAGAAGGTTTCAGGACATTTAATAACTGTTAGAACCACCATAGTCGCTCTCTTTCCAACACCTGATAGCGCCACCTAGTGTTTAGCGCCACCTAGTGTACGGCGCCACCTAGTGTTTGGCGCCACCTAGTGTACTCTTAGGTACTTCTCCTTTCTCACAAGAAAAAATTCTTCTCGGAGCCCTGTTTGACTTTGTTAAAGTGTATCTTTGCAGAGAGAGACTTTTTCCCCCCCAACTTTGTTTCCCTTTTTTCCTAAAAGGATATTATGTAGCACATTCCACCTACCAGGTTAATCCTCCTGACTCTGTAAGTCATGTAACAAAGTGTCTACAAATACGGCCATGTGTGTGGGGTTTTCTGTAGCTGTATTCCTTCCCTCGTGTTGCTGTGATTAAACACCAAAATCAGCTATGGAAAAAGGAGTTCATTTGTCTTATAGTTCCAGAACAATACGAGCCCATCACTTCACAGAAAGCGTGGCAGCAGTTATTAAATACTAGGAAGCCAGTATGTAATAACTAGGCCTGGAGATTAGAGCGAGAGGCCAAGACAACATCCTCATCCAAAAGCATGCACAGAGAGCAAACTGGACGCAGGTGGGGTCTTAAGCTCTCAAAAGCCTGGTGCTGGTAACATACGTCTACAGGCAAGGTCGCATCTCCTAAACCTCGGCAAGCATGCCTACCAACCAGGGACCAACACCTTTTCACATACAGGAGCCTATGGGAAACATTTCTTATCAAGCTACCACAGTTTTTTTTTTTTTGAAAGTCTAGGAAACCGATATTTAATAACCAGACAGCTGTGAGAACAATTCTCCCTCATGTACATAATTTTTTTTTTTTGCTGCATCACATGGACGATTATTATCTACTACTGTTTTATTGGAAATTAAAAATAAGTTAATTGGAAATGACCTTGAAAACCAGGCAGTGCCATTCCCAGGGCTATTCAGAAATTTCCCAAATTCAAACAGCCTGGGCTCCAAACTATCTATTCTCTAGTAGTTTCTCCATTGTATCATAAAGCAGTTCTCCCCCAGGAGTGGTGCGGTAATTAGAAAGTTTCCTAATAGGATGCTCTCCGTAGCTTGTCCCGTTCCTACCTACTAGGATGGCACTGATTTAGTCCCTCTCTAGGTTTGCTATCCCAATGCTTGAAGACAGCTGGCCTGTTACTCCCTGTTGTCTTCCCCGTTACTTCTGACAGTCACGTGCCATGGTGTCTAAGGCAAACAGCTTGTCTACTGCTTCTGCCCTCTTAACTGAAGTGTCATCAAAAGGAAGATGTCCCACAGACTTAATTTCAGGAGAGATCATTAAAAAGCACTTTAAAAATCTTGAAAATGTGAAAGTGAAGAGTCTTACTGTACAACAGTAGCACACACGCACATATGCGGGTGCTATTAGCTATTTCTTGTAATGAACGTTCTGCCATCCAGTTTTCCTGCTGATAAAGAATGCACTAATGGGGAGCCGCCCTTGTCGCTCATGGCTTTCCCCGCAGCCACTGGACTGAGTCTAAGAGTGGAAAGTGACTAAAGCCACCTGTTTCTTAAAGTGGAAGACGAGTGATGAAACCGTTTCCTGCCACAAAGAGAAGTGAGTCCTCAGAATACACATCCAGCAGAAAAACAGGAAGTGGACGAGGGGATTGCGGTGTGTACGACTCTGATTCTAGTCTTTCTACTTGTAGTTTATGGTACAAACAGCACTTGAACCCTACCCATAGGGTATTCTTATTGTTTTTCAAGTGTAAGACACTTGCAGTTTACATTATTAGTATATCTTAGTTTTGCACTAGGAGCACTACCAGTAGGTCTCCGTTCACCTGGTTGTCAAGTATATGATGCCTGTGGTTGTCAAGTATGTGATGCTTGTAGTTCACATTGGTATTTTAGTTTTAGAGATCTCAAACCTTGCTTTGTCCTTCCTCTGTCCTGCCAATTTTGCGTCCTAACAGTAGTTCCTGCCTCAGGTCTGCTCAGCCTTTCTTTCTTAGTCTCCTAGAACTTGTTCTTCCCACCGAATGGAAATGCTGCTAAGACACAAGCAGCTTACTTTCTAAATGTCTCTGATACACCTTTGTGGTGGATTTGTTGGAAACTCCCTTCCTGTGATTCTTAGTAGGCGGGCATGTCATACATTTCTTTTCACACGCTAACCAGTCTTCTAAGTCCTCTAGGGAGACTCACTGTCCTAAAACTACTCTTTCCATGCCGGTGTCCATGAGGGCTCAGCCTGGCCTTCTTCTTATTTTCTGATCATCTATGCCCTCATCACTACCACTGCTGATGTTTCTGTTGTCTGTATCCATGACTTGCCATTGGATTTGTCCAGTCCATTCCAGAAACACCTGTCCCAATGTGTGGGAAGCCTACCTGAGTCAGTACGACCAGAACCAGAGACCATTGCCTTCGGCCCCGACCTCAGAAAGCGGCCAGGGCTTCAAGGTAGCTAACCCTGCTTCTGCTTTTCTTGATCCGTGACTGTCCAGTCCAGAACCAGTTCTTACCTGTTTAATTATGGAGCTGTCTGACCAGTCCATCCTTTCTCCATGTTTTTCTCTGCTTCATTACTTCTTACCCTCATTTGAAGTTGATATGGCTGTGGTAACCTTCTAACCGGTATGCCTTCCTTTTACTGTCTGCCTAAAAAAAAAAAAATCCTCAAATTAGCATGCCACCTCTAATTTGGACCATTCACTACATTCACATAGAGACCAGATGTCTCTGAAAAGCCAGTGAGGCTTTTTCTGACTCACCCTGGCTTACCCCAGGAGCCTTTTCTCTCACAACTTTCTGGTTCGGTTTAGTCACACTGAATCATTCACAGTGGCTTGGCCGCGCCTGCTCCCCTGCCCTTCCCCTTTTGTGCAGGTCCTGTGACACAACACCTGTAGAGCTCTCCCCTTCCTCCACCACCAATTCTTGACTTGGCAAAAATCTTTCCTGCAAACCATCCACAACTGTATTAGTCTAAATGTGTTACCTTCTAAAGTGTCTATACATCGTTGTAGCATTGTCAAAGGCTGTCACACTGTGCTGTTGGTTTCTCTACCTGCCCCTATAGAGGGGGAATTTTTTAGGAACATAAACCTGCCATTTTTAAGGTTTATTTTCTTTAAAAATTCTTAGTTATTTATTGTTTTATTTATTAGTAGTAATCACATGCATAATGAATAAGAAAATGCATTATTGTGAATAATATAAAATATGTATCGTGATAGTAGCAAATTTGCTCTTTGTTAATGAATAAGACTATATTCAAATGCAAACTATAATTCCTGGGATGTCTTGACAGACTCAGTGTTAAAATGTAGTGGACTGTTCTAATCTTCAAAGGTGTACTTGGAACTTTAAGTGTTTTGCTCTATTTTTAACAAGCACTTGAAAATAAACTCAGTTTTTAAAATATCACATATTTCTTTTCTTCTGTTATTGGCACCCCAGTCAGTTTCTAGTGTTACCTTTGCAAGTTAAATGAATAAACATTAAGTTGTTTCCTAGTTTATTAAAATAATTCTTTGTATAACAAGATACATGGTGTACTGGCTAGTTTTGTGTGTCAACATGACACAGGCTGGAGTTATCATAGGAAAAGGAGCTTTAGCTGGGGAATGCCTCCCTGAGATCCAGCTGTGGGGCATTTTCTCAATTAGTGATCAAGGGGGGAGGGCCCCTTGTGGGTGGTACCATCTCTGGGCTGGTATTCTTGGGTTCTATAAGAGAGCAGGCTGAGCAAGCCAGGGGAAGCAAGCCAGTAAGGAACATCCCTCCATGGCCTCTGCATCAGCTCCTGCTTCCTGACCTGCTTGAGTTCCAGTCCTGACTTCCTTTGGTAATGAGCAGCTGTGTGGAAGTGTAAGCTCAATAAACCCTTTCCTCCCCAACTTGCTTCTTGGTCATGATGTTTGTGCAGGAATAGAAACCCTGACTAAGACAAATTGGTACCAGGAGTGGGGTATTCCTGTGACAACCTGACCATGTTTTGGGGAGGACTGTGGAAGGACTTTGGAACTTTGGGCTAGATGGTCCATTCAGTGCTGAGACCTCTGTGAGATGTTGTGGAGGAGCTTGGAAGATTATGTTGAGAACAGTACAGAAGATGGAGGCCTGGCTTGTGAAATTTCAGAGGGAAGATTAAAGACTCTTATCAGGGCCCGGGAGATTCTGTGGTTTTGGTTAGCTGGGGCTGAAGGATCAGCTGTGATTAACAAGATACCAGAACCACTAAAGGGAAGTTTTGTGTTACTGGGACTATTGATGCTGGTTAGCTGGAGCTAAGAAATTAGCAGTGATTAAGAAGAAACCAGCGTCTGTGGTGAATGCACACACTGTGTAAAGCCAGCAAGATAATTAAAAGGGAATATTAATTGTTTTTAAAAATGTTAATCAGTTTAATTTACCATATAAAAATATACTTAGAAACCTTTCTCTTGTTATTTATGACAACCCAGTCTTAGACAATGGGAAAAGTGCATAGAAACTATAGACCTTAAAGCATTTGCATATATATATATATATATATATATATATATATATATATATGTCTAATTTGAGAAATACAGCATATCTCTAACTATTTTAATTTCCTTTTTGCTTTAATTTTGTTTTACCTGTTCTCTAAAACTTAAGATATCCTATCATTTTTAACAAAAATAGTTGAGCAATAAAAGGAGGGTCCTTAGATGAAATACCCTACAGTGGAGAGAGGGGACTGGCAGAGCCCACCTCCAGCAGAAAGACAAGGCATCAAGGGAGGGATGGGTTGTCATCCCACAGTCAAAACCTCTGACCCATAATTGTTCCTGTCTGAAAGAACTACAGGGATGGAAATGGAGAAGAGCCTGAGGAAAAGAAGGCCCAGCAACAGGCCCAAAATGGGATCCAGCTCAGGGGGAGGCCCCAAGGCCTGACAATATTACTGAGGCTATGAAGCGTTCACAAAATGGGACCTATCATGACTGCCCTCCAGGAGACCCGGTGGGCAGCTGAAAGAGTCAGATGCAGATATTTGTACCCAACCAATGAGCAGAAGCTGCTGACCTCTTTGGTTGAGTTGGGGAAAGGCTGGGGGAAGCTGAGGAGGAGGGCAGCCCTGTAGGAGGACCAGCAGTCTCAATTAACCTGGAGCCCTGAGATCTCTCAAACACTGGACCACCAACCCGGTGGCATGAACCAGCTGATAAGATTCTGCTCGGTTGGAGAGGATGCACCTAGCTCTCAGGAGACTGGAGGCCTCAGGGAGTTTACAGGTCTGGTGGGGTGGGGGGATGGAAGTGGGGAGACAGGGAGCAGGGCGTGGGTATGGGATGTGGAACAGTCGGAGGGTGGACCACTAGGGGAATGGAATCTGGAGTATAAAAAAAAGATTAAATTAAAAGAAGGAATGTAAAAAATAAGTTGAGTAGTAATATCAGGAGACAAATGGCAAAGGGTGTGTAAGATGGGCAGGGCTGTGCTCTCACTTGGAGTTAAGTCAAAATCCACATGATCTCAAGCTGGGGAAATGGGTCCATTGTGAGCAAAGCCAATTATTACAGTAACCAACATTCCTCGGAAGATGGCTCTGTACCGGACACTGAGCTTATGTGGTGGACACCCTTACCTCACCTCCATTTTATGAAGTAACTGAAAAATTGATCTTGCAGTAGAGCTCTTAGCCCTGTGAGATTATACAATGTGTGATGAGTGCCCTGCTGGGCTTAGAGGGTGTGAATGGCTGCAGCTCAGGGTGTCTCAATACACAGACTGAGCAACTGAGGGAACACCGGGAGTGTTGCAGTACAGCTTTGTTCTGGAAGCTGTCGAGCCCACAGAAAGCAAGTGTGTGTGAGAGTGTGTGAGTGTATGTGTGAGTGTGTGAGTGTACACGCGCGCGCGCACACACACACACACACACACACACACAAACATCACCATGGAGATATGTGTTGTACTTATTTTTGCTGAAGCATTTTTCAAAACTGACACTCTACCGATATATAGTTCAACACGGATCTTCTAAGGATACTTTCCTATATTCACTATTAGATTTTAAGGTGCTTATTCTTACTATATAATTTAAAGTCCATTTCAAAGTTCCCAATACCTCCCACAATATCCTTTATGATTTTTTTAATTTTTTATCCAAATAAGACAGTGCATCCAGATCTAGATATCTACCTCTCTATCTTTCTACTTCTATATCTCTCAATCTCTGCCTCCCTCCTCCCTTTACCCCTCCCTCTCTCCCCCTCTCAGAACTATTTTTTTCCCCAAGATATTACTACCTTTGTAAAGACGATCATCTTATAGGCTATTACTTATCTGTTGCTGCCTTTGCAATTTGCTTTGGCTGAAATATATTTACCAATACTTTTTCAAGAGGCTGAGAAATTAAGCAAAGAACCTCTGTGAAGCAAAGGGAGGATGACTCTTGCAATCTCCCAGTACTGAAGACACACACAGCTGAAGACCTAGTCGAGGGAAAGGACTGGATGAGCAACTGAAGCAGCCTTGTTGACACCTCTGGAGAGCTCCACACAAAAGCCCAGCTCCAATTCAGTTGATTTCCTTGTTTTATGAAGGCAAGAAAACCCCACTGTTCCATAGATGACAGCATAAGTCCTACCTTTATGCTGATATCACTTGAGCCACTCCAATTACCCATGCATAGCACCTTTATGAAATACATATATAAAGCATGCTAAAAGGCAGTAGTACCTGATTAAAAGTAATGATGAAAAAATCATTATATAATAGAGCCAGAGTCACAGGATCTAGTTGGTGGAGTTTACTGGTAATTTGAAAATAATGGATGGTCCAATCCTCTTCTGCACCAGGGAGCTGGGGCTGTTCCACAGTCCTCTGTGCACAGGTCTGGCCAGAAGAGAGCTAGTATCCCAGGAGTGCTGACACAGGCTTACAGGCCCACAGGAGGGACAAGCTCCAGCCAGAGACAGCAAGACCAACTAACACCAGAGATAGCCAGATGGTGTAAGGCAAGTGCAAGAATCTTATCGAAAAAAAAACAAAGGTTACTTGGCATCATCAGAAACCAGTTTTCCAACCACAGCAAATCCTGAACCCCAACATATGAAAAAAGCAAGATTTGGAATTAACATCTCATATCATGATGCTAATAGAGGACTTTAGGGATATAAATAACTCCCTTAAAGAAATACAAGAGAACACAGTAAACAGGTAGAAGCCCTTAAAGAGGAAACACAGAAAGTCCCTTAAAGAATTAAAGGAAAATACAACCAAATAGGTGAAGAAATTGAACAAAACCATCCAGGATCTAAAACTGGAAGTAGAAACAATGAGGAAATTACAAAGGGAGACAACTCTGGAGATAGAAAACCTAGGAAAGACATCAGGAGTCATAGATGCAAGCATCATCAACAGAATTCAAGAGATAGAAGAGAGAATCCCAGGTAGAAAAGATGCCATAGAACACATTGACACAACAGTCAAGGAAAATGCAAAATGCAAAAAGCTCCTAACCCCAAACATCCAGGAAATCCAGGACACAATAAGACCAAATCTAAGAATAATAGGTGCAAAAGATTCCCAAATTAAGGGCCAGTAAATATCTTCAACAAAATTATAGAAGAAAACTTCCCTAACCTAAAGAGGTACCCATGAAGAATTCCAAATAGATTGGACAAGAAAAAAATTCCTCCCATCACATAATAATCAAAACACCAAATGCACAAAATAAAGACTATTAAAAGCAGTAAGGGGAAAAGGTCAAGTAACATATAAAGGCAGACCTATCAGAATTACACCAGACTTCTCACCAGAGATTATAAAAAGCCAAAAGATCCTGGGCAGATGTTATACAGACCCTAAGAGAACACAAATGCCAGCCCAGGCTACTATATACAGCAAAATGCTCAATTACTATAGATGGAGAAACCAAGAATTCCATGACGAAAACAAATTTCCACAAACCCAGCCCTTCAAAAGATAGAAAATGGAAAACTCCAACACAAGGAGGGAAACTACACCTTAGAAAAAACAGGAATCTTCTTTTAACAAACCAAAGAGAAAATAGCCACATAAACATAATTCCACCTCTAACAACAAAAATAACAGGAAGCAACAATCACTTTTCCTCAATATCTCTTAACATCAATGGATTCAATTTCCCAATAAAAAGGCATAGACTAACAGACTGGATATGTAAACAAGACCCAATGTTTTGCTGCATACAAGAATCCCACCTCAATGACAAAGTCACATGCTGCCTAAAAGTAAAAGGCTAGAAAACTATTTTCCAAGCAAATTATCCCAAGAAACAAGCTGAGTAGCCATTCTAATATCAAATAAAATCAACTTTCAACCTAAAGTTATCAAAAACGATAAGAAAGGAAACTTCATACACATCAAAGGAAAAATCTACAAAAATGAACTCTCAATTCTGAACATCTATGCTCCAAATACAAGGACACCCATATACATAAAAGAAACTTTACTAAAGCTCAAGGTACACACTGCACCTCACACAATAATAGTGTGAGACCTCAACACCCCACTCTCATCAATTGAACAGATCATGGAAACAAAAACTAAATAGGGAAAAACGGTGAGACTAACAGAAGGTATGGGATTAAAAAGATTTAACAGATATCTATAGAACATTTTATCCTAAAGCAAAAAAATATACCTTCTTAGCACCTCCCAGTACCTTCTCCAAAATTGACCATTTAATCAGTCACAAAAAAGGCCTCAGCAAATACAAGAAGATTAAAATAATCTCATGCGGGCGGTGGGGAAGCCGGAGGGTCACCCAGCATCCCAGGTGCTCAGAACCATCCAGCGGCGGCGGCAGAACCAGGTACCCGACACAGCCCAAGCTTAAGACCTTCGGGGACTCAGGCCTGGAGTGGGAGTTGGGCACAGAGTAGCGGGTGCACTCTGCAATCGCGCGGCGGACCCCGAGCTCCCTGCAGGCAGCTGCCATATTGCCTGCAGCTTCCCGCCCAGCTGGTGGTGGGGAAGCCGGAGGGTCACCCAGCGTGCCAGGTGCTCAGAACCATCCGGCGGCGGCGGCAGAACCAGGTACCCGACACAGCCCGAGCTTAAGACCTTCGGGGACTCAGGCCTGGAGTGGGAATTGGGCACAGAATAGCGGGTGCACTCTGCACTCGCGCGCGGGGCGGACCCCGAGCTCCCTGCAGGCAGCTGCCATATTGCCTGCAGCTTCCCGCCCAGCTGGCGGTGGGGAAGCCGGAGGGTCACCCAGCGTCCCAGGTGCTCAGAACCATCCGGCGGCGGCGGCAGAACCAGGTACCCGACACAGCCCGAGCTTAAGACCTTCGGGGACTCAGGCCTGGAGTGGGAATTGAGCACAGAATAGCGGGTGCACTCTGCACTCGCGCGCGGGGCGGACCCCGAGCTCCCTGCAGGCAGCTGCCATATTGCCTGCAGCTTCCCGTCCAGCTGGTGGTGAGGAAGCCAGAGTCAGCCAGTGTGCCAGGTACCCAGACCCAGCCGGAGGCCGAACCAGCCTCCCATCCAGCCAGTGGCAGGGAAGCTGGAAACCGGACCCAGCCAGCTTCCCAGCAGCTTGGGACCAGCAGGCGGAACCAGATAACTGAGATATCCCAACTTTAAGACCCCTGGGGAAACAGGATATCAGACAGCGAACCCTGAGCAGGAGCAGTGCAGAGCAGCCGCCCAACAGGCGGAACCAAATACCTGGGATATCCTGAGGTTAAGACCTCGGGGGACTCAGGCCACCTGTCAGCAATCTGTGAGCAAGAGCCCCGCAGGACAGTGATTCAGGTATCCCAGTCACTGGGAAATAGCCTTACAACCCCACAGGAGGGTCAAGCACCAGCTAGTATCTACAGGACCAACTAACACCAGAGTTAACCAGATGGCAAAAGGCAAACGTAAGATCGCTACTAACAAAAATCAAGGCAATATGGCGGCATCCGAACCCAGTTCCCCAACAGCAATAAATATTGGATACCCCGAAACACCAGAAAAACAAGACTCAGATCTAAAATCACTGGTCAGGATGCTGATAGAGGAACACTTAGATAAATCTCTTAAAGTAATACATGAGAAAATAGATCAAAAGCTAGAAGCCATTGCAAGACAAACACAATTAAATCCCAGATATCTCAACACACCAGAAAAACAAGACTCAGATCTAAAATCACTGGTAAAGATGCAGATTGAGGATCACTTAGATAAATTTCTTAAAGTAATAGAGGAGAAAATAGATCAAAAACTAGAAGCCCATACAAGGCAGACACAAAAATCACTTAAAGAAATCCAGGAGAATATAGAGCAAAAAGTGAATCCCAATAAGGGGGAGAAACAAAAATCACCCAAAGAAATACAAGAGAACATGGGTCAACGAGTAGAAGTCATAAAGGAGGAAACACAAAAATCCCTTAAAGAATTACAGGAAAACACAAACAAGCAACTGAAAGATCTGAGCAAAACCATACAAAATCTAAAAACAGAAGTAGAAACAACTAAGCAATCGCAAAGGGAGACAATGTTGGAAATAGAAAACCTTGGGAAGAAATCAGGAGTCATAGATGCAAATATCAACAATAGAATACAAGAGATAGAAGACAGAATCTCAGATGCTGAAGATACCATAGGAACCATGGATTCAACAATTAAAGAAAATGCAAAATGCAAAAAGCTGGTAACCCAAAACATTCAGGAAATCCAGGACACAATGAGAAGACCAAACCTAAGGATTATAGGGATAGATGAGAATGAAGATCTACAACTTAAAGGGCCAGCAAATATCTTCTACAAAATTATGGAAGAAAATTTCCCCAACCTAAAGAGAGAGATGCCCATGAATATACAAGAAGCCTTTAGAACCCCAAATAGACTGGACCAGAACAGAAATACTTCCCGTCACATAATAGTCAAAACCCCAAATGTACTAAACAAAGAAAGAATATTAAAGGCAGTAAGAGAAAAAGGACAAGTAACATATAAAGGAAGACCTATCAGAATTACACCAGACTTCTCACCTGAGACCATGAAAGCTAGAAGATCCTGGGCAGACCTTATGCAGACCCTAAGAGAACACAAACTTCAGCCAAGACTACTATACCCAGCGAAACTCTCAATTGCCATAGATGGGGAAACCAAGATATTCCACGACAAAACCAAATTTGCAAGATACTTATCTACAAACCCAGCCCTACAAAGGATAATAGGGGAAAAATACCAACACAAGGGGGGAAACAACACCCCAGAAGAAACAAGATAGAAACCCCATCTCATCCAACCCAAAAGAAGAGAACCACTCAAATACAAATAATAATAACAATTCCCAAAATGTCAGGAAGTAATAATTACTATTCCTTAATATCTCTTAATATCAATGGACTCAATTCCCCAATCAAAAGACACAGACTAACAGACTGGATACGGAAACAGGACCCTACATTTTGCTGCATACAGGAAACACATCTCAGTGTCAAAGACAAACACCTCCTTAGAGTAAAAGGCTGGAAGACAGTTCTACAAGCAAATGGTCCCAGGAAACAAGCTGGAGTAGCCATTCTAATATCAGATAAAATCGACTTTCAACCTAAAGTCATCAAAAGAGACACAGAAGGTCACTTCCTGCTTGTCAAAGGGAAAATCCACCAAGAAGAATTCTCAATACTGAACATCTATGCACCAAATGCAAGGGCACCCTCATTCGTAAAAGAAACTTTACTAAAGCTTAAAGCACACATCGCACCTAACACAATGATTGTAGGTGACTTCAACACTCCACTCTCCTCAATGGACCGATCAGGAAAGCAGAAACTAAACAGGGACACAGTGAAACTAATTGAAGCTTTGGACCAATTGGATTTAACAGATATATATAGAACATTCCATCCTAAAACAAAAGAGTATACCTTTTTCTCAGCACCGCACGGTACCTTCTCAAAAATTGATCATATAATTGGTCACAAGACAGACCTCAACAAATACAAGAAGACCGAACTAATCCCATGTCTCCTATCGGATCACTATGGAGTAAAAGTGGTCTTCAATAGCAAGAAGAACTACAGAAAGCCCACATACACATGGAAACTGAACAATACTCTACTCAATGACACCCTGGTCAAGGAAGAAATAAAGAAAGAAATCAAAGACTTTTTAGACTTCAATGAAAATGAAGGTACGACCTACCCAAATCTCTGGGATACAATGAAAGCAGTGCTAAGAGGAAAACTCATAGCCCTGAGTGCCTCCAAAAAGAAACTGGAAAGAGCATACACTAGCAACTTAACAGCACACCTGAAGGCGCTGGAACAAAAAGAAGCTAACTCACCCAGGAGGAGTAGAAGAGAGGAAATCATCAAACTAAGGGCTGAAATCAATCAAGCAGAAACAAAGAGAACCATACAAAGAATCAACAAAACCAAGAGCTGGTTCTTCGAGAAAATCAACAAGATAGATAAGCCCTTAGCTAGACTAACCAAAGGGCACAGAGATAGTATCCAAATTAACAAAATTAAAAATGAAAAGGGGGATATAACAACAGAAACAGAGGAAATTCAAAAGATCATCAGATCCTACTACAAAGGCCTATACTCAAAACAACTGGAGAATCTGGAGGAAATGGACAATTTCCTAGACAGATACCAAATACCAAAATTAAATCAGCATCAAGTAGACCAGCTAAACAGTCCCATAACCCTTAAAGAAATAGAAGGGGTTATAGAAAGCCTCCCAACCAAAAAAAGTACGGGACCAGATGGTTTTAGTGCAGAATTCTACCAGACCTTCAAAGAAGACTTAACACCAATACTCTTCAAACTATTCCACAAAATAGAGACAGAAGGGACACTGCCCAACTCATTCTTCGAAACCACAATTACGCTGATACCTAAACCACAAAAAGATCCAACAAAGAAAGAGAACTACAGGCCAATTTCTCTTATGAATATAGATGCAAAAATACTAAATAAAATCCTTGCCAACCGAATCCAAGAGCATATCAAAACGATCATTCACCATGATCAAGTAGGCTTCATTCCAGGAATGCAGGGATGGTTCAATATACGGAAATCCATCAATGTAATCCACTACATAAACAAACTAAAAGAAAAAAACCACATGGTCATCTCATTAGATGCTGAAAAAGCATTTGACAAAATTCAGCATCCTTTCATGCTAAAAGTCTTGGAAAGAGCAGGAATTCAAGGCCCATACCTAAACATAGTAAAAGCAATCTACAGCAAACCAGTAGCTAACATCAAAATAAATGGAGAGAAACTTGAAGCAATTCCACTAAAATCAGGGACTAGACAAGGCTGTCCTCTCTCTCCATATCTTTTCAATATAGTACTTGAAGTTCTAGCGAGAGCAATCAGACAACATAAGGAAGTCAAAGGGATACAAATTGGAAAGGAAGAAGTCAAAGTATCATTATTTGCAGATGATATGATAGTCTACTTAAGCGATCCAAAAAACTCCACCAGAGAACTTCTACAGCTGATAAACAACTTCAGCAACGTGGCTGGTTATAAAATTAACTCAAGCAAATCAGTAGCCTTCTTGTACTCAAAGGACAAGCAGGCTGAGAAAGAAGTTAGGGAAATAACACCCTTCACAATAGCCACAAACAACATAAAGTACCTTGGCGTAACTCTAACCAAACAAGTGAAAGATCTGTATGACAGGAACTTCAAGTCCCTGAAGAAAGAAATCGAAGAAGACCTCAGGAGATGGAAAAATATTTCTTGCTCCTGGATTGGCAGGATCAATATAGTAAAAATGGCCATCTTGCCAAAAGCAATCTACAGATTCAATGCAATCCCCATCAAAATCCCAACTCAATTCTTCATAGATCTAGAAAGAGCAATTCTCAAATTCATCTGGAGCAACAAAAAACCCAGGATAGCTAAAACTATTCTCAACAATAAAAGGACTTCTGGGGGAATCAATATCCCTGACCTCAAGCAGTACTACAGAGCAATTGTGTTAAAAACTGCATGGTATTGGTACAGCAACAGGCAGGTAGATCAATGGAATAGGATTGAAGACCCAGAAATTAACCCACAGACTTATGGTCACTTGATCTTTGATAAAGGAGCCACAACCATCCGGTGGAAAAAAGATAGCCTTTTCAACAAATGGTGCTGGTTCAACTGGAGGTCAACATGCAGAAGAATGCGAATTGACCCACTCTTATCTCCTTGTACTAAGATCAACTCCAAGTGGATCAAGGACCTCCACATAAAACCAGACACACTGAAACTATTAGAAAAGAAACTTGGGAAGACCCTGGAGGACTTGGGCACAGGGGAAAAGTTCCTGAACAGAACACCAATAGCTTATGCTCTAAGATCAAGAATCGACAAATGGGACCTCATAAAATTACAAAGTTTCTGCAAAGCAAAGGACACTGTCAGAAGGACAAAACGGCAACCAACAAAGTGGGAAAAGATCTTCACCAACCCCACATCCGACAGAGGGCTAATATCCAATATATACAAAGAACTCAAGAAGTTAGACCCCAAAGAACCAAATAACCCTATCAAAAAATGGGGCACAGAGCTAAACAAAGAATTCTCACCAGAAGAAATTCGGATGGCCGAGAAACACCTTAAAAGATGTTCAACATCATTAGTCATCAGGGAAATGCAAATCAAAACAACCCTGAGATTCCACCTCACACCAGTCAGAATGGCTAAGATTAAAAACTCAAGAGACAACAAGTGCTGGCGAGGATGTGGAGAAAGAGGAACACTCCTCCACTGTTGGTGGGATTGCAAAATGGTAAAACCGCTCTGGAAATCAGTTTGGCGGTTCCTCAGAAAATTGGGCATGTTACTTCCAGAGGACCCTGGCATACCACTCCTGGGCATATACCCAGAGGATTCCCCTGCATGCAATAAGGACACATGCTCCACTATGTTTATAGCAGCCTTGTTTATAATAGCCAGAAATTGGAAGCAGCCCAAATATCCCTCAAAGGAGGAATGGATACAGAAAATGTGGTATATTTATACAATGGAATACTACACAGCAATTAAAAATAATGAATTCATGCAATTTGTAGGTAAATGGTTAGACCTGGAAAATATCATCCTGAGTGAATTAACCCAATCACAAAAGAATGCACCTGAAATGCAATCACTGATAAGTGGATATTAATGAGCCCAGAAGCCCTAAATACTCAAGACACAAATAGCAAGTCAAATGATTCCCAAGAAGAAGAAAGGAGAGGACCCTGGGCCTGTAAAGATTGCTTCCAGTTTAGTAAAGAAACTGAGGGGGGAGGGGGAATTATTGGGGAACAGATGGGGGGAGAGGAACTATGGGAGCTATGGTGGGTGGGAACTGGGAAAGGGGAAAGCCTTTGGAATGTAAACATAGAATATAGAAAATAAAATTAAAAAAAAAAAATAAAAGAAAAAAAAAAAAAGAAAAAAAAAAAAAAAATAATCTCATGCATCCTGTCAGATCACCATGGACTATGGCTTGTCTTCAATAGCAGACAACAGAGAGCCCACATACACGTGGAAGCTGAACAACACTCTACTCAATGATAACTTGGTCAAGGAAGAAATAAAGAAAGAAATTAAAGACTTTTTAGAACTTAATGAAAATGAAGCCACAACATACCCAAACTTATGAGACACAATGAAAGCAGTACTAAGATGAAAACTCATACCTCTGAGTGCCTCCAAAAAGAAACTGGAGAAAGCATGCACTAGCAGCTTGACAACACATCGGAAAGCTCTAGAACAAAAAGAAGCAAATACACCCAAGAGGAGTAGACAGGAGGAAATAATCAAACTCAGGGCTGAAATCAACCAAGTAGAAACAAAAAGAACTATACAAAGAATCAACAAAACTAGGAGCTAGTGTTTTGAGAAAATGACCAAGATAGGTAAACCCTTAGCCAAACTAACCAGACAGCGCAGAGACATTATCCAAATTAACAAAATCAGAAATGAAAACAGAGACATAACAACAGAAACTAAGGCAATTCAAAAATATCTTCAGATCCTACTATAAAAACATATACTCAACAAAACTGGAAAATCTGAATGAAATGGTCAATTTTCTAGACAGATACCAGGTGCCAAAGTTAAATCAGGATCAGATAAATGATATAATCAGTCCCATAACTCCTAAAGAAATAGAAGCAGTCATTAATAGTTCCCCTGGGTGGAGTTTTATCAGACCTTCAATGAAGACCTAAAACCAACACTCTTCAAAGTATTCCACAAAAATAGAAACAGAAGGAACACTACTCAATTTGTTCTACAAAGCTACAATTACTCTAATACCTAAACCACACAGAGACCCAACAAAAAAGGAGAACTTCACATCAGTTCCCTTATAATTATCGATAAAAAAAGTACTCATTAACATTGTCTCAAACCAAGGCTAAGAACACATCAAAATGATCATCCATCATGATCAAGTAGGCTTCATCCAGATGCCAGGATGAGATGGTTCAATATGCGGAAATCCATCAATGCAATCCACTATATGAACAAACTCAAAGAAAAAATACACGTGATTATTTCATTAGATGCTGAGAAAGCATTTGACAAAACCCAACACCTGTTCATGATAAAAGTCTTAGAAAGATCAGGAATTCAAGGCTCATACCTAAACATAGTATTTTTTAAAAAAAAAAAAAAGCAATTTACAGCAAACCAGTAGCCAACATCAAACTAAATGGAGAGAAACTTGAAGCAATCCCACTAAAATCAGGGAGTGGACGAGGCTTCCCACTCTCTCCCTACCTATTCAACACTCAAAGTCCTAACCAGAGCAATTAGACATCAAAAAGAGGTCAAAGGGATACAAATTGGAAAGGAAGAAGTCAAAATACCACTATTTGCGTATGATATGATAGGATACTTAACTGATACCAAAAATTCAACCAGAGAACTCCTAAACCTGATAAACAACTTCAGCAAAGTGGCTGGATATAAAATTAACTGAAACAAATCAGTGGCCTTCCTCTACTCAAAGGATACAGAGGCTGAGAAAGAAATTAGGGAAACAATACCCTTCACAATTGTCACAAATAATACAAAATACCTTGGTGTGACTCTAACTAAGAGTTACTAAGAGTTAGTAAGCAAGTGAAAGATCTGTATGACAAGAACTTCAAGTCTCTGAAGAAAGAAATCGAAGATCTCAGAAAATGGGAAGATCTCCCATGCTCATGGGTTGGCAGGATTAATATAGTAAAAATGGCCACTTTGCCAAAAGCAATCTACAGATTCAATGCAATCCCCATCAAAATTCCAACTCAATTCTTCATAGAGTTAGAAAGAGCAATTTGCAAATTCACCCGGAATAACTAAAATCCAGGATATCGAAAACTGTTCTCAACAATAAAAGAACCCCTGGCAGAATCACAATCCCTGACTACAAGCTGTACTACAAAGCAATTGTGATAAAAAATAATAATAATAGAAAAGAAAGTGGGGAGGCACCTTGATCACATGGGCACAGGGGAAATTTTCCTGAACAGACACCAATACCTTGCGCTCTAACATCAAGAATTTATAAATGGGACCTCATAAAAATTGCAAAGCTTCTCTAAAGCAAAGGACACTGTCAGTAGGACAAAACAGCAACCAACAGATTGGGAAAAGATCTTTACCAATCCTATATCGGTAGAGGACTACTATCCAATATATACAAAGAACTCAAGAAGTTAGACTTCAGAGAGCCAAACAACCCTATTTAAAAATGGGGTATAGAGCTAAACAAAGAATTCTCAACTTAGGAATACCAAATGGCTGAGAAGCACCTAAAGAAATGTTCAACATCCTTAGTCATCAAGGAAATGCAAATCAAACCAACCTTGAGATTCCCTCTCACATCAGTCAGAATGGCTAAAATAAAAAAACTCAGGTGACAACAGATGCTGGCGAGGATGTGAACAAAGAAGAACTTTCCTCCACTGCTGGTGGGATTGCAAACTGTTAAAACCACTCTGGAAATCCATTTGGCAATTCCTCAGGAAATTGGACTTAGTACTACCTGAGGACCCAGCTATATCACTCCTGGGCATATACCCAGAAGATGCTCCAACATGTAACAAGGACACATGCTCCACTATGTTCATAGAAGCCTTAGTTATAATAGCCAGAAGCTGGAAAGAACCCAGATGTCTTTCAAAAGAGGAATGGATACAGAAAATGTGGTATATTTATACAATGTAGTACCACTCAGCTATTAAAAACAATGAATTCATGGAATTCTTAGGCAATGGATGGAACTAGAAAATATCATCCTGCTGGTTCAACTGGAGGTCAGAATGCAGAAGAATGCGAATTGATCCACTCTTATCTCCTCGTACTAAGCTCAACTCCAAGTGGATCAAGGACCTCTACATAAAACCAGACACACTGAAACTAATAGAAAAGAAACTGGAGAAGACCCTTGAGGACCTGGGCACAGGGGGAAAGTTCTTGAACAGAATACCAATAGCTTATACTCTAAGATCAAGAATTGACAAATGGGACCTCATAAAATTACAAAGTTCCTGTAAGGCAAAGGACACCGTCAGAAGGACAAAACAGCAACCAACAAATTGGGAAAAGATCTTCACCAACCCTACATCTGACAGAGGGCTAATATCCAATATATACAAAGAACTCAAGAAATTAGACCCCAAAGAACCAAATAACCCTATTAAAAGATGGAGTACAGAGCGAAACAAAGAATTTTCACCTGAAGAAATTTGGATGGCTGAGAAGCACCTTAAGAAATGTTCAACATCATTAGTCATCAGGGAAATGCAAATCAAAACAATCCTGAGATTTCACCTCACACTAGTCAGAATGGCTAAGATTAAACAC
Organism: Apodemus agrarius; assembly: GCA_964023405.1. NCBI lineage: Eukaryota > Metazoa > Chordata > Mammalia > Rodentia > Muridae > Apodemus > Apodemus agrarius. Next base: position 89,296,785 of record OZ030016.1, read on the forward strand.
TCAGGAGACAACAGGTGTTGGCAAGGATGTGGAGAAAGAGGAATACTCCTCCAATGGTGGGATTGCAAGATGGTACAATCACTCTGGAAATCAGTCTGGCGGTTCCTCAGAAAACTGGGCATGACCCTTCCAGAGGACCCTGTTATACCACTCCTGGGCATATACTCAGAGGATTCCCCTGCATGCAACAAGGACATGTGCTCCACTATATTCATAGCAGCCTTATTTATAATAGCCAGAAGCTGGAAAGAACCCAGATGTCCCTCAATGGAGGAATGGATACAGAAAATGTAGTATATTTATACAATGGAATATTACTCAGCAATTAAAAACAATGAATTCATGAAATTTTTAGGCAAATGGTTGGAACTGGAAAATATCATCCTAAGTGAGGTAACCCAATCACAAAAGAATACACATGAAATGCAATCACTGATAAGTGGATATTGATTAACCCAGAAGCTCTGAATACTCAAGATACAGTTAGAATATCAAATGATTCCCAAGAAGAAGAAAGGAAAGGGCCCTGGTCCTGAAAAGGCTTGATCCAGTATTGTAGGGGATTACTGGGACAGAGAAATGGGAGGGGGTGATTGGGGAATGAGCGGAGGGGAGAGAACTCATGGGACATATGGTGAGGGGGGAACCAGGAAAGGGGAAAGCATTTGGAATGTAAACAAAGAATATAGAAAATAAAAAGAAAAAAAAGAAAGAAAATATTCTGAGTGAGGTAACCCAATCACAAAAGAACACACATGGTATGCATTCACTGATAAGTGGATATTAACCCAAAAGCTCTGAATATCCAAGATATAATTCACAAACCACATGAAGCTCAAGAAGAAGGAAGACGAAAGTATAGGTGCTTCAGTCCTTCTTAGAATGTAGAACAAAACACCCCTGGGAGAAGATACAAAGGCAAAATGTGGAGCAGAAACTGAAAGAAAGGCCATCCAGAGACTGCCCCTGCTGGGGTCCATCCTATATATAGTTACCAAACCCAGACACTATTGTGGATGCCAACAAGTGCTTGCTGACAGGAGCCTGATATAGCTGTCTCCTGAGGGGCTCTGCCAGATCCTGACAAATACAGAGAAGGATTCTCTCAGTCAACCATTGGACTGAGCACAGGGTCCCCAATGGAGCAGCAAGAGAAAGGACCCAAGGAGCTGAAGGGGTTGCAGCCCCATAGGAGGAACAACAATATGAACCAACCAGTACCCCCAGGGCTCCCAGGGACTAAACCACCAACCAAAGAGTACACAAGGAGGGACCCATGGCTCCAGCAGCATATGTAGCAGAGGATGGCCTTGTCAGACATCAATGAGAGGAGAGGCCCTTGGTCCTGTGAAGGCTCGTTGTCCCAGTGTAGGGGAATGCCAGGACAGGGAAGCAGGAGTGGGTTAGTGTGCAGAGGGTGGGGAATAGGATAGGGGTTTTTGGAAGGAAAATGAGGAAAGGGAGTAACATTTGAAATATAAATAAAGAAAATATCTAATTAAGAAAAACAAAAAGAAAATAATGATGACTGTTCAAGTAACTACCGTAAAGATAAATGAAGCTAGATCAAAATAGAAACTTTTGCCAGGAAATTATGGTGCGAAGGAGAGATGAAAATGCCAGAGCTAAAACTATGATCACAAAATAGGGTGAAAGTTTAAAAGAAAATTAAACTATTATAAGAAGAGCTTTCAATAAATTGAGAAGCAGCGCCTGCCTTTGCCCTTCTTTGAGGCCTTCCAGGGGTGCTGCTAATTCAAGACAAACACCAGAATAAGGCAGGTCTCATTTGTTTCACAGCAGATGTAGCATTCTCTTCTTCTACCATCCCTCTGAACACCAGCTTCCCTTGACTATCCATAAAGTTCCCCAGTGCTGGACACACACACACACACACACACACACACACACACACACACACACACTATGCAGGATCCCTACATAGCATCAGAGCAGCCTTAGTTGTAGTTGGTCCTCTGAAAGGTTTGGGCCCTCCTGAGACCATGTGGGTGGTCTCCAGGGAGAACAACCACATTAAGCCTGCTCTCCAGAGACCCTGAAAAGGGCAGCTGTCCCCTGTACTTGTACCTAGGCCTGGGGGCATTCTCTAAGCTATAACCCACCTTCCTCTCTCTTAATGAGTTGCAACAGTAGCTGGCTTCCTAGCACTAGTGGATCCCTGACTCTTGTCTACTGCTGAGACCCGGATTTTCATCTCCTGGACTAACCTGCTGTCTAAGTGCTGTCTAGCTCCTTAGTTGGGATCCACTTATTTACTTAACTGTATTCTTGATATGTTACTCCTCCCAAATCCTCCCATAGCTTGCCACTGTAGAATCTCCCTACGTCTTCCCTAATGCAGGCACTTGGGTGGGGAGATCTTGCCTTTCTCTGTCAAAGTCCCATGGACCTAAGCTGGAACCCTGTCTTTGCCACTGAAAGGGAGATTTGTTTGTTCATTCCACTCTGCCCTGTTCCATGCATAAATGGGTCTAACACAAAGCCCTTGGCCTTCTCTGCCTTCCTTTGTCTGTCTAGTTGACACCCAGGATACATACTAGGGTAGTAAGGCACTGAGATGCTAATGGATGGAGAATGAGTGGATGTGTGAGTCCTCTGCATCAGTGGATCCTGACGCCCCAGCCTCTGCCCTCAACGCTGCAGGACCCACACGTGGTCACTGAGATGTCCCATCTTCCTAGGAGAAGCTCAGGTTACTCCTCGTAGCATCACCCTGAGTGAGCAGATTCTGAGCTCGAGCTCACACATCAAGGTGGGAGACAGCTGTGGAGAGGCAGGTTCTATCCAGCATGGGTTGTCGTCCCACAGACCTGGAAAACTCCTGTCTCTACACCGTCCACGGGCTCCCATGGACAATAGCCCCTGCCCCTTGTCCTTGTCTATTTTATTCAGGAAATGTCAGTGTTTCCTCCCTCTCTGCGGAGGGCCCCATTACCCTACATCCTGACACTAGAAAACATGGGTCAGCTAACTTGGCTCCGGGCTGGAACCATGAGGAAAGTCAGGTTCAATCTATTAACTGAATTACCATTCTTTTTCTTTTCTTTCCCCTCTTTTCTCATAGGCCATTGTTTTTGTTTTTGTTTTTTTCTACTGTCACCAGGTTAAATTGAAGAATCTTCTGAAGAAAATCAGTATTAATAGAAACTATAAAAATTAACCAGTCACTGGAGATTGGACCACAAACTCTAGAATGGTCAATGGATTGTTAAAGAAATCAAACAGGTAATGGAAAAATGTCTAGCATTGTGGGGTGGTGAGCTGTGATAGGCAGCCTGGGCCCTGGTCGAGCTCAGGCCTAAAACCCAGATGACCCAGCAGGTGACTGTCACCTGCAAGGGAAGGCATGCATTTGGCCACACCCCTTGGGCCCCTGGCTCCGGTCAATAGCTATAGCCTCCCACAAGCCCCCTGCAGAGAGGATTATGGCCCATCAATTACGTGGAAGCAGCACTTTCTCCTCTTTGCCTGAGCCCTCGCACCAGGCTAGCCAGGCCAGAGATCTCTGTGGAAGGCCTCTGGTACACAGGCCCACATAATGTCAAATGAGAACAAAACTACAAATAATCCAAACCTTTGAGATATAGCAAAGGCAGTCCTAAGGGAGTTTGTAGCTATGTATAGTTATATTTACAAAACCAGACAAAAGTCAATAATGTAAAGAGGCATCAAAAGGTCTCCAAGTAGTGAGAAACAGGGTTGGTCTGTGGCTCAGATGTAGACAACCTACAGAACTGCAGGAAAGGTTTTCAGGCTGTCTTTCTTTTCTTTCTTTTTCTCTTTTTAATTGATTCTTTGTGAATTTCAAATCATGCACCCCAACCCCACTCATCTTCCAGTCCCTCCATATCTGCTCTCTACCCTTGCAACCCCCCTCAAAGGAAAACAAAACTTAAAAAAATTAAAATAGGTGGACCGGCTCTCCGGGCTGGCAGCGAGGTGCCATCTTGCCTCGGGACACTGCTCGGAATGCTAGCGGCTGGAGTCAGGTGCGTGGACAGAGACCTAGCTTATCTTAGCATAGACAACACTGTCAGGATCTGGCCAGCGCCCAGAGTCAGAGGAGATCGGCAGATCTGTGCACCTACAACTCAGCTGCGATTGCAGACCCCTGTGGACTGGCTCTCCGGGCTTGCAGGAGGTGCCATCTTGCCTCGGGACACTGCGGACTGCTGGATGCTGGGGTCAGGTCACAGCGGACTACTGGAAGCTGGGATCAGGAGCACAGATGCCCTCTACTCAAGCAGTGCCAAAGGCCAGGCTCACAGGAGCTCCAAACTCCAACCAGTAACAATAAGACCAACTAACTCTAGAGATAAACAGATGGCATAAGGCAAACATAGGAACGTTACTAACAGAAATCAAGGCAATATGGCACCATCTGAACCCAATTCGCCAACTACGGCAAGTCCTGGATACCCCAGCACACCAAAAAAAACAAGAGTTGGATATAAAAGCACTGGTCATGATGCTGTTAGAGGAACACAAAAAAGACAAACAAATCTCTTAAAGAAATGCAGAGGAACATCAATAAGGTAGAAGCTCTTACAATTCAAACACAAAAATCACTTAAAGAACTCCAGAAGAACATGGGACAGACAACAGACAGAAACCAATAAAGAGGAAATGAGAAAATCAGTTAAAGAAATGCAGGAGAACTTGAAACAACAGGCAGAAGTCATGAAAGAGGGAACACAAAAATCATTTAAAGAATTACAAGAAAACACAAACAAACAAATGAAGGAACTGAGCAAAACCCATCCAAGATCTGAACACAGAGGTAGAAACAACTAAGAAATCACAAAAGGAGGCAACTTTGGAGATAGAAAACCTTGGGAAGATATCAGGGGTCATAGATGCAAACATGAACAACAGAATACAAGAGATAGAGTAAGAATCTCAGATGCTGAAGATAACATAGTAACCATTGACTCCACAGTCAAAGAAAATGCAAAATCCAAAAGGATTGTAACCCAAAACATCCAGGAAATCCAGGACACAATGAGAAGACCAAACCTAAGGATTATAGGGATAGAAGAGAGTGAAGATCTACAACTTAAAGGGCCAGCAAATATCTTTAACAAAATTATGGAAGAAAACTTCCCCAACTTAAAGAGAGAGATGCCCATGAATATACAAGAAGCCTACAGAACTCCAAACAGACTGGACCAGAACAGAAATACCTCCCGTCACATAGTAATCAAAACCCCAAATGTACTAAACAAAGAAAGAATATTAAAGGCAGTAAGGGAAAAGGGCCAAGTAACATATAAAGGAAGACCTATCAGAATCACACCAGACTTCTCTCCAGAAACCATGAAAGCTAGAAGATCCTGGAAAGACCTCATGCAGACCCTAAGAGAACACAAATGTCAGCCAAGACTACTATATCCAGCAAAACTCTCAATCAACATAGAGGGAGAAATCAAAATATTCCATGACAGGACCAAATTTACACAATATCTTTCCACTAACCCAGCTTTACAAAAGATAATAGGAGGAAAACTCCAATACAAGGAAGGAAACTGAGGCAAGAAAAAGCAAGATAGTAACCTTCATCCATCAAACTCAAAGGAAGATAACTACTCAAAAACAAAAATAACATCAAAAATGTCAGGAAGTAATAATCACTATTCCTTAATATCTCTTAACATCAATGGACTCAATTCCCCAATAAAAAGACATAGACTAACAGACTGGATACGGAAACAGGACCCTACATTTTGCTGCTTACAGGAAACACACCTCAGAGTCAAAGACAAACACTACCTTAGAGTAAAAGGCTGGGAGATAATTTTGCAAGCAAATGGTCGCAGGAAGCAAGCTGGAATACCCATTTTAATATCAGATAAAATTGACTTTCAACCCAAAGTCATCAAAAGAGACACAGAAGGTCACTTCTTGCTAGTCAAAGGAAGAATCCACCAAGAAGAACTCACAATTCTAAACATCTAAGCTCCAAATGTAAGGGCACCCTCATTTGTAAAAGAAACTTTACTAAAGCTCAAAGCACACATTGCACCTAACACAATAATTGTGGGGGACCTCAATACTCCACTATTCTCAGTGGACCGATCAGGAAAACAGAAACTAAACAGGGACACGGAGAAACTCATTGAAACTTTGGACCAATTGGATTTAACATATATATATATATATATATATATATATATATATATATATATAGAACATTTCATCCTAAAGCAAAAGACTATACCTTTTTCTCAGCACCTCATGGTGCCTTCTCCAAAATCGACCATATAATTGGTCACAAGACAGACCTCAACAAATATAAAAAGATTGAACTAATCCCATGCCTCCTATCAGATCACCATGGAGTAAGAGTGTTCTTCAATAGCAACAAAAACAACAGAAAATCCTCATACACGTGGAGGCTGAACAATATTCTACTCAATGATACCTTAGTCCAGGAAGAAATAAAGAAAGAAATTAAAGATTTTTTTAGAATTTAATGAAAATGAAGGCACAACATACCCAAATCTATGGGACACAATGAAAGCAGTGCTAAGAGGAAAACTCATAGCCCTGAGTGCCTCCAAAAAGAAACAGGAGAGAGCATATATTAGCAACTTAATGGCGCACTTGAAAGCTCTGGAACAAAAAGAAGCAATTTCACCCAGGAGGAGTAGAAGACAGGAAATCATCAAACTCAGGGCTGAAATCAATCAAGTTGAAACAAAGGGAACCATACAAAGAATCAACAAAATCAGGAGCTGGTTCTTTGAGAAAATCAACAAGATAGATAAACCCCTAGCCAGACTTACCAAAGGGCATAGAGACAGTATTCAAATTAACAAAATTAGAAATGAAAAGGGAGATATAACAACAGAAACTGAGGAAATTCAAAAAATCATCAGATCCTACTACAAAAGCCTATACTCAACGCAACTGGAGAATCTGGAGGAAATGGACAATTTCCTAGACAGTTACCAAATACCAAAATTAAACCAGGATCAAATAGATCATCTAAACAGACCCATAACCCCCAAAGAAATAGAAGGGGTCATAGAAAGTTTTCCAACCAAAAAAAGTATGGGACCAGATGGTTTTAATGCAGAATTCTATCAGACCTTCAAAGAAGTCCTAATACCAATACTCTTCAAACTATTCCACAAAATAGAAACAGAAGGAACACTACCCAACGCATTCTATGAAGCCACAATTACCCTAATACGAAAACCACGCAAAGATCCAACTAAGAAAGAGAACTACAGGCCAATTTCTCTTATGAATATCGATGTAAAAATACTAAATAAAATACTTGCCAACCGAATCCAAGAACACATCAAAACGATCATTCACCATGATCAAGTTGGTTTCATCCCAGGGATGCAGGGATGGTTCAATATACGGAAATCCATCAACGTAATCCACTACATAAACAAACTCAAAGAAAAAAATCACATGGTCATCTCATTGGATGCTGAAAAAGCATTTGACAAAATTCAGCATTCTTTCATGCTAAAAGTCTTGGAAAGAGCAGGAATTCAAGGCCCATATCTAAACATAGTAAAAGCAATATACAGCAGACCAGTAGTCAACATCAAGGTAAAAGGAGAAAAACTTGAAGCAATCCCACTAAAATCAGGGACTAGACAAGGCTGCCCCCTCTCACCATATCCCTTCAATAAAGTACTTGAGGTACTAGCTAGAGAAATTCGACAACAGAGGGAAGTCAAAGGGATACAAATTGGAAGGAAGAAGTCAAACTATCACTATTTGCAGATGATATGATAGTATATTTAAGTGACCCAAAAAACTCCACCAGAGAACTCCTGCAACTGATAACAACTTCAGCAAAGTGGCTGATTATAAAATCAACTCAATTATTCCACAAAATAGAAACAGAAGGAACACTACCCAACTCATTCTATGAAGCCACAATTACCCTGATACCAAAACCACACAAAGATCCAACTAAGAAAGAGAACTACAGGCCAATTTCTCTTATGAATATCGATGCAAAAATACTAAACAAAATACTTGCCAACGGAATCCAAGAACACATCAAAACGATCATTCACCATGATCAAGTTGGCTTCATCCCAGGGATGCAGGGATGGTTCAATATACGGAAATCCATCAATGTAATCCACTACATAAACAAACTCAAAGAAAAAAACCACATGGTCATCTCATTGGATGCTGAAAAAGCATTTGACAAAATTCAGCATCCTTTCATGCTAAAGGTCCTAGAAAGAACAGGAATTCAAGGCCCATATCTAAACATAGTAAAAGCAATATACAGCAGACCAGTAGCCAACATCAAGGTAAACGGAGAAAAACTTGAAGCAATCCCTCTAAAATCAGTGACTAGACAAGGCTGTCCCCTCTCGCCATATCTCTTCAATATAGTACTTGAGGTACTAGCTAGAGCAATTCGACAACAGAGGGAAGTCAAAGGGATACAAATCGGAAAGGAAGAAGTCAAACTATCACTATTTGCAGATGATATGATAGTTTACTTAAGTGACCCAAAAACCTCCACCAGAGAACTCCTGCAACTGATAAACAACTTCAGCAAAGTGGCTGGCTATAAAATCAACTCAAGTAAATCAGTAGCCTTCCTATACGGGAAGGATAAGCAGGCCGAGAAAGAAATTAGGGAAATGACACCCTTCACAATACCCACAAATGATATAAAGTATCTTGGAGTGACGCTAACCAAACATGTGAAAGATTTATACGACAAAAACTTCAGGTCTCTGAAGAGGGAAATTGAAGAAGACATCAGAAAATGAGAAAATCTTCCATGCTCGTGGGTTGGCAGGATTAATATAGTTAAAATGGCAATCTTGCCCAAAGCAATATACAGATTCAATGCAATTCCCATCAAAATCCCAACTCAGTTCTTCATAGAGCTAGAAAGAGCAATTCTCAAATTCATCTGGAATAACAAAAAACCCAGGATAGCTAAAACTATCATCAACAGCAAAAGAACTTCTGGGGGAATCAATATCCCGGACCTCAAGCAATATTACAGAGCAGTGGTATTAAAAACTGCATGGTATTGGTTCAGTGACAGGGAAGCGGATCAATGGAATAGGATCGAAGACCCAGAATTGAACCCACACATCTATGGCCAATTGATCTTCGACAAAGGAGCTGAAAACATCCAGTGGAAAAAAGATAGCCTTTTCAACAAATGGTGCTGGCTCAACTGGAGGTCAACATGCAGATGAAGGAGAATTGATCCACTTTTATCTCCTTGCACTAAGCTCAACTCCAAGTGGATCAAAGACCTCCACATAAAACCAGACACACTAAAACTAATAGAAAAGAAACTGGGGAAGACCCTTGAGGACATTGGCTCAGGGGAAAAATTCCTGAACAGAACACCAATTGCTTATGCTCTAAGAGCAAGAATAGACAAATGGGACCTCATAAAACTACAAAGTTTCTGTAAGGCAAAAGACACTATCAAAAGGATAAATCAGCAACCAACAAATTGGGAAAAAATCTTCACCAACCCCACATCCGACAGAGGGCTAATCTCCAATGTATACAAAGAACTCAAGAGGTTAGACCCCAGAAAACCAAATAACCCTATCCAAAAATGGGGTACAGAGCTAAACAGAGACTTTTCACCTGAAGAAATTCGGATGGCTGAGAAACACCTTAAAAAATGTTCAACATCACTAGTCATTAGGGAAATGCAAATTAAAACAACCCTGAGATTTCACCTCACACCAGTCAGAATGGCTAAGATTAAAAACTCAGAAGACATCAGGTGTTGGCGAGGATGTGGAGAAAGAGGAACAATCCTCCACTGCTGGTGGGAATGCAAGCTGGTACAACCACTCTGGAAATCAGTATGGCGGTTCCTCAGAAAACTGGGCGTGATACTTCCGGAGGACCCAGCCATACCACTCCTGGGATTATACCCAGAAGATTCACCAGCATGCAATAAGGATACATGCTCCACTATGTTCATAGCAGCCTTATATATAATAGCCAGAAGCTGGAAAGAACCCAGATGTCCCTCAACAGAGGAATGGATACAAAAAATGTGGTATATATACACAATGGAGTACTATTCAGCCATTAGAAACAATGAATTCATGAAATTCTTAGAGAAATGGATGGAGCTGGAGAATGTCATACTAAGTGAGGTGACCCAGTCTCAAAAGAATACCCATGGTATACAGTCACTGATAAGTGGATATTAGCCTAGAAGCTTGGAACACCAAAGACACAAATCACATATCAAGTGATGTCTCACAAGAAGAAAGGAGTGGACACTGGTGCTAGAATTGACCAAAACATCATTGTGGGAGAGTACAAGAACAGTAAAGTGGGAGGGGGTGGATGCGGGAGCAGGGGCAGGGAAAAGGACATGTGGGACCTTTGGGGGTGGGGAACCAGAAAAAGAGAAATGAATTGTAAATATAGAATATATACAATAAAAAAAATCAAAAAAAAAGAAAAAAAAAGAAAAAAATAAAAAATAAAAAATAAAATAAAATCAACTCAAGCAAATCAGTAGCCTTCCTATACGCAAAGGATAAGCAGGTCGAGAAAGAAATTAGGGAAATGACACCCTTCACAATAGGCACAAACAATATAAAGTATCTTGGAGTGACTCTAACCAAACATGTGAAAGATTTATATGACAAAAACTTCAGGTCTCTGAAGAAGGAAATTGAAGAAGACATCAGAAAATGGAAAAATCTTCCATGCTCGTGGGTTGGCAGGATTAATATAGTTAAAATGGCAATCTTGCCAAAAGCAATATACAGATTCAACGCAATCCCCATCAAAATCCCAACTCAGTTCTTCATAGAGTTAGAAAGAGCAATTCTCAAATTCATCTGGAATAACAAAAAACCCAGGATAGCTAAAACTATCATCAACAGCAAAAGAACTTCTGGGGAAATCAATATCCCGGACTTCAAGCAATACTCCAGAGCAGTAGTGTTAAAAACTGCATGGTATTGCTTCAGTGACAGGGAGGCGGATCAATGGAATAGGATCGAAGACCCAGAATTGAACCCACACATCTATGGCCAATTGATCTTCGACAAAGGAGCTGAAAACATCCAGTGGAAAAAAGATAGCCTTTTCAACAAATGGTGCTGGCTCAACTGGAGGTCAACATGCAGAAGAATGAGAATTGATCCACTCTTATCTCCTTGCACTAAGTTCAACTCCAAGTGGATCAAGGACCTCCACATAAAACCAGACACACTAAAACTAATAGAAAAGAAACTGGGGAAGACCCTTGAGGACATTGGCTCAGGGGGAAAATTCCTGAACAGAACACCAATTGCTTATGCTCTAAGAGCAAGAATAGACAAATGGGACCCCATAAAACTACAAAGTTTCTGTAAGGCAAAAGACACTGTCAAAAGGATAAATCAGCAACCAACAAAGTGGGAAAAGATCTTCACCAACCCCACATCCGACAGAGGGCTAATATCCAATGTATATAAAGAACTCAAGAAGTTAGACCCCAGAAAACCAAATAACCCTATCCAAAAATGGGGTACAGAGCTAAACAAAGACTTTTCACCTGTAGAAATTCGGATGGCTGAGAAACACCTTAAAAAATGTTCAACATCATTAGTCATTAGGGAAATGCAAATCAAAACAACCCTGAGATTTCACCTCACACCAGTCAGAATGGCTAAGATCAAAAACTCAGTAGACATCAGTTGTTGGTGAGGATGTGGATCCTCCACTGCTGGTGGGAATGCAAGATGGTACAACCAATCTGGAAATCAGTCTGGCGGTTCCTCAGAAAACTGGATGTGATACTTCCGGAGGACCCAGCCATACCACTCCTGGGAATATACCCAGAAGATTCCCCAGCATGCAATAAGGATACATGCTTCACTATGTTCATAGCAGCCTTATATATAATAGCCAGAAGCTGGAAAGAACCCAGATGTCCCTCAACGGAGGAATGGATACAAAAAATGTGGTATATATACACAATGGAGTACTATTCAGCCATTAGAAACAATGGATTCATGAAATTCTTAGAGAAATGGATGGAGCTGGAGAACATCATACTAAGTGAGGTGATCCAGTCTCAAAAGAATACCCATGGTATGCAGTCACTGTTAAGTGGATATTAGCCTAGAATCTTGAAACACCAAAGACATAAATCACATACCAAATGATGTCTGACAAGAAGAAAGGAGTGGACACTGGTGCTAGAATGGACCAAAGCATCAGTGTAGGGAAATACAAGAACAGGGAAGTGGGAAGGGGTGGATGAGGGAGCAGGGGGAGGGAAAAGGGCATGTAGGACCTTTGGGGGTGGGGAACCAGAAAAAGGGAAATGAATTGTAAATATAGAATATATCCAATAAAAAATTATTCCCTCTGTGAAAAAAAATTAACATAATCTCGACGTAGAAGCTGCAAGGTCACAGTGTGTCCCACAGCACAGCCTTTTGTCCAAACAGCTTTCTTTACCATTGTTCACTGGTGACATTGCTCTGTTTTGAGGCCTTTGGCTTCTGCTACATTATCAATACTGGACCCTCACTGGGGCTCCTCTCAGACATCCTGTTGTCATAGAGATCCTGCAGCTTTGGTTCTACAGGACTGGCTCCTTCACGCCAGCAGTTCCAGGGTAGGTGTTGGAGTGGGCCCACTCAAAGCGCTGTATCTGAGCCTGAGTGGTAGCTGAGTTGTCCGACTTGCAGCTCTCTCAAGCATGGGCCACCAGGGCTAGGTCTCCAGCTTTGTCCAGGTTAGGAGGGGACAGCCCTTACATATCTGACAAGACATTAACATCTCCAGTATCAAGAATGCCAAAGAATGAGCAACAGAAGTCAACAAATGCTGTGCTCTGAGTTAAACCTCCTGATCAACTAGTATTCCCGGGAGAAAATGAAACATTAGAAGGCCAAACAGGGTGGTCAGTCTACACAAACAGATGACAAAAACATCCGTTAGAATGCATGTATCTGCAGTGTTGTATGGGAGATACATTAAAATATTCCTTTTTCATCTGAAAGTCAACTTTAACTGGACTATCTATATTTAGCTTTGCAATCTCACCTCTAAAAGACAGTTATGTGCTAGCCTAAATTGATGTAGAAATGGCAGGGGTACGATTAATTGAAAAGATGAAATCTGCCGTATGTCCATTCCCCTCCACTCCTCATGGATCAGAAGATGGCTAGTTACCTGTACATAACTAGCACATAGACATATAGCATATGTATGTATGTCATGTGTAATTTTGTACATAATATATATTACTTATATTTTCCCTATGTCTTTTTCAAATATCTTCAGTGTTATTATCCCTCCTCCTCCCTTTCCCTCCCTACCCCTTGTTTGTCCCATTTCCCCTTTCATAGCACTTGTCACCTGCTATGATAATAAGGTATTGAGGATGATGAAGTGTACTGTGTAATGTATGAAATGTCATAAGGAAACATTATTTTGTACAATTAATAAAAATGAAAAATATGGATTTATAAAAAAACATTTTTATTATGGAAAAACTAAACGTTATCCATTTTTCTCTTCTGCTTTTAAATCAGTAGAGAATAAAAATGAAAAGATCTTCCAAAAACCCAGTCCTCCAGACTGACCCTAAAGCACATTAGACATCATCTTTAAGATGGTATTTCACCAGCTGCCAGCAGAGGGAACAGTGTTTCAAATGAATCCCCAAGGGCTTGAATGAAAGCTACTCAGTTCCTTACTCAAGTCGTGTTTGCTGAAGGAAACATCAGATGCTTTAAAGTTTTCGTTGCAGAGTCCACAAGACGGACCATCGGGTAAAGGTGCTCACCACACATAAAGATGGAAGGAGTGAATCACCTCCCCTGACCTCTGTACACACCAAGGTGCAGACACAAATGTACACACACACACACACACACACACACACACACACACCACATATTCACATACGCATAATAATAATAATAATAATAATAATAATAAACAACTTTTTCTCACTGTTTCACCTTAAATAGTATACTTATCCAAGATTGATTTTATATATCTATATCAACAACAATAACAACAATAACAAAAATGCTCATTTTATTTCACCTCAATTAAAGTAAGATGTTCAGAGAGAGAGGTTAAGAGTTCCCTGAAGGGGCTGTTGACATCAGGAAACCATAATACTACACTCGGTCAAAAGTGTGAATACCTTTATTCTCTCAGATGGAGGAACTCTACCAAGGTGCTGTGGATGCAAGTATCAGAAGTGGTTTTTTGTGCTAGTCCCTTTCAGAAACCTTTTCCGTTCAAAAGGGAGCTGGCTTGATGTGGGCCTTAGTTTTCTCATTCCAGAGTAACAAAGCTTTGGTTACTAAAATGTTCTGTTGTAACTTTGCACACTTATAGCAAAGAGCACTGCTTGATAAAAGTGCTGCCGTAACATCGAGTCGTCACAGAAAAAAGAAAAACTGTGTTCAAAACTGCACTTAAAGGTGATTATACCACAGGAATATCCTCACCAAAGCATTTATAGCAACTAGCAATTGGAAGATTCCTGGTCAAATTAGTGTGTCTTTAAAAATAAGATTAGTTTTTAGAGGTTGTAATTACACCATTTTCTCCTTTCCTTTTCTCTCTCCAAACTGTCCCATATATCCCCCCTTTTCTTCTTCAAAATTCATGACCTTTTTTCTTTAACTGTTGTTACATGTAGATGTATATTTGCATATATGTAACAACCCGCTCAGCCTGTATAAGATTGCCTGTTGGTCCCTGCTTCTAGGACTGTCCATTTGGTAGTGGGTAACCAACTGGTGTCCTCCTACCTGGGGAAGACTATTCCTCCCACTGTCAACATTGCTTAAGTGACTGTAGATCTTTGTCTAGGGTTGAGGCCTCGTAAGTTTGCCCACTTCCACATTATCAAGTCCACTGATGTCCTCCTTATTCAAGTCTTATTCAGGCAGTCACACAGGCCATGGAACAGGCACACACATAATAAATGATAACTTTTATAAGCTTTTATTTTAAAGGGCATTTGCCTCCATGCTTAAGTTTACTCCAAGGTCATTCATTCTGTCTGCCTTCCTTCCCTCTTCTCTCCCCTCCCTCTCCCTCTTCTCTCTCTCCCCTCTCTCTCCCTCTTCTCCCCCTCCCTCTTCCTCTTCTCCCCCTCCCTCTCCTCTTCTCTCTCCTCCCCTCCCTCTTCTCTCCCCCCTCTCCTCTTCTCTCTCCCCCTCTCCTCTTCTCTCCCCTCCCTCTCCTCTTCTCTCCCCTCCCCTCCCTCTTCTCTCCCCTCCCTCTCCTCTTCCCTCCCCTCCCTCTCCCTCCTCTCTCCCCTCCCCCTCCTTCTTCTCTCCCCCTCCCTCTCCTTTTCTCTCCCCTCCCTCTCCCTTTCCTCTCCCCTCCCTCTCCCTCTCCTCTCCCCTCCCTGTCCCTCTTTAAAGGGAAATGGAAATGTTTTAAGGTAACTGCAATTGTTTTCCTGATTTTTTTGGGGGGTGGTGGTGGTGGTGGTGTTCCTATCATTGCCATTTTGGAAAGCTACTCATTTTCTTTTGTAACCTGCCACTTTATCAAACATACTGATCATCTGTAGGAGATCTCTGAGGGAGTCTTTACAGTCTCTTATGTAAAGCATCATATCATCTGCATGCAGGGAAAAGTACACGTTTGCTATTTGTTTCCTTTATTTCTCTCTCATTGCTATAGATAGAACTTTGTCTTGTCTAGTTCTTGTCAGCCTGACACAAATGAGATTTATCAGGAAAGAGGAACCTCAGCTGAGAAAATGACTTCCTGCCCTCACTTCCTTCTATGATGCGCTGCGATGTGACGTGAAGTGGCACTTTTGGTCATAGTGTTTTATCACAGCCATAAAAATCCTAACGAGGACAAAATTTGGTACCAGGAATGGCATTGCTGTGACACATCTGACTATGTTGGTTTGGGGAGTATTATGGAGGAGTTTGGAAATTCCCATTAAAAAGCCATTAAAGCGCTCAGAGCATTTTTTTTTTGACTGCTTGGGTATGGGGCATAGGTGGGCTTGGAAGGTGACAATACTGGGCTCTCTCGAAAAATAGAATGATACAATGAATTGATATTAAGAAGGGATTTACCGGATTGAATTATACAGTAAGATCCAGGGAGTCCAACAATGACTGTCTCATACTGGGACAGCCAAGAAGCAGTAGTTACCCAATCCACAATGATAGGTATCTCAGGAGTCCCAGTCTGACATGAAAGGTCTGAGGATTCTGGAAGAGCTACTGGTCTTCAGGTTACACTGGGAACCCAGAAGCTGGTTCTCATATCAGTGAAGGAATGCAGCAGCAGTGAAATAGGTGGACTTGTCAGCAGGAATTAGGACAAGCAGGCAAAGACAACACTTACTTTCTTCCATAACCTTTTATCTGGGCTGCCACTAGAAGGCACCACCTATATTTGGGTGAAATCTTCACATTTCAAATAATTTTAGTGGAAAAAGTCCTTCACAGCAGTGGCCAGAAGCTTGCATTTTCATTGATTCCAGATCCAGTAAAGTTGACAAGCAAGACTGGCCATCTCATGGACTTCCTAGCCAAGGAATGAGAGCCATTTCTGTAAACCTTAAAAAGTAAGGAAATGGGTTCTCCCCTGGCACTCCCTCAAGGAGTGCTCACATCTTGAGACCCAATTCAGACTTACAACTTCCAAAGCTAAAAGATAATATATTTTTATCATCATAAGCCACAATCTGTGGTGATTTTTTTAAAGAGCAATAGAAAACTAATATGATAAATTTTGTAGAAATATATAATTAAATATAAGAAGCATACTAATTTCGAGTAAACAGTTTGAATGTATGTCTTTTGTACATTGGTCCACAGTTAAATTTAAATTCAAGCTCATTCTGTAGAAAATTTATAGTTTTCTCCTGTACTTTCCCAATTCACAACCCCTAAAAAAAAAAAAAGAGTCGTTTATATCTGCTTACATAAGATGTTTTGACAACAAATGTGTGGGATCACATTAAGTCATTCTGTAGACACCATCTGGGTCCTACCATTATGTTATGGTACCAACCAAGAGTTAATGTAGGATCCCAAGTTAAGGGCATAATCTTATGAGATTGTATTACAAATCCCAGAAGTTATTTCTGTACAAATGCCAGTTTATTATAAAAAAAAAAAATTCTATTCAGGAACACCAGATGGAGACATGCAGAGTGCATAGGGAGAGGGGTTAGGGGCTTCCACACCACTGACACACAAAAAAAAGACAGCTCTTACCTTCAAAGGAATAAGAGTTTATTCTAGAGCAAAATGTGAGTGACTGTGGGAATATAGACTGAGGTTCCCAAAATCCCCACTACAGTGTTGTATCACTTACGTGCATTTTCACAGTAACAGAATAAAGTCCTGAATCGAGGCTTTTTTTTTTTTTCAAATATATTGGTAGAAATATCAGATAGGTTATAAGGATTACAGCAAAGTAGGCACTGAATTTTGCCTGAAGACATTCTTAGTTTTGGGACTCATGAAACTAGAGGTCTTTTCAAGGACAATTTGATAGGCACAAAAGGTGTATTTAGCAAAACAATAGTAACAGCCTTCCTGGTAGGGCTTATGTCCTCCCTAGACATATGCATTTGACCAGTAGTACTAGACACGAATTGTCTTCAGTAGAGTGGGCCTCAGATCCAATCAGAAAGCCATTGGCTCCACCCCTACCAGTCATGTCCTTAAGGCACCAGTGGACACTTCTTCCCTGCCCAGCTATTTGTTTACATTTCTGTTTAATTATAAGACATTATTAAGTTTCTCGTTTTAGTCCTGAACTTTATGAAAATTCATGTTTGACAACAAGGACACCCCCTTGCTTAGGTACAAGTTTATGTGCTCTGCTTGATGCTGTGACAAAACGACCACCAGAAACAACTCAGAAGAAGGAGTTGTTTTAGTACACAGATTTAAGGGGTTCAGTCCACCATGGTCATTGAGAGTAGTGAATCAGGGCAGAGCACATTATGACAGGCAGGAATCATTGCAGAGTGATAACAGGAGAGGCCAAGATATGCCTCCCCCAGGACACACCCACAGTGGCCTTCTTCCTCCAACTCGCTAAGTTCTACTACCTCCCAATTGGCAGTCTTGAATCTAACAATGGATTAAACTATCCCTTCACTAAGTCAGAAATATCCTGAGTTAATTATCTTTTAAAATTCTCTCTATGGACATATTTACATATGCGCTAAACTGATTCCCTACACATTAAGCATCGCCCAGTTTAGCCAAGTTGACATTATTAACCACTACAGTTCACCAACCTTAGACTCTACAGTACAAGCAGTGGAAACATTGGAGATGAGCTGAAGTTTGGAAGATAAGCAACATTAGATATTTAAGGGTCCTTCATTTCATATAGAGTTGAGTGATAAATATATATATATAAAGTAGATTGGAGTATAGTTGTGGGGTACAGAAGTCCATTTGGAGGCTCTTGAAGTGAATCCAGAGAGTGAATGGTATGGTTTTGATCTAAAAACAGAAATATGAATATATAAGAAGGATGTTCTTAATGTGAATTAAGAATTGGTAACTGGTGAGCTAGGCAGAGGCTCAAGGACATAATGTGATTGAGGGATACCTCAGTATGTTCTAGACCCAGAAAATGGGTCTATTTCCTTTTCCCACCTATAATAACTCTAACTAGACGTTATAGTATGTGGACACTTTGTCTATAAATGGAGTACTCTGAATAAGAAGGAGAAATCCACAGCTAGATTCAGCATCTGTTCTCGTGAGGACAAAATATTCAGAATGAAATATAGCCAACCTATCAAATAACTTGTTCCTTTCCTGGAAGAAGCCACACAGGTTCAGCACTGGTCTTCACTGCTCGCATGCTGGACACTCAGGAGTGGAAGTGGATAACTAAGGTTGGAAAGGTGAAGCCAATGCTGTTGTCCCTGGATGTGGCCTCTCTGTTCACCACCGTGACTACATTCATGTGTCCTTTGTGCTAGGGTCGTGGTGATTGCAGGCCAAGGGATTTGAGGATGGGAGCTCCTGGGATTGTTAGAATGTGACACACACAGCCTCACACTTCACACCCACTCCCAGATGTCCATCCTTATGCTTCTTCCCAAGAGTCCCTTGTCTCTGATCTTTCTGTCTTTTTTCCTTATAATAAGACTCTGAGTAATTAGAGAGATCATACATACTGTTCATTAGACCATATATATATTGTCACTTAGGGTCACTTCTCCACACAAGAAAAAGGACCTGATGTCCTGTTTGGTCGGGGGAAGATGGCCCCTTGCTAGTCTTTCTAGAACAACCACATTGTTAGATTTGTGTTGAAGTTTCCTCACCCAGTTCTACTTCCTTGCACGTTTGTCTATTTTAATACTGTCCTTTCTCCTTCTTAATATGTTTCTCAGGCTCAGCTTTCCTAAGGACCTAGCTGACGTCCTTGTTCATTGGAGAAATGGCATTGAGCAGAAGGGTGGAAGAACAAGGGACACTTAGGCTGAGGCCATATGTGTGGAGTGTCATGGTCATTGTTTTATTCAGGTGGGAAGAAAATGGGGGAGAACTCAGAATACAACAGGCTGAAAGGCCTCTTCCTCCTCCAGCCTTGAGACCCTCTGGACTATCTGTGAGGTCTCCAGACTTCCAGTGGCAAGTTATACAGGCACAATATTGTTTTATTTGAGTGCTGGGGTGTAGGGAACAGACCTACAAAGCTTGAGAACTCTTGCTTCAGTGAATATTAAATAAACAATACATTAAAATGATACACCATGGAAGCATGTGAGGAAGGTGAAGACAAAACAGAAGGCTGACTCGAAATTCAAAGTCTGGCCTTGAATTCCATCTCTGCTCTCCTAGTTGTAGAATCTTGTCCAGTCAGATTCACCTTGATGATTCGTGGTGTCCTCATCTGTACAACCACAGTAAAGACGAGTTAGTGTGAGTTTGAAACAAAACAACACTTGTAACAACATAGTTGATATAGTTCCTGGTGAGCTACATATTATATAAATTGCTATTGGCAAAACTCAGAAAATTTGTCATTTGTCATTCTTCAAGTAATAATAATAATAATAATAATAATAATAATGCTAAAACAAACTATATCATCATTACCCTTGCAAACAAATTAGTCATTTCACAAGATAACCCCAGCACCTTATTAATCTCCCGAGGAAGACAAATGATTCTTAAGAAGGCAGACTGGTCTCCTCTCTATAGTCTCAGACTGGTCTCCTCTCTATAGTCTCATACATAGATACAGCATTGTTATATTTCAAGTACAACCTACAGATAAACACTGAAAAAAGGATATGTCTAACAAATTGATAAGTAAGTATGCCGTATTTCTACTCTACCTATTCTTGCCACCTGGCACATACATGCTGATCATTTTGGATAGCATCCTCCAGTGCTCATTTAAGGCTGGGCCTGTGTCACAATTAGAACGTGGAAGACCTCAAAGCCGTTTAGCTCCTGTTCGAGTGCAGTTGGGGAAACTTGCATTTGCATCATTGATTTGGGAGCTTACATGCACAGTGTATTCTACCAACTGCCACCATATTGGTGACGTGAACACACAGGACAAAGAGAAAAACTATATAACATAAGTAAAAAGTGTGAGACACCAGCCGACTCTTGCATTTTACCTCAGAAGCTGGGCATTTGCCCTATTGCTTTCTAATTACCCATATATCAGTATCTACATCTTATTCCACTCTGCTAAGATCTCAGCTTCCATTCTCTAAGCAGCAATTCGAGGTCAGGGGTGTCTCTTACTGACTTCAAACTCAGCACAGCCCTGCAATGGGTCCACACATACTCAGTTCTCCACTAAAAGAGGAATCTTTCACTTGGTCCTTACCATTTCTTTGAATCTACCCTCTACTTAAATAGCTCAATGCATGTCATATATAAGAAAACTAGCCCCTCCGCCCTAAATGCTAATGCTCTGTATAGAAATATAATGAGAAATAGATGAATAGTTGCTTAAGAAACAACAGTAACTTAGACCAGACAAGGTAGCCCTGCATATGTAAGAAGTCCTATTTGAAATACGTATAGGTGGCAGTCTTAGTAAGATGTAGTAAGTACTCTGCATCTCTTGATCTTCCTACCTCAGCAAACAGTTCCACTTTTTATCCAATACTCAGGGCAATGTGTGTCACCCTTCCTTTGTCTTTCCTCTTACCCATTCTTCCCACATTACTTAGTATGAGCTATCAATGAGATTACAACAAATATGTATTCCAAATGGGACAGCTTTCATATGCAAGGCTACCCTGTCTGCCCTAAGTCAGTGTCGTTTCTTGAGTGAATCATTCATCATCTTATTTCTAGCTTCAGCTTTTACCCTCTTCAGTCTATTCTTCACAGCCAGATAAGGAAAAGGATCAGTGAGTGCATAGATACCCTGCTAACCATCCAGGCCAGTCGCTGAAACAAAAAGAAATGAACAAACTAGGCCCTGAGTCTTCCGATTTCACACTGCCTCTAACGAAATCTACAAATAAAACAACCAGGTGTTCCTTCCCTTGCGTGTTAAGACATTGACAATAAAGGAAGGATCCATGGTGACATGAGACATGCCACTTAGGTTCTGACATGACGCTGGACCCCTAACAAGATGGTAAGATGAGATTCTGTCTGAGCTTATATTTGTTCAGACTTGAAGATGCAGAATCTAAAGAAGAAAAATAGATGTTCAACAGGATGTCAAAGAGTAAGATCACAAGATGGTTTCTGCTCTCTTCTTGCAAGGTGAACAAATCAGTAATCCAGAACACAGAATGCCAACCGGAAATGTCAAGAATGGGTTGTCTTTAAAAGCAATTTTATTTGGTGGTACTAAGAATTGAACCCAGGCCCCTGCACTCTATATAAAGTACTTTATCACTGAACCACACATATAGTCCCAGAAAACCACTTCCTTCTGCATTCTTCTGTGTGCTTTCCTGGGGAGAAGGAATAACCAGTCCTACTACAGTAAGATCCTGAATAGGTAAGGGAGATCCTCAAATGTCTTTATACAGTACTTATGCAGTCAGGAGCCTAGCCAACAACTTTAGGAAGCAATTTTTCAAGCTAAAAGCAATCAGAAAAGCAAGAATTTTGGAAGCAAGCATACTTCCAAAGCGCGCTGGTTTGTGCACATCTAATAGTCAGATACTTCCTACTGCACCAAAGAAAAGGGATGGGGCTGTATAGACTGCTGGCTTCACCCCCAAACCACTCCCAGAAGACTGCCAAGTGGGACATGGAGGGTTAACAAGGCAACTCCTCGTGCTGAAGCCAGATACAGAGCCTCCGCTGTGCACACAGCACATGGCACCTACGATGCACAGCTTAGCAGGTGCTGATACTCTTAAGTACCCGTGGCACTAATGCAACCTTCTAGATGGAGGTTTTCAACCCTCTCTAATGCTTTTCCCTTCCTTTGTGCTTCTTTCCACCCATTTTCTTCCAGCTTCTTTCCCACACCCAAATACCCACTGATCGGTTTTCTATCACTATCGATTAGTGTGCAGCTTCTAGAATCTCATGTCATCACAATTACACCGTCTATACATCTTTTCTCCGAGCCTACTTGTTCTGTGCTTCACCCATGGTATACATACAAAGAGCTCACTCCTTTATCGTGTGAAGTATGTCACTGTATGAACACATACAATTTGCAGTTTTACTACTATATCTTTTATAATGTCTGGGTCGTTTCCCTGTTTATGAGTGTTCGACAAATGATGAAAAGTTCGGTATGGGCGTGTGCTGTTCTTTCTCTTGGATAGGGATCAAGGATTGGAGTGGAGAGTATCCACTTAACGCTGTAAGTCTTCCCACAAGCTGTTCTTCAATGTAGCTGTACCGCTGCACTTCTCACATTGGTGCATGTGAGAATTGAACTGTACCATGGGAAAGGCTCGGGTGTTCCATTCCCTGGTCGAAACCCAGGATGTTACTGTACATTGGCTTGTGCAACCCCCCAAGTCTATGGTGCTGTCTTGCTGTAGCCTCAGTTAGCACTTCCCTAATAGCTGACAAATCTCCACATATGTTCATGTATTTAGTATATGTATATGTATATATATATATATGTATATATATATATATATATATATATATATATATATATATATATATATATATATTGATTTTTCACACATGCTTGGGAAACGTCTCTAATTGTTGGCACACCATGGGTTTTATTCAGGTTTCTCCTGTGTATCTGTGAACACTTTGTGCTGCTCAAACACAGAGGGAAGTTGAAAACTCATGAGTACCCAGTGTATGTGTGTAAAAATACATCCTAATCAGTCCCGGGGCTGTGGGAGGAATGTTTGCAAGAACATATCACAGAGTAAAATCCCCCCAAACCTCAAGACCAGTGCCCATGGGTGGAGCCCTTTGCTTAGCTATATTTGACAATAGAGGTTTCCCTTAGGCCCCAGAAAACTCAGAACCCAGCGTGAGGGCTGGCTGTGTGCAACAGGAAATGCTGCTGTAGCTGATAGGACAGGAGCCAGAAAACAGTTGCCAGCATTGCTCTAAACAAGATAGGTACCAAAAGCTGGGAAGAGCTAAGTATATCTATGACAGGACAGTGACCTTAAGAGCATATCTAGATTCAGAAGTCAGGTAAGCTGGGCTTTGAATATGCTGTAACTAGAGGGCGAGGGGTCTTGAGCAAGTTTTGTATAGAAATGTCCAACAATAGAATTCTCGGCAATTGTGACAAAGTTTTAAAACTTGAAAACCATTGCCCACTACCTTAGATTACCATGAATGCCTTCCATGGAAGAAAAGACAAAAGAAGGGAAGCTAGAGTTTGAAGTGTGTCCAAACACGCCAGGTAGTTCATACATATCACTCTATTTGATCCTAACAGCAACACCAATTTCATTTTAACAACAAAGAGGCTGCCTCAATTGGATCTCACTGAAAGGCTCCTGTGGCTAAGGTTTGGGCTCCGGTATAGCTCTGTTAGGAGACGGGAGACTCTGTAAGAGGTCTAGTAGCAGGTCTTCTAGCTGCTGGGAGCATGTGCCTGGAAAGAATGTGAGCGCCTCCAAATATTTTCCATTGCTAACCACACCTATAACCAGAGCCCGCTCTCTGCTGGTATAAAATAGTCACCAGAAGCCCCAACCAGAGGCCAGTCAACTGTTAATGGAAACTGTGAGCCAAAATAAACCCTTCTCTCAATAAGTTGGCTTATCTGAGACATTTGTTGCGGCGGTGGAACGCTGACTAACAGAAGCTGATACTAAGGGGGGCTATAACTACATGTCAGGGGCTTGCATCTGAGCCCCATCCCAGGCTCCAGCAGTGCCGTCCCCCATCACAGCTAAGGCTTGCCACGAACGTCTCCGTGTGTTTCTCCTCCCGCCTGAGTTGTCTCCTCCAGTGACTTCTAAATTTTATGTTCATTTTGCCCTGAAACTAGGCCAAACACAGCGGGGGTATAATTGTATAATTTCACTCTATTTTTAAACAACTTTTTAACTTTTTTGAACTTCCACATTACTTTCTTTTTTCGCTACCATTTCCTCTACTTCTCCTAACACGTCCTGCATGGTTTTAAAACCCTGTATTTAGAGAACACAGAATACAATCTAAACTGTTGTGCAATTCCCTTCCTGTCTTCTTTTTTTTGCCCTAAAGGTGGGGGCCAGAGGTGGTTACATCACTCTCCAAAGAATCCACAGGAAACAGGCTCCACACTTCTGGTGAGCTTTCCTTGCTATCTCCTGACAAGCACTAAATGGTTATTGACGTCTTCATTTAAGTAACTTCCTCATTCTGCTTTGAAAGTCACTCCCTATGGCCCAGTGTGGTGTGTGTGTGTGTGTGTGTGTGTGTGTGTGTGTGTGTGTGTGTGTGTTTAGGAAAAACCAAACATTGATCCTTAAGTCAGTGCTGCATTTCACGCTGTAGGATTTCACTATCTTGACCTTGACGGGTGATTCGGTTTTCAGATTGAGGTTTTATTTGTCTATCAGTTATATGAGGCAAGAAGATCTTTGCCTCCTTTTATCACCTTGCCTTCTGCTCCTCCCTTCTTTCTTTGCTTTTTTTCTGTGGTCTCACTGTGTTGCTAGACTCACTCTAAACCCACCATCCTCCTATCATGATCTCACCAGCTCCGGGCTTACATATCTATGCCACTATACCTGGCTTATATATTATTACTTAAAACCTCTGTGGCTGGTAACAAAGCCACCTTCTTTCTTCCCACTTTAAGTTGGAATACTGAGGGGAAAAAAAGGTCCAGCCTTTCTCGACAGCATCAGCTGCCCTGCAAGAAGAATCATCGGCTTCACATGCACCCTGAGGGTGGTGGCTACCATGACAGTGTTCAAATCATGTCTGTTATCTTATTGGTGTGCCCAACAGGATCTGAGATTTATTTGTAGGTCAAAAAGTTGTTCACATATAAATAGCACATTTCAATATTCCCTGAGTGCCTGTTTTGTCGAGAGACAGCTCAGGAGTGAGGAGAAGGCCACTGATTGCATTAGGAAGCCTTCACAATGCTGCAAGCCATTGCAGACATCTGGATTACTAGGCACTGATGTCTCAGGGGAAAATAGTCGCTAGGCTGTCGCAGAGATGAAATTGCAGCATCCTTAGCAGCCCTAAAGAAGGAAGCTTAGGTGTGTACTTAGTGTGTACTTAATGGGTCTTTTCATTTGTCAGAGGATTGTAGTTGAGGTGATATGTGTTAAAAACAAGAAGTACGCTCTGCCTTATCCTGAAACCACGTCTTCAGTGTGGGTGTATTTTATTATACCCTAAAGTAAACTGGCTTGAAAAGAAGACTTATTTGCTTTTGTTTTATCGTGTGAGTGCTTGCCTGTCTGTATGCATGCATGTATTCCACATGTCTCCAGTACCTTTGGAGGCCTGCGTGAACTAATTTCTGCAAAACATAAGAAAAACTCAAGGGCTTAGGGGTTGCCCTATGATTGTAAGAAACAATGCATCACATTCCAGAATGGGGATGGGGAAGTGGAAGTGGGGATGACCCCACCCCACTTCAGATCTTGATCTAAGCAGCTTTGGCATGTAGAAAGACCCTCAGCTGCCCCTGGCTTCCTTGGGTCAGTTTCTCAGCAACTACAACAGCAAAAGCTGAAGGCAGAAATCTTCTCTTGAGAAATGTATGCATGAGCTACATGACCATGAAGCTGTGAACAATGGCTACAAGATCAGAGAACAAGGGGAATTCTTAGTGTTATCAGCACACTTTGACAACAGTTTCAAACACAGGCGATGTCCAAAAGAGACCAGGCACATGTGATGAGAGGCAAGAGCCCACTACCTAACCAAAAACAGCATACCAGCAGGACAGGGGGAGGCAGTTTCACTTCCGTGGGGATTACAATCACAGGGCATTATGTTCTTATTTGCTCTTTGGCTTTTATTCAACCTAGAGAGGATCTCAGAGATATCCTAGTCCATGTCTTCATTTTCCACAAGAGCCCTGGAAAGGCTATGTAGCCCATAGGCATAGCTCATTATATGGCTTCTGGAATATTATATATATGGTGGAGAGACCAGAGTGAGCGGAGAGGCACAGGCAGCACCACGCAGCACCTGGTTAGTTGCATGCAGGCAAACACCCTGGTTCTTTTTGGTTGAATTACCATAGACGTGGACAAGTCATGCCCTGAGCTTATCTACATATGGGCTTTCCTCGGGAGGGGCCGAGGACTTGAACATTGTCCTTACTTCCCAGTCCGTGCGGCCACCTGGATGGCTTTGATCCACTCAGTACGTTCCTTGGGAGTGGCCGCCTGCAGGTAATAATGAATTTCATCTGCTGTGATGATCTCAAAGAGGTTCTCTTCATCACTCTTCTTACCTGGTAAGAGAGAAAGTAAAATAACCTGTGGGTACCAGAAACTCACCTGTCCCTTTTCCTTCCCCAAGTCATGAAATGCCTGTCTCGCAGTGTCCTAAAATCTACATGCATATTTATTGTCTAAGGATACAGGCAGTATTTGTAAAGATGGCTATGTAGAATGATTATTAGGAAACATGTATAATATTCAAGGAGAAACATTTTCTTTCATCATTAGTGTGTTACATTTCTTGCCTTTGCATACCAATAGCATCTATTGAGTAACTTCTGATGGTGTTTAAGGAGTTCCTTTGTTTTGCTTATAATGTAAACCTAGAGCCAAGCTCAATACACATTATATTAAAAGGTACATATATTTATATATACAAGCATGCATATATAATGAACCCGAACCAGATCTAACATCAGTCTTGTAAGTATAGTCTAAACTAAGACCTAGGTCTGAGCTCTTAATAAAAGATAAAAAGGCAAATAAACCCAGAATGTCAAGCCAGAGTAAGCCCACACTGTGCTCCCCTTAAATGGTATGCCTTTGTTTGATTCAAGATAAATTATCAAGAGATAAAAACAGACAAGCATACATCAAACAAAACAAATTGTGGTATAGTTATTCCTGTTGAAATTTGGTTATTGTTACATAGTTTTCTATGTAGTTTTGTGCTCAAAAATATGATTTTTTTTTAAAAAAATAAAACAACACAGAAAGAAAAAGCCTGGCAAGTGACAGGGAAGACAAATGAAAGCAGGCTATAAGTGCCACATCTCAGTGACAACCTGGGTCCTCTGGGCTCGCCCGACAAGGCAGTCGCCAGCCACATGGCTAATCCATGTGTCAATCAAAGGCATCTAGTGCAGCCCCTTATTTTCAGAGGCATAACCGAGATCCAGCAGGGTGGCATGGCTCACAGCGGGGTTTGTGGCAGACTCAGGAGCACAGAATTAGCCAATCACGCCCAGTGTTCTTCCCACTGAGCGTTCGGCATCACTGCACTGGTGTTCCCCTTGTTGGGAACATTTCTTTATATGGATAAGTACATGATCAACTCCTTCAAGGAAAGCCACAGCATCAGGAGTCACGGTCATGCTCTCTATGGAAGCCAGTTTGGAAGTCATGGATTTCTCTATCATTATTCAGTGACATACTCAAGGCATGCACAAAAACACCCCTTTTCCCAAGTTCTGAAAGGTGGGTCAGCTCTTGGGAAGGGATGGCACTTAACTCCCTCCAAAATGTTTAGACAGTTAATTTGCGCGTGCCGTAACTATATGAGCTATAATGCAATTCCTCCTTACCATCAGGACTGCTCTCTACTGATGTCACCACACAGCCTCTCAAGTGGACTGCTCCCAGGGGATCTTCACCCTAGAGGAGAAGAGGGGCGGCTGTGTCTCCAGAGCACACATGGTGGGCCCGGCTGGTCCCATTGCTGCAGACCTAGCACAGGGTCAGTCTGTCTGGTAAGAGCAGAGAGAGATGGACGAAAATCCTTTGCAGAATGTCTACCCTCTCCTTTCAAGTGGATGTTCAGGAATGGGCTACCTGGAAAGGACTCCAGCAACCCAGAGCATAACAAGAACTGACAAGTGGGATGCAGGATGTTGAAACCCTTCTCCACATTAGTGGAGTAAAATCAGCAGAGTGAAGAGACGCCTGCAGAGCAGGAGAAAACCTTGGACAGTTCTACACCAAACATGGCATTAGTTACCATCTGAAATATGTAAAGGACTCCTAAAGAAAATATGAAGGAAAAAATCATCAAATTAAAAATTGGGCTAATGAAATGGATACATAGTTCTCAAAAGAAGAAGCACAAGCAGTCACTATGGATTTGAAGTGCAAATCAAAATCACACTGAGGTTCAATCTCACCCCCAGTCAGAATGACTGCATAAAAATAAAATAGTAAATAATGGCGAGGATATAGAGAAAAATGAATCCTTACACACTCCTGCAGAGAATGTAAACTGAGGCAGCCACTACAGAAACCAAAGGTGGAGGGTCCTCAAAAGGCTAAAGGGAGGAAATACACTGTAGTTCAACGGGGAAGTTGGATTGGATGGTGGGTAATGAAAGTGTGTCACCTACAGCTATAAAAATAGCAAACTATTGACACTTGGAGGAAAATGTAATGAACTGTAGACCATTTTGTTAAGGCAAGTTAAGGCAGACTCAGAAAGGTGACTGCCCCTTGTGTTTTCTCCTGTGAAGACACTAGAAAATGAGAAAAGGTATGAAAGGGAGGAGGGAGAAGGGTTTGAAGACTGTATGAGACAGGAAAGCAGGAGGACTGTTCAGCGGAGGAAGAATCGAATGGGAATGGAGAAGAGAGGACAGAAGAGAGCACTGGGGCAGAGGAATGGTGGGTGTGTGTAGAGATCTCACGATGAAACCCATTATTTGAATGCTAAGAGAAGTATATATGTGTGTGTGTGTGTGTGTGTGTGTGTGTGTGTGTGTGTGTGATATATGTATATAAAATGGGACAAAATAACATACTGAGTTAAACAAATACATATAATATACCGATATTGTCTTCAACTCCTGGAGACTCAAGAACTCAGGCATTGCCATGGGAAATGGTAGAAAAAAGTAACAGATTAAGAAGAAACTGAGGATGGAAACAGATGCAAACAGCACGGCATGACCCCGGCTCATCCACACCGCAAAGCTTCTGTTTGAATGGACTTATCCACACAAAACCTCACCCCAGCAGGGTCATAGTAGTGCAGGTAGGCCGGGTCTTCTCTCAGAATGAATTTCCTGACTTTCCAGTTTTTCCTCCGGTGCCCCTGTACCAAAATAAATAAATAAATAAAAATAAAATAAAATAAAAACAAAAAAACCATAGGGAAATGAAGGGTGAGTTGGTGGCATCCCTCTATACAGTGCTTACATAAAAGTCTGCTGAGATACAGGATAAAAGAAGGCCACGGTGGATTACTGGGTCCTGCAGCATGTCTTTCTCGGGGAGCCAGCACCAACACCAGCTCATAAGGCAAATGTTATTGAGTCACATGGGTAAGTTAAAATATTCCTCTGCTGTCTTCCGGCTGTAGAATTATGTGCACTGGCATACGACTACCTAACATGTTGTGCAGGGTTGGGCATGTAACTCAGCTCTAGGAATGGCCCTGCGCTTTGAGGAGTTAATGATCCATAAGGAAAGAGACTATAACAAAACACAAATAAAATACTAGATATAAATATAGAGCTCAAATAATTCAATGAGAGATATGTTGTAATAGAAAATATACAAAGAGGATTAGACCGAATATAAGCCACAGCTGTTCCTGTACTGATTCCATTTAGCTACTATGATTATTTCTCTTGAAATAAAAGTGAGAAGCAGGGAGGGAAACACAGTTCTCCCACTAGACACAGCCTCTTCCCATCTGTGGAGTGTGCAACTCAGACATTCTTTTTACTGAAAGTGAAAACCTTCTCTACAGCTCTGGTGAACTCCAAGCAGCAATGGAAGGAGAGTTGATCTTTTGAAGAACATAAAGAACATTTTTAAATTTGCTCCCTGGTGGTTCTGATATGAACCAGGGTTACTCGTGAAGTAAAGGACTGAGGCAGGCATCAGAAGGAAAACCAGGTAAAGCAGGATTCTGCTTGGGTTGGATGGCAAACACACCTCTTTCTTTACAATGAATGCACTTGGCAACCTGGATTCTCACCTCCCTGGAGCTGCACAAACATCCTCTTCCACACAATAAAATAGGACTCTCCTGCTGGTGGGTGGTGGAGCACACCTGTAATCCCAGCACTCTGGGAGGCAGAGGCAGGCGGATTTCTGAGTTCGAGGCCAGCCTGGTCTACAGAGTGAGTTCCAGGACAGTCAGGGCTACACAGAGAAACCCTGTCTCGAAAAACCAAAAAAAAAAAAAAAAAAAATAGGGCCCTCCTCCATTAGCAGCCCCTTGGTAAGTCCCCATTTGCCTTCTGCTCAAATATGTCCTGAAAGGAACGTGGGCACTACAGATGGGACAAACGCAACTTGAGCAAATTTTGGACTCATATTCAAAAAAGTGAGCTTTTAGAGAAACTCCCCTATCATCCTATCCATAACTAAATTAATGTGATTCAACTCAGAGGTTATGGCAAAAACACATGCAACAAAGAAAAACTTTTGTAACCCAAGACCCAAGCTTGTCAGTCAAAACAGAGCCGTCCAAACTTACGTCCCCTAGAAACTGATACTTCCTCCTTCTGAACTCCTTGAAAAGAAGGTGCATTGTACCTTAAATTGCACTTAACCTCCCCTCCACACACAGATACACACACATACACACACACACACACACACACACACACACACCAGCACACATACTTGTACTGTGCCTATGCGCCTGCCCCCGAGCAGAACCTGACCTTAACCTGCTGTTCCTGTAACGTCCGCCTCATGCCATAACTTAGGCCTGACCAGGCTTCTCCAATCTGGGGTGGCACCTTTTTGCTCTTAAAGGTTGCCAGAGAGTGTGGCCTGTTTCTATTTTCCAGTCACTTTGAAGTGCTTTGCCATGAAATATCTTTATCTTTTGAATGGCATCTCTTGGAAACTTATTTCTCCCTATTAAAAGAGGAAGGGCAATTTTTTCTTCTTAAAATACCATTCATCATTATAACATTGGCAAAAGAAGGATTGCACTATTTCTCAGGGCATTTTCTGCCCTGCCCGACCCAGGCCCAACCGAGGCCTTTGTCAGCTACTTAACATTTTGTCTTTCACTTTGTGGGTTTCATTCTCTGTTGATTATTGGTCAAACAAACTAGATACTATTTAATACCTTTGACTGTTTTTTCATTTGGTACTTTTGCTTTGCCTCTTTGAGATGAAGTCTCACTGTTTAGTCTAGGCTGGCTTTAGTTCACAGGTTCAGCTGTGGTTTAGCTTTATGAGTGAGAGCTGGGATTGTGACCATGCATCACCACCCCCCTCTGCTCATATTCGTGACTCGGGAAAGAATTAGAAGGTCTGCAAAGGGAGGAAGGCCAAGGTGAAATCGTGGCAGTCACTCACCTGCTTCAGTAAACAGCCCTGCTTGATGATAACCCCTCTGAATTCTTCTTTCAGGATGACATCGTCATCACTGGAGTTCTCCTCGCAGAAGAATCCACTGTCTGGCTGTTGAGAAACCACACAGCAGGTTCTTACTAGTCTCAAGCACATGGCTATACTGATGGCCACGCCCCTCCCGCCTCTCTGCTGTTGCATGCACCCTGACCTGAAGCTTCAGGGCTAGCCGGGTTGGCTATCTAAGCCTCTGCCACTCTCTTGCCCTTGGCTGCTGCTCCTTATGTGTCTCTACTCAAGTGTGATATGACCAGTGGCCTTTCATTTTCTGTGATTCTCCAGGTGATCTCCTAAGTCTGGCTCATCAACATCTTCTTTCTCATGGCACGCCATGGTCACATCTTTGAAATAATCAGACAGCACTTTGGTGCAACACTCTCCGCCATGATTTGTCACCCAGCTCCACCCAGCTCTCGCCTTGAGAGAACCAAGGGCATGTGTACCACCTCGGCCCCTGAGACCAGGGTACTCGGTGGAGTATCTGATCTCTAAGAGAGTGACAAACCACACAGAGGGGCGGGGGGGAGGGGGGAGAGCTGTTTCGGGGAGATAATTTAGCACCCTTCATTTAAATGACTATAAAAAGCTAGACCAAAGGTCTGAAGCATGACCAAGCGCTGGTAGTGGAACTTCCCCAGAAGTGAAATGAGCCGCTGTCTGGGACGTTCACTGCATTTGTACAAGCTGGATGGTTCTCAACAGAGCTTTCCTAACTTCTACATTCTGATCCAAAATAGAAACAACGCTGTCAAAAATCCCCCTAGAAGTCCACAGTTGCTGAAATTGCCGTGTGATCCCTAGGTAGGGTCATGTTACATAATATGAGTTTAGCAATCTCAGTAAACATAGCATAAGAAAAACACAAGGTGATGGATGGGAATGCACATAAGAGCACAGTGAATATTGTATTGTATATTCGAACACAGACAACTCATTCTCACACTTGTGATTTCAGGGGCAGGCCTCAGAAAAGGACATCATAGCAGGACGGACGCTGTTACCTTTCCATGCTGTGTTCCCGTCATCTAGGACAACATGTGCCAAGCACTGGCACGCAATTTAAATTTTAATTAAAATAAATTAAATGATTGTTTAGAACATTGGTTCTTAGTCTACAGGTCCTGACCCCCTTGGGGATCAAACAACCCTTTCGCAGGGGTCACCTAAGACCACTGGAAAACACAGCTGTTTATGTTAGATTAACAACAGTAGCAAGATCAGAGTTATAGAGCACCAACAAAAATAGCTTTGTGGTCAGGAATCCCCATTTCTAGGGGAACTGTATTAAAGTGTCACAGCATTAGGAAGATTGAGAACCACTGACTTAGAATAAAATAATAAGATTTCAAAGGTGAATGACAGAAAACTATGCAGGTAAACAATCATTTTCTTTTAACTGTTCACTTGGAGAGGGCAGCATTTGAGGAAGTAACTGTGAAGTCTAGGAAGGACGGGTGTAAGAGACGCTTTATGAGCCTCGTGACTTCATAGCTTTGAGTACGTGTTTTTAAATATTTGTTTACTTGTGTGTGTCTGAGGGGAGAGTGAATGCAGATGGGAGGGTGCATGCTGCTGGATGGGGAGGGAGGTCAGTGAAGTACTGTAGCTCCTAAGGGAAAGGCTTTCCCTCCAGATGCTCTCCTCCAGACAGGGGGAGTTCCCCCAGTTGAACTGTAACCACTTTGCTCTCTCCCAGGACGATTTCCCCAGTGAAAGTGTTACAGCTCCACTCTGGAAAGCAGAGGTGTCCCAGCAAAAGCCCCGCTCCGGCAAAACTGTTACAGATCTGCTCCAAACGGTATCCTGGCAATTGAGAGCCCCCCCCAAAAAAAAAAAAGATGCCACAAAGTTACAGGGTGCAACACAAACCTCACACAAGAGACTTATTGGGAGGGAAAACCCAGGAGGGTGGCTAGCTCTGCTAAGGTAAGAAGTAGACGAAAACTGGGCAGGAGGGTGGCTTTCCATGAGGCCTGCTTTGGAGGGATTGTGTGGCCCGATCCTTGGGGTAAACTCAGGGATTGGTGGGATTTTTTTTTTCTTGTTGCTCGAGACTGGGTCACTCTTCTGCCTCTGGGCTGGGAATGGCCATTACAGCTCTTAGGAAATAGCCCTTATGACTGTTGGGGAAGTGTGGAGGTGGAGCCTGGCCGCTGGAGCTCCTCAGGTGGGCTTACAAAGTTTACAGCATTTAGGAAGGGAGTTCACAGCAGGAGAAAGCCTGAGTTAGTGTGAAGAGCAATCAAAGGACAACAGGCAGGGGTTGGCTCTCCCCACCCACCATCCAGGCTTTGGGGACTGAACTCAAGCTATTGAGCTGGGTAGCAAACACCTTTCCCTCCGAGTCATCTCACCGGCTTAATATTACCTTCTCTCCTCCATCCAGCCTTCCCATCCATCAAGTCTCTTCACGACTAGACATTCTGCCTTCATATGTGGCTATAAATCACTTACCCTTAGAAAATCTACCCCAATCCTACGTCCCCTGAGCACAAGTGGGGAGCTTTTCACACTTACAAAGTAGTAGAAAGCATCAGGGCTGTCCAGGAAAGGGTTTTCGGCTATTCCGTCCGCTGCATTCTTGGACAGATCGCCGGCAGGCTGCAGGTACCCTTCACTGAGCAGGGAAGCGGAGATCATGAGGGCTTCCTGGCGATTCCGAACTCGCTTGTTAGAAACCAGCCAGTCAATGACACCACTCCCTGCATGAGAACATCAGAGAGGAAGCTAAATCTCCTTCCCAAGCCACAAGCCACTGACTCCCAACCACACGCTGGCTCCAGTGCACACGAGAATCCATCTGGTCTCATCTTCCCTGTGACTCCAAGTTCTGCCAGCCTAGCCTAGAGTCTACACAGGAACCCCTTCTTATTCCTTTGGCCTGGGGTTCTCTCATAGTGACCTCTGTCCTACAGCCTTAGGATCCTGCCTTGCTTCTGTTTGCGGCCCTTAGTAGGCTTGATGCTGTAGCTTAGTCCTGACTTGATGCTGAAGGGCTACTGCCTGCATTTTCTGACGTCCCATACACCCATGGTGCGAATCACGTCATTTCCTCTTCCCCTTCCTGACTCCGACCTAAGCCATTTTCATGGCTTTTCTGTGGACCTGACATCTTCTCATATGCTTAAACTAGTATAATTCCTCCAAGTTGTATCCCTGTGGCATCTCTTGCAAGCATGTTTAGTGTGCTGAGTGTCTGACGCACTCCCAAACGATACATCCCATTTTGTTTTATGGAATGAGCCATTAGATTTTCCAGGTGTTAAGTTTATTTTTACAGATTATATGCTGCACATTTCCACCATAACTGATCATCAGAAATCTTCCCCACAAACTCCCTCTACTTTGAGGTCAAATTGAGGCTCTGCCTCCTGTTCACCTCGGCAGTTCTTAGTACTTCATCTTTTCCAAAATCATGGTGCTGTTCCTTAGATGTGCAACCTCTTTAATCATACTAATGCCTCAAAAGCTTAGCACTCAAGTATGGGTCAGGTAGTGTTCCGCTATAAAACAATAAGCCTGAGAAGTATCCAAGCTGGATCCCTGTGGCACCTCTTGCAGGCATGTTTACAATGCTGAGTGTCTGACACACGCCCAAACGATACATCCCATTTTGTTTCTATATTGAGCCATCAGATTTTCCCCACTGTAGAGTCAGAAAGCACAGAATGGCTGGCTATTGCCTAGGGTTTTGTGGGTAGTAAGCTGCAGACACAGGGTTTGAAACCAGGCAGTGTGTTTTTAGTAAATGTGTTTTCACAGCTACGGGCACACAGTGTAAACACCTACTACCTTACCGTGTCCAGTGTCTGACACCCTAACATTACTATTTAGATCTTTATACTTCATATCTGAATTCCTGTTTCTCCCCACGTGGGTTGCAGGACATGGAGCTGTGCCCCTTTCCAATACTTTTTCAACATAATGCCAAGTCCTGGAGAAAAGAGATGCTTGGTCGATAAAGCTGTGATTCCGAAGTCCTGAACAAAAACAAAGGCTTTTTCTCCCATTATTACTCCTTCAGCACAGGCAGAATCCTTTTGTCTTGTCCACGGCCATGGAGAATGCCCCGTTCCCTCCTCAGCCACCCGCTTAGGGAGTGCACATCATTTTACCTGTGAAGCAGTGATTAAAGACCTTCTTGTCCTTCTCCAGATTCAGTTCCTTGATTCCTTTTTCAGGATCTTTCATAGACAGATACAAAGCCCTGCGCAGAGATAGAACGGAGGTGAAGGAGGAGCATTTCAGAATGGCAAACCACCTCGGATGGGTTTTCACAAGCTAAGTTTCACCACTGCATAGCATAGCCCTGAGCCTCCTCTGTCTGTCAGACCAGCAGTAGTTAAAGGGCAGTGTTCCAACTTACATAATCGCATGGCCTGCAAAGCATTTACCAGATGTGCTCAATAAACCTTAAATGTGTTAATCTCCTTGTTGATTTCATCCTGGTGCCTGAGATGAAGAGTTGCCCTATTATTTGCTAAAGATTGGGAGTTCCCAAGGCCATATACTCCTAGGAACAAAGATCTTTAAAGACCCTGCAACAGTTTGGATCTGACATGTCCTGCGAACACCCATGCCTGAAAGGTTTGTGCCCCAGCTTGCTGCTGTTTGGAGGTGGTTGCAGATTCAAGAAATGTGGTCAGGATGACTCTTTTAGTAAAGTGCTTTGCATGGGAGCATGAAAACCATAGCTTGGATCCCCAACAGCCACAGAAGAAGCAGGACACAGGACCTTGTAATTTCAGCACTGTGGGGCAGAGACAGAAAGGTCATTGTGGCAGGCTGGCCAGCTAATCTGAGTGAGTCAGTGGGCTCCAGAGAGACTTTGGCCCAACAGTCAGCAGGAGGGCTCTTGAGAAGGTGCCTGAAATCAGCCTCCAGACTCCATGTGCACCTGTACACATATGCACATGGACCCACATATAGGTGCACACACATGTATACACACACACATACACACACACACACACACACACACACACACACACACTGAGCACTTTTTGAGTTATTTGTGGACATGTTCCCAATGGAGATATGGGAATCTAAATTCTTTCTTTGATATCTCAAGTACAAAATGAACAGATAGGCTATCTACTATGATATTTATCATAAATATTATCATATTTACCATGATCTACTAGCCCAAACCTCCACTGTGGGACTAAAAGCAATAGGTCAAAGGACACACTTTGACCCACCATAAATCTCTCCTTTCCTAAGTTGATTCTTTTAGATATTTCTTAATGTGGTGGAAAGAAGTCTCCTAATTCCTCACAAGCCTTTGAACAAGCCATTGGTTAAGGCAACCTACAGTTACCTTAAAGAAAAGGATTTTTTTTAAAGCTTATCTTTTTTTCCTGAAAGTGGTAAGGTAAAATAGTAGTCTTTTACTTTTTTCCCCTGGAATATTAAACTAAAAGTAGTCTTGTCAGAATAAGTCTAATTCTCTGTGCTCCTGTATAGTTTGAACATCTTTTCCCACTTAATTCTGACAGTGCCAGCCAATCACATGAGGTCTGAAACCAATGTCTATGGCCAGACCAGATTTCTTCTCTTGGGACCTTCCCCAAGTGAGAGAAATGCTAAGTCTCATGACATGATTCCATTCCTGTGGCATGCCAACTCTTATATTAGTTGGATAGAAAGTATATGTCTCATCCCCTCTGAGAGACCACTTTCAGCTCCAACCCACATGAACTGAATTCTTATCAGACATATGAAGCAGCCAATGAGAGAGTCTTCCTAGTGAGTCTCTTGCTTCAGGCCATGCTTAACACAAAAGGCAAACAGACCAAGAGGAATGGTCATCCTGGAGAAAGAAGCACTTGTGATTAGAGCAGATTATAGAACACTGCAAAGAACCCATTACCCACTCTCTGCTGGGACCAAGGATGACCTGCTGTTCCCTGCCACCACTCTATCACTAATGTCAAAGGGTGGAGAGAGGCACACTCAGAAAATTACCCCAAGTCAATTGTCTCTGGCAGACGAATGGACCTCCTTGTGGATTTCCTTGCAAACTTCTGGCCTCCTTCAATGCATTTAATGGCTTTTTTGATGTCCCGAACCCAAGCATCTCTTTCCTCCAGGAAGGCTGCCTGGAAGAAGTGGTCCTGCTGTTTGGTTGTAGTGATTTTTAACACGAACTGAAAATCAAAAGATGATTCCATTAGAAATGACCCCTTTCAAGGTCTAAGGCCCTTCATGAAACAGCAGTTGATACAAGAGAAAGCCCAGTGCCAGAGTAACAAACAGACCTTGATAAGAGGGGATGCTTAGTCAGAAACCGCGGCTAAAATCTGATGGACTTCAGGGTCAGCAGGTAACACAGCCAGGTCCATAAACTGAGCTTTAAGAATAGAGAGTGGAGGAGAGAGCTAAGAGAGGCAGAGTGTGAAAAGAGCGCCCAAGGTCAACAGGTGACACAAGGGTCTCAGTGGCTCATGTCAACTCACCATCCGTTTGCCAAAGTCTTGGCAGGGGCTAGTGAGAGTACTTCCTTTCAGCGGGATCATCCCCTTGGGGCTGTTGTCACTTTTCTTCTTATAAAACTCAATTCCGTCTTCTAACAGTACAACCCACATGGGTTTCCAGGTATTAAACACGCTTCCCTGTGACAACAAGAAAGAGATGAGGAGCTGACGTGGACAGGACAATGTGCGACCGGAGCTTTCCACTTAACAAAACAGATTCATACCTTCCTGGAGCTGACTTTAAAAGTGCTTCGTGACAGTCTCTGTGGACACCACGTGAATCCTCCCACAGTGGTGACTTCTCGGGACACCATTATATCTCTGACCTGCCGCCATTCGCTTTGAGCTGGACACTGTCTGGCTGCCCCTTCCAAACTCCACCTCTCTCGGCTCTCTCCTCCCCTTCTCTGTCGTTAAGGTTCAGCTTAGTGGCCAACTGTCCTTTGCGGCCTTGATCTGAAGGTCTCCTCCCTCTCTCCTCACTGACTGTTCTTTGCATCCTTAAACTTGACTGTATGCTTCCTTATATACTCAGTCCAGATTAGCATTCTGCTACTGTGATTTAAAAAAACAAAAACAAAAACAAAAAAACTCTGACCCAAAGCAACCTGGTAGTTAAAGGGTTTGTCTCTATCATGGAGAAAAATCAGGGCAGGAGCTCAAGGCAGGAGCCTGGAGCCACGGATTGAAGCAGAGACCATGAAGGAGTGCTGGTTATTGGCTTGCTTTCCCTGGTATGTCCTGCTATCTTTATTAACATCCTTCTATCCTTCCAGACTGAGCCCTTCTTTACCCGTCACCCACAGGCTAATCCGATGGAGGCTATTCCTCAGCTGAGAGTCCCTCTTCCCAGAAGGAAGGTTTGAGTCAAGTTGACAAAGCCTATGACCTACAGTTGGGTTGCCATCATGGGATTGCCTTTCCTTGCCAGAGATTGGCATTATAGGTCCTTTCACTCCTTCGTGTCATTGAGTACATAGCTCATGTTCATTAAAATGATGACAGAGAAGATTCTTTCAAAAATACCAAATTACTGAGAAATATGACTGGTCCTTCTCCATGTCTACATGTTGCCCAGAGCCTTTTCCTTCCACCACTCTTTACTAAAACCACATCCGCATTACACAACTTCTATGAGGAAGAACTATCAGCAAGCTTTTCTCTCTGTGTGTGTATGTGTGTGTGCATGTGTATGTGCATGTTTGTGTGCATGTGTATGTGCATGTGTGTGTGCATGTGTATGTGCATGTGTGTGTGCATGTGTATGTGCATGTGTGTGTGCATGTACACATCTGTGTACATGTAGTGTCACAACATTTGCATTGTAGAGATTAGTTCTCTCAAAAAGAACAAGAAAAATATTTTCAACAAAAGACTTATTGTTGCCTTTGTTCTTTTCTCTTTCTTTTCTATCCATGATATAAGCAGAAAGTGGAGTTTGTATTTAGTTTGCTTATTCTATAAAGTAGAGTTTATGAGATTGCTCGGCTGAAAGGCTCTTTCTTCCTTCTGATACTGATGACCAGAATTCAAACACATGATAGGAGAGAACTAATCAACTACTGCCTAATTTGACATTAAGGTCCACTCTTAGGATCAAAGGCATGTCTGGTACTATAATCACACCAAAAACCTATGGGTGGGGAGCTCATAGGTGCCAGGGTTGAACCTACTACTGTTATTCTGCTAAAGTAACAAAGTATCAACCTGCCTCTTAATTTGTGTCTCTCTTCCTGTAGATCAGTGAACATTTTGGGCAGTGGACAGTGGTTGATAAGAAACACACAGCTGGTTAAGGTGCAGAGAACAAGTGCCAGTGGGTGTTCAGCCACAAGTGGAACATTGATGTCACACACCCTGTTCCCCAGGCTCCAACACCCCTGTAGAAATGATAGTGGAAAGAGTCTAAGAGCCTAAGGCCAGGGGGGGACCAGAGGAGAACAGTGTCCTCTGGGCATTACAGGAACATGAAACTCATGAATTCACAGCAGCTGAAAACCTTTAAGGGATCAAGCCAGTCAGTGTTCTAGCATAGTGTGGAAGGAGTTCCCAAGACGCCATTTATCACTGGGAAACTATAGACACCCATGACCTCTTAGGA
The DNA here is from genome assembly GCA_964023405.1 of Apodemus agrarius. Classification (NCBI taxonomy): domain Eukaryota; kingdom Metazoa; phylum Chordata; class Mammalia; order Rodentia; family Muridae; genus Apodemus; species Apodemus agrarius. The sequence goes on from OZ030016.1 coordinate 89,337,280, forward strand.
GAGAACAGTCAGACTTCCTTAAAAATGTGGCTCCTGGTGGGCAAACCACATTCTGGAGGAAGGGTAGAATAAATTGGAGCTAATGGGAAAATAAAAAGACAGGGCAAAGATGTGGAGATGGATGTGGGAGGGCTGAGGGAGGAACAGGGAGTGGATATAATGAATATGCGGATTGTCAAAAATTTAATAAAACCTTGTTTTTAAGTTAACCACTGTGCTAAACCAAGGAAGTCCTTTCTGGTCTCTATTCTCAGAGAGTTTAAAAAGTAAGGCAATTGGTTCTTGGCCTCTATTCTTTGATCGACAGTGACACCCTTTTGTGACTACCAAAAATAGAATTATCAACCATTTCCCAGGCTATCCGGGGAAATGCACATCATGAAATACACAGGCCCCCTTATCAGGGTCCATTTGTCAAAAGGAAAACTATTTATGCAGAGAGAATGAACACTGATGGGATGGTCATTTTGCTTGTTCAAACACTTCCTTTATTCTAGGCCTAAAATAATTTTTTCTGCTAAAATGTGCTATCATTTTCCACCCTGGAAGAAAGACTGACCAGGCTAGCAATGATTAGTCTTTTCCAAAACACGAACACTATGACAATAGATGAAATAATTTTAATTAAATTCTCTCCTGGTTTACAACTTCAATTATTTTAGTTTGCAAACCATATATTCTGAAAACTAAGTAAAACTCCATTTTTAAAATGGACCACAGCATTAGATGGGTATGCCATTCAAGTAGATATCCAAAAGTCCTAAAAAAAAAAATGTTCAACGTAATTATTTATCAAGGGAAGAGAGATTCAGAACACAGTAGGATACTGCTATACATTCAGTAGAGTGCCTGATGCTTATAAAGGGTGAGGAGCACCTCACTGCACAATGAGGTAGAGTATTTGGAACACATGCGTGGGGCCCACAGAAGAATGTCTGGCAGTTCATATGAAAGCTAAAGTGAGGTCATTAAGACAAAGAGAAGGCAAGCACTTTGTACAAAAAGAGTTCTATTGCCACTTATAGAAAGCTAACGTTCTCCCAGGCTGGAAAGTGAGGTGGTGAGTTAAGATGAAAGGGTTTGGTGTAGCATCTCTGTCTGCTTGCAACTGCTACAAGCCGCCGGTGTGTCACTCAGACAGCCTACTCTTGTTGATGCCCTATACCTTTCCCTTTCTGTCTTCAAGTTTCTGTTCACCCAAATAATAAGCCTGAAGCAGAAGTGACTTGTCCTGGCACCCTTGCCCAGGTAATGAGAAACTGCGAGGAGAATCCTGGTCTCTCAGTTCCTCACTAATGCTCTTTCCCTTCCTTATCTGTCGCTATCTTCATTTTGGTTCTTGAGTAGCTGCTTAATTCTGGAATCTGTGTCAATTTCTTAATACAATTTAGCAAGATTTTGCAGTTTAATATAGATGAAAGATGAATAGATAGGTAAGTAGGTAAGTAAGTAAATAGACATGAGAGAGAGGTGTAAATAAAGAATATATCTAATAAAAATATAAAAAAAAAGAAATGAGAGAGAGAAAGAGAGGGAGAGGGAGGGATGATAGTACTCTTAAAATGATGTCTGGAAATACCATTGCTCCAGATTTTCTATTTTTTTTCAGATTTTAAAATACATATAATATATTTTAAGAATGGAAACTAAGTCTAAACATGAAATTCATTTGTGAGTCATATACACCTTATACACACAGCTAAAAAGAAATCTCATATAATATTTTAATCATTTTAGGTTTTAGGTTATGAGCAGAATTTAGAGTTCCTACTGGATAACCAGTCATCCTCTTAGGACTTGGTATAATGTATCTCAAAGCATTACATGACACAAACAGAAATTATAAAAATGAGACATATGATCATATTTAAAATGAATATTTTGTGAAATACTTATAAAAACTGAAAACAAATTGAAAGTTCATGATAGTTACTATATACCATCATCGAGTTAAAGGTTAGTGTAATTAATATGTACTTTAAAATTCATTAGAATAATAAAATTCATTAGAATACAAAAGCCAAGCCGAAGAAGCAGCCTAAATGTCCATCACCAGCTGAATGAATAAAGACACATATGCAGTTTTATGAAGCTATAAAGAAAAATGAAATTATGGCATCTTGAAAGAAAAGATACAACTGTAAACTATTGTGTTAAGCGAAATATGCTAGACCCCAAAAGTATCATGTGGTACCTAGATTTAAAGTGATATGTGTGTACGTGTTGTCTTATTGTGTTTCTGTGTGTGTGTGTGTGTGTGTGTGTGTGTGTGTGTGTGTGTGTGTGTAAGAAGGGAGGAAGAGGGTGTGAGAGAATTGTGAAATGAAGAAGGTAAGGTAAGCAGAAGGGAACCAGCTGGAGGGTGTGAGAGGGCATGGAGGAGGGGATGGGGGAGGGGATAGAGGAGGGGTTGGGGAGAAGATGGGGAGGAAATGAGTAAGAGCAAAGTGTGATGATGTAATATCAAAATGTATGAAGATGACGCTACTCTGCTTGCTAGACTCCCCATTTAAAAGTAGTTGTGCATAGAGTATTCACAAGTGTTGGGCTATGGAATACTAGGTGAAGGAGCTGTGAATCCCTGAAATAATGAAGACAGAAAGTCAAGAAAGGTGTCTAGGGCTAGAGAGATGTATCGGAGGTAAGCGCCCCAGCTGCTCTTACAGAAGACTTTCTGAACACTGCAGAGTGAACGGGTCATAGCTTTGAAGACAGACAGAGCTAGACATAACATGGTGTGCCATTGTGAAATGGACCCCTAATACTTGGAAGTAACTTTAAAGATCATGTACTATTTACAGTGATTAACCAAGGAAAGGACAACGGAATTGGGAAATTATATTACAATGGCTTGCATTAAATATTTTAAAAGAGATATACTTCAGTAGAAAACAATAATGTAACAAAAGATTAAAATAACTTTTAAAAAAGAAACAAGCTGTGTTATTAGGTCCTACCAAAGAGATGGAGAAGTACTATCATACATTTGAAAGATGATGAAGTTGTTAAGATATCTTCTTTAAAATGTACAGAGGGTATTTCTAAACCACATTTTGCTAGGCAAACTTAAGATGTAAATTGAAAAGGATAATTTTAGGATTGGTCAGCAATTCTTTCCTATAGCTACATTTATCAGCCACTCTGTAAATGTGTCTCAGGAGGAACAAAATTCTCAAAATGAAAATGAAGTCATGCTGGACATGGTAAAAATCGCCTGTAATCCCCAGCTGAACCAGGCTGAGAATCCTGAGGGCAGACTAAAATTCAGAGTGAGATCCTATCTCAAAGCCAGCAACTAAACTTTTAAAGAAAACTGTACTAGCCCTTCAAAAGGAAATAAAGCCCACAGGATACAGAGGTGGTTAGTGTGTGTGGTCCCTTGACATGAATGTCTTGACCTTAGCCCTTAGGTTCCATTTATCATATTTGTTTCTGTTACAGGCATATTTCAGGAAATGTCACCCTAACTCTTCAAGTGGAAGTTTCTGGTTTCTTTGGAAACTGTTGTGTCATGTGATATTTTTCCGGAAGCTGTCTTATAAGAGGATGCTTTGGAAGCATGAAAGGGCATGCGATGTTTTGCTGGAGTGGCTGCTTGAGAGGGCACATTATGTTTGGAAAGAGTGTATAAACATAAGCAGTGAGAGAAGGCTTTGCCGGGACTCCCTGGGCTTCACGGGTCTTTGTAACCCTCGCTGGTCATCGCTGGTCTTCACGTCAAAGAGAGAAACGAGCCAAAGAACTTCTCATGGAGTTCTGGCTGATTCCTGCCATTTCCGTTGACTCTTGCTGATTTTTATTGGTGGTAGCAGTCAGTTTGGGTTTTGGTTTTAGTTTTGTTTTGTTGTTGATGTTTGTTTTTGTTTTTGAGTCAGCCCAGGCTGGCTTCAAACTTCCTATGTGGCTGAGGATGACCTTGGACTTTTCATTGACTTTTCTCGGTCCACACATCCAGAGTGATGGGATTAAAAATATGTGCCAGCACATTTCTTTTGTTTTTTTAATTTTGTTTTGAGACAGGATTTCTCTATATTGCTCAGAGTAGCCTTGAACCAGTGGCAATGCTCCTACTTGAGTAGTCAGCATCTTGAGTACTGAGGTTATAGGCGTGAGGTACCACATCCAGCTTCTAAATTGCTTGGAAGTCCCACTAGTTAGATGTTTTAGAAAACAGTTTTTGCATCAATCAAAGGAAAAAATTTTGAATGTGTGAGCTCTCTGACTACAGATTATTGAATGTTAATTGTATATAAATCAAAATACACAAGGCACAAATGGAATACTCGATTACATACTTCACATGCCTATATGCCCCCCCACACACACTTTATACACCTGAGGCCCTGATATCCCTTTAGTCTTCTATGACCAGGTCACCCTGGCAACCCTGTTCCCCTCCCCTAATGCAAAAGTAATCATAACAGCTTGGAGCATGCGTAATGTGGTCATGTAATGACCAGCTCCGCTGAGCTCCCTTCCCCTTTTTCAAATACTTTAAATGTTACTACAGCATGGAACCTTGATTCTCTGGTTTGTCTAAGTCTATTTTAGGCACATTTCTTTCTTGCCAAAAGTTCAGTCCAGAAATGAGATGTCTCTTATATTTTAGACCTGACCTGTGTGTCGTGAGTATAGAAAGGAACGGAGTGCAGTCTCCGTCCTCACACAGTTCAGATCTAAGAGGAGGGAGCGTAAGCTCTTGTTCAGCATGTCGGCCTCCCTGACAGAAGCAGCACTGGAGGCTCGTGCTGAGGTAAGCGGACTATGTGTGCAGGGCCCTCCCAGACACTTCCTGGAATGAAGATCTCTTCTAACTTCCCCTTTCCTTCAAACTCTCCTTTCACATGCCTGTACAGAGCTCAAATTCCCAGAATTCTGTGGTGATCATAACTCTGTAAGAGTGGTGCACCATTAGACTCTGCCTCTACACCTCTGGGGCTTTCTGTTTCAAGTGAGAGCATATTAAATGAGCCTTTCACTTCTGCTGCATTATAAACCGGAACATGTAGTTTCCTACTTGCACAACTTCTCAGACATTTGTATGACAAATTCATAAGCTCCTTGGAAGCAAGAGAATAGGCCTATCCAGTAGTGTATTTTTTGTATGAATAAATTCTATCAAATTAGACTTTTCCTAACCAAAACATTTCAAATAAGCTGCACAGAAGGGCAGGGTGCCTTACCAACTGATTTTTAGATTTATGGTTACATTTCTAATTTGTCTTTGGGCTCTGTGACCTTAAACAAACTGCTTGTATTTTTTTTAAACATCAGTATCTGCTTCTCCTTATAAACACTAAAGCATATGATGTGCTTCAAAGAGATTAGCTCACTGTTAGCTTGTGGTAGGGCTTCAGAAATGGCCACAATACAGTTAAGTCAGAGTCCAATTATATGAGCAAGACAGTTGGATGGATTCTGACCTGAGAGTCTCCCTGATCCCATCTTTTTTCTTATCAGAGAGAAGAACTCTTTGGAAAAGGAGGTCATGCAGATTGAACCCAGAAGGACCACATGAAACGCGGTGACAGATGTTACACACAGCGCCAGCACAACCACACCAACTCCTGGTCCCACGTCACCGTGCCATGCTTTACCTTGGGGACCTTAAGCAAGGCCTTCTGCCACTGTGTACTTCGGTTTCCTCATTTACAGAGTCATAGATAATTGTGTCCATTTCCTAGGATTAGCCTAGGAATGTCCTATGAATACATCAATGCACTTAATGCTTAGAACCGTCCCTAACATGGTGAGCACATGCGTTCACTGCCACAAGAAGGGAACACAAACTTGGGGAGGTTATTTCATTCTGTTCAGAAGACAACGTGGCTCTAGAAAAGAATTCTTGGATAAAATCCCTAGTCTGTTCTGCTCTCTTTATCCCAGACTTGCCTGCTTCTGGTTCATTTCCTTTCCTTACCTTACCGCACCTTACCTTACCTTACCTTACCTTACCTTACCTTACCTTACCTTACCTTACCTTACCTTACCTGACCTTACCTTACCTTACCTTACCTTAACAATATCATACATATAAAGTACTTTGATCAACACCCTCTGTCCTACCAGCCTCTCTCATGTCCCTCCTGCTTCCCCCAAACTCTTTCTTTCTTTACAACATAAGCTCAGTACTGGACTCAACAATATATGCCATCTACTATGAGGTTGTGGAACTCCCTCCCAGCCTCCTGTCTTTGTCATTCTCATCACTCTGGTTTCTGGGCTGTCTACGAACCTCACAGGATCTTCAGGTCTTAAGCTGCTGTTTGAGTCCATCCTTCAGTACCAAGTAATTGCTGGGTTGTCATGGAAACTAGTTGTTAGCAATGAGAGATATAACATGAAGGAATATTCTCGTTTCAAAGTTATGGTTATAAGAATATCTGATCATATGTATTCCATAACAACCAAAGTATTTATTTCTCAAAAAATAATCCCCTGATCGGGAAAAAAAGCTGAAGTTACTACACCCAATATTATTTGCAGCACACCTATGCCTTTCAGAGCACGGTGGCATCATGCAATGGGGTTTTTGCTATTAGGTAAGCCTGGGTTTGACCCCAAGCTTACAGCTGATTGATAGTGAGCAAGTCACCTACTCTCTGTGAGGTTTTAGGACTGTAGAGAGATCACATTGGTCTAGCAGCCAGCTATACCTACAGGACCGCAAATGCTCCTTAAAATAAGCACAAGTGACAAGACTCAGGGCAAGGAGTGCTATTTAGAACGAAAGGGTAGGCAATGACAGTCACTTTTCTCCTCCCCACCCCCCTTAACCATAATCTCAACTTAGAGATCTTAGCCAGGGGGCAAAAGAGGAAATGTAAGTTATGAAATGTGGACACTTATCTCTAACAGGGCCAAAGGAGAAGCATGGGCTCTTGTGATGGCTCAGGAGGAAACGCACTTGCTGCCAAGCCTGGTGACTTGAGTCTAATCTCCAGGAACCATATGGCGTAAGGACAGAGCCCAGCTCCACAAGTCATTCACTGACCTCAGCACAGACACTGGGGTGCATGCCCACACACACACACAGAAAGACAGTCAGAGGAGAGACAGAGTCACAGAGAGACACACACACAGAGAGACAGAGACACACAGAGAGAGATGAGAGAGACTAATGAAAGAAAGAGGGGAGACATGTTGACGTTTATATATCATTGGCCATCAACCTGAAGACTTGACAAAATTACTATATCAGCATTGTCTAATGCTATATGTTTTTCCAACCAAAATATCCTACCTCAAAATAATTATTTCATAAGACATAGGAGAAGAGCATGTTTAATTCCTACAGCAGAATCTTGAGCTACATAGAAACGAAAAGAGCAGAGCAGAAGTCTCCACAGGAGGAGGGACTCCCGGCTCTTTCCTCAGAAGTGACTGGAACCATCACCATTCACAGACGGTCGGGGTGTATGTACTTGCTGATAGATATCTTCACTTATGGGCTACCCTCTGTAACCGAGGTTCACAGACAGACAGACAGACAGAGTTTAACTGACATGTTATATAACTGAAAGAAGCTTAAAACGTAAGGACTTTAAGAATTTTAATGCCTAATTAGGAAATCCTAGTTCACTCGTTACTGACAAAAGTGCCAAATCTGAGGATTGGGAGACAGCTCAATAGCAAAACATTTGGGGGTACAGCTCAGTGGATTCAAGTTCTGACACTGAAAAAATTCAGATAGGAGTAAAGTGCCTAATGAGATAATCGTCATATATTGCAAGACAGACCGTCTAAGTGGGCCTGAGGAAATGTAAGGTACAATGCATATTAGATTAAATGTAAATTTGGGTGTAATATTAATGAGTATTTTCATGAGAATGATGGGAAATATACTTTGTGGAACTATCCACCTGAAGTTTCACTATGCTCTCTTCTGGAGCCTTTCCTAGACGGACACTTGTTGGTTATAATCGGACAGAATTACTGTGAGTAGTTAAAAACTATTATATCCAGATGCTCCGCAGTCTTGAATCTACCTCCCCCCTTTCTCCTGAAATGGCCTCACTTCATGCAGATGGAATGGTCTATATTTTTGTAGTCTAGTGACTGTAAAATATAAACATACAAACTTTATAACAGCAATCTTGTCATTTTTTGTGTTAAAATAAGGCCTGGCCTGTGAGGTGACTCAGCTGTTAAAGGTCCCTGCCAGCAAGCAGAATGACCTGGGTAGATAACAGACTCCTGCAAGTTGTCTCCTGACCTTTTACACACACACCATGAAAGGTGTACACCTGCTCAAATATATAGACGCAGACACAGACACACACAGACACACAGACACACACACACACACACACACACACACACCTTTTCAGTCTGATTGGGAGAAAGATCATTCAGCCGCAGTTCCTATCCGTTCTCAGAGAGGAGGGCATGGACACCAGTTACCAAGAAGCTACACCTAGCTGTTTCATTTACAAAGAAAGTTTCAAACTCCAGTTAACACAAAAGAATATGCTGAAGGCCCGTGTGTTCCCCAGTACCAACTCATAACTCTCACCACCGCAGATAAACTCTGAACACTAGTGGAGATTAGTGTTCCTTCAGAATAACCTTAGTGTGCTAACCAGAGCTCTCAGTGCCCAGGGGCTGGAGAGAGTATTTCTCCTGACTCTGTCATACCTCTGGGCCCTGACATATTAGTCTTTTCACAGATGAATGAAAGTTTCTTTCTAATCCGAAAGAAAAGTGAAACCAAGCTGTGACATGTACCATTTAGTGTCCTATGTCCATAGACATAGAACATTTTAAGCTAAAAAGAAACAATTGCATGATATAAAATAAAGATGCAGCTGGACCGAATTGTTCATTCCTGAAATCCCAGGGTCTGGGAGACTGAAGCAGGAGGCTTGCCACCAGTTCAAGGTTAGCCTTGGAAACATATTAAGAGCTATAGAATAAGACCCATTCTCAAAAATTGATTAACTAGCCACTTAATTAACTACATTGAGTCTTAAAAAGGTAAGAGTCACATTGGCTCCTCATTTGGTTAGAAAGCTTCTTGTGAGTTTAGTCAGAAGTCACACTTCGGAGCGGCTAAACCCACGTGGCTCCATGTAAGTGTATTGGTGCACACAGCATTGCCCACAGGATGCCAGCAGCTCCAACGTGTGAATTCACCAGGCGAGGAACTTTCACAACTCAAAGCACACAGCAGCAGCAGAAGAAAAGCTAGAAACAGCATCAACATTCAATTTCCCACAACACTAAGCTGTTCTCGGTATTCTCACATCTCCACTTTCCTGTTCTTTAAGATGATACATCTACCACTTCAGTGGTCTGTTACACAAACTCATTGAATTGTGGGTAAGAGATTACAGCCAACACCCACCGTCACCACCTGGAACCACCTTCACACCCTCGAAACAGAAGCATAAGGCCTTTCTTGCAATAAAGTGGGAGAACGCCCAAGAAACCAGCCCTATTGTCTGCTTGTTGCTCACACGAACATTGGCCACTCCTAACCACAGCCCTGTCAGTTTAAAAAAGGACTAAGCAGTCCTCCAAGCAACTTCTCTAACAGAACAATTTGAGAGTATTTTACCCCAAAGGCAATGTTTGGCTGTTGCAAAGCGTTTTAAATCATGAAAAAAAAAAATCTGAATTTTCATCTTCCATAGCCTGAATCTTTTGCTGATGCCTGAACTAGATTAATTCACTTTTAGGAAAAAAGGGGGGTAGGGGAACACATGGAGGCAGCCCCACCCCAGCACACTGTCTATAGGATGCAGTCCTCTCATCCCAACCCAACAGATCCAACAAGGAACATGCCTGGAAGGTGGGCAGAGTCTGGAGCGAACACTAATCCCCTGTAAGCCCCTCTCTAAGTCCTCCTTGCAAGGGCCCGCCCCACGTACCTTCTTCACAAGGTAGCCCTCCCTGATCCGCTTCGGTTCCATGCCTGGTGGACAGACGCACAGGTCCACTCTTGAGACGCGTCTTCTGAGAAGCTCAGTCTCCTCTGAAGGCCGAGGTGCTTGTGGGCTGCCCTTTTTACAGTGACAGCTCTTTCGCAATTTCTCTTCTGCTGGTGACTACATGATGACATCCTTTTCCCCTCTCTGGGGTGACAAGTCAGAAAAAGGAACTAAGTAGCTGAACAGCCCATGCTTTCCTAATGATGGAAATAATAACGTACAGCTTAGTCAAATATTTACTCATATGTAAAACTCCTGTTCTAAAAAGAGAAAAAAAATGGTAAGAGATGAACAATAAAACTTTATTGGTTGAAACTGTCCTGTTTAGGAATTGTTCTTGAAGTATAAAAAATGTACTTAATAAAAAATATCAAGAAGCTGTCTCCATCCCCACACTGGCCTGTAAGACCAGCCAGCCAGGTGAGTGCTCTCCACCCCACCCCACCCCTCATTGGCCCCACCCATCCTAGGAGGCCCAGCTATAAAGGAAAATGAAATCATGAAATTTTCAGGTGAGTGGATGACCTGGAAAATATTATACTAATTTAACCCAGCCCCAGAAAGACAAATGCCCCATTTTCTCTCTTGTTTATGAATCCTAGCTCGAGATCTTTAGATTTGAATATGTAACCTAAAGTAAACCATAGAAGTCAGGAAGGTAGCAAGAGATCATCTGAGGGGGGGATGGGAACAATGTACTCTGGAGGTGGGTTTAATGGGATACAGGTGTTATCCCTGTTAATAGGAACAGGGAAAGGGGGGAGTGGGAAGAGAAGAGGAAAGGCAATACAGAAGGAGAGAGGGAAGGCATGACAAATAGCACTGAGGATGTTTGGAAAAGCCCTAGGGAAAACATTATTTCATATGGTTATTTTTTAAATACATATATGATGGGTGTGTGTGTGTGTGTGTGTGTGTGTGTGTGAGTGTGTGCCTGACAGGCATAGGAAACCTCCCTTCAAATTGTTGTTCAGAGAAGTCCAGAAAACTCAAAACAATGGAAGGCAGTGTGTCTGTATACACCTTCAATCCCAGCACTCAGGAGACAGAGGCAGGTGGATCTCTGTGAGTTTGATGTTAGCGTGGTCTACATAATGTTTTCCAGAATAGCCAGAGCTCTGTCTCAATCAGGGGGTGGAAAATATATAGTATAGCCTTTTGCCATTACCCTTGGATGCCTCCCAGATCTTGAAAGTGTGATCCTATTGCTGAAGACAGCACATATCTCAGACACAGGACTTGGAAGAGTTGATGTAGAGCTTACCAGGAAGTCTCCTCCGTGAGGACTAGCACTCATAGTATCAAACGGTGCTGTGTAAGCTGCCCAGGGAGAGAAGCAAATCAACAATCCTACCCAGCTAGACAGCCTGTGAACTACAACAATGACCAGCCCAGCAAGATATCTCAGTGGTGCAGTAGTGGCACTTACATTTTGGAACTAACCAGAAACTGTCTAATTGGATTTAAGGCTCATGTGATAGGGCGAAATTCATGCTTGGCACTGTAAATCTATTCAACTGCCCATTTCTGGACAAGTCCTGGGGAGAACATATTACTGCCATTTTTCTAATAGTGTAGTCTCTAAATGTATTCTTAATAGTTACACCCACACATAAGTGTAGCTCTTGCCCCGCATTAAAGATGCTTCTTTTTGCAGCAGACTGAGATCATTACAGAAATCTACAACTAGTCAAATACAAAAAACATCTGATCATGAGATTCCTGGCTGATACATCTACAACACAACCTAAGGCTCAGGGGACATTGCGGAAGAGGGGAAGAAATACTCTAAGAACCAAAAGACTAGGATGCCTAGTGCTAAACAGGATCTTCTAGATGGGACAGGGAAGCTGCACCCATGAAATCTCAACAAAATGGTAGTTTAAATATGATGTGTATAATGATGTCAGTTGATATACCAACATGGATGGAGGAATCTCACAAAACCCCACACCCGAAATGAGCTACAGACATCCATGGCTGCTGTGAGATGAAGAATCAGAATCCGTGTTCTCCAGGAATAAGCCCCCTGATAGGTTAGCCTATCCCAAATAATCAGACATAAACACATGCACATAAAAGCAGCACAAACACTAAAGGGACTCAGTAGGAATTTATGAGTGGGTTTTTTTTTTTTTTGGTTTGGGGAGGTTACAATAATAATATAGAGGAAGATGTCATCAAGTTGAGAGTTTTGGGAAGAATATAGGAGAAATTGGGAGGGTGAAAGGGGAGGGTAGTAATATTTAAATATTGCTCATGTATGAAATTCTCTAAAAACAAAAAATAAAAGCATCTGTCTAGGATAACCAAAGGGCCTACTCTTAAGTGCATATCTGCTTCTGTGCTGGGCACGATAACAGATGTTGTTTATTCAACCTCATTTAGTTTATTCTCTAGAGAAACCCATGAGGAAAGTACAGTATTGTTTCTTATAAATAGGGAAACTAGGACTCTGAGAAGAAAATTGTTAGTCTCCGGTTACACAGCAGGTAATAGCTAAAGCCAGAAGGGAAGGCACCTGTACTGTGGTCCTCCCAGTGGGATGAGAGCAGACTAAGGTTTCACAGAAGAAATTCCTTTAATAGAATGTTTCAAACTTATTTGGCTAGTGAATTATTTTTGAGCAATCTTTAATGACATGTTATTGTGAATTAAATTAAAGAAAGAAGTCTAACAACTCCATACTTCAGAAGGCAACATATTTGGAAATAAGGTCCCCATAGATGAAAATAGTTATGGAAAATGAAGTCATGCTTGGACAGAATGGCACCAAACCGTTGATATAAGGAAAAAAAGACACACAGAAAGGAAACCCCATTCTGTGCACAGAGGCAAGGTTGTAGTAATAAGTTTATAACCCAAGGGATTCAAAGGCACCAATTAGAAGACATAAGAAAAGGTGTCTTTCAGAAAACATGGCTTCTTGTAGAAGCATAGGGTGTTTCTGTGTTTTAAGCCACCCACTTAGAGATACTTGATGTGGATGCCCTAAAAAACTAAATGCAGTTTTGAAAAGCTAATATTCTAAAGAATAAGCCTCTATGACAATGGAAAAGTTACTTAGTCATTCAACCTAGGTTTTTTTTTATGTTGAACATTTTTTTTAATTTTTATTTTCAATATTCTATGTTTACATTCCAAAGGCTTTCCCCTTTCCCAGTTCCCCCCTCCCTATGTCCCATAGTTCCTCTCCCCCCCCCAATTATTCCCCAATCATTCCCCCTCCCCCCACAGTTTCTCTACAAAACTAGATCCAATCTTTCCAGGCCTAGGGTCCTCTCCTTTCTTCTTGGGAATCATTTGACTTGCTAATTGTGCCTTGAGTATTCAGAGCTTCTGGGCTCATTAATATCCACTTATCAGTGATTGTATTTCATGTGTATTCTTTTGTGATTGGGTTAACTCACTCAGGATGATATTTTCCAGGTCTAACCATTTACCTACAAATTGCATGAATTCATTATTTTTAATTGCTGAGTAGTACTCCATTGTATAAATATACCACATTTTCTGTATCCATTCCTCCTTTGAGGGATATTTGGGCTCCTTCCAATTTCTGGCTGTTATAAACAAGGCTGCTATAAACATAGTGGAGCATGTGTCTTTATTGTATGCAGGGGAATCCTCTGGGTATATGCCCAGGAGTGGTATGACAGGGTCCTCTGGAAGTGTCATGCCCAATTTTCTGAGGAACCGCCACACTGATCTCCAGAGCGGTTTTACCATTTTGCAATCCCACCAATAGTGGAGGAGTGTTCCTCTTTCTCCACATCCTCGCCAGCATTTGTTGTCTCTTGAGTTTTTAATCTTAGCCATTCTGACTGGTGTGAGGTGGAATCTCAGGGTTGTTTTGATTTGCATTTCTCTGATGACTAATGATGTTGAACATCTCTTAAGGTGTTTCTCGGCCATCCGAATTTCTTCTGGTAAAAATTCTTTGTTTAGCTCTGTACCCCATTTTTTGATAGGGTTATTTGGTTCTTTGGGGTCTAACTTCTTGAGTTCTTTGTATATATTGGATATTAGCCCTCTGTCAGATGTGGGGTTGGTGAAGATCTTTTCCCACTTTGTTGGTTGTCGTTTTGTCCTTCTAACAGTGTCCTTTGCCTTGCAGAAACTTTGTAATTTTATGAGGTCCCATTTGTCAATTCTTGATCTTAGTGCATAAGCTATTGGTGTTCTGTTCAGGACCTTTCCCCCTGTGCCTATGTCCTCCATAGTCTTCCCAAGTTTCTTTCCTAATAGTTTCAGTGTGTCTGGTTTTATGTGGAGGTCCTTGATCCACTTGGAGTTGTTCTTAGTGCAAGGAGATAAGAGTGGGTCAATTCACATTCTTCTGCATGTTGACCTCCAGTTGAACCAGCACCATTTGTTGAAAAGGCTATCTTTTTTCCACTGGATGGTTGTGGCTCCTTTATCAAAGATCAAGTGACCATAAGTCTGTGGGTTAATTTCTGGGTCTTCAATCCTATTCCATTGACCCACTTGCCTGTTGCTGTACCAATACCATGCAGTTTTTAACACAATTGCTCTGTAGTACTGTTTAAGGTCAGGGATATTGATTCCCCCAGAAGTCCTTTTATTGTTGAGAATAGTTTTAGCTATCCTGGGTTTTTTGTTGCTCCAGATGAATTTGAGAATTGCTCTTTCTAGATCTATAAAGAATTGAGTTGGGATTTTGATGGGGATCGCATTGAATCTGTATATTGCTTTTGGTAAGATGGCCATTTTTACTATATTGATCCTGCCAATCCAGGAGCAAGAAATATTTTTCCATCTTCTGAGGTCTTCTTCGATTTCTTTCTTCAAGGACTTGAAGTTCCTGTCATACAGATCTTTCGCTTGTTTGGTTAGAGTTACACCAAGGTACTTTATGTTGTTTGTGGCTATTGTGAAGGGTGTTATTTCCCTAACTTCTTTCTCAGCCTGCTTGTCCTTTGAGTACAAGAAGGCTACTGATTTGCTTGAGTTAATTTTATAACCAGCCACTTTGCTGAAGTTGTTTATCAGCTGTAGAAGTTCTCTGGTGGAGTTTTTTGGGTCACTTAAGTAAACTATCATATCATCTGCAAATAATGATAGTTTGACTTCTTCCTTTCCAATTTGTATCCCTTTGACTTCCTTATGTTGTCTAATTGCTCTCGCTAGAACTTCAAGTACTATATTGAAAAGATATGGAGAGAGAGGGCAGCCTTGTCTAGTGCCTGATTTTAGTGGGATTGCTTCAAGTTTCTCTCCATTTATTTTGATGTTGGCTACTGGTTTGCTGTAGATTGCTTTTACTATGTTTAGGTATTGGGCTCTTTCCAAGACTTTTAGCATGAAAGGATGCTGAATTTTGTCGAATGCTTTTTCAGCACTAAGGACTGAAATCAATCAAGTAGAAACAAACAGAACCATACAAAGAATCAACAAAACCAGGAGCTGGTTCTTTGAGAAAATCAACAAGATAGATAAACCCTTAGCCAGACTAACCAAATAACAGAGAGACAGTATCCAAATTAACAAAATTAGAAATGAAAAGGGGGACATAACAACAGAAACTGAGGAAATTCAAAAGATCTTCAGATCCTACTACAAAGGTCTATACTCAACAGAGCTGGAGAATCTGGTGGAAATGGACAATTTCCTAGACAGATACCAAATACCAAAATTAAATCAGCATCCAGTAGATCAGCTAAATAGTCCCATAACCCCTAAAGAAATAGAAGGGGTTATAGAAAGCCTCCCAACCAAAAAAAGTACGGGACCAGATGGTTTTAGTGCAGAATTTTACCAGACCTTCAAAGAAGACTTAACACCAATACTCTTCAAACTATTCCACAAAATAGAGACAGAAGGGATACTGCCCAACTCATTCTTTGAAGCCACAATTACGCTAATACCTAAACCACAAAAAGATCCAACAAAGAAAGAGAACTACAGGCCAATTTCTCTTATGAATATCGATGCAAAAATACTAAATAAAATTCTTGCCAACCGAATCCAAGAGCACATCAAAACAATCATTCACCATGATCAAGTAGGCTTCATCCCAGGGATGCAGGGATGGTTCAACATACAGAAATCCATCAATGTAATCCACTACATAAACAAACTAAAAGAAAAAAACCACATGGTCATCTCATCAGATGCTGAAAAAGCATTCGACAAAATTCAGCATCCTTTCATGCTAAAAGTCTTGGAAAGAGCAGGAATTCAAGGCCCATACCTAAACATAGTAAAAGCAATCTACAGCAAACCAGTAGCCAACATCAAAATAAATGGAGAGAAACTTGAAGCAATCCCACTAAAATCAGGGACTCAACCTAGGTTTTATCATTTGTAAAACTGATATAATAATGCCAGTCCAATGAGGCTATTCTGAATATTAGATAAGACAGTAGATGTTCATGTTTAGAACACTGTGGGGAGTACAGTCAAGGTCTGTAAATGTTAGTTATTCAGTACTCTCAAGCAAGTCACCATCATCCTGAGATGAGATCCTCTCAGTGGTGAGTCAAGCAGCTATTGCAAAATACATTGAAGTGATTTGTAGAAGCCACTGGGGTGATTTCTGAGGAGTTAAACTAGTTAACCAACTGTGTGGTAGACCAGTTGTGATCTGGTGGCTGCAGTCAGAGGACTAATGGCCTAATGGAAGTGTGAAGGAGAATTCATGGAAAGAAGCTGTATCTGCAAAAAGTCTCATAGTCAGATAGAACTACAGATCTGTGGAAAGGTTGGGAGGTTGCAGGTACAGAGACCCGGATTGCACCTAATCTTAGTCTAGCTTTGATTCTCTAAATAGCCATTCTCTTTCTTATCTCTGTGTGGAAACTAATATCCTGTGACTGAGAGACAAAAAACCATCTGTAACTTATCAACTCAGCAGATCATTATGTTCTACCAACCCCAAATTTAAAATGTCACCAGGTAGCATCTGAGGCCCATAAGAAAGATTTCCCCCATCCTGTGTAACCTCTCTGATGTTTCTGCCAATGTCTTTTTGAAATACCTTGATTTGTAACTCTCTTTGTTCTGTTGTTATTATAAAAACTCCACAAACTGCCTCCACATTGGAAAATTATATTTAGGGAGATCTAAATGGATGTTTGTGGACCAGGGTCTCTCATAGTTGCTTCTGAATAAATTGTGGCTTTTCTTCCTTTGAGTTGGGAGCTGTTTCTTTTGATGACAGAGGCAAATGTGGATTTTCTGAAGAAAATAAGATGATTCAGAAACTTGAAGGAGGAATGAAGACTGGTGTTTCAGGAAAGAAGGAAACAAAGCGGCTCTGGGCTTCTAGGGAACAAGAATTACCAGAATGTCATTTTAGTGAAAAAGACAGTGTGCCCATGACTTCCAATTCCCACAGTTTCTGAGTGCCAGCCAGGCTTCTGATGGGCCTCACCTCGGACTCCATCCTCTGGTCAGTGAAGGGGCAGCATGAGAACTGAGCACATGAGCAGAAGACCGTGAACAGAAGAAAGAATGGACTGCTTCCCAAGAGTGAGCCCCAGGTGCTATAAGCACAGGAGGTAACAAAGAAGAGGGAAAGGCCTGCAGAGTTGGGAAGAAGCCATTCGACATTTCTAGTGGAACCTTCCAGTTCTTTCCCTCCTGTTTTCTTCACTGTTTCCAACAGCAGTCACTACCTCTATTTTCAATGTCTTTTTTTATTTTCAGTGTCTTATGCAAGTACTCGTCAAATAAAATTTCAAAGGGTTGCTAACAGTCCCCCATTACACTGACATTAATTAGAAATTATAGAAAATATAGCTAGATGAAAGAATCAACATTTGATGCCTCTTGCACAAAACAGAAACATATAAAGATGGTGCCTTGTTTTGTTTGTACTCAGACAGACAGTTTTGTATATCTAGAGAGTCAATGAAAGTCATCTTTCTTGAGTTTACCAGTCTCAATTCATGACCATTCATGAGTTTACCGGCCTCAGTTCCTTTTGATTATGAAGTTGCCCTGCCTACCCTCCTCATAACTTCTTAGCAACACCTGCTGGCCAGTAAAGGAAGTTCTCAAACAATGTCATCATTCAACATTTCGATTTCTAGGAGGAAATCATCCATTTCATCTCGATTTTCCAAGTTCTGTTGAGTATAGGTTTTTGTGGTAGGATCTGATGACTTTTTTTGAATTTCCTCAGTTTCTGTTGTTATGTCTCCCTTTTCAATTCTGATTTTGTTAATTTGGATATTGTCTCTGTGCCCTTTAGTTAGTTTTGCTAAGGGTTTATCTATCTTGTTGGTTTTCTCAAAGAAGCAGCTCTTAGTTTGGTTGATTCTTTGCATAGTTCTCTTTGTTTCTATTTGGTTGATTTCAGCTCTGAGTTTTATTATTTCCTGCCATCTATTCCACTTGAGTGTGTTTGCTTCCTTCTGTTCTAGAGCTTTCAGATGTGCTGCAAAGTTGCTAGTGTAGAATCTCCCCGATTTCTTTTCTTTTTCTTTTTCTTTTTCTTTTTCTTTTTCTTTTTCTCTTTCTCTTTCTCTTTCTCTTTCTCCTTCTCCTTCTCCTTCTCCTTCTCCTTCTCCTTCTCCTTCTCCTTCTCCTTCTCCTTCTCCTTCTCCTTCTCCTTCTCCTTCTCCTTCTCCTTCTCCTTCTCCTTCTTCTTCTTCTCCTTCTCCTTCTTCTTCTTCTTCTTCTTCTTCTTCCTTTTTTGGATTTGGTTTTTTTCAAGACAGGGTTTCTCTGTATAGCCCAGGCTGTCCTGAAACTCACTCTGTTGACCAGGCTGACCTCGAACTCAGAAATCCACCTGCCTCTGCCTCCCAGAGTGCTGGGATTACAGGCGTGCGCCACCACTGCCCGGCCCCCGATTTCTTAATAAAGGTATTTGGTGCTATGAATTTTCCTCTTAGCACTGCTTTCATTGTACCCCATAAGTTTGGGTATGCTATATCTTCATTTTCTTTAAATTCTAGAAAGTCTTTAATTTCTTTCTTTATTTCTTCCCTGACCAAGTTATCATTAAGTAGAGAATTACTCGTTTTCCATGAGTAAATGGGCTTTCTGTTGGTTTTGTTGTTATTGAAAACAAGTCTTAGTCTGTGGGTGATCTGATAGGATGCATGGGATTATTTCAATCTTCTTGTGTCTGTTGAAGCTTGTTTTGTGTCCAATTATATGGTCAGTTTTGGAGAAAGGTACCATGTCGTGCTGAGAAGGTATATTCTTTTCTTTTAGGGTGAAATGTTCTGTAGATATCTGTTAAATTCATTTGGTCCATAACTTCTGTTAGTTCACTGTTTAGC
Source organism: Apodemus agrarius (assembly GCA_964023405.1). Lineage (NCBI taxonomy): Eukaryota > Metazoa > Chordata > Mammalia > Rodentia > Muridae > Apodemus > Apodemus agrarius. The sequence goes on from OZ030016.1 coordinate 89,356,469, forward strand.
TGCTCCAACATATAACAAGGACACATGCTCCCCTATGTTTATAGGAGCCTTATCTATAATATCCAGAATCTGGAAACAACCCAGATGTCCCTCAACAGAAGAATAGATAGAGAAAATGCACTACATTTACACAATGGAATACTACTCAGCTATTAAAAGTGACAACTTCATGAACTTTGTAGGCAAATGGATGGAACTAAAAAATACCATCCTGAGTGAGATAACCCAGACCCTAAAGAACACACATGGTATGTACTCACTGATAAGTGGATATTAGCCCTAAAGCTCAGAATACCCATGATACAACTCACAGACCATATGAAGTTTAATGAGAAGGAAGGCCAAAGTATGTAGGCTTCAAACCCACTTAGAAGTGGGGAACAAACTAATCACAGAAGACAGAGGGGAGGATGGGTCTAGGTGGGAGAAAGGAGGGAGAGGGAAAAAAGGGAAACAGGACCAAATATGATCACCAGCAATAGGTGAGAAGTCCAGAGGGCCAGGCCAACTTGGGGAACATGGGGAATCCGAGGATGTGGAGAAAGAGGAACATTCCTCCACTGCTGGTGGGACTGCAAGCTGGTACGACCACTCTGGAAATCAGTCTGGCGGTTCCTCAGAAAACTGGACACAATACTTCCGGAGGACCCAGCCATACCACTCCTGGGCATATACCCAGAAGATTCCCCAGCATGCAATAAGGATACATGCTCCACTATGTTCATAGCAGTCTTATTTATAATAGCCAGAAGCTGGAAAGAACCCAGATGTCCATCAACGGAAAAATGGATACAAAAAATGTGGTATGTATACACAATGGAGTACTATTCAGCCATTAGAAACAATGAATTCATGAAATTCTTAGAGAAATGGATGGAGCTGGAGAGCATCATCCTAAGTGAGGTAACCCAGTCTTAAAAGAACACCCATGGTATGCACTCACTGATAAGTGGATATTAGCCTAGAATCTTGGAACACCAAAGACACAATTCACATACCAAATGATGTCTGACAAGAAGAAAGGAATGGACACTGGTGCTGGAAAGGATCAAAGCATCAGTGTAGGGGAATCCCAGAACAGGGAAGTGGGAAGGGGTGGATGGGGGAACATGGGGAGGGAAAAGGGCATGTGGGACCTTTGGGGGGCAGGGAACCAGAAAAAGGGAAATGAAATGTAAATATAGTATATATCCAATAAAAAAATATTAAAAGAAAAAAGAAAGTCCCAGATGCCAGGGATTTGAGAGGCTCCTGGGATCCAATGTGGATGACATTAGCTGAAATACCCAACATCTGGGAGAAAGAACCTGAAGACACAGCTTCTAGTAGCTAGACATGGCTCCCCAGTGGAGGGATGGGGTCACCCACCCATCTAAAAATTTTTAACCCAAAATTATTCCTGTCTAAAAGAAATACAGTGTCAAAGATGGAGTGAGGCTGAGGGAAAGGCCATCCAGAGACCACCCCACCTAGGGATCCATTCCATCTGCCGACACCAAATCCCAACACTAGTGCTGATGCCAAGATGTGCTTGTGGAGGGAAGAGGGCTTATGGGACTTATGGGGAGGGGGGAACAGGGAAAGGGGAAATCATTTGGAATGTAAACAAAGAATATAGAAAATTTAAATAAATAAATAAATAAATAAATAAATAAGAAACAAATACAGCCAACCATTGGACTGAGCACGAGGATCCCAATGGAAAAGTTTGGGGAAGGGCTGAAGAAGCTAAAGGAGATTGCAACCCCACAGGAAGAATAACAATATCAATTAACTGGACTATTCAGAGCTCCCCAGGCCTAAACCACCAACCAAAGAGTGTACACAGACCAGTCACGGCTCCCTCTACATATGTACCAGAGGACTAGTTCATCTGACATTAGTGGGAGGGGAGGTGCTTGATCCTGTTGAGGCTTGATGGCCCAGAGAAGGGGGATGATAGAGAGGTGAGGTGGGAGTGGGTGGGTGTGTTGGGGGGAGCACCCTCTTAGAGGCAAAGGGAAGGGGGATGCGGTGGGGTGTTCATGGAAGGGAGATGGGGAAAGAAGATAACATTTGAAATGTAAACAAATTAAATTATTCATAAATAAAATAAAAAATAAAAATATTTCAGTTTCTCTAAGGAGTTTGCATTTGAGCAGATGGTCTACATTAGATCCCACCTCTAGACTGGATCACCAGAGTCCCTTCTCGCTTATATAGATGTCAAGGGTTCTCTTCAGATCTCTTCCTTCTGACTCTCCCGGATGTCAAGTATAACCTTGGCAAGTGTATAGGACATATAATTGTTGTAAGAAAATGTAAAACTTTGGAATGAGAAAAAGAGATTATTATGCACCTGGAGTATAACACAATCATGTAGAGCAAATCTTCTGGGTTATGTTTCTATAGTGTTTGTAGCTCTCCTTGTCTAGTGGTCTTTCTATAGCTATCAGTGCGGATAGACAATGGCAACCCAAATCCTAAGACTGCAATTACATTTAGACGGGGCTACATCAAGCCCCACTCTTCTAGGTTTTCATGCATTTATGACTGGATTTCGAATCTTCTTTACTCTGCATAGATTTGTCTTTGACAACTCCTTTAAACAAGTTATGATGTTGAGCAGCAATTCATTTTATTTATTCTTCATGATAGTTACAATAGTATACATCTTTGACTTTTATCCATTGGCTCTGGTTACTCAAAAAGACCTTAAATTTACCTGAGAAATAGCAGAAAATTGCTAGTACTAATTCTCAATTGAAGGGAAAATATCCAAATCTTGATGAGACTGAGATTTTACTCTGCTGTAAACTAACAGCTGCCGTGGCAGTCTCAGAGATGCAATAGACACACTTTTGGACTTTTGGATGAGACCAAGAATTTTCTCCCTCTCCCTCTCCCTCTCCCTCTCCCTCTCCCTCTCCCTCTCCCTCTCCCTCACTCTCTCCCTCTCCCTCTCCCTCTCCCTCTCCCTCTCCCTCTCCCTCTCCCTCTCCCTCTCCCTCTCTCTCCCTCTCTTTCTCTGTTCTCTCTCTCTTCTCTCTTCTCCCCTCTCTCTTCTCTCTCTCCTCTCTTTCTCTCTCTCTCTACCACTCCCTCTCTCCCTCTCAAATATTGTATGTTGTACAAATATCAAAAGATAGATTCTGTGTTTGTAAGGATCTTTACCTAAGATATCAACAGAAATAGTCACCTAGAAAAAAATCATTTCCTCATTTGTTTAAACTCATTAGAAGATTTTAGTAGATAGGCTTACAGATCAACAGACAGAAAAATTCTCATGGAATGATTTTGTATGCATATAATGTGTGTATTGAGATGTGTCATATATATGTCCATTTGCCTCAAAAACAGTTTTCCACATAGTTTCCCTTTGCTTTATCATCTATGATGACCTGTTGCAGAACTCTGGAAGTAGTGACATGTACACTTCATTTCAGATCTTGATTTTTAATATTCATCTCCAGTAAAAAGAACTAGAGCTCTTTAAGGAATTGGATAATTCTAAATTCTAGTATGAAATATACAAGGTGACCCAAGAGCATCTTCTACTGTCAAAAAACAAGGAACTTTTAAGATGTATTTAATTTGGGGCTGGAGAGGTGGTTCAATGGTTAAGAACGCTGGCTGCACTTCCAGAGGATTTGGGTTCAATTCCAAGCACCTATATGATGTCTCACAACTATCTACAACTCCAGTTCCTGGAGATACAACAGGCGGGATCATAATGCACATACATGCTTATAGACAAAACATTGAAAAACCACAAAGTAAAAACTAAGTTAAAATATTTTTTAAAAAGTAATAGTTTTGAAAACAATTATGTGTTTTGTCAGAGACAAAAAAATTTGAAAGAGCAAGCACTTTGACAGAGCTGAAACCACTAGCGAAACAATGCACTAGATCTACTTCTACAGATGCAATCATTGGAGAAAAATATTCAACAGCCTATATCAAATATGACAGAATTTCTGCCATTATTACTTAACTAGCATAACTTTATAACTGTTTGCACAGTGTTTACTGTTTTATGGTCTTTTAGCTAAGATCAAGTATAGGACACAGCATTCAAACTAAATTATTGCATACTATAGGCAATCTAGAGATAATTTTAAATATACAAGAATAGAGCAGGGCAGTCGTCGTGCACGCTTTTAATCCCAGCACTTGGGAGGCAGAGGCAGGTGGAATTCTGAGTTCGAGGCCAGCCTGGTCTACACAGTGAGTTCCGGGACAGCCAGGGCTACACAGAGAAACCCTGTCTCGAAAAACCATATATATATGTGTGTGTGTAGACACACACACACACACACACACACACACACACACACACACATATATATATGGACACACACACACACACACACACACACACACACACATATATATATATATATATATATATATATATATACATACTATTGTTGTAGTATATAGGTTATATGCAAATACCATACAATTTTACATAAAGAACTGGAACAAATGGAAGCCGATGCCTGAGGGCACTTCTGCCTTAGTTAAGGTTTTACTGCTGTGAACATATCCCATGACCAAGACAACTCTTATAAGGACAATATGTAATTGGGGCTGGCTTATAGGTTCAGAGGATCAGCCCATTCTCATCAAGACAAAATCATCACAATGTCCAGGCAGGCATAATGTAGGAAGCGCTGAGAAATCTAAATCTTGTTCTGAAGGCAAAGAGAAGACTGGCTTCCAAAGAGCTAGAACGAGGGTCTTAAAGCCTATGCCCACAGAGACACACCTCCTACACAGCCACACCTACTTCAACAAGGCCACACCCTGGGCCAAGCACATTTAAACCACCACAGTATTCAAGGATGACTGTATTGGATTATGGATTAAAGTATAAAGTGGATAAATAATTTGGAATACATAAGAGACATCCATTCTACAATTTTCAAATAATTTATGTAGCTAGGCTACCAAAGGAAATGAAATAGATTTCCCCATTTCTTTTTTTTTTTTCAGTTGAGGCATCATCAAGCATTGTTAACTTTTGAGCATCCAGACAGGAGAGTATATCTAATGACTGTATCACTGAGCTTTAGAGTTAACTGCCTAGGATCAAGTTCTGCTGTACACGGACTAGAAGACTATGTTACCAGATATGGTAAAACACCTACTTCATGTTTTGGCCCAAATAAGAGAAACTAAACCCAGTGGTGCATACAAAGGGGAATGCATTATAGTGGAAACTGATTCATTTCCAGAATTCACACAAGACAGATTTCCCCATTTCTTATAACTTCTTTTCACCAAATAGAGATGGGGAAGAAAATAACTTTACTGGGTCAAAATACGGCAAATACTTGCTCAGCCAGAGCCTAGCCTAGTGACAACCATTAATTTTCATAGTAGTTATTCAAGTTGATAGAGGTAAATAATTTGATGTCCAATCATGAGTCAGTAATTAAATACAGCTCCAGCTGATTTTTATTCTATAACATGTCTCACTAAATTACTCCAGAGTGTCAAGGTCATAAAAAGGACACTTCTGAGAAATTGCCAGAAAAAAAGGAGCCTAAGACAATGACAGCTAAATGTAGTGTAAGGGAAAAAAAAGGACTTGTGTAGCCATTAATGAAAACTTACCAGTAGTGGGTATCTAGTAATGATAAATGAGGCATAGTAATAATGTAAATGCTAACAATGAAAAAACTGGTTTGAGAACGCTATGCTATCTAATTGTCTTTGAATCTAAATTATTCTATAAAGGCTTATTTTCATAAAAAGAAAGAATGTGTGAACCATATTCAATTCTTTTTGAATATGTATAACTGGAGGTTGTCATACAACCATTTTATGTCATTCTTCTCACAGTATGTCTGTCTGTTCAGGAAAGTTTGCAATTGATTTTTGCGATAGGAACTATAGACAGAAATTTCTCAACACCTGAGCTGCTGAGACAAAGATGAGCCTTTCAATAACTGAGCCTCTGCCAAGTTCAAATTTTTAAATCTGAAAATAAGTTAAGCCAGCATCTGTCATAGATAAAAACACCCAGCTCCTCAAACGGATGCTGAGTGACTCCTATGGTGCTGTTTGATAGTTCTATGGATAATAATCACAAAGATCATGACAGTTGAATGGTAATTGGTCACAATGGAATCCTGAAAAGAATAATTAGAATGAGATTATTGGTAGTATCAACAATATGAGAAGGAGTTTAATCCTCCTTTTTTTTTTTTGAGAGAGAGAGACTCACTGAAGGGTTAAATCTATGAGATTTTCCAAAACTAAATATGAGTATTTAAATTTTGTAACTTCCTTTAACAATACCAACTAATGTTTTAGAAGTAACAACACCACCAAGAAAAATAAATATCCAATTTGAACTCTGATAAAGTACAAAGAAGCAACTCTGGAATTCTCCATTCAAACGAGAGTAGACAGTTTAGACAGAGTAGACAGTCAGCTCCATTTCTTATATATCCCAGGATCAGCATCAGTTAGCTGGTCCCATCTACATTAATTAGCTGTCAAGAAAACCTTACATGGACAAGTTCCTAAGCCAACCTGATTGGGTCAATATGTCAATGGAGGTTTCCTCTTCCTAGATGACTCTTATTAGTGGTAAGTTGATAAAAATCTAATCAACACAACCAATTGTCAACTCCAAACACAAACATATCACTGTTAAGCTATAACATGTTTTACTTATTTATCCCCAAAATCTCATGTTAATATTACATTATAAACTATACTACAACTTTAAAAGTTTCACTGTCTTTAAATGATCTCAAACATTGAAAAGTCCAAGTTCTCATCAAAATCTGAAGTCTCTTCACCGTGGGCTCCTATAAAATAAAAAACAAGTGGTATCCAGTCTTATTCCAAGAGAGAAGTAAAGCCGGCTACAGTAGAGTCAAAGGAAAGCAAGTATCCTGAAGGATAAAAAGCTCAGTGTCTGACATCTGAGACTCACTTGTGATCACCTGGCTTTCAAAGTGCTTGAGTGGACCCACCTCCCCAGCTCTGCCCTCCACAGCACACACACACACACACACACACACACACACACACACACACAGCTTGTCAAGTAGAACCAAGCAGGCTCTACCCACGCCTTCCACTGTCCTTGACAGTCCTAGAGTCATGACATCTCCACTCTGCTAGCGTATCCACTACAACTGAGGCTATCCCTTCAAAAATGGCCTGTTCTGGGTTGTTTAGGAACTCTGATCCTGCCAACATAATGCCAAGACTCAGCCTCTTTCTATGACACCTTCAATCCAGGAGTTTTCACTGCAACTGAGAAAAATGAAATAATGAAATTATCAGAGAAATGAGTGGGACTAGTAAAATGTATACAGAGTGGGGGTAACCCAGACCCAACAGAAAAATGTTGCATGTTAATTCATATGTGCAAACAAACAAAGTGTTTTATTTCTGTTTGAGTGCCATGGAGAAGCCATAAAGCAAAAATGCGGGTGACTGAGGCAAAAGAGACTTTAGGAGAGGGGAAATAAATGTAGAATATATGTGATACCACAGAGTTGTAAATACTTGGTGTCAAAAATTGAATTAGGATGAAAGTGGGGGAAAGAAGGAGAGTAAATGGTAAAGAGAAGGAGTAATGGAAACCAAGGATTATAAAAACTATAGTATACGCTAATTTTATAACTCAATTTTTCTAAGACTTTTAGCATGAAAGGATGCTGAATTTTTGTCGAATGCTTTTTCAGCATCTAATGAGATGACCATGTGGTTTTTTTTCTTTCAGTTTGTTTATGTAGTGGATTACATTGATGGATTTCCGTATATTGAACCATCCCTGCATCCCTGGGATGAAGCCTACTTGATCATGGTGGATGATCGTTTTGATGTGCTCTTGGATTCGGTTAGCAAGAATTTTATTTAGTATTTTTGCATCTATATTCATAAGAGAAATTGGCCTGTAGTTCTCTTTCTTTGTTGGATCGTTTTGTGGTTTAGGTATTAGCGTAATTGTGGCTTCGAAGAATGAGTTGGGCAGTGTCCCTTCTGTCTCTATTTTGTGGAATAGTTTGAAAAGTATTGGTGTTAAGTCTTCTTTGAAGGTCTGGTAGAATTCTGCACTAAAACCATCTGGTCCCGTACTTTTTTTTTGGTTGGCTTTCTATAACCCCTTCTATTTCTTTAGGGGTTATGGGACTATTTAGCTGATCTACTTGATGCTGGTTTAATTTTGGTATTTGATATCTGTCTAGGAAATTGTCCATTTCCTCCAGATTATCCAGTTGTTTTGAGTATAGACCTTTGTAGTAGGATCTGATGATCTTTTGAATTTCCTCGGTTTCTGTTGTTATGTCTCCTAACATAGTAAAAGCAATCTACAGCAAACCAGTAGCCAACATCAAAATAAATGGAGAGAAACTTGAAGCATTCCCACTAAAATCAGGGACTAGACAAGGCTGCCCTCTCTCTCCATATCTTTTCAATATAGTACTTGAAGTTCTAGCGAGAGCAATTAGACAACATAAGGAAGTCAAAGGGATACAAATTGGAAAGGAAGAAGTGAAACTATCATTATTTGCAGACGATATGATAGTTTACCTAAGCGACCCAAAAAACTCCACCAGAGAACTTCTACAGCTGATAAACAACTTCAGCAAAGTGGCTGGTTATAAAATTAACTCAAGCAAGTCAGTGGCCTTCTTGTACTCAAAGGACAAGCAGGCTGAGAAAGAAATTAGGGAAATAACACCCTTCACAATAGCCACAAACAACATAAAGTATCTTGGCGTAACTCTAACCAAACAAGCGAAAGATCTGTACGACAGGAACTTTAAGTCCTTGAAGAAAGAAATAGAAGAAGACCTCAGAAGATGGAAAAATATTTCTTGCTCCTGGATTGGCAGGATCAATATAGTAAAAATGGCCATCTTGCCAAAAGCAATATACAGATTCAATGCGATCCCCATCAAAATCCCAACTCAATTCTTCATAGATCTAGAAAGAGCAATTCTCAAATTCATCTGGAGCAACAAAAAACCCAGGATAGCTAAAACTATTCTCAACAATAAAAGGACTTCTGGGGGAATCAATATCCCTGACCTTAAGCAGTACTACAGAGCAATTGTGTTAAAAACTGCATGGTATTGGTATAGCAACAGGCAAGCAGATCAATGGAACAGGATTGAAGACTCAGAAATTAAACCACAGACTTATGGTCACTTGATCTTTGATAAAGGAGCCACAACCATCCGGTGGAATAAAGATAGCCTTTTCAACAAATGGTGCTGGTTCAACTGGAGGTCAACATGCAGAAGAATGTGAATTGACCCACTCTTATCTCTTTGCACTAAGATCAACTCCAAGTGGATCAAGGACCTCCACATAAAACCAGACACACTGAAACTATTAGAAAAGAAACTTGGGAAGACCCTGGAGGACTTGGGCACAGGGAAAAGTTCCTGAACAGAACACCAATAGCTTATGCTCTAAGATCAAGAATCAACAAATGGGACCTCATAAAATTACAAAGTTTCTGCAAAGCAAAGGACACTGTCCGAAGGACAAAACGGCAACCAACAAAGTGGGAAAAGATCTTCACCAACCCCACATCCGACAGAGGGCTAATATCCAATATATACAAAGAACTCAAGAAGTTAGACTGCAAAGAACCAAATAACCCTGTCAAAAAATGGGGCACAGAGCTAAACAAAGAATTTTCACCAGAAGAAATTCGGATGGCCGAGAAACACCTTAAAAGATGTTCAACATCATTAGTCATCAGGGAAATGCAAATCAAAACAACCCTGAGATTCCACCTCACACCAGTCAGAATGGCTAAGATTAAAAACTCAAGAGACAACAAGTGCTGGCGAGGATGTGGAGAAAGAGGAACACTCCTCCACTGTTGGTGAGATTGCAAAATGGTAAAACCGCTCTGGAAATCAGTGTGGCGGTTCCTCAGAAAATTGGGCATGTCACTTCCAGAGGACCCTGGCATACCACTCCTGGGCATATACCCAGAGGATTCCCCTGCATGCAATAAAGACACATGCTCCACTATGTTTATAGCAGCCTTGTTTATAATAGCCAGAAATTGGAAGGAGCCCAAATATCCCTCAAAGGAGGAATGGATACAGAAAATGTGGTATATTTATACAATGGAATACTACTCAGCAATTAAAAATAATGAATTCATGCAATTTGTAGGTAAATGGTTAGACCTGGAAAATATCATCCTGAGTGAGTTAACCCAATCACAAAAGAATGCACATGAAATGCAATCACTGATAAGTGGATATTAATGAGCCCAGAAGCCCTAAATACTCAAGACACAAATAGCAAGTCAAATGATTCCCAAGAAGAAGAAAGGAGAGGACCCTGGGCCTGTAAAGATTGCATCCAGTTTAGTAAAGAAACCGAGGGGGAAGGGGGAATGATTTGGGAATAGTTGGGGGGGAGAGGAACTATGGGAAGTATGGTGGGTGGGAACTGGGAAAGGGGAAAGCCTTTGGAATGTAAACATAGAATATAGAAAATAAAAAGAAAAAAGAAAAAAACTCAATTTTTGAAAACTTAAACTTCTTATAAGGTAGCCTACGTGGATATATAATACAGATCCCAGAAGCCATAGGCTATTAAATGAAAAGTCCCAATGCCAGGAATAGCTTTCTACACTATGTGCTTTGTCAGGGAAGTCCACAAAATGGCACAAGCTTCTGTAATTGCTCTTTGTTTCCCACAAGAACCATATGATAAGATCCCACATCTGAAGATACCAAAAACTATTATTAGGAAATTAACTTGGAACTAAGAAGGAAGCTTTTTCCTTGCTGGCTAGCTTACACACGGCTAGAAGATGTAATTCACCCTTCTGGAAGAGACAAGCCATCAATGGCCTAAAGTTGCTTGGAACACTGTGAGCTATAGTACCAACCTTCCAGGCGAGCTTCCCAAGTGCCCACTGGTAAAATAAGGACATGGTTGTCATGGTAACTTACTTCTTTCTGCTTAGATTGGATGTCTGCTCCTCAACAGGGAAGTTACAACTTGTTCTGTCCACCTAGTCAAAAGTCCATACAAGGGGCGGTCCCAGACCCTTAAAGGCAACTTTCTGTCGTTTCACTAAATGGACATGGCATCAGACTGCTTTGTAAACACTTTTGTTTCCAATCATGGCTTAATGTTTCTCTGCAGCAGGCGATGATTAACACCTGAAAGTGCTGAGGATAAGCAAGTATTGAGTTCTCAGTCCTAAACAAGACATGTATATAACCTCCTCCAAAGCTCAGGGAACATCATGTAGGAGGGGCAGAAAATGCAGGGGAGTTCTGCAAAATACTATTTTTTGAACATGGCATGACCATTGTACACCTGACCTCATAGCAATTGTTACATGCACAGGACGTGCACAAGATGAGGCCCATCAACATCCTATTTATTATCTGACTATACGTTCATAAGCCTCTACCCTTCCCTGAGGCGCTAATGGCTATTCTTTGTTGCTGGAGTAGGTAAAATCCTTTCCTGTAGTACCATAGCTACTGGTTACTAGTCTCTGTGCCAGTTAATAACCCCTCACCCTTGCTCATGCAAGCAGCCCTTACTAAACTCAATGGTGACCAAAAAAAAAAAAGCAGGAAGGTGACCTGTGAAAAGAAGGGGTTCCACAGGGGTGGGAAGCATACGAGAGAGGCACGTGGTGGGGGTGAGGCAACAAAATGCATTACATGCACTTAGGAAATTGTCAAAGAATTAAAATGCAAATGAATACTTATAAGAAGAAAGGAAACCCAGTGTATAGCATCACTGTCTCTGGTTCTACAGAGTTATCTGCTGAATCTCTAAAATACTCAAAAGACCCTTAAAGGGGCCAGAATTGTCATCATGAAAGTGTGCAGAACCCGAGAAACACCGTGTGTACCTGCTGCTGTGATAAGAGATGTTCCCCAGACTAACACAGCCAGGGACATATGTCATGATAGTCAGGGGACACTAAGGGTGTCTTGATTCTTCCACGTTCTGAGATGAGTGATTTCATAAACTAGGACGCATCTGCTCGGAGCTCCAGGTGTCGCTTGCCCGTCTTACATTTCTTGCTCACATCTACATGAGCGAGTGGGCTTAAGGGCAGCTGAGGTCACCGTAAGACTTTTTAAGTAAGCTATTTTAGAAGCCACTGACATCACCAGCTCAGAACTGGTATTCCTGGGTCAGCGCCTCACCCTCCGCACAGCAACAACAGTCACGGTTTTAGCTTATTATTGCCCGGCTGCAAAGGGCTATGGAGAGCTGGGTGTGGTCACCAGGCACTGGCAAGACCTTGCAGTGAGACTCTCAGAGAAATCGATAAGAGTTTCTTCCCAAATGAATCCCAATGAAATGAAACATCAGAACATGACTTGATTATGAAAATATTAGAATGCTAACATTTAAAGTATGCATACATAATTTATTCATAATCCATATTAATTCATAATATTATTCAAATCACTACTATCTTTAAAGGATACTACATGGGACGGGGGAGTTGGATTTATTTAAATAGTTGTCAAATAAGATTACAAAGATTCCACTGGATGATGACCTGTGAGTTTCTTTCCCATACCTAGATTCTATAAGTCCCATGAAGTGAGGCTTCCTAATTTTAATCTCATTTAGTCCTCTCAATTTAATGAGGCAACTATTACCATTGTTATTATTCTCCTTGTCCTATAGACAAGGCAGGAGGATCACAAAAGTTAAATAACTTGGCACATGCAGCACTATTCATAAGGATGAAAATTGAGGCTTGGCTGAGCTCTGCCTCCCTCCAGAGATCAGAGACTCAACAATGCCTGACAATATGTCACCTCTAGGCTACGTTGATTGGCACCCAAGATAAATCATTCATGACATTGGTATTGGCTCCCCTAAATCCAGCATGGAGTAAATAAAGCTCTTTTGAGCATTTAGTTTTTGTATGGTATTTCCAAATAGGGAAGGAAATACATACATACATACATACATACATACATACATACATACTTACTTACTGTGGAAGGCACTCAGTAAAATATTCTAGAATAATTTAGATTTTATTTTTAGCAGAGTTTTTTATTATTTTTTTATAGATTTTATGGCACAGAGTTTTTAATCTCTTAACAAATCTCAGGAAAAGAAATGTCTTTACTCCAAAGTGGAAAAGATCCTTATTCCAATGACTGTCAAGACAATAGGAGACATATAGAAAACACTAGCCATCTGTCTTCATAAATAAAACTTGGAAAATCTGAGAACACATATGTACACACACACACATCTCAGGAGATAATCCTTTAAACATTCCTCCGTGTAAATGCATATTCATTCCACAGACTGAAACAGAACTTGAGTTTTGGGCAAAGCTTTAGAGTGAGTGTAATTACTGTTTGGCAAATGATGGCACTTTGGTGGTTAACCTTTAAAACACTTCCTTGCACACATGACATTGTATAGAAGTTTGCTGTCTGTCTTTTTTACTACAAGCTTAACATTTAGCTGATATTAGTGCAATTCTGTAAAAATAATGATAATAACAATTAAAAACCGACAGGGTTCAGGGCAGTCCTTTTATGTTTCAAAATGAGTCTTATGTTCCTCATCCTGGTTAATGCAAACTGCATTTGTAGCTCAGCAATCAGTAGCTGGACCACTGATGTTCACATGCTTTTGCCACCAACCTATTTCTGTTGATAAAATTAATTTATCACAAAGCACAGTCTCAAGGTGTCTCGGCCAGTTGGAATTCCAGGGTTTAGATGGTAATTCCAACTAGTGATGAGAAAATGCATCATGTAAGGCAGACTGAATCAACAGCGTTCACAACAGGATCTGGTATATATTTAGAGCAGCACTAGATGTGTGTGTGTGTGTGTGTGTGTGTGTGTGTGTGTGTGTATAGATAATGACAGAAGATAGATAGATAGATAGATAGATAGATAGATAGATAGATAGATAGATAGATACATAGTAGATACATAGTAGATACATAGATGGATAGATGATGGACAGACAGGTTTTATTTTATTTTATTATGTTTTGCTTTGCTTTGTTTTGTTTTAAAACTAAATGTCTCTGTGTAACCTTGACTGTACTAGTACTCACCCTGTAAATCGGGCCTGCCTCAAACTCAGATATCTGCCTGTTTCTGATTCCCAAGGTCTGGGATGCATCACTAGACTCAGCCAATATATAATTTAAATAATGAATGGATAAGATAAGATCCAAGGTGCAAAATGATAAGACTGCATGCTTCTAATCCCCTGCTACACATGCAATTACCTCTTCACTGATATTGTGCCCTTAAATTATTTTTAATATTTCATTAGCAATTTGAGAATAGCATACATTATATGTTGAACATGTTCTTCTCTTCCCATCTCCTTCCACATACACGCCAATCACCCACCCAAGTTTTCATCCCCATAAAAACTAAGGAAAAAAAAACACTAGCAAGTTCTATTAGTGTTGCCTATCCAGTCTTAAGTGTGTGGTCATCCACTGGAGCATCTTAGACCTAATAAAGGCCACACCCTTAAGGAAAGCTAGCTCTTCTTCCCTCAGCAACTATAAGTCACCAGTATCTCTTCAACCAGAGTCTGCATTTCATACCCACCTCCCCCACCCTCAATGGATTTTATCCACCTTGGGTCTTCACGGATTCTGTGCATATTGTCACATATATTGTGCACATTGTTCATACATGTAACAGACTTCTTATGTCTGGAAAACACTGATTCCTGGTGTCATCCAGCTCTGGCTCTTATACTCAGTCTTTCTTCCCCCTCTTCTAAAATCACCACAGAGCCTTGGGAGGAGAAGCATGTATAACAGAGGGTCCTAACTTAGGCCCACACTCCTTTATCCCATACATCTTGACCAGTTGGAGTTCTCTATTACAAATAGCAACTTCTCTAATGAGAGCTGAGTGGTATATTAAACTATGGGTATAACAGCGGCCATTACGAGTTGCCTTGGCGCTGTGTCCCATTAGCAGAGTTATAGTAGTAGGTTCTTTCCTGGGCCCAGTGACCCTCCCTATCTTGGTACATGGCCCTGATAATTATGCCAGGTATAGGTTCCCTCTTGTAAAACTGGCCTTAAAGCCAATGAAAAAGTGGTTGGTTATCCCCATGACATCCATATCACTATTGTACCAGTAGGCATATCTTGCCAGGAAGGTTGTTATTAGAACTTGTCATGCAAACTCTGCTTACTTATTTATAGGTGGGCAGGTATGTGTGTGCATGTGTGAGTGTGTACATGCTATGGTGTACATGTAAAGTGGGAGAGACAGCTTGCAAAATTAATTTCTTTTTTTGACCATTAGAATTCTGAGGATCAAACATGAGTCTTCAAGCTTGGCAGCAAGTGCCTTTATTTACTGCAGCACCTTACTGACCCAGTCCATGCCCTGCAAACTCCTTTTATATATACATATAAATGTGTGTGTGTGTGTGAGTGTGTGTATACTTAAGCTTGATTCTTTGTATCATCAGTACCCCAGTCCCACTCGTTTCCCTGTCCCTTCGTATCCACTCTCTGCCTTTGCAATCTCCCCCCACCCAAAGAAAATAAAATATGAACAAAAAAGTAAAACAAAACAAAACAAAACAAAACAAAGCATAGAAAACATGTCGTAGTTAAGGTTGTACTGTTGTGAACACACACCATGACCAAGGCTACTCTTATAAGGACAATGTTTAATTGGAGCTGTCTTAGAGGTTCAGAGGTTCAGTCCAGTATCAAGGCAAGGGCCTGGCAGCGTCCAGGCAAGCATGTTGCAGGAGGAGCTGAGAATTCTAAATCTTCATCTGAAGGCCGCTAAGAGAATATTGGCTTCCAGTCAGCTAGGACTAGTGTCTTAAAGCCCATGCCCACACACCAAAGACACAATCCACATACCAAATGATGTCCGACAAGATTAAAGGAGTAGACACTGGTGCTGGAAAGGATCAAAGCATCAGTGTAGGGGAATACCAGAACAGGGAAGTGGGAAGGGGTGGATGGGGGAGCAGGGGGAGGGAAAAGGGCATGTGGGACCTTTGGGGAACGGGGAACCAGAAAAAGGGAAATGAAAAGTAAATATAGAATATATCCAATAAAAGAAAAAAAGAAAAAAAAAGCCCATGCCCACAGTGATACACCTCTTCCAACAATGCCACACTTCCTAATAGTGCAACTCCCTGGGCCAAGCAAGAGAAAGAAAAAGAAGAGAAGAGAAGAGAAGAGAAGAGAAGAGAAGAGAAGAGAAGAGAAGAGAAGAGAAGAGAAAAGAAAAGAAAAGAAAAGAAAAGAAAAGAAAAGAAAAGAAAAGAAAAGAAAAAGGACAGGTGTGACCTCCATTTGGGACTAAACAAAAGCTGCCACATTGGAGTTAGACAAAAAGAACAAACAGAAGGAAAGAGCCTAAGAGAAAGCACAAGAGTCAGAGGCCTACTCTTTGGCACACTTTGGAAGCCCACAAAAGCACTAAACTAGAAGCGATGATCTATGTGCAGAAGACCTCATTCAGACATGTGCAAGCTCTGTGCATGCTCCCTCAGCCTCTGTGTGTTCATATGAGCTTTGATTATGTGGATAAGAGAGTCTCGCTTTCTTGGTGTCCTCCATCCCCTCGAGTTCTTACACTATTTCTTTTTTTTTTTCACTTAAAAAAATTTTTTTGCTATTTTTTTATTGTATATATTCTATATTTACAATTCATTTCCCTTTTTCTGGTTCCCCACCCCCAAAGGTTCCACATGTCCTTTTCCCTCCCCCTGCTCCCGCATCCACCCCCTCCCACTTTACTGTTCTTGTACTCTCCCACAATGATGTTTTGGTCCATTCTAGCACCAGTGTCCACTCCTTTCTTCTTGTGAGACATCACTTGATATGTGATTTGTGTCTTTGGTGTTCCAAGCTTCTAGGCTAATATCCACTTATCAGTGACTGTATACCATGGGTATTCTTTTGAGACTGGGTCACCTCACTTGGGAATATACCCAGAATATTCACCAGCATGCAATAAGGATACATGCTCCACTATGTTCATAGCAGCCTTATATATAATAGCCAGAAGCTGGAAAGAACCCAGATGTCCCTCAACAGAGGAATGGATACAAAAAATGTGGTATATATACACAATGGAGTACTATTCAGCCATTAGAAACAATGAATTCATGAAATTCTTAGAGAAATGGATGGAGCTGGAGAACGTCATACACTATTTCTAAGTCTCTTCCATGAAGTTCCCTGAGCCCTAAGGGGAGGGAACTGATAAAGACATCCCACTTAGGGCTGAGTATTCCAAGGCCTCTTATTCCCTGCATAATGTCCGGCTGTAGGTCTCTTTATTGTTCCTGTTTGTTGCAGGAGGAAGGTTCTCTGATAAGCAGGCCACAATAATCATTTTATTGCTTGTTTATTTGTTTATTTGTTTGTTTAGACCAGTAGTATTTGATTTTTACCCTAGGTCCCTAAACTATCCAGTCTCTAGTTCTTGGCCACCCAAGCAGTATTGAGTGTGAGTTCCATCTTATGAGCTGGGCCTTGAAGTTAAATAATACATTGGTTGGTTACTCAAACAAACTGTTTGACATCATTGCACTAAAACATCTTGCAGACAGGATGCCATTTTACATCAAAGTTTGTGGCTGACTTGGTGTTTATGTCTCTTTCAGTAGCATGCAGAGTGCTGTCCTTTACCAAAGATGCTAGAAAATGGAAGAGTGGGAAGGAGGTGTGAAGACTCCATGAAGGCACCAACTCAACTTCTCCATGTTCACTAAGTTGTATAGGTGTTCTCTTCAGCAACCTAGTCTCTGCAACAACAGGGATTGCTTGGGGATTCCCACAGGACCAAATTGGACAACAACTCATTTAGATGCAACCCAGTGCCAGTACTTTTAGCTTCATCTAGTGACAAGAGAAAAGATAGCCAGTTGGGCCTCTGTCTCTCCCATTATTTGGCTATTTTATTTAGATTGCCTTCATATACTTACATATTCCAGGAAGTCTTCACTGTATTGGGCTTCCACACTACCCCTCAAATAAGCCAGAATCTTTTTTTTATTTAATTTTATTTTCTATATTCTATGTTTACATTCCAAAGGCTTTCCCCTTTCCCAGTTACCCCTCACCATATGTCCCATAATTCCTCTCCCCCCCCAGCTATTCCCCAATCATTCCCCCCCCCACGATTTCTCTGCTCTGGGTCTACAATACTGGATCCAGTCTTTTCAGGCCCAGGGTCCTCTCCTTTCTTCTTCTTGGGAGTCATTTGACTTGCTAATTGTGCCTTGAGTATTTAGGGCTTCTGGGCTCATTACTATCCACTTATCAGTGATTGCATTTCATGTGTATTCTTTTGTGATTGGGTTAGCTTACTTAGGATGATATTTTCCAGATCTAACCATTTACCTACAAATTGCATGAGTTCATTATTTTTAATTGCTGAGTACTACTCCATTGTATAAATATACCACATTTTCTGTATCCATTCCTCTTTTGAGGGATATCTGGGCTCCTTCCAATTTCTGGCTATTATAAACAAGGCTGAATAAGCCAGAATCTTAATGGTCTTTTCTCATACTCCCTCCCTCCAGCACCCCTACTCCTTCCCCAAAGTTGAGGAGTCCCCACATTAAAAAAAAAATCATGTCATGAAATTTGAGTGTAAAGAGATAAAACTAGAAAAAAGTTATCCCGAGTGAGGTATTCCAGACCCAGAACAATAAATATGGTATGTACTTGCCTGTATGTGGATGTCAGCTGTTAAGTCAATGACAACCGAGCTCCAATCCATAGAACCACAGAGAGTAAGAGACTAGTTGGGACATATAGAGTTTTTATTTTTGTTTTGAGACAGGATTTCTCTGTGGAGCCTTGGCTGATCTGAAACTCACTCAGTAGACCAGACTGGTCTCAGACTCACAGAGATTTGCCTGCCTCTGCCTCTCACGTGCTAGGATTAAAGGTGTGCATCACCATCCCTTGGTGACAGATGGTTCTTAATAGGGGAGAGAAATGTAACATATGGCTATGGGTTGTTTTGGGGGCTGGTTGTCAACTTAACTGAATCTGGAAATAACAAAGAGACACCTGTGATGGATTTCTTAATTGGATAAATCAAAATGGGAAGACCCACCATAAGTTTGGGTGGAAATTCTGGTGGTGGCACAGATATAAGGAATTCCAAGGGAAAAATTTGTCTTTTTGTCTGCTTGCTGTTATTATCTTACTGGAAAACCATTAAGCTAATCTACCCAGTCACTGTCAGTGCCACTGCTGCAGATGCTGTCTTGTCTGTCATTCATTGACATCAGAAACCGGCTTCTTCTGCCTTCATATGTGCACAGAAAACCCATGACTCTCCAGGAATCTACCAAGCCACCCACATCAGACTAGTGCTACTGAGACACCCTGTCTCACAGGTGAAACATCTACCTTTCCAGGGTGAAGAAAGTCATTGTTGAACTACCCAGACAGCATCATGTAAGGCAATCTAATAAACTCCCCTTTTAATTTGCATTTACTCTACCAGTTCTTTTCTCTAGAAAACCTTGACTAATGCAACGCTCTAATTTCACCATTCTACAGTGTATACTGCCCTCTGAACACAGGTATGGCATGAATTTTATTCCATTTGATAGTTCTAATTTCTACAAAAAAAAAAAGAAGAAATTCTTGCAGCAATCAAATCCTCATGGGAAGAAGCGCAGGTAATAATTCTATTACCCAGAACTAATAAAGGATATCACCAACGTCAATTTAAATAGTGTCATGAATGTGAACACATGTTTTTACATTTTAGGGTTTCATTTCAAAGATTGGTGGATTAAGTGATATGATTTCTTGTATTTGCTTCAGAAGCATGAGCATGGACCCCAAAATATTATGCAAGGTTCACTAATGAAGCCAGAGATTATGTGACCTCCATGTCCAACCCCCAGGACATCACACTGCACCATGTAAAGTCTGCCTGAGAGCTCAGCTGCATAAGTGACCCACAGACCCACTTCCTTACAGACTGTAACACATGATGTAGACAAAATCTATGAGCTCAGAAACAATCTGAGGAGGGGAGGGGGAGGGGAGAGGGAGAGAGGGAAGGAGGGAGAGGGAGAGACAGAGCACTAATTTGTCCCACTCCAAAATTTGTATCATCTGGGCATGGTTGGGATTTCAAAGGGGCAATCCTTCTGCTCCAAAGCTGCAGGATCTCCATATCACAGTGTAACAATAGGATAATCAGGAGGAGTCCTGATGAGGATCCAATATTGATAGTATAAGAGAAGCCAAAGATCTTGAAGCAGACCAATTACTCACTGCAATGAATATTTGCAAGTGAAGATGTGTGGACGGACTGTGGGACACACTGTGACAGATTGCACAATGAGATGCTTTCTATGTTTTGAGGCTTAATTTTTTGGTGGTGGTGGTGGTAGTGTGTGTGTGTGTGTGTGTGTGTGTGTGTGTGTTATTTAAGGGGAGTAGGTTGTAAAGGTAAAGGGTAGATATGATGGGACGGGGAGATGAACAGGTTAGGGATGCATAATGTGAAACTCAAAATCAATAAAAAGTTTTTTTTTTTAAAAAGACATTATAGGCTGCTAATTCATGTTTGGTGTCAGGATTGCTTTCATACCACTGGTGGAGGTCAAGACCAAGTAAAAGAAGATCAAAAAGCTCATCTGACACCAATAAGATCATATTCCAGAATTACATGACACCCCAAAGGTATGGAGAATAAGGTGTGGAGAAAATTCAAAGGCCAGATCCTGATGTTCAACGTCAGTTGTAGGGTAGCAAGAAAACAAAACACATGGTTCCCACTGGCTCCCAGAAGTTCCTGGTCTACAAGGACCTGGAAGCTGGTCCACAAGGAGCCAGAAGTACTCCTGATGCACAACAAACCTTGCTGTGCTAAGAATGCTCACAACATTGTCTCCAAGATCCGCAGAACCCTCACGGAGGAAAGCAGTATATCAGGCCATCAGTATCACCCATTCCAAGGCTGTGAAGAGAATGTTCACATGCACAGTTCATTTGGGTTTAAATAGAACTACCAAAACTAAAGAGAAGAAAAAAAGATGTCTTCTCAGATTGTGTGAACTTAACATAAAGTTATGGACCATAGTCACGCAAACACTAAAGAATACACATTCTACTCAGCAACCAGACACAACAAGTGCTGGCGAGGATGTGGAGAAAGAGGAACACTCCTCCACTGTTGGTGGGATTGCAAAATGGTAAAACTGCTCTGGAAATCAGTTTGGCGTATAGACGAGAGTGAAGATTTACAAGTTAAAGGGCCAGCTAATATCTTCTACAAAATTATGGAAGAAAACTTCCCCAACCTAAAGAGAGAGATGCCCATGAATATACAAGAAGCCTATAGAACCCCAAACAGACTGGACCAGAACAGAAATACATCCCGTCACATAATAATCAAAACTCCAAATGTAATAAACAAAGAAAGAATACTGAAGGCAGCAAGAGAAAAAGGCCAAGTAACATATAAAGGAAAACCTATCAGAATAACACCAGACTTCTCACCTGAGACCATGAAAGCTAGAAGATCCTGGGCAGATATCATGCAAACTCTAAGAGAACACAAACTTCAGCCAAAACTACTTTACCCAGCAAAACTCTCAATTGCCATTGAGGGAGACATCAAGGTATTCCATGACAAAACCAAATTTGCAAGAGATCTCTCCACAAATCCAGCTCTACAAAGGATAATAGGGGGAAAACACCAAGACAAGGATGGAAACTACACCCGGGAAGAAGCAAGATAGAAACCTCCTCTCATCAAACCCAAAAGAAGATAACCTCTCGAATATAAAAAATAAATAAGATAAATAAATATAATTTCAAAAATGTCTGGAGGTAATAATTACTATTCCTTAATATCTCTTAACATCAATGGACTCAATTCCCCAATAAAAAGACATAGATTAACAGACTGGATACAGAAACAGGACCCTACATTTTGCTGCATACAGGAAACACATCTCAGTGTTAAAGACAAACACTGCCTTAGAGTAAAAGGCTGGAGGACAATTTTACAAGCAAACGGTCTCAGGAAACAAGAGGGAGTAGCTATTCTAATATCAGATAAAATTGACTTTCAACCTAAAATCATCAAAAGAGACTCCGAAGGTCACTTCTTGCTGGCCAAAGGGAAAATCCACCAGGAAGAGCTCTCAATACTGAACATCTATGCTCCAAATGCAAGGGCACCCTCATTCGTAAAAGAAACCTTACTAAAGCTTAAAGCACACATTACACCTAACACAATAATTGTGGGTGACTTCAACACCCCACTCTCCTCAATGGACCGATCAGGAAAGCAGAAACTAAACAGGGACACAGTGAAACTAATTGAAACTCTGGACCAATTGGATTTAACAGATATATATAGAACATTTCATCCTAAAGCTAAAGAATATACCTTTTACTCAGCACCGCATGGTACCTTCTCCAAAATAGACCATATAATCGGTCACAAGACAGATGTCAACAAATACAAGAAGATCGAGCTAATCCCATGCCTCCTATCAGATCACCATGGAGTAAGAGTGGTCTTCAATAGCAACAAAAACAACAGAAAGCCCACATACACATGGAAACTGAACAATACTCTACTCAATGACACCTTGGTCAAGGAAGAAATAAAAAAAGAAATCAAAGACATTTTAGAATTCAATGAAAATGAAGGTACAACCTACCCAAATCTATGGGACACAATGAAAGCAGTGCTAAGAGGAAAACTCATAGCTCTAAGTGCATCCAAAAAGAAACTGGAGAGAGCATACACTAGCAGCTTAACGGCACACCTTAAAGCCCTGGAAGAAAAACAAGTTAATTCACCCAGGAGGAGTAGAAGACAAGAAATCATCAAACTCAGGGCTGAAATCAATCAAATAGAAACAAAGAGAACCATATAAAGAATCAACAAGACCAGGAGCTGGTTCTTTGAGAAAATCAACAAGATAGATAAACCCTTAGCCAGACTAACCAAAGGACACAGAGACAGTATACAAATTAACAAAATTAGAAATGAAAAGGGAGACATAACAACAGAAACTGAGGAAATTCAAAAGATCATCAGATCCTACTACAAAGGTCTATACTCAAAACAACTGGAGAATCTGGAGGAAATGGACGATTTCCTAGACAGATATCAAATACCAAAATTAAATCAGCATCAAGTAGACCAGCTAAATAGTCCCATAACCCGTAAAGAAATAGAAGGGGTTATAGAAAGCCTCCCAACCAAAAAAAGTACGGGACCAGATGGTTTTAGTGCAGAATTCTACCAGACCTTCAAAGAAGACTTAACACCAATACTCTTCAAACTATTCCACAAAATAGAGACAGAAGGGACACTGCCCAACTCATTCTTCGAAGCCACAATTACGGTAATACCTAAACCACAAAAAGATCCAACAAAGAAAGAGAACTTCAGGCCAATTTCTCTTATGAATATAGATGCGAAAATACTAAATAGAATTCTTGCTAACCGAATCCAAGAGCACATCAAAACGATCATCCACCATGATCAAGTAGGCTTCATCCCAGGGATGCAGGGATGGTTCAATATACGGAAATCCATCAATGTAATCCACTACATAAACAAACTGAAAGAAAAAAAAACCACATGGTCATCTCATTAGATGCTGAAAAAGCATTCGACAAAATTCAGCATCCTTTCATGCTAAAAGTCTTGGAAAGAGCAGGAATTCAAGGCCCATACCTAAACATAGTAAAAGCAATCTACAGCAAACCAGTAGCCAACATCAAAATAAATTGAGAGAAACTTGAAGCATTCCCACTAAAATCAGGGACTAGACAAGGCTGCCCTCTCTCTCCATATCTTTTCAATATAGTACTTGAAATTCTAGCAAGAGCAATTAGACAACATAAGGAAGTCAAAGGGATACAAATTGGAAAGGAAGAAGTGAAACTATCATTATTTGCAGACGATATGATAGTATACCTAAGCGGCCCAAAAAACTCCACCAGAGAACTTCTACAGCTGATAAACAACTTCAGCAAAGTGGCAGGTTATAAAATTAACTCAAGCAAGTCAGTGGCCTTCTTGTACTCAAAGGACAAGCAGGCTGAGAAAGAAGTTAGGGAAATAACACCCTTCACAATAGCCACAAACAACATAAAGTATCTTGGCGTAACTCTAACCAAACAAGGGAAAGATCTGTACAACAGGAACTTCAAGTCCTTGAAGAAAGAAATCGAAGAAGACCTCAGAAGATGGAAAAATATTTCTTGCTCCTGGATTGGCAGGATCAATATAGTAAAAATGGCCATCTTGCCAAAAGCAATATACAGATTCAATGCAATCCCCATCAAAATCCCAAATCAATTCTTCATACATCTAGAAAGAGCAATTCTCAAATTCATCTGGAGCAACAAAAAACCCAGGATAGCTAAAACTATTCTCAACAATAAAAGGACTTCTGGGTGAATCAATATCCCTGACCTCAAGCAGTACTACAGAGCAATTGTGTTAAAAAACTGCATGGTATTGGTATAGCAACAGGCAAGCAGATCAATGGAACAGGATTGAAGACCCAGAAATTAACCCACAGACTTATGGTCACTTGATCTTTGATAAAGGAGCCACAACCATCCGATGGAATAAAGATAGCCTTTTCAACAAATGGTGCTGGTTCAACTGGAGGTCAACATGCAGAAGAATGCGAATTGACCCACTCTTATCTCTTTGTACTAAGATCAACTCCAAGTGGATCAAGGACCTCCACATAAAACCAGACACACTGAAACTATTAGAAAAGAAGCTTGGGAAGACCCTGGAGGACTTGGGTACAGGGGAAAAGTTCCTGAACAGAACACCAATAGCGTACGCACTAAGATCAAGAATCGACAAATGGGACCTCATAAAATTACAAAGTTTCTGCAAAGCAAAGGACACTGTCAGAAGGACAAAACGGCAACCAACAAAGTGGGAAAAGATCTTCACCAACCCCACATCCGACAGAGGGCTAATATCCAATATATACAAAGAACTCAAGAAGTTAGACTGCAAAGAACCAAATAACCCTGTCAAAAAATGGGGCACAGAGCTAAACAAAGAATTTTCACCAGAAGAAATTCGGATGGCCGAGAAACACCTTAAAAGATGTTAAACATCATTAGTCATCAGGGAAATGCAAATCAAAACAACCCTGAGATTCCACCTCACACCAATCAGAATGGCTAAGATTAAAAACTCAAGAGACAACAAGTGCTGGCGAGGATGTGGAGAAAGAGGAACACTCCTCCACTGTTGGTGGGATTGCAAAATGGTAAAACCGCTCTGGAAATCAGTTTGGCGGTTCCTCAGAAAATTGGGCATGTCACTTCCAGAGGACCCTGGCATACCCCTCCTGGGCATATACCCAGAGGATTCCCCTGCATGCAATAAAGACACATTCTCCACTATGTTTATAGCAGCCTTGTTTATAATAGCCAGAAATTGGAAGGAGCCCAAATATCCCTCAAAGGAGGAATGGATATAGAAAATGTGGTATATTTATACAATGGAATACTACTCAGCTATTAAAAATAATGAATTCATGCAATTTGTAGGTAAATGGTTAGACCTGGAAAATATCATCCTGAGTGAGCTAACCCAATCACAAAAGAATGCACATGAAATGCAATCACTGATAAGTGGATATTAATGAGCCCAGAAGCCCTAAATACTCAAGACACAAATAGCAAGTCAAATGATTCCCAAGAAGAAGAAAGGAGAGGACCCTGGGCATGTAAAGATTGCATCCAGTTTAGTAAAGAAACCGAGGGGGGAGGGGGAATGATTGGGGAATAGTTGGGGGGGAGAGGAACTATGGGAACTATGGTGGGTGGGAACTGGGAAAGGGGAAAGCCTGTGGAATGTAAACATAGAACATAGAAAATAAAAAAATATATATATATAAAAAAAGAAAAAAAAGAAAAAATCTAAAACAAACAAACAATTCATAATATTAAACTTTAGGAAAGTAAAGAGCCTAACATAATCAAAAAGTAGCCTATGGTCCAGTCTATGAATGTTCTTTGGTTGGCGGTTCAGTCTCTGAGAGCCCCAAGGGTTGAGGTTAGTTGTCTCTGTTGGTCTCCCCTGTGGAGTTCCTTTTCCCTTCATGGCCCACGATCCTTCCTCCAATCCTTCCATAAAGTCCCAAGCTCCAGCCACTGTTTGGCTGTGGGTGTCTGCATCTGTCTGAGTCAGCTGCAGGGTGGAGCCTCTCAGAGGACAGCCATGCTGGACATCTGTCTGCAAGCATAATAGAGTATCCTCGTTAATTGTATCAGAGTCTTAAGTTGGGCTGGATGTTGGTTGGCCATTCCTTCAGTCTCTGCTCCATTCCCCATCCCTGAATTTCGTGAACACAGGATAAATTTTGGATTGAAATTGTTGTGGATGGATTGGTGTCCCTATCACTCCATTGGGGTTCCTGTAGCCAGAGAGGAGGTGGCCTCTTTAAATTCCATATCTCCAATGCTCTGAGTCATAGCTAAGGTCACCCCCATTAAATTCTTGGGTATCTCCTCCATGCCAGCTTTCTGTCACATCCTGGAGATGTCCCCACCTGCCCACCCCCATTAGTTAAAGATTTCCATTCATTCTCATGGCCATCTAGCAATCTCCCCTATCCCTCCCCACACCTGATCCTGACCGCCCCCACATTCCCATCCCCATCCACTTTCCCACCCAGTTCCTAGTGGGAGAGGATATGCCTAGCCATGCAGAGACTTGATGGGCCAGGATGGGGGATACCCACCCACTCAGAGGAGAAGAGGGGGATGAGGGAAGGGTGGTGGGAAGGAGTGTTGGAATCTGGGCAGTTAACAGGATGTAAAATGGATAAATAAAAAAGTGGCCTATGGAACTGAGCAGTCTTCAAAACAAGAAGTAGAAATGTTTAATATGTTGTGCCAGGAAGTATTTGTGAACCCAAAAAAAACCACTAAGGGGCTGTTTCCAATATAATCACATTAGGGTCTCCTTATTACAAACAAGTCTGGGCTTACCCACCACTGGCCCACAGGTCTCATCAGGACAAGGTTTTATAGGAAATGGGAGTGAGGGGAGGTCCACCCTGCCAGGCATCTGACTGAATGTCTATTGTACGTTAGGTGCTCTGAAGCAAGTCCGTATACAATAAGGAATGATCTCAAAGTACATCTGAAACAGTCAGACTAATCTTTGATTGATTGTTACTAGAAAGCAGCTAGGGAGTAACTCTGGGGTGTGGGCCAAGGACAATCCCTGAGGTCCTTCCTGGGACTTGGATATAGCTTGGGTTCAGCTGTGGGTCGTGATCTCAAGCTTTTGTTCTTTCTCCTTTTCTTTTCTTTAAGATGAAGGCTGGTCCCATGATGGAGTAGGTTTGGCCTCTCAAATAAATATGCTTTAAAGTGTTCAACACCTTTAGTCACCAAGGAAATACAAATATAAATTAAAAGTACACTGAGTATCAGTCTTAGCGGAGAATGGCTATCATCAAGAAGCAATGACAACAAATGCTGGAAGGAGGTTGGGCAAAGAGAATCCTTATTTAGTGTTGATGAAAATGTTTAAACCAGTCCAGCTGCTATGAAGCTTGGTATAAAGGTTTCTCCAAAAGCCGAGATATAAATACTAAATGACCTAGCTATTCTACTCCTGGTCATATACCCAATGTAATTTACATCCTAAAACAGAGATACTTATAAATCCATGTTCACTGAAGTCCCATTCACAATAGCTAGAAGATTGAGTCATCAGTTGAGACATCCATCCACTGACGAACAGATAATAAAATTGTGGTGCAGACATATACACAATGACAGCCTATTCAGCTACAAAGAGAAATAAAATCACAAAACTTACAGTAAAATGGATAGAACTGGAAATAACCA
Organism: Apodemus agrarius; assembly: GCA_964023405.1. Taxonomy (NCBI): domain Eukaryota; kingdom Metazoa; phylum Chordata; class Mammalia; order Rodentia; family Muridae; genus Apodemus; species Apodemus agrarius. Next base: position 89,384,345 of record OZ030016.1, read on the forward strand.
CACTGAGGTAACCTGGACCTAGAAAGATAAACGTTACATACACTCTCACATGAGAATGCTGTTTTCACAGTTTTAACTTTGTGAGTTTAACCTGGAGTGTCTGTAGAGTCCATGACACTCAGAAGAGGTCATGATGGAATAAGAAGAATGCCCAGCTGTGTCACATCTGCCTTGTCATTGGTGTCCCCAGAGAGCATGCTGCTCAGGGGAGGTACAACACAGTCCAGAATGGGGGTCCTCAGCCAGAGTCTTTCCAGGTGGGAAACAGTGAGGTCTGGGACAATTGCTGTGGTTCCCAGTCTCCTGTGTACCCAGGCACCACTGGAGTACTGCTGGGAGCTGGGAGCAGGGGTCCTGGTCTGTGCTTTTCTCTGGGTGTGCACAAACCAAGCAGAAAGGAGAAGGCAAAGCCCAGGATGGGGTGGAACCTGGTTTGTTTCTGAGTGAGTGCCGGGAGTCAGGAGGAGCTGGAAGAGAGAAGGCCTACTCCAGGAGATTTAGTCAGTGATTGTTCAAACTGCTTTATTTCATGGTGTATAAAAACGTGTATACCTTACTCAGAGTGAACCAGGGAATGCCCAGGAAGAGAACTTCATTGGTGAATATCCAGGGCCTATCTAGATCCCCCATTAGCATGGAGAACTCCAGGGTTTTTTGTTTGTTTGTTTGGTTGGTTGGTTGGTTGGTTGGTTTTTTTGTTTTTGTTTTTGTTTTTTGGGTTTTTTTTTTCTGTGTGACTGCCATGGTCCTCTCAGTAGGGTGCTGTGGTTATGTGCTCCAGAGCAGACAGAGTTTGGCAGGGAGTTGGCTCCATACCTACCGTTCTCAATTTTGAGTTTCATGGGGTTTGTGCTCTCACAACCTTCTTCTGCCTGGTGGCATGGTCCACTTGCCCCGTAGAAAAATACGTTAAAATGGGCAAGCATAGAACACAGTGGAGAAAGGATCAGAGAAGACACAGAGTTAATCAGGGCGGGGAATGGTGAAGATGGATCAAGGAAGGGTTAACAAAACTTAGGAGATACCAAAATGCCACAAGAAAGCCTACTTTATATATGTATTATATGTGTGCACATGTGTGTGTGTACACACATACATATATACATATACATACACACACACATACACATACACATACATATGTATTTGAATACATGAATGGAGGTGCCTTGCATGGATAGATAATGTGGCTCCCAGACACCATGGCTTCTTAAATAAATTCCTGTGCCAGAATCCTAGTGTGGGGTATCCCCTGTGTATTATTGGTCAGGGAAATCCCAGAAGCATCCCAATAGACGATGGCCAAACTGAATACCAAGATGCCATTGCTGAAGACACCAAACATTTGTTTGCAGGACCTAGAAAATTCTCCCTGGATCTGAGCCTGAAGCATCCACTTTGTGAGTGAGCTTTCATAGTGCTGGGTACTACACAGGGACCCAGCTGTGAAAGCCATCAAAGGTCTTTCCCAGCTGTGAAGCCTGCGCACTACGATATTCACCTGTCAGTTACATGTAGGCTTTATTTGTTCAAAACCTTCTTTAATAAGTATTCTTAAATATTTTAATCTCCCTTTTACCCACCACCCATCAGAGGTAATCAAAGGAAAGGTTAATAGGGCAAAGGGGAATATGGACCTGTTTAGAAATAGTTCTTTTGAACTATCCCAATCTTCATTGTCAATATGTCAGCAGTTCCGTTCACATGAATCAACAGCGGTAGCTCAACCCACTCACAAATACCATTCATGAAACAGCAACAGCAGTGCTATCCAGAAGAAGCCTACAGATACTGCCAATTGGCCCCAGTTTGCAGAAGCAGCAAGAAGCCACCAGAGTCTCATAAGGAGTTCTTTGGTGCATTTCTCTCTATGACATCATGACAAATGATGATCAGCCGAGAAGACAAGGTGAACCAATGCCACCAGCATCATCAGGAAAGACCAGCCTCAGCAAAGCCCAATGAAGACCAGCAAGGAATGTCAAGGAGAACCAATGCTACAGTGTCATCCACTGCTGTTTGACACCATGTCCTTTCATCATGTGTCCTCTTAAGCATCCACACCAGCAAAACATCACATGCCCTTTTTCCAGGCAGCTTTCAGAAAAATACCCTATGCCTAGTCTCAGCAAAACATCTACCCATGTGTGTGCTTCAGCAAAACATCCTCTCATAAGACAGCTTCCAAAGAAACATCACACGACATCACATGACACAAATGAGTCTCCAAAGAATCCAGAAATCTCCAGTTCTGTTATGTGCCCAGTGGTGTAATATTGGTGAGAACTTTATGAGGATAACCGGCTGCTTTCTGGTTGAAATTGAGGATTAGCTCTAAGAGGGAATTCGTGCATTAAACAGTAAACTTTCCATGTCTGGGAAAGTCATAATTCCTGAGGGGAGGAGAGATAGACTGTTGTCTAGAAGGGTCATGGTGTCAAACTGCCTTCTAAATATGTATATTTCTACCTACAAATTGTGCTGCTCAGAATCTTGGTGTGTTGCAGTTGGCAACAGTTGATGCAGAGACTCACAATGATTGATGTGTCAACAACAAGTGACTGGGGTGTGCTCAGCCCTGCATAGCACGAGTCTATCATCCTCCCCAAGGCTCAGAGAGCATCATGGAAGATGGAACAGAAATAATGTAAGAGCTAGAGGACAAGAGGATGGTAAAAGTGATCTTCTGGGCATGATATGGCCATTGTGTCATGAATTAAAACAGTTGTAGTTACCTGCACAAAACGTGCAGTATATTAGACTCATCAGTGCTGTCACCTCTTAAGGACTTAGCTCCCACCCAAGAAGTCATTGGCAGTTAATTATTGCTGAGTAAGGAGGAGTAATGTTTTTCAGTGGTGCATCCTCTGGTAACTTATGTATACTCTGGTAAGTAACTCCCAACTCAAGCTCATGGGACAACCCAAATCAAATAGCGGGTCACAAAAGAAGATACGTAAGTAAGAAGAGAATTCATCCAGTGGGAGTAGGAGAAATAGAATGGAAAGTAAATGAATGTATATGATGGAGACACACCTTATAGATGTTTGAAGTTCTCAGAGGATAACTTTTAAAAAGAAAAAGAAAACATAAACCATGTAAAATTGAATGTTAGCTAGGAATTGAGACTGAATTTGGATAAAAAACACAAACTACTTTATCATATTTGAATTTTTCTTTTTTTTTTTTTTTGTTGTTGTTGTTGCTGCTGCTGTTGTTTTGAGACAGAGTTTCTCTGTGTAGCACTGGCTGTCCTGGAACTCACTCTGTATACCAGGCTGGCCTCAAAGTCAGGAATCCACCTGTCTCTACCTCCCAAGTGCTGGGACTAAAGGTGTGAGCCACCACTGCCCAGCCTGAAATTTTCTAAAATAATGTTATAGAAATCCCTGTTTAACTCCTATTAAATTACTTCTGTGTTGATGTAGAAAGAATTAAAGGCCTGGGAGCAGATATTTGGTGGTAGAAAGGAGCAGAATGTGAGGGAAGACATGAAGCATAAAGAGACTCCAAAGACCTTCAGTCCCAGCACTCAGGAAGAGGCTCGTGGAGCTCTGAGAGTTCGAGGCCAGTCTGGTCTACACAATGAGTTCCTGGATGGCCAGGGCTTCACAAATAAACCCTGTCTTGAAACCCCCCCCCAAAAAAAAAAGAGTCCAAGGAGAAGGAAACATCACAGTTGATGACAGTCTCACAATGGATCACACAACTGTTCTCGGATGAACCTGGTGAGCCAGAACCCGGCAGCATGCCAGGCTACCTATGTGTTTTCCAATTCTGTGTTGCTGAGAGGTAGCAGAAATTCTACCCATCCACCCATTGTCAGTATCACTGTGAATTCCCAGTCCTTATATTTAGAGTGTGAGATTTCACAGTTCTCAAAGCCAATCTGTCCTGTCGCTTCTTCTAAAAGGAACCTGGATCACCATGGCAACAGCAAAGGCAGTCCGTGAGGTGTTCATGTTTTAACACTGCTAAAATAGCAGGTGAAAAGCAAAAGTGGGAGAAAGCCTCCTCACTGCCCTTTAGAGACCATCCCAGTCACTCTCCAGTAGAAGAGTGGGGTGCAGATAGCGTCTCCCAGGGGCTCCCACAGCACCCCTCCAGAGAGCCCGGCTTATGGTGCTCCATCTGGACATCCAAGGAAACCACCACTACCTGCATTTTGTAGAAGGGTAAAACAAATGAGGCATCAGATGGCATGAGCCTCTCTAATGTCTCGTAACTGCCAAAACTGGGATTGAAGCCTGAATCCACCCAGTGCTAAAGCCGGGGGCTCTATGATGTCAAGACATTAAGGTGCTCATTCAGAACATGTCTGTGTAATCCTTTATGTCATAAAATAAGCTCAGCATGAAATCCGATGAAGGCAAAGGTAATTAGAAGTGTAGATGATATGTACTTAAAATCCTGGAGTGTCTTGAAAATTTGTATTTACTTCCTTTCCTTTCTCAACTTTCTACCAAGAAACGAATATAGTATTAGTAAACAATAATAAGAGGAAACGTAGTGTTTACAGAAACCTATGAAGAGATAAACAAGGAACCTAATGAAGACATAGGTCATACAAACAATATTCTGGGATGAATAATAATTATACTACTCACTTTAAACTTCCTTACATAATTCCTTGAAGAAGCAGAGCAATGTTAATCACAACATTTTCCAGTCCCTATAATAAATATTTTATTTGACAATTATAAGTGGGAACTGGAGAGATTATTGCAGGATACATGATCATACTGTGAATCCCGAGACTGTATTATTTACTTAGAAAAAAAGAACTGTTTTAGTGGTGTGGCTTAATCCTTAGCACACACCTTTAATCTAAAACTGTGAAGGTGAAGTTATTTTGTAGAAGGAAACTTCTACATGTTTGAGAGTGATGTTTAATTGAGTAGCAGACAAAATGATGAATCAGAAAAAAGCTTAACAGAATAGGATATGCCCAACTCTGTCAAGAAGAGAGAGAACAGTGAAACTACTCAAGAGAACACTAGAGAGAAAGAGAAAAGGAAAGGGAAGGGGGCAGTTTTACTAGGACAATTGTACAGAGACAGGGTGCAGAGAGAGAAAAAGTTAGATACAGTAGAAGACAGAATGAGCTAGAGAATAAGAAGCCATAAGATTGGAAGAGATCGCTAAAGTTAGCGTGAAGCCCAGCAGAGCAATTCATGGAAAGCTGAGAAAAGACAGCTAGAATCAGTCGGCTTGGAGAGGAGCTTGAGAGAGAACAGCTGAGTTGAACCAGCCAGCCAGAATTCATAAAGAACTAAGAAGAGGTACACTTACTCAGCAGCAAGTCTAGGAGGCTGAAACATTCTAGGCTTATATTAGATTGCATCGGGGCTAGAAGCTTCCAGGACTAAGCCTAGGTTAGGAGACTGAGGCAGTAAACCTCAGAGACAACAATTACAAGAGAATAAAATTAACTTTTACAAGAGATGGCTCAGTAGTTAAGAGTGGTTGATGCTCTTCCAGAGTACTAGAATGAGTTCCTAGAGCCCAAATCAGGTGGCTCACAGTGCCTCTGACTTCATGGGGATCTGACACTCTTTTCTATTCTGCACAAGTGTGCACACACAACCCACAAACATACATACATGCAAACATAAACATATAGGCACCTGCACATCATATAGTCACACAAACACACACCCAAGCACACACAAAATATCTAAAGAGTTATAGGTGGTACTTTGCTAAGACATAACGCTAAGGTTAATATGTCTTAAGCACAATGTGTGGAACATAGTCCTATGATTATAACACTTTTCTTTAAAGTCTCTGAAGACAAGATCCACAGCCAGCTATGAGTGGAAGCCAAATTGGACCTTGGTGATATCCACACTTTGGTCTGTCTTGGTTTCCCTATCTTGGGTGAGTAGACATTGATGTCACATCTCAGGGAAAGTTTTGTCACACAACAGCACCAATAAACATGCCAAGCCTGATGGGGAAAACCCTACGAGATCCCAACCCTACACAAAGAATTTCAGGCAGCTGAGTAAAATGGGGAGCAGGAGAGGTGCTCTTTCCCAAGGAAGAAGTAACCAATTGGTTGTTCAGTGATAAACAAACATAAAAATGAAATTCCCTTTTCAAATCCTTCATCTATGTTCATATCCAAGTGTCTATGAATGTATGGAGTCCTAAAAATATCATCACTACTCTAAGAAAGAAAGCCTTGACTTTTGGAAGATTTTTGGGTTCAGGCCTGTTGCTGGGGCCAGAGCTATCTCTTGCCACCATTTTTCTTTCCACTCTTCTCCCAACTAATGATGACTGGGTAGTTGAAGGGGATAAAAAGAGGAAGTCTATCCCCCTGAGACCATTCTATATGGTCCTCAGTTTATTGTTCTATTAATGTGAAGAGACACTATGACAAAGGAAACTCTTTTAAAGGGCGGCATTTAATTGGGGCTCGCTTATAGTTTCAGAGGTTTAGTCCATGATTATCATGGGGAGAAGCAGATAGGCATGGCACTGGAGCAGTAGTTGAAAGCTTCACATCTATCTGATCTACAGCATGAAGAGAGAGGGGGAGACAGAGAGAGAGAGAGAGAGAGAGAGAGAGAGAGAGAGAGAGAGAGAGAGAATAAATACTGGGTGTGGGGTGGGGGCTTCCTCCAACAAGGCCACACCTCCCACTCCTTCCCAAACAGTTCCACTAACTAGGCACAAAGCATTCAGATATATAAGGCTGTGGAGGCCATTCACATTCAAATCAGCACATATTTAATTAGAGCATAATAAAGTTTCATTCTTTTACATCTAAAAGGTGAATCATGGACGGTCTAATTCTGCTTCATACAATAAAAAAGTGATATTTAGGAATATCCTGTTACTTGCCTAATGGTAATGTTTCTTAACCCTTATATAAATTGTAGCTCATGGAATACTAACTCCCTCTGTGATAATATTATTTTTTAGGAAAGTGTTTTGGACAACTGACAAACATGTGAAATACCGCATGCTACACTATGGTTTTGGCAATACATAAGTCACTGTGTCAAACTAAAAGAATGAGACACTCAGTGGTTTGTAAGTATTGTGTATGTAGATGCACAAAAATATATCATGGTATTTTTAAATTATAATTTTAGCTGACCAAGACAATTTTTACCCAAGAGCCAATAATTCTTATGGAACTGGCATCCTATTTAAATATGTAAAACAGTAGTGCAATATCTTAGAATACTTGATATTCTCAAAATTATCATTATCAAAATATGAATTTTAACTGAAGAGCTGACATAGGATAATCAACATTATCAGAAGTCAATGTCCACCTTTTTATTGGTTATCGTTCAGCCCTTGCTTAGAAATGCTGCAACATCACATATAAACTGTCAACATCACACACCAGTATTGACCCTCCTTCTTAGGCCATTTCGTTCACAGCCTCATTACTGCCCAGCCCAGATCGTTCTTCCCTTTAGCTGCAATGTACAGAAAGTGTTAAAGGATTCTTAATACAGTCATACTCACTGAATACTTCATAAAGTTCAAAACACTGTCCTTTATCCCATAACAATTTCAATGCTTAAAAGACTGATGCTTAGTCTTGCGGCAATGTCAAAATGAGTGGAGAGCTTTACAGCTTTTATGGTAGAGTAGTTTGACATGAAAGAGATCTTGAGGAAAGTTAGCTAAACCTCAAAGGGCAGGAAACACTTTAAACTCTCTTTTGCTCTGACTCCTCCTGGTTCTCAGCCTAAGGCTTGCAACGCTAACAGCTCTTGCCTGTACTTCCCCATCACATGGCTCTTTTAAGACATCTAGTCAAGGATTTGTTTTCCTAATACACCTGGATCTTATACCAATGGAACTATCTATATATTTTCAATGTCCCTTAGAAAGCTTCACTGATGTAATATCTCAGCTCCCACATCCAGTGACCCCACCCAACTCTAAGAAGCCGAAGAAAGATTGATTTCCCAGTTCCCTGGATAGCAGTTAGGATTACCTCTTCAGATGGGGCAGGGAATAAGGAGAAGAGACGATAAAAAAAAAAGTTTAACTTTCCTTAGGGAAAGGACTCTCTTAAATCAGCAGTTCCAGGGATCTTCTTGTCTTTCTGACTAGGAACAGCAGAGTTCTGGTTTCTTATCTCTTCCTAAAAGAGCACCCCTGCCTACTGGTAAATTCAAGGATGTGGACAAGGACAGCCATGCAAATGTAGATCCCTTGTGGTAATCAGCTTTGGAAGGGAATCTCTAGATTTTTGGGTGAGAATGGGTTGCATCTCCAACTGTCGCCATACCTCCTAACTGGGCTTAGAGTTGCTGCTTCAGAGGGGAAATGGTGCAGTAAAGAATGGGATCTAGCTCCAGATAGATACCTGCAGTTGTCTCCCCCCTTAAGAGTTATTCTAGTTAGACAGGTCAAAAGTCTGGCTATGAGATCACCTCTTAGGAAGGTCCACATGAAATGTGCTAAAGAGAGGAAGAATAACTCTTTCTTTGGTAGGGCAATCTACTTTTCCCTCCAGGTTCCGTCCTCTGTAGAGTTGCTCAACAGCCACCACAAAACCCTGTTGGGCCTGTTTGCCTTTCTATGAAAGGCATAACTTTTCCTCGTTCTTCTCTTCTTTTTCTTGTGGATGCTCTTCAGAGCCTACATATGCTTTCTCTGGTACTTTGGGCTTTTTCTCTTTCTCTCATGCCGCCCGCCCCACCTATGAAGCTACTTGTCTACCATGTGGTTGACCTCCCAGGATCTTAAGTCAAACAGCATGGACTTTTTCTTTCTCGACTCCATCTTCCTCAAGAGTATAGCTAGTCTGCCCTGCGGCTTTTCTTTTAAGCATATGTTGCTCCCACGCTTCAAAATAAATGATAAAATTATATAGATTTTATTTACAATTAGGTTTGCATCTCTTTGACTCATCATAGGTGAATCATTATGAATCTAAATACTTTTAGATGTGGAAGAATTCATATATGACCATAGTTAAAACAGGGCAATATTCAAGTCTCTCAACATTTTGGGGACATGTAGGATTCTCCAGGTACTGTTTTGTGCATGCTGAGGATTCAGTAATAAGTAAAATAGAGAAAAATCCCACCCTTGTGTTTCAAATCCCACATTTCCACTGTTCATCACCCACCCATGCTTGTAATTAAGTCTGAGCATGGGCTAGACAATGTAACATATGATACATCTTTAAAATAGTTGTATAGTAACTGTAGTGTCGATATGTGAGAACTAATTCAACCCTTCTTTATGTTGCTGGGTCTTTTTTCAACCATTGTTTACAGATCGGCAGTCTATTTAGGCTTTGCTTTGATGTTTGCTAACACAGTTACAATAAACACCAATACCTCAGAATCATTTTTATACACATATGTAGCTTATTAACTCTAAAGAAAAGGAGTCTAACCTGTATAAATACAAGGTTGCAAACAACGGGATCTGTCCCAATGGGCTGCATTGTATCCTGCGGTTCCCAGGTTTGAGGTGGCGCCTGTGGTACTATCCACCTGTGTGGTGCTGAAGAAGGAACTCCCCTTTCTCCACTAGGAACCCATTTCCAGGCACCTAGTCTCACTTTGCTGCTTGGAATCTTCAGCTGTCCACCAACGTCTACGTGAAAGCCTTTCAAAATCATATCTAACCTGCAAGCACAGACTCTGCACTGTCATATGAAGTGTTCTGTGATAGTTCTTTGACTCATCCTTCTTCTTGGACCTTGTCACAAGCTACACCTAACTCGCCATACTACCTTACCTTATACAGAGTTGGTTCGGCTCGCCCTTCCAGATTTGTGCAAATAAATATGACTGATTTTAGTATCAGTTCTGAGCCGTTATGTATAATAAAAATGAAAATACAGGACTCTCTCAGCCTGTCTCTGCTCCCCTTTCTTCCTAACCGCATCTGCCTTTCTATCCCCCACCTAATCTAGTGTAATTTCCACTCCACAGAGATGATCTCTGCCTTCCCAGCCATTTGCCCTAAGCTCTCAGTAGGATGCACTCATTTCCTGAAATTTAAATCACTAGCTAGCAGTTTCCTACCCCGTTTCCCGCCGCCTCTTGCCTCCACTTCCCCTCAGCCACTTCACACCAAACCGCAGCTCAAACCCTCTAGGAAGTGAATCCACATCCCTTAGTGCCTAGACTCTGGGGTCTCCGCTCCTTGTGGTTGGTTGCAATTAATCTTGGCCCCAGTGCCTCCCCGCCCCATCCTCCTGTATCCGGTGCCGCTCTAGGAGGAGCCTAAACGTCAGTCCTGCTGAAGGGGATTGTGGTGCGTAAACAAGATTAACTCTCTAGCCCCCAGCAGTGCTGATTTGCGGGGCAGCCTGCCAGTCCAGTCACTGCGAGCCCTCGCGTGCGTGCAGGGCCCTGCGTGGGGAGCGGGGGATGGGGCAGCCTGCTGCCTCGGTGCTGTCTCTGGGGCCCGTTCCTTGTCTGAGTGTGGTGGAGGGCCACAGCCTCGCCAGCTGCTTCTCAAAATCTGGGCTGGACCGAGGCGACCGCTCTTAGCTGTGGCCTGCATCCATCGGCTCTCTCTTCCTCCCTGCTTGTCGCCTCCACCCATCGCGCCGCAGCGGCTCCCTGCAGCCTCCGCTGTCCACCACTCCGGGCTCGGTTGCCAGACCCTCTACCAGCTATGGGGGACCTACCCGGGCTCGTGCGCCTTTCCATCGCGCTGCGCATCCAACCCAATGACGGCCCTGTTTTCTTCAAGGTGGACGGGCAGCGCTTCGGCCAGAACCGCACAATCAAGCTGCTCACCGGCTCCTCCTACAAGGTGGAGGTGAAGATTAAGCCCACCACACTACAGGTCGAGTGAGTGTGGGGCGTGCCGGGTGGTGGCAGGGCAAGAAGATCCCGGGGATGGGAGGAGCACGGAGGCTCCAGGACATCCCTAACCTCCACTGGGCCCTTAGAGTTTCTAGCATGCTCAGCAGAAACTGGGATGAGGGCAAGAGGTGAATGCCCTGCCCCTAAGCTACTCTCCCCCCTTCGCCCTCCCCACACCTTGAGCTTCCATATTCTTTCCGCCCATTTCAGTAAGTCCCTTTAAATCTGGAACAAGTATCCAGGGTTTGGGGGCTTTTGTTGCTGTTGTATTTTGGAGTTTGCTTTGTTTTGATTTCTTGTAAATCTCTCTTCAGTCTACCTACAACAGAGAACCACAGGTAGACAGGGTGGGGCACATGGTAGGAAGACATAGAATGTTTCAGCAACCACAAGCCCATCTCTCCTCTCCTGGATCCTGCGATCTCTCCTGTTTCTGCTGACAATACGGAAGGGAAAAAAAAAGAGGCTGAGGAATGAGTAATCTCAGTGGACAGATGGTCACTGGGTTCCCTGAAGAACGCTCTTCCAGTTCTCCTTTCCAGGATTAATGTCAGCCAAAGCGTCAGGCACAAATTAGAGGACATCGCCTGCGCTGGGCCCACCCTTTATGGTTTTCCATAAACTGTGCCTTTTCTTTCCTTCCTGGCTGAATTTTTTTGGTCAGCCTGACCAGCCTAGTGCTGATCTCTGTGGTGGTTAACAGGGTCTTCACAAGAGGACTGTAAAACAGCATGGTAGCAGTTAGAGAAGAAATCACATATGGGTCTTAGTCTCTTTTCCTGTGGCTGTGATAAAAGACCCTGACAAAATCAACTTACCGAAGCAAAGTTTTGTTTGCCTCAGATTCGATGTTACAGTCCATCATGTGAAGAAGTCAAGGCGGCTGCAACTTGACATTACATCCAGAGTCAGGAGCAGAGAGCAGACTGGGGCATGCATGCCTGTCAGCGCCCACGCACTCCCTCCTTTCCATTCTGTCTAGAGCCCAGCCTACTTTCAGACCATGATTAAACACAGTCTAAAAGATCCTACTCGGATATGACCACAGGCCAAAGAGGGGAGACAATTTTCACTGAGAGTCCCTTCCCAGGTGATTGTACATTTTGTCAAGTTGACAGTTGACACTAACTGTGGCAGGGTCCTCTACTGGTCACCTTTCGCCCGAGCACTGTGTGAAGTCTAGTTTTTAAGAAAGTAAAACAACATTTGTGATCCCTGACATATGCTGAGGGAAGAAGAGGCTTTGAAACAATCACACACTTTTAGTTTGAACTAAGTAAGCTCATTTCCTTTAGACACACACACACACACACACACACACACACACACAGCTCTGTAGCCACACTTGGACTGTTTCTGGTGTCCCCCCCCCAAACCTCCGTCTCCCAGCTCCCTGTACCCATCGTCCTCACGGTCCCTAGTTATCCCCGAACTTGAGTCCAGTCTTTCCCCTCTCTTATGCCCTGTCAAATGTAGAAATAACTTACACATGTTATTTACCCTTTCTTCAGGAGTAATTTTCTATATCTGAAGCTGATCTTAAGGTAGATTTAGTGCTGGTAAGCTTTTCTCTAATTACATTTAACTTGTGGTATGGACAGTGACTCCCTAATTGAGTTTCTATCGAAATTTGCTGAAGAGCTTGTTAAACTATAGTCAATTTGGGCTCACCGGAGTTTCTAGTCCGATATTTCCGGGGTGAAGCTTTAATGTTCATCTTCTGATGAGCGTTTAGTTGATACTTGGACTTTGCCCTGAGAACATTTATCCTCATATGAAGGGATGACACCACTGAGAATTTCTGGAATGCAGTAAACCTGATGGAAAATCTTCAATTGTTGGAACAAAAATTAACCAAACATTAAAAACTGTTTTTTGAAACTTCCACCTATATGCATCACCAAGATTTATTAGTGCCAAATTATATCCCAGCCCAATGGGATCCTGGTCTCTAAAGGTTGGGGTAGGGCTGGGCATAGGCAAAATTTTAATTCCATAGATGATTTCAATGAGATCTTATACATGAGAATACTGAAGTTACTCTAGGGAGAGGAAGTGGTTGGTCATGTTATTGTTTAGCTAGACAACTGTAAACTCCTGAACTTTCTGAAGTTTCTGCATGTCTTCTTTAGCCAGACCCTGTGGGTTTCCTCTCCAGGATTTTGATTCAGGATAGACCAGGATGCCTAAGATGATTCCCACTATCCATGCTCAACTCAAGTCCATTGCAGGAACATTTCCATTGGTGGTGTCCTTGTCCCACTGGAGCTGAAGTGTAAAGAGCCTGACGGGGACAGAGTTGTCTACACCGGCATCTATGATACAGAAGGTGTAGCCCCAACCAAAAGTGGAGAGCGACAACCCATCCAGATCACCATGCCTGTAAGTCAAAGCTGGGGGCGTGGGGATGTGGTTTCAGGACAAAGAGAAACTACAGGGGGAAAAGATATCACTACTTCTTTAAGAATTAAAAAAAGTTGTGCTGGAGCCAGTTACTAAGGAAATAGGGTTCAGTTTCCCTCGTGCACCTATGGAGAGAGAGAGATGCTCTTTGCATGAAAGACTGACCTTCCAGACATTAACAATGCCAGATAAATGGTTCTGGAAGAAACAATAGCTGCATTGCCATTTTCTCTGTTGGGTTCTACACAACGACTTTTTAAATCATTCAGTCTTTAAGAAGATTGTGATTCTTCATGGCCCTCAGTCCATTGTTGTGAAGAAAGTTCTCTAAGTGACATTTTGCTTCTTAATGCACTCTCACTTGAGAAACCAGAAAGTGACTGTCCCTTGTAAACAATGAGCATCTTACTCTAAGCATATGGAGTGCGGTCCTCCCTCTGTGTCCATGAGGATTGATTCCAAAGCCACTCACAGACGGCAGAATCCACAGATATCATCCCTTATATGTAAAGTACAGTATAATGCAGGCATGCCCTCCCATACACTTTAAATAATCTTTGGATTATGATTATTGTGTAAATACTTCTTATATTGTACTTTTTCAGGGAATGATGACAAGGAAGTCAGTACAACACACACACGACTTTCTGAGTATTTTCAGAAGGTTGACTTATCCATGGACGCAGAGCCTATTAGGACGTGTGTATATTACTAGAAAATATTTATCACCAAGCAATACTGACATCAAGTAGATCAAAGGATAAAGTTGACAAGTAGAGTTAAGGGTACATGCATTATCTACAGATTAGAGTAATGTTGCTAACATATAAGGAGAAGGAAGACCACCTAGTGGACTACTTGAAAAAAAACTGGGCAGTCTTTTCCTTCTGAAAGAGCAACCATGAATTTTCTGCCCTCTTTCTTTATAGAAGAGATCACAGAGTTTCCCAAATATCTGCATAAGAAAACTTTTCTCGCCGGGCGATGATGGCGCATGCCTTTAATCCCAGCACTTGGGAGGCAGAGGCAGGTGGATTTCTGAGTTCGAGGCTAGCCTGGTCTACAGAGTGAGTTCCAGGACAGCCAGGACTACACAGAGAAACCCTGTCTCGAAAAACCAAAAAAAAAGAAAAAAGAAAAAGAAAAGAAAAGAAAACTTTTCTCTAATGATTACTTAAAAATTCAGACCTAGGTCACATATGCAGTGATTTTTTTTTTTTATTTATGATGAGTAAGTTACCGATGAAGCTGACATACCTGCAGAAAATCCACCCTATTGAGGATGGTCTGTGTTGTTCCCTTTCAGAAACATTGTTCTGAGCCCTAATCCACCCCATCTGGAAAATGGCAAGGCCTCTCTGTCTGATATATTTAAGCCAGCTACATCGAAAGGAAATAATTTAGAATCCTAGTCCTTTAGTGTTATATTTGAATTCCTTTTGTAAGGAATTCTGTTTTCCACCAGAGAGTCAACAGACAAAAATATAAAATGCAGAAAATACTAATTTCTTTAAAAGACAACTGTTGTTAATATTTTAGTCCATGTTCTTAGAAAAAACTTTACATGTGTATACTGGGAATCATTCTCTGCATAGTTTTCTATGGACATATACATCCAAAGACGTAACTATGAAAGACCATTTTGAGGTCTATTATGTGAGTGCATCAATATCTCCAATTACCTACTGGTGGTTTCCACTTTTTACTACTTTAATTTTTATTCACTTTTGCAAAGCTATTGTTTACTCGAGGTAGATTTCCACAAGGAATATGCCTGCTAGAGGATTTTACAAACACGACATCTGAGAATACAAGGAGAGTCTGCACAGATGGATGAGTGTCTTGTCATCCAGAGAGACAGCCTGAGTTCAACACCCAGAGCCCCTGTGCCCGAAGGAAAGAATCCATATGTAGGCTGTACCATGGTACATATAACCACACTAACATGCAAGCAATAGATGGCAGGATACGTAGCAATAATAACAAATAAGTATGATTAAAAACACTTTTAAGCTGGGCGGTGGTGGCGCATGCCTTTAATCCCAGCACTTGGGAGGCAGAGGCAGGCGGATTTCTTAGTTCGAGGCCAGCCTGGTCTACAGAGTGAGTTCCAGGACAGCCAGGGCTACACAGAGAAACCCTGTCTCAAAAAAACCAAAAAACCAAAACCAAAAAAAAAACACTTTTAAATCTTTAACTCATAAACTATTTTAACTTCTATATTTCTAGTTACTCTTGGCTTGAAATATTTGCAATTTATACTTCCTTTATATAATATATATGCATAATTTTTATCCCTATTTCAACATGTGCGTCCTACTGACTTTAAATAAATCTTTTTTTATTTTTATTGGATATATTCTTTATTTACATTTCATTTCCCTTTTCCTGGTTCCCCGTACCCCCAAATGTCCCACATGCCCTTTTCCCTCCCCCTGTTCCCCCAATCCACCACTTCCCACTTCCCTGTTCTGGTACTCCCCTACACTGATGCATTGAGCCTTTCCAGAACCAGTGTCCACTCCTTCCTTCTTCTCGGACATCATTTAGTATGTGGATTGTGTCTTTGGTATTCCAAGATTCTAGGCTAATATCCACTTATCAGTGACTGCATACCATGGGTATTCTTTTGAGACTGGGTTACCTCACTTAGGATGATGTTCTCCAGCTCCATACATTTCACTAAGAATTTCATAAATTCATTGTTTCTAATGACTGAATAGTACTCCATTGTGTATATATACCACATTTTTTGTATCCATTCCTCCATTGAGGGACATCTGGGTTCTTTCCAGTTTCTGGCTATTATAAGTAAGGCTGCTATGAACATAGTGAAGCATGCATCCTTATTACATGCTGGGGAATCCTCTAGGTACATGCCCAGGAGTGGTATGGCAGGGTCCTCCAGAAGTATCATGTCCAGTTTTCTGAGGAACCACCAGACTGATTTCCAGAGTGGTTGTACCAGCTTGCAGTCCCACCAGCAGTAGAGGAGTGTTCCTCTCTCTCCACATCCTTGCCAACACCTGCTGTCTCCTGAGTTTTTAATCTTAGCCATTCTGACTGGTGTGAGGTGAAATCTCAGGGGTTTTTTGATTTGCATTTCCCTAATGACTAATGATGTTGAACATTTCTTAAGGTGTATATATACCACATTTTTTTTATCCCTTCCTCCGTTGAGGGACATCTGGGTTCTTTCCAGCTTCTGGCTATTATAAGTAAGGCTGCTATGAACATAGTGGAGCATGTATCCTTATTACATGCTGGGGAATACTCTGGGTACATGCCCAGGAGTGGTATGGCAGGGTCATAAGCTTAAATTACGCATTGAACCCCACATATTAATATTGGGAAACTTCAACACTCCATTCTCACCAATAGAAAGGTTATCCAGAACTTCTCAGCCATCCGAAGTTCTTCAGGTGAAAAGTCTTTGTTTAGCTTTGTACCCCATTTTTTGATAGGG
This sequence comes from Apodemus agrarius, assembly GCA_964023405.1. Classification (NCBI taxonomy): domain Eukaryota; kingdom Metazoa; phylum Chordata; class Mammalia; order Rodentia; family Muridae; genus Apodemus; species Apodemus agrarius. The sequence goes on from OZ030016.1 coordinate 89,401,028, forward strand.
TTATTTGGTTTTCTGGGGTCTAACTTCTTGAGTTCTTTGTATATATTGGATATTAGCCCTCTGTCAGATGTAGGGTTGGTGAAGATCTTTTCCCAATTTGTTGGTTGCCAATTTGACCTTTTGACTGTGTCTTTTGCCTTACAGAAACTTTATAATTTTATGAGGTCCCATTTGTCAATTCTTGATCTTAGAGCATAAGCTATTGGTGTTCTGTTCAGGAACTCAGGTGCAGAGATTTGACTAGCAGTCAAGAACATGTAATGCTGTTACAGAGGACCCCATTAGGTTCCCAACACCCACATCACAATGCTCACAACAATCTGTAAGTCCAGCTCCTGGGGATCTGACACCCATTTCTGAGCTACAAAGCACTTGTACTTCTGTGAACATAATCTAATACACATGCACATGTACATGCACTTGTTCACCCACAGTCCTAAAGGCAGGCAACAGAGTCAGAGAAAGCTCCTGTTCCCACAGTTAGATATCCCATAACAAGACCAAGCTACACAACTGAAACATATGTGTGGAGGGATAATGTCAGCCCCATGCAGGTTCCCTGGTTGATGTTCAACCCCTGTGAGCTCAGGTTAGTTTATTCTTTGGGTTTTCTTGTGGTGCCCTTGACCCATCTGGCTCCTACAATCCTTCCTTCCCTTGTTCCGTGGGACTCCCAAGCTCTGCCTAATGTTTGGCTGGAGAGTCTCTGTATCTGTTTACATCTGTTTATTTTTGTCTGGATAACTTTTCTATTGGTGAGAATGGAGTGTTGACGTTTCCCAATATCAATATGTGGGGTTCAATGTGTAATTTAAGCTTTAGTAATATTTCTTTGACAAATGTGGGTGCCCTTGCATTTGGGGCATAGATGTTCAGAATTGAGACATCATCCTGGTGGATTGTTCCTTTGATGAATATAAACTATACTTCCCCATCTCTTCTGATTAATTTCAGTAGAAAAATCTATTTTATTAGATATTAGAATGACTACACTAGCTTGCTTCTTGGGTCCATTTGCTTGGAAAACCTTATTCCAGCTCTTTATTCTGAGGTAATGTCTATCTTTGATGTTGAAGTGTGTTTCTTGTATGCAGCAAAATGATGCATCCAGTCTCTTAGTTTGTGTCTTTTTATTGAGGAATTGAGTACATTAATGACCAGTGATTGTTAATTACTGTTGTTTTGATGTTGTTGTTGGTAGTGTGTGTGTGTGTGTGTGTGTGTGTGTGTGTGTGTGTGTGTGTGTGTGTGTGTGTGTGTGTTTCTTCTTTTGCCTTTGCTGGTGTGGAATTATTTATTTTCTGTGTTTCCTTGGGTGTGGTTAACCTCCTTGGTCTGGAGTTTTCCTTCTAGCACCTTCTGTAAGGCTGGATTTGTGGATAGATATTCTTTAAATTTGGTTTTGTCATGGAATTTCTTGTTTTTTCCATCTATGGTAATTGAAAGTTTTACTGGGTATAGTGGTTTGGGTTGGCATCTGTGATCTTTTAGAGACTCTGTTGAGAAGTCAGGTGTAACTCTAATAGGTGTGCTTTGTATGTTACTTGGCCTTTTTATTGCAGCTTTTAATATTCTTTGTTCTGTACATTCAGCGTTTTGATTATTATATGGAGGGGACTTTTTCTGGTCTAACTTATTTGGTGTTCTGTATGCTTCTTGTACATTTAGGTTAAAGAACTTTTATGATTTTGTTGAAAATATTTTCTGGGCCTTTGAGTTGGGAATCTTCTTCTATTCCTATTTTTTTGAGTATTTTTCTTTGTATTCCAAATCTCCTAGATGTTTTGTCTCAGGAATATTTTAGCCTTAACATTTGTTTTTAACTGGTGAATGTATTTATTCTATTATATCATCAACCCTATGATTCTTTCTTCCATCTCTTGTATATGGTTAGTGATGCTTGCATCTGCAATTCCTGTTCACTTAGCTAGATTTTATACTTCCAGAATTCCCTCAGTGTGTGTTTTCTTCATTGCTTCTATTTCAATTTTCAGGTCTTGAACAGTCTTCTTTACCTATTTTACTTGTTGGTTGGTTGGTTGGTTGGTTGGTTGGGTTTGGGGATGGGGTGTGGTTGTTGTTTTGTTTTCCTTTTCTTAGATTTCCTGGCATTCTTTAAGGAATGTATTGATTTCCTCCAATTATATGTTAGTCTTTTCCTTGATTTCTTTAAGGTTTTTTTTCCGTTTCTTTTAAAGGATCTCTATTACCTTTATAAAGGTAGCTTTAAGGTCATTTTTTGAATTTCAAGGGCATTAGAATATTCAGGTCTTGCTGTCATAAGATACCTGGGCTTTGGTAGTGCCATATTACACTGAATGTTGTTGATTGTGCTCTTATGTGGGCATTTAGGCATCTGGGTTTGGGGTGACTGTAAATCTAGGTGCTGACTTCTGAGGTTGTTTTTGTTGGATGTATGTCTTGTTCCTTCGCTTCTGTTTGCTCTCTGGTCTTTTGGGCTTTATGACCCACATTCCTGGCAGCCCACTTGACCTCTGAACCACAAGAGTCTCTGACCAGGTTTGGGACTTGACTTCTGGCAACTTACTTGGTCTTTCAGGCAGCACGGGAGTCTATGTTCGTCTGACTGCTCCTGCTCCTGAGTAACTGGAGAAGACCAGAATTTGGGGTGGGATCCACACGTGGGGCAGGCAGTAAGAGTCAAAGAACAGGTCTTGTGTAATAGAGTCTAGGGAGTGGGGCAGTTCAGCTAGCAGGGGCTCCACTCATCTGTCCTTCTGAATGGACTGGTCTGCACCTGAGCAGCTGGAGTCCCAAGAGTTCAATTTTTTAGCAGTATCGTAGTTATATAGCTCTCTATACACACTTGGATGTGGTTAAAGATTCCCTCCTGCTTTGCTGAGCATCTTCATTACGATGTTACAGAATGTTTTTAAAAATATTTGTGTGTTTTCAGAGTTTATCGTTAGGGGCTTTCATTTTTGCTTTATTCGTAATATATTACATAGCTTTTGTTCAATGTTAAAATAGCCTTGAATTCCAGGGTAAGTAGTAACTGATTATGGTATGTTTTCTATATGAGTAGCTAGACTCTGTGTGTTAATACCTTAGTGATGATTTTTCCTTTTCTGGAAGTGATTGTCCTTGTAATGTGCTTGTCTGGTCTCACTATCAGGAGAGTGCTAACTGCACGAAATGATTTGAGAAGAGCTCACACATCTCTGGAAGAGTCCTTACAGATCTGATCAGATATTGGGTAGAATTCATTGAAAGCTTTCCATTAAAACTCAGTTTTGGCCGGGCGGTGGTAGCGCACGCCTTTAATCCCAGCACTTGGGAGGCAGAGGCAGGAGAATTTCTGAGTTCGAGGCTAGCCTGGTCTACAGAGTGAGTTCCAGGACAGCCAGGATTACACAGAGAAACCCTGTCTCAAAAAACCAAAAAACAAAAAACAAACAAACAAAAAAACCTCAGTTTTATCAGGCTAGTCACATTTATAGACATTGCCTTTGAAGGAATTAATTTTATTTAAGTTGTCTTATTTGCTTCAATAAGACAGTTCATGATAATTTTATTTTCATATTTTATTTCAATGTCTTTTCATTGTCTGTGAGGGGTGCATGGTAGGGGGGTTTCAGTTCCCAAGGAGGCCAGAGGTGTCAGATGCCATGGAGCTAGAGTTACAAACAGCTGTGAGCTGCCTGATTTGGGATCTGGGAACCATAGTCAAGTCTTCTGGAGGAGCAAAAACTTGTTCTTAACCGCTCAGTCATCTTTCCAGCACCTCAGGATGGTATTAACTAACCTTAGGAATTCTAACAAGATCCAATATTTTGCTCTTGATATTCAAAATGTCTGGGTTTTTTCTGGTCAGTATAAGTAGACATTTATTACCCTTAATGACCTTTGCAAAATCCCTCCTTCATTTTCACACGTTTCTGGGCTTGTGCTTTCTTCCTCTGTTTGCCTTGAAATAGTATAATTGAGGTACAATACAAAGAAAAATGATGCCTTTATATATATATCGTACAGCCTGTTTTTTTTTATTGGATATATTCTATATTTACAATTCATTTCCCTTTTTCTGGTTCCCCACCCCCAAAGGTCCCACATGCCCTTTTCCCTCCCCCTGCTCCCTCATCCACCCCCTCCCACCTCCCTGTTCTTGTACTCCCCCACAGTGATGCTTTGGTTCATTCTAGCACCAGTGTCCACTCCTTTCTTCTTGTCAGACATCACTTGGTATGTGATTTATGTCTTTGGTGTTCCAAGATTCTAGGCTAATATCCACTTATCAGTGACTGCATACCATGGGTATTCTTTTGAGACTGGGTCACCTCACTTAGTATGACGTTCTCCAGCTCCATCCATTTCTCTAAGAATTTCATGAATTCATTATTTCTAATGGCTGAATAGTATTCCATGGTGTATATATACCACATTTTTTGTATCCATTCCTCCGTTGAGGGACATCTGGGTTCTTTCCAGCTTCTGGCTATTATATATAAGGCTGCTATGAACATAGTGGAGCATGTATCCTTATTGCATGCTGGGGAATCTTCTGGGTATATTCCCAGGAATGGTATGGCTGGGTCCTCCAGAAGTATCACGTGCAGTTTTCTGAGGAACTGCCATACTGATTTCCAGAGTGGTTGTACCAGCTTGCATTCCCACCAGCAGTGGAGGAGTGTTCCTCCTTCTCCACATCCTCGCCAACACCTGATGTCTTCGTACAGCCTGGTTTTAAATAGTTTGGCTGTAGTGCATCTAAGTGTATTTTTCTTTGTATTGGTTTTTTTTGGAACTCAATGTATTGAATTTGTAAACCTTTTACCAAAATTTGAAGTACTTTAACTTTATTTTGCTAAATACTTTTTCTCCTAGAGTCATACCCTTCATTTCTCCCAGAAGGCTTTTAATTACAAATTAAAAATGGTTAATATTGCCGGGCAGTGGTGGTGCACGCCTGTAATCCCAGCACTCTGGGAGGCCAAGGCAGGCAGATTTCTGAGTTCAAGGCCAGCCTGGTCTACAGAGTGAGTTCCAGGACAGCCAGGGCTATACAGAGAAACCCTGTCTCGAAAAAAACAAATCCAAAAAAAATGCTTAATATTGGGCTGTTTATTTCCCAGGGATATTTTGTTTTGTTTTTGCATTTGAGGTAATCTATTTCAACTAGGTTGTCAATTTCATTAGCAAAATTTTTCATAGCACTCCTTCAGCTCTCATTTTCTTAAAGGGTTCCAAGTACACACATGTAAGAAAACTTTATGCTATCTCCTAAGCCTTGAGACTGTATTCAACTTCCTTTCATTAAAAAAAAATTAATGTGTTTTAATTGAAAGCGCATCACATCACTTTCTCCCCACTTTCTTCTCCCTGTATTCCTCCCCAGATATCTTTTCTCAAACCCTTCCTATACGTCTCCTACTCTCAGGTTGGTAGCCTCTTTTTCATGAATTATTAATGTGGTATATGTGTATGTACAAATATACATACATATATATATATATATATATATATATATATATATACACCTTACTGTGAATATCAATATATGCAAATGCATATTTGTGTGTGGATATCCATGTGTGCATGTGTGTTTATGCATATGGAGGCCAGAAAATAAGGTATCTTCTACTATCACTCTCTATCTTAACTTTTGAAAGTGTCTCTCAGTCTTGTTAGAGCACTTACTGACTGACTAAACTGACTAAACTGGATTCCAAGGATCCACCTGTCTTTCCACCCCAGCCCCAGGCACTGGGGTAACAGATGTGTGTGAGCATTTCCAGCCTTTGCATAGATGATTGCAATCCAAGCTCATGTCTTCCTGCTTGTAACAGTGGTCATTTGACTAACAGGGCTAGCTATCCAGGCCATAGATTGTTTGTTTGTTTGTTTGTTTGTATGTTGGGGTTTGTCACATCATGCATATCTCCATATGTATCAGAGGACAGCTGTCTTAGTTAGGGTTTTACTGCTGTGAACAGACACCATGACCAATGCAAATTTTATAAAAGACAACATTTAATTGGGGCTGGCTTACAGGCTCAGTGGTTCAGTCCATTGTCATCAAGGCAGAAACATGGCAGCATCCAGGCAGATATGGTACAGGAGGAACTGAGAGTTCTACATCTTCATCTGAAGGCTGCTAGTGGAAGACTGACTTCTAGGCAGCCAGGGTGAAGATCTTAAGCCCACACCCACAGTGACATACCTACTCCAACAAGGCCACACCTCCTAATAGGTTCACTTCCTGGGCCAATCATATACAAACCATCACATTCCACTCCCTGGCCCCCATAGGCTTGTTCAAACATGAGTCTATGGGGTTCATACTTAAACATAGCATAATGCAAAATACATTTAGTCCAACTTCAAAAGTCCCTGTAGTCTATAGCAGTCTCAACAGTGTTAAAAGTCCAAAGTTCAAGGTCTCTTTTGAGATTCATCCAATCACTTAACTGTAATCCCCCAAGCAAGACAGAAAACCAGCTGGGCAAAGTCCAAACTCTGTATCTCCATGTCTGATGGCACAGCAGTCTTCAGATATCCAACTCCTTTTTCATCTTTGTTGACTTCAACAAGGTTCTTTCTCCTGGACTTGTTCCACTCCCTGTTGCTTAATATTGGGCTGTTTATTTCCCAGGGATATTTTGTTTTGTTTTTGCATTTGAGGTAATCTATTTCAACTAGGTTGTCAACTTCATTAGCAAAACTTATTAATCACATAATAACAAACCCCAATGAGAACAACTGCAAGAATTTCCAGGAAAAAAAACTTGAAGCAGTGGTTATAACGATGTTCAAACAGGTTAAAAATAATTTTTAAAAAAATCAATATCTTACAAGAGAACAGGAATAAGCTAAGTGAAATAAGGAAATCAACACAAGATAGGAAATAGAATTCAGACAGGAGAATTAGAAAGAAAAGGAAAGGATTTTAAAAAGAAGGAAAATGAGCTGAAATGATCATGGAAGTGAAAAATCTTGATAATCCAAAAATAAAAAAATAAAAATGAAAAAACCCACCAAGATAATTGATTGTTTAGAGGACAAAAGATCAGGACTTGAAAACAAGGTGGAGAGACCAAATTACTCATTAAAGTGAATAACGAATTGTCAAAATATATTTATGGAATATAGGAGAGATATGGAACACCACAAAAGATGTAGCCTTAAGATTGTGTGCATAGAAGAATACAAAAGGCATGGAGAATATTTCTAATAGAAGGATAAAAAAAAAGTTTCCAAACCTAGAGTTAGAGATCCCCATCCAGGTACCAGAGGCCAACACAACACAAATTGGATAGAACCAGAAATGAAACTCCCATAGCTTTATAGTTAAAACATTCAAAACACAAGAACAAAGAAGAAACATTGAAGGCTGAAAAAGAAAATGGTCTCTTATAAAGACAGACTCATCAGAATGACTGCTGACTATTTAAGGAACTTTTTTTTCAATTAATTTAGAGTTTTTTTTAATTTTTATTTTCTATATTCTATGTTTACATTCCAAAGGCTTTCCCCTTTCCCAGTTCCCCCCCACCATACGTCCCATAATTCCTCCCCCCCCCAACTATTGCCCAATCATTCCACGGTTTCTCTGTTCTGGGTCTACAAAACTGGATCCAATCTTTACAGGCCCAGGGTCCTCTCCTTTCTTCTTCTTGGGAATCATTTGACTTGCTAATTGTGCCTTGAGTATTTAGGGCTTCTGGGCTCATTAATATCCACTTATCAGTGATTGCATTTCATGTGTATTCTTTTGTGATTGGGTTAACTCACTTAGGATGATATTTTCCAGATCTAACCATTTACCTACAAATTGCATGAATTCATTATTTTTAATTGCTGAGTAGTATTCCATTGTATAAATATACCACATTTTCTGTATCCATTCCTCCTTTGAGGGATATTTGGGCTCCTTCCAATTTCGGGCTATTATAAACAAGGCTGCTATAAACATAGTGGAGCATGTATCTTTATTGTATGCAGGGGAATCCTCTGGGTATATGCCCAGGTAAAGTGAGAAGTATCTGCAAAGATCTCTTTCGAGTTCTGAGGATCACCAACTATCAACTTAGCAACACCTAGCAAAAAGTTATCTATTAAAGTTAAAGAAGAAATTAAAAAAAAAACTTTGCATGATAAAAACTGATTGAAGGAATCTATGGTCATTAAGCTAGCTCTGAAAAGGACAATACAAGAAACACTTCATTCTGAGAAGAGTAAACACATTGTGGGAGTTGGAATGGAAATGTCCCCATTGACTATTAGGGAGTGGCATTATTAGGGAGGTGTGACCTTGTTGGAGTAAATGTGTCACAGGCAGTGAGCTTTGAAGGTTCAGAAGTTCAAGCTATACCTGGTGTCACCCTCTCTTCCTGCTGTCTGCGGACCCAGATGTAGAAGTCTCAGCTACCTCGCCAGCATCATGTCTGCCTGTGTGCTGCCATGGCTAGTGGCCATGATGATCATAGACTAAACCTCTGAACTGTAGCCTAGCCCCAGTTAAACACTCTCCTTTATAAAAGTTGCCATGGTCATGGTGTGTCTTCACAGAAATAGAAAACCTAAGACAACCACTAAAGAGGATGCAAGGAATAAATAAACAATAGAACATTTAATCAAAAAAAAAAGTTGGAAAGTACCACTGGTCAATAAAACAACAGCGATTAATAATACATATCTCTTAGCAATGACTGAATATTAACAGTTTCCATTCCCGAATAAGAACGTATGGAACAGCAAATTGAAACAGTGAATAAGACCCATCATTTTGCTGCCTCCAAAAATAATACACCTCACTGTCAACGATAGACACCACCTAAGAGAAAAAGTATAAAAGGGTGTTCTAGACAAACATAATCAGAAAAACAAGTAGTCATGTTTATTTAAATATCTAATAAAACAGACTTCATGATAGAGCAAGTCAAAAACAAATAGCAAAGGTCACTTTATACTCATTAAGAGAGCAATGTGCTAATGGGAAGGTATTTCAGTTTTAAAACATACTCAACAAATACAGGTGCACCCAGCTTAATGAAATAAATACTACTAGATGTAAAGATCACAGATTAACCTCAGTACAGTGGCAGTGGGTGACTTCAAGGCCTATTCTCACCAATAGACATATCATTTAGATTAGAACTTAGATAGATTGGAGTTAACTTACATCATAAATCAAATGTGCCTAAAGACATTTACTGAACACTCCACCTAAACAGTCAAGGACACACATGCTTTTCAGCAGCCTGTGGAGTTTTGTTCTAGATTGACCACGTGTTAGAATTTAAATTACATCCTATATCTTATTTGACCACAATGGAATAAAGCTATATATCAAAAATAAGAGAAACTATAAAAAGTACATAAATTCACAGAAACATGACTACATGCTGTTGAGACAGGGAGTAATTAAAAAACAGACTTTTAAAATCCCTAGGATTTAGTGAGAATTAAAGCACAGCAGGCCAAAATCTATAGGACACAATAGAGGCAATGCTAAGATAAACAATTACAGTACTAAATCTGAGAAGCCTCAAGTCAATGACTTCATAAAATATCGATGGCATTGGGAAAATAAAAATTGTCAATGTCTCACTTTGTGTCTTGATTAATTTTTTATGGCATACTTCCTCCAACAAGGTCACTCCTCCTCTAACAAGGCCACACATCCTAATTGTTCCCCAAAAGTTCTATCAACTGGGGACCAAGTTTTCAAGCGTGAGCCTGTGGAGACCATTCTCACTCAACCCACCACACTGTGCATCTCAGGCTCGTGGGTTTTTCTGCAGGAGTCTCTCTTATTAAGCCCTTCCTAAGAGAGCAGGGAGTTGGAGATTCTACATCCATAAATCCTCCTGATGCCTCTATGTTGGCCTTTGTAGCAACGTGGAGGAAGAAGGCAGAGAAGATATGAGGTAGTTATGAGGCTAATATGTGATGACGAAAGATGACCTTACATGTGCACAAGTAATATAAATCATCTTTTATTGTGATTATAAACAGGCATAAAACTTGTCCCTTATGCCATTTGGTCTAATGTTTGACAAGAGCTGTCACATTCATGTACAAGAGAAAAAGATCAGCCACTAATAAGAAAGAAATAATAAAAAGCTATAATAATAATAATGGATGGAAAAGTGGGCTCAATAATGGAAGTGATCAACTCACACGAGAAAACCTTAACTCTCCCGTAAATATAGGACTACAATTTTACTTTCAATATTAGTAAAAATATATCAATGTAAAAGCTCAGCTATAAAAAACTAAGAAGTTTGTGCCTTGTACATCTACCAAATTCACTCATCCTAGTAGCTTTTTGTTAAATTAGTTAGCATTTTCTGAAGATGCAGTTTTCATCCGAGAACAGAAACATCACACTTCACACCACACTTGCTGTTATTGTTGATGTTGTTGCTGTTTCTGGGCATTTACTAGAACTTCCAGGACAGTCAGTTCAATGCTGGATAGTGGAGGTAGGAGTTTATAGCTTTAGGATGACATTTGCTACAGACTTTTTGTCAGTGCCCCTTAATAAGTTTTAAGAGCTTTCTATTTTTAGTTTGCTGAGGATAGAATCAACACTGCATTACCAAAGTACTTCCTGGTAGCTGTTGATATTAGTACAGTCATAATGAAGGAGATCAATCAATATTTTAAGAAATGTTTTATGGAACAAGTTTGGGTCAAAGCACTCACACTGAGCTACTGGGGTGCTTGTAACTACTTGTAGTTCTAACTTCAGAAGAGCCAACTCCCTTTTCTGGCCATATGGGTACCAACATTCATGGTAGGCAGAGAGAGGGAGACAGGGGGAGAGAGAGAGACAGAGACAGAGACAGAGACAGAGAGACAGAGACAGAGAGATTAAATTAAAGATATATAAAAAGAGAAAAATGTATCAATTATCAATTTTGTCATGAAAATTATCACAATGTGTACTCACTCACATATGTTGAGATGGAAGTGATGTCACAATACAGGGAAGATTAAATCCATTGTCACTTAAAACAGATATCTCACACAAATCTATATACCGTTTTAACCATTTATTCTCTTAAAAATCATTCTTGGTCTTGACATCCTACTTATATATTTCTAAGTTTAATATTTCAAATTATAGGAACAATACCCATACATATAAGGCCATGACATTTTCTGTATAAATCTTTCTTTATCATTTATTTATGAGATCATGTTGTTAGGGTGATTCAGATCTATTAAAGAAACAGAAATATTTCCATCTCTGCCTGAAGGTATTTAAATAGAATTGGTATTTTTTTTAAGTATCTGAAGTTGTTAATGTATGGATGAAAAATTTATCAGAGATTTAGACCTATTTTGACCTTTCCCTCCCTCTCTCTACCCTGCCTCTGTGTGTTTGTGGTGTTTATGTTCATGTGGATGTGTGTGCATGCACGTGTGTCCGTGTCTATATGGAGACCAGAGTTGTCAGATGCTTCCCCTGGTCATTGTCCACCCGTGTTCTGAGATAGGGTCTCCACTCACCCTGAAGCTGATCCCTTGGCCTAGGCTAGCTGGCCAGTGAGCTCTACACAGCACCGAGCTTACAGATCTGTGCCCAATTTTTTACAAGAGAACTGGAGACCCCAAGGCAGGCCCTTGTTCTTGTGCAGTAGACACTCCACCAGTGGAGCCTTCTATGCAGATGAGTTTTCTCTGTAGATAGGACTCTTCTCAGGGGTTGTGTCTTTCTCTGGGAAATTTCTCCATGTCTCTTCTAATTTTTAATTTTTACTTCTATTAATTTCATTTGTGTGTGCCTGTGTGTGTGTGTGTGGTGTGTGTGTGTGTGTGTGTGTGTGTGTGTGTGTGTGTAGGCATGAACACCATAGTGTGCATGTGGAGATCAGGTGGCGACTTTAACAACTTTGTGTGGTCACTTCTTTCCATCAACCTTTATGTGGGTTCCAGGAATAAAAATTAAGTTTCCAGGCTTGCATGCTAACTTCTTCTACTCACTGGGTGAGTCTTCTGGAAATATGTTGGCAACACAAACTCTACTTGATGGCAAAAAAAAAAAACCAGGGGAAGACGGATGGGTAAAGAAGGAGGGTGGATCTGAGCGATGTTTTGAAAGGAGCTAGTATGGTCAAGACATCTATCTTAATTGAGATTGCTGCTATAAAGGTTACACAGCTTAAAGTCTATGCAACTTGCAATTATGCTGTTTTGCTTTTTGTCCATGACACTGGTATGTTTTATTCTTCTCATTCATTTGTTGAGAGTGTATTAATTTTTCATAGCAGTTGTAACAACACATACAAGGTCTATACAAACTTAAGCCAGACAAAAATCCCATAATCCTCAAGAGGAGAGATGATCACAAAGTCCTGTCATTAGCTGAAGACTTACTGGCAATTAATAGCTTCTGACAAAGGGAGAACCAATCCTTTTAAAGTCGTGGCCCCTGATATGTCAACCTTGTGCAGGTGGACACATATCCAGATGTATATAAACAACACACACTGTACAGTTGGGTTAAAAAATAAGAGAGAGGACTCAAGTTGGGTCCTCTTGTGTGGGCAGAGAAAGAGGATGGGTCTCAGAGATGTGGAGGGAGAAATGAATGGTCAAAGTACAGTGTACAGAATTCTCAAAACTAGCAAAACGAGAGAAACGAGCTTAATTTCAAAGACATTTTCCAAACACTAGATTTTAAAGTCATTTTTTTTCTCATAAGAGACAAATGGGCCAGGACAGAGGAGCAAGTATGTGTGGTTGTTTCTGTTCTCAGACAGATGAGAAGAAAGTCTGAGCTATATTGTAAAAGGATTGGGAGTGGAACTCCAGAAAATTAGTGGCAAATATTAAAAACAAAAATAAACAAGAAAACTAAGAGCTGGGAGGTGGGATGATGTGTGGATTTAACAGCAGGGTACCAAGCATGGCTTTGGACTTTAGCAGTAGTCAAGAGAAACAAAACCAAATGAGGAATTTATAAACAAATACCTCGTGTGTTCGTTGACTGCTGCAGTCAGTGTATTTCTATTTTGGTCTCTTGTGCCACTGAACATTATTTCTAACTGTTCTTAGATTTAAGCTTTAAGAGGCTGGAGAGGAAGCTCGGTGGTTAAGAACATTGGCTGCTGCTCCAGAGTCCCCAGGGTTCTATCCCCAGCACTTATGTGGAACTGCCTCTAATTCCAGTTCCAGGGGATCCGACGCCCCCTTCTGGCCACTGTGGGCACTGAACACACATGGTACATAAACATACATGTAGGCAAAACACAAACTAAAATTAAACTTTTAAAAAAGACTTTTCTAACTTAAATTTTTCAGGTAAGTGTAATGCCCTTAGTTTTCTCTTACTTTGGTTGGTTGTACTATTTATTTTTAAGTTTTTGTTTTGTTCTTTTATATCAAGCTCTTTCTTATTTCAAGGAAAAGCACTGTTTTCCCTCCCTTCCCTGGAAGGTGGCTTCAGGGCTGCTGCTTCTCTCTAATAATTAGCTTTATTAAAAAATATTTTCATAATGGAATGTTTTACTACTGAAATATGTACTGTATAAAATACCTTTAGTGATCAGATATTCAGTGAGTGGTTCCACTCTCAAAAGGCAGAAACAGGGAGATCTTTTTTATTTCAAGACCAGCCTGATTTACACAACAAGCTTCAGATATCTGGAGCTACGTGGTGAGACTGTATCTCCAAGTAAATTAACCATCATAATTTAAAATCTAACTTTGGGTTAAATTTTATGATTTACTTTTGCCTAACACTTGGAGTACTTTCTGTCCATTAAAGGTGGCAATACTACATCTTTAAAAATGAATTATTAAGTAGAATTGCCCCTTGTACAAACCATCATATTTTGAACAAAGCTGTGATATATTTCATCAGAATGTACCTATTCTTAATGGAATTTATAACACATCAGTCTTAAGTTTTGAGAGAGGATAAGTCATTTCATTTTGAAAATAGCACTTTATCATAGAAAATTTTAAATGAAAAGATAGAAGTTTTGATTACATAGATGTTAAGGCTCAGCTTTTAAGTGTTTTTAAGTGCTTTAGATTTCACATATTTGAGCTCATGCATATTAACTGTTCTAATCTTTTCCTGGTTAAGATTGTTGTAAGCATGCTCTACATCATATTCATAACCCGAGTTACTCTATGCAGCCTATGCAAATCCATCATCCCAATACAAAGCCATTGCTATAATACCTTCTTAATAGTGAATGGCCAGAATAAGATATTTTAACTAACTGAATAGATAACTGCTCTGTAAAAGTTGGTAGTTGCTTAAATGCTAATACTGTGCTTGAATGTTTTTTAAATGTTAATCATAGCTTTCTATTTTAATTATTTAAATACTGATATTATTTTATGTGTAAGTATGTGTTTCCTAATGTAGGAGGCCAAAGAGACCAGAGGGGGCCTTGGACCCCCTGGAACTGCAGTTACAGATGGTTCTGAGCCAACATGTGGGTGCTCGGAACTGAACCCATGTCCTCCACAAGAACAACCAGCGCCTTTAGTCACTGAGCCATCTTTTCTGCCCCCACAGTTTTCTTTCAATGAACTATGATGTTGTCCTAAGAGTCTTAGAAATTCATAACAATCCATGTAATATTTTATTTAATTATTACATATTTTATATCACTATTTTGTTTAAAATGTTAATTCTCAGTTTGGTGGGGTTTAGGCTTTTTTTTCTCATTACATTTTAAAAAATTAAAAATAAGCACATAGGAAAACAAATATATTCCATCAGCTTCCAACATTAGCAAGCAGGATTAAGTTTGACATTGGAATAATACTATCCTGGGTTTTAGCTTTGACTGAGGATCAGCTCAGAGTCTTTCATGTTTTCTAAGCAAGCAGCCTACCACTGAACGACACCCCTGGCCCAATGGCATGCACCCACTATTGTACTGTACTTGATTCATGAAATTTAAAAAAATAGAAAAATTTAAATTGCTGTATAGTAGTTCATTCTCTAAGTAAGGATTTCCATGTTCAGTTTTTCACTGCTCTGAATGCTACAGTGTTCTTATAGGAAGCACGACTTCTGGGCCCACATTCACTCTACCTTTAACCTGACTTTGAAAAGGACTCTTAATTAAGGTCTCAATTTCTGCAGCTAACTGCAAATGAATACTGATTTAAAAAGCAATCAACTGGGAGGGAGAGATGGCCCAGCAATTAAGAGCACTGACTGCTCTTCCAGGGGTCCTGAGATCAATTCCCATCAACCACATGGTGGCTCACAACCATCTGTAATGGGGATCCAATACTTTTTTCTGGTATGTCTGAAGACAGTGACAGTGTACTTACATACATAAAATAAATAAATAAATAAATCTTAAAAAAAAAAGCAATAAGCTATGTGACACTCTCTACAAATAATAAATACAGTATCATGTATATTTCCATCAAACTCCCCCATCCCAGGCTAGATACCCACAGATATTTTTTGTCAGTATAGCCCGTATTTTATCATACACTTTTAAGGTAATTAGAATCATATGATATTTATTCTCTAGAGCCTAGATTGTTTTGCATGGCTATCTTAAGATCCAGCCCTGTTCTTAATTTAATCTACACACCCTATTGATGGGTCAGTCACATGCCATTTTACACATATACCAAAACTTGCCTCCCATCAAGTGAAGAATGTAGGGTTTTCGGTTACTATAAATGAGTTCACAAGGTTTTAGGCCATGATTCTGCGAGAAGAGATACTGCTTCCATACCTAGGAAGTCTGTAGACTCTAATGGTATCATCCCGTGCTGCACAGAAGACACAGTTCCCAAAGGGAAGCCCAGATCATGCTTTGTGACCAAGTTAGCGGATGACGCAATGGTGAAAGTGCTGAGTGCTGAGCCCCTTGTGAGTTCTCTGTGAAGCACCCGATCACCCCCCTCCCGTATCAACTGCAAAGCATAAAGGCTCACCGTGCTCACTGCCCTTCTCTCTATGTCTCCTGGCTCGAGGAGAGTCTGAGATTCCTGCCAAGTCATTCCCTGCCCCTTCCCATCATAGGAGGGTCAGAGAAGAAAATAACCACCGGCATAATGTTGTTTAATGCCAGATGCTCTAAATAGCCGCAGTAGGCCGTCGTCGTCAGGCAAACCCCAGGCCACTTGAGCACCTGCCCAGTGGCCTCTAGAGTATTCTGTGCACTCCCCGGCTGCAAGGCAGACCCGTCCTTACAGCTCAGGATTCTGTGCAGTAATTTTCACTAAACCTATCATCCAGCCCTCTAGTGGAATGCTAACTTTCATTCGCACGGTAGTTGGGGCTAGCCTTGAATTCATGGCAGTCTTTCAGTGTAAGCTATCATACCTGGTTGGGATGCAAACATCTTAAAAGCAGTAACCACACCGTATACAATTTTTATACGTATAAGGTACATAATAGGCATTAATAGTTTGAATAATACAGATTACTATTCATGTGTGTATATAATATATAGTTGTATAGTGTATAATGTTATACATACATAATACATGCATACACACACACACACACACACACACACACACACACACACACACGCACGCACACATGAATAGTACCTAAACTTGAGACATGGGCACAGACTTTGGATTGACACACCCTCAGTATTTGACAGTAATCTTTATAAACCCAATACTTTGAAGTGAAGTTTTTGTGGTTGTCACCTTCAGTCAAACGCCCTCACTTGAACTGAGACTAATTTACAAAAGGACAATTATTTGCATTTAGATACGGGATATCGACATTTTCTTGTATTACTGTCTTTTGAAAAAGAACCTAAAAGATGGCCAGTCAACACTATTCCATTTCTTCTCTGTCAGAAGCCATCATTAGGAGAGGCTGAAAATGAGCAGATGATCTTCCTGAGATGGGTCTGCCTCAGATTAATGTCTGTGACAGATTGGCTCCAGGAGGCAATGCCCAGGAGAAATCATTTTAGAAAAGATTCCTGCTATTAATATGCTTTCCTGTTATTATTAAATAAATAACAATCACTAAGTATTAACTCACCCTTTTGAGCAGATTTCTGCAGACCTACAAAGATGTACTATCTTGTGGTGATGCTATATAGACGAATAGATAATGATTCTATAGAATTTGTGATTTTATTCAAAAATTTTAGGAAGAAAATGTTTAGGGATTGTCTTAGTTGCTAGGAAGATGTAATAAAGTTAGAATCAAGAATAGAATGTGCCCACTCCTCAGAATAGTAAATAAAGGCTGCATAATAAGAAATATAATGAGTTTTCATAATCACACTAAAAAGAAAAATAGACCTGGGACAATTTTGTGTTCAAGGAAAAACATTTCGATTCAAGGATAAAGTCACAGGTGTGCAGTATAATAAAGCAAGACCATGTAAAAACTGTTCCTTTGAGCTTTTAATAAGTATATTATAATGAAACACTGCTTTGAAGCTAATATCAACATCCTTCTGTAACTCCCATTTTATGCAATATTTTGTCGCTGAGGTAATTTTCTAAAGAACTTTTGGTCTTAGAAGGTATAAAAATACCAAAGAAAAGAAATAAAGATGTTGGTTGAATGGTTTGGCTTGAGGGGTTTTGCCCCATCCACCCACCCATCCATCCAAATGTATATGTCTGTTTTGTCTATATGTTTGTGCGTACATGTGTGTATGTATGTAAGCATGCACGACTATTTGTGGAGTTGATTGTGACAGATGGTCAGGCCCGGCCAGAGTATGGATGGATGGATGTTTGAATGTTTATTCCTGTGCACATTTTCCCCTATATGGCATCTTAATTCTTTTCCTTTCCCTCCTCTCTGGTTCACAAAGAGTTAACCAGCTTAGCCAGATAGGCTTCTGGGTGATTCACTAGAGACAGGAGCACCAGCAATAAATCCTTTCACTCAACTCCCCGCTGCTAGACAGTATGTGTTAATTGCCAGATATTAGCGCTTACTAAAGCACAAGTAATAAAAGACTTAAGTTTTTAGCTCTTAAAGCACAAGTACTAAAGAGTTTTCAGTGCTTACTGAAGCGCAGAACAGTAAGAAAGAGTTAAGTTTCCCGAGCGCTTATTTAAGCAGAGTTAAACAAAGCACAGAGAGTTATAATGTGTAATGAAGCACAGAAAAGAAGCCAGCATTTTTTTAACCATAAGTAAACAATAAAGTTTTTAGAATCTTTTAGAAGTTATCAGCAAGCATTCAGTATAGGCAGAGAGCTAGAAGGCCAGAGACCACAGATGTTACTTAAAGACTGTTCTGGGCCAGGGAGGCTCCCGGCACTTCTCTTTCCAATTCCCTTCTATGGCAAGAATTTTAGAAAAACCACTGAAATTGTGAAAGTCTAAGGTTGGCTTTTCAGAAACCTAAACTTGGAAAATAAGAAAACTTCATGAAACAGTCCAATGCCAAAGAGATCTGGAAAAAAACATCTCCAACAACAATATAGGAATGTGGTTCATAAAAGAGGATGTGTAAGCTTTGCAGACCAAGAGAGACATGGCTTCTGAATCCCGTTACCGGGGGCCGTGTCGATGACTTTAGCCGGCATCCGCTGCTTGCTGCAGGATGCGATTTTTTTTTTTTTTTTTTTACTGGGTTGATTTTTTATTCTGTTTGCCTAAAGTCTATATAGTCTACATTTGGCCAACATGGAGCCTATATAAATGATTTTTTTCAAATGTCACAATATGCTTTCCTTCAGTAAACACAACCCCAATAAAACACCATTGAAGCAGTCATCAAATGAATAAATTGAGAAATAACACCACATTCAAATAAAAATAACACCATTTTCAAGAGTAACACTGAAAAATCTTGAAATAAAAATCTCATTTTATAATATTTGCTTCTTCCAGGATGTTGTGAGTTTTAGTTTTTCTTTTTTTTTTTTAGTTATTTTTATTTTCTATATTCTATGTTTACATTTCAAAGGCTTTCCCCTTTCCCAGTTCCCACCCACCATAGTTCCCATAGTTCTTCTCCCCCCCCCAACTATTCCCCAATCATTCCCCCTCCCCCCTCGGTTTCTTTACTAAACTGGATGCAATCTTTACATGCCCAGGGTCCTCTCCTTTCTTCTTCTTGGGAATCATTTGACTTGCTATTTGTGTCTTGAGTATTTAGTGCTTCTGGGCTCATTAATATCCACTTATCAGTGATTGCATTTCATGTGCATTCTTTTGTGATTGGGTTAATTCACTCAGGATGATATTTTCCAGGTCTAACCATTTACCTACAAATTGCATGAATTCATTATTTTTAATTGCTGAGTAGTATTCCATTGTATAAATATACCACATTTTCTGTATCCATTCCTCCTTTGAGGGATATTTGGGCTCCTTCCAATTTCTGGCTATTATAATCAAGGCTGCTATAAACATAGTGGAGCATGTGTCTTTATTGCATGTAGGGGAATCCTCTGGGTATATGCCCTCTGGGTATGCCAGGGTCCTCTGGAAGTGCCATGCCCAATTTTCTGAGGAACCGCCAAACTGATTTCCAGAGTGGTTTTACCATTTTGCAATCCCACCAACAGTGGAGGAGTGTTCCTCTTTCTCCACATCCTCGCCAGCACTTGTTGTCTCTTGAGTTTTTAATCTTAGCCATTCTGACTGGTGTGAGGTGGAATCTCAGGGTTGTTTTGATTTGCATTTCCCTGATGACTAATGATGTTGAACATCTCTTAAGGTGTTTCTCGGCCATCCAAATTTCTTCTGGTGAAAATTCTTTTTTTAGCTCTGTGCCCCATTTTTTGATAGGGTTATTTGGTTCTTTGCGGTCTAACTTCTTGAGTTCTTTGTATATATTGGATATTAGCCCTCTGTCGGATGTGGGGTTGGTAAAGATCTTTTCCCACTTTGTTGGTTGCCGTTTTGTCCTTCGGACAGTGTCCTTTGCTTTGCAGAAACTTTGTAATTTTATGAGGTCCCATTTGTCGATTCTTGATCTTAGTGCGTACGCTATTGGTGTTCTGTTCAGGAACTTTTCCCCTGTGCCCAAGTCCTCCAGGGTCTTCCCAAGTTTCTTTTCTAATAGTTTCAGTGTGTCTGGTTTTATGTGGAGGTCCTTGATCCACTTGGAGTTGATCTTAGAGCAAAGAGATAAGAGTGGGTCAATTCGCATTCTTCTGCATGTTGACCTCCAGTTGAACCAGCACCATTTGTTGAAAAGGCTATCTTTATTCCATCGGATGGTTGTGGCTCCTTTATCAAAGATCAAGTGACCATAAGTCTGTGGGTTAATTTCAGGGTCTTCAATCCTGTTCCATTGATCTGTTTGCCTGTTGCTATACCAATACCATGCAGTTTTTAACACAATTGCTCTGTAGTACTGCTTGAAGTCAGGGATATTGATTCCCCCAGAAGTCCTTTTATTGTTGAGAATAGTTTTAGCTATCCTGGGTTTTTTGGCAGGATGCGATTTTTATAAATGTCTCTCTTCCCTCAGTTCACAGACATTGGGACCTTCGAGACAGTGTGGCAAGTCAAATTCTACAATTACCACAAGCGAGACCACTGCCAGTGGGGAAGCCCGTTCTCCGTCATTGAGTATGAATGCAAGCCCAACGAGACCCGCAGCCTCATGTGGGTGAACAAGGAGTCCTTCCTCTGAAGAGGGCTCCTTCTGATGTTGCAAGACAATCTCCAGAAATCGACATTTAGACAAACCAGCACAAGCCTTAACCAAGGCACACCACACCATGGCTGTTTCCCAATGACCTCCTCCCCACCCCCACCCCCAATTACTGTGAAAGTGTGATTCCCCTCCGAAGCAGTACCCATGACATCACGCGTGATGCCACATCCCCGAAAGTTCTCCTTCCGCTATCGTATGCTGGTGTCCCTGCATCTCTCTTGTCTGCCAGTGTGACAGGAGCTCAGTGGTAGTAGCAGGTTTGTCCTACACCAGAAAGTTCCACAGAAGGACCATGGTGTTTTCTTTCCAAGACAAATAATTTCTCCCCTTTGTGTTCATCGTTAAAGTGAGATAACAACGTGCTGGAGTCCCCTGTGTGTGACTTGTAACATGTAGCATGCAATGTTTGTGAGTATCCATAGCCCGGCTTTGTGAAAACGTAACAAGACGATCTACAGTGTGTGGGACCCATATGCTGTGCTTCCTATAACAGCTGAGCATTTTCAGAGAAAGAAAGGTAATAAAGGAATAAAAAGATGAATATGTAAGTATTTATAACGTGTTAATAGTCTTTCAATTAGCAAGGCGTTTTGCCGTGGCCTAGTAGAAATAGGGAAAAGTCATCGCTGTGGAATTGGAAGTGAGCCTCACCTCTCTGGCAAGCTACTACAGACTTTAAACAAACATAGAGGTGGCATCACTACAGACCCTGTCCCTTGAACTTTGTACAACCGTGTATGGAATGGTAACCAACTTTTGATATTTCTTAATAAAGACATTGAAAACCATGCCCCGACGTGAGCTCTGAATTGTGCAGCAGCTGTCTGGCGGGTCAGTGTCTTTTCTAAGACAGTGCACTCAAATCTCCGTGCTGAAGGGTAAGGGCAGTGTACAGGAATGTTAGTGTAAAGCTAGCATTCCTAACGGGGCCTGCGACATTGACAAGCGTCTAAGCGTCTACTAAGCACTCAGCGTACCTTTGTCATGATCTTTGTTCCTTACTCTGTGGCAACTGTTCCACTGGTGAGCTACTGGACGCAGTAGCGAGAGGGCCTCATGCCGGAGCAGAGCATGCACGCCCCCGGCAGTCATGCCCTGCTCGCAGGGCACTTCAAGGAACATGCCTTCTAGATTATCATTTACTTGAACATGAAAAAGTCCTACCATGTTGTGTGTGTGTGTGGGGGGAACTCATCTTGAGATTTTGTTTCCTTTCTCTACCTGTAAGCCTTTCATAAGAGAGCATGGTGGTCCATCCCTGCAACCCCAGAACACAGAAGGATAACAAGAGTATTGTAAGGTCAAGGCAGGCTGAGCCATACAGCCAGACCCTGTCTCAAAACACCAATAGCACAAAAGGGTAATGGAAGTATCCATAAAGAGTTGATTTATTACAGAACTAAATTTGGAAGCCTTTCTTCCAGCAGTACGTAGCTGGCCTGCAGTGAGTCTGTGCTGCCACCAGGGATCAGCAATTCCCCGGGTTGAGGCTAATAAAGAGCTCAATGTGTTTCTCGGCGCATGCAAATACAATAGCCTCTACTCCCTTTGCCAAGGGAAAGCACAAGCCTGTTTCTAATTACCATATTTTAAAAGTCTACCTTCAATCACTGGCCAGACATTGAACTATTTTTAAAAGTGGGGTTTTCTCTGGAATGTGAAACAATCTGAAGGCAATAAAAGGGGGACAGTGGCACAATGGAAGTCGTTATAAATACTTGATTCATAGATGTTGTGTTTGTGAAATGGGAGTGTCCACCCTGTAAGTGATCACAGAGCTTTAGAGTTTGTTTGGAGGTTAAACGTGGTATCATGATGCTTGCAATAATGTGTGATTTTTGAGAGAAGAGGCTTTACTGCAAGTTGGAGAGCAGTCAACCCAGGACTGGAGGAAATGTGGCAAGTCTAACCACATAAGCCTCGCACAGAGGTGCAGAAAGAGCCTGGGTGAAAGGCAGGGCGGTGCCCCACTAAGACCCCCTTCTGAGCCCAGGGTCACCTCAGCCTAATCTATTCTAGAGTTCAATCAAAAGCCTTTAAAATTTAAGATGTGCACCTCTCTTTGATTTTCAAGTGTTTTCTCTCTCTCTCTCTCTCTCTCTCTCTCTCTCTCTCTCTCTCTCTCTCTCTCTCTGTGTGTGTGTGTGTGTGTGTGTGTGTGTGTGTGTGTGTGTGTGTGTGAATCCTAAAGTCCAGAAGAGGCAGGGTAGACTCGGGGAGGTGAATGGGTGGTGTAAATGAAGCAATAGGAAGTCTTAACAGTTCACCTGCCGCGCTGAATGACTGCTCCTGCTGTCTTCTGTTCTATTTAGTACTGGACTCCAGCCCAGTCTCTCTGGCTACTTTTCTCTGGTTCTTCTCCTACTCCAAAATATATAAGTGCTCAGCTATATCAAGTAGCTGAGTTGTAACTCTGTCCCTCAACCACCTGGGAGAGTTATTTTTATACAAGTTGTAGTCACTCTTTTTACTTCCAGCCTCAGATGACTCCCTCCCTAGAAGCCTGAGGAATGAGGCCACCCTTTTAACTGGGGTGATGATGAAAATACTTTGAAGCAAGTGGAAGGGTAGACGTGCAGGGATTTGTGCTTGTTTCTCGAGACGTAGTCATCCTCCTACCACGTAAAGTGCACAGGTCACAGGTGAGAACACAAAACATGACAGAAAAATAAAGATTCTGCCACAGATGTGGCCGAATCTGCTCGCTGCAGTCTTTGTTTCCTATAGTGGCCTTTGACCCCGAGGATAGACACACAATTCGGCCATGTGTGCTGATCCAGTTTCTGGCTCTTAGGAAATTAAAAACAGAACACGTAGAGGAAAGACAACAATCTGTAGAGATTAGTTACAGGCAAAATAGGTTTTTTTCACAGAAAAGAAGGCAACTATCACAGTAAGTCAGAATGTATATTAGTAATGTCCATTTACAGTAGAGATATAAATTAAATAAAATTTAATGTACATAATCATGGCTCAGATTCATTTAAGGACACTGGCCCACTGTTTTCATTAATGTATCCTGCATGGTTCGATGCTTGGGAGCTCAGATTCTGGAACCAAATGCCTCATTTAAATCCTCATCATGGCTGGAGAAAGGAGTCTGGATTGTCCTGCGTCCACCTCCCAAAGCTGGGATTGAAGGTGTCAACAGCACGCTGACAAGACTCTGTTCTTAATAAAATGCAAAATCAGGGCAGAACCAGAGCGTTTCAATTCAGTAAAGGTCAAGAATCCTGTCAAATTTTCTATGTATTGTTTCTTCCAATCACCTTGTCCTTGTGAGACAGGTAATGTACACCCTGTTTCCATTCTCACAGATAAATAGATTGCAGAACAAGATGCAAAGGTTACTTTGTTACAAGAAACCCTTTTATTTGACTTTTGAGTTGTTAAAAAACAATGCCTACCTCACAAACTGATTAAGAGATATCAGTTTCTCTTCCCCTTCCCCCCTTCCCCCCTCCCCCTCACTCTCCCCTTGACAGGCAGAGTTTGTGTAAAATATGTTCTTATATAGCCACACCCCAGTGCTGTTTTGGGGAAAAAAAAAAAAACTCTTAGGTTTGCTTTGCTTTGGTCTGTTTTAGCATAGTAGATTACTTGATGTTCCCAAAGAAATTCTTTGTGTGTGTGTGTGTGTGTGTGTGTGTGTGTGCGCGCGCGTGCTACAACACCTATAACATGGTGATTCTTACCAAGAACAGAAGCATTCTTTTTCTGGGAGTTCATTTAATATACTACAATTGTCCCTCATGTCTACGTGGGATATTTTCTAAGACCCTTAGTAGACATCCAAAATCTTGGGGAACACCAAAACCTATACATTCTGTTTGCTTGTTATACGTAATTTACATAGTAACGTTTAATGTATGAGTTAGGTACAAAAAAGAAATTAATAACATCAATAATAATATAGCATAATTGTACATGCAGAACCTAATATCATAAGAGAGATTACATCAAACTGCTCAGAACTGGCTGCAGTTTAAAATGTATGGACTGTTTATTTCTGGAGTCACCTCTTTGGTCTTTTTGGGCCACCACTGACCGTGGACAAATGGTGCTGCAGAAGAGAGCAAAGGTTTGGATAAGCGGATGCCACTGCACTTCCCACAGCAAATCATCCGGTGAGAGCCACGGTGATTAAACATTTTATTGAGGAAATAAGGCACCTAATCTTCTGGCTCCCAACAAATGAAAAATTTTGGCCTATGCTAGAATTCCTGGGTATTCCAGATGAGCATAATGGCCCCTGCTTCCCTGAAGGCTGTAAGCCCAGCAGTTTTGTGGTCAACACACAGCTGTCCCTGCTAGCAATCCCTGACCAGCAAAAGCGACATTTAAGCTGTCATATTTAAGGTTGTCGAATTGTTGAGTGAAGAAATGTCCGAATTTGAGTTTAATCCAGAGGTTTGATTCTATTGTTTTATTTCCCTGAAGTGTCATGAGCCTCACTCCACCTAAAGTCTGCTTTTCTCACTCTCAGGACAGCTTCCACCTCTCCTCGCTGACTCACTAAAAACTCGCTGACCCAGCAGAAAGGGTGTTGAGAGTCTAGAAAGAGCTGGCTAACTGGCCAGCTGGCTGGCTTACTGGCCACAGCACCAGCCAGCAAGAAGTTTGGAATAGATTAGTCCTCAGCAGGCTAAAACAGATCCATTTAAAAGAGATTTTTTTTAAAGAAAGAAAGGAAGAAAGGAAGGAAGAGAGGGAGGGAGGGAGGGAGGGAGGGAGAGAGAGAGAGAGAGAGAGAGAGAGAGAGAGAGAGAAAGAAAGAAAGAAAGAAAGAAAGAAAGAAAGAAAGAAATGGAGAGGAAGGAAGGAAGGAAGGAAGGAAGGAAGGAAGGAAGGAAAGAAGGAAGGAAGGAAAGGAAAGGAAGGAAGGGCTGGAGAGATGGCTCAGGGGTTAAGAGCACTGACTGCTCTTCCAGAGGTCCTGAGTTCAATTCTAAGCAACCTCATGGTGGCTCACAACCATCTGTAATGAGATCTGATGCCCCCTTCTGGTGTGTCTGAAGAGTGACATTGTACTCACATATATAAAATAACTAAATAAATATTTTTTAAGATAGAAAGAAAGAAAGAAAGAAAGAAAGAAAGAAAGAAAGAAAGAAAGAAAGAGGATGGGACTGGGGGTGGGGTCTGAATTCTCTTACTGACATTTCTTACAGTGATCTTGCTTTTTGTTTTTTACAATAATTGGTTGCTTGAAGAATATGATGCATTTATTCTTGTAAGGGTAATGTTGCTGATCAAATGTTTCTAACCCTCCCCCAGCTAAGCCCAGGACAGGATTTGTGATGGAACACGGGGTCAGTGCTCAGGCCAGTGAATTATAAGCAAACACAGTCTGAGTCACTTCCAGACAGGACAACCAGGTTGGCTCTTGGGTGGCCAGCAGACAGCCAGTTGTCCTTTCATGACAACCATAGCTCCTGTCACCTGGGTCCTGCTGTGGAAGAAGCGGCTCCCCAGCCCTTTCTTTCCTACACCCAAGATGTTGAATAAGATAAATGTTGCATTATGTAGAAAAATTCAAGACCTACACAAGCATTCCCACGGATTTCCCAAGTAACATGTCACCGTCTTTGCTTTATGACATGGCTGCTGCCCTGTGCAGCTTCTCCCTTTCCTCTTTATTACAGGAGCTGTAGAGGCCTGTGAGGTGGGCTTTCCCTACCCTCCATCCCTGGCTGGAGATGTGACTCCGATCTGCTGCAAAGGTTAGAACATCACATACAGATGTCTTCTCACTTAAGAGTCAATCCAGCTCTCTGGCTAAATGACCAGCCCTGGGGAAGGCTGGGTCACCCCAAAGCTGTGCTAGAGAGACAAAGGAATTGCCATCCCCTTAGGGAGATCAAGCACTTCCCACAATCCCAACGCAGTTGTTTATGGAGCTGAAGCTGCACGCCTCTGATAAGTTTGAAAAGTATAACCTCTTCTTCTTCTTCTTCTTCTTCTTCTTCTTCTTCTTCTTCTTCTTCTTCTTCTTCTTCTTCTTCTTCTTCTTCTTCTTTTTCTTCTTCTTCTTCTTCTTTTTCTTCTTCTTCTTCTTCTTCTTCTTCTTCTTCTTCTTCTTCTCCTCCTCCTCCTCCTCCTCCTCCTCCTCCTCCTCCTTCTCCTCCTCATCCTCCTTCTCTTCCTCCTCCTCCTCCTCCTTCTCCTCCTCATCCTCCTTCTCTTCCTCCTCCTCCTCCTCCTCCTCCTCCTCCTCCTCCTCCTCCTCATCCTCATCCTCCTCATCCTCCTTCCTTTCTCTGAAGTAGGCACACCCCTACCTCTGCTACTTGCTGCTTGCACGTTTCCATGAAGGTGCCAGACTAACTCAAAAGGTGTGGCTTTCTCTCTTCCTTTTTCTCCATATCCCTATTTCTAGTGATTGACTTACAGCTTGCCTGCCCTGTGCTTCCTCATAAACTCTAATAAAATTGTCCTACTGTCTACTTTTAAATTACTTTGTTAACAGGATTAAGAACTCAAAGAGGAAACCCCAAATTCCCCAGTCACATGTAGCATCCAGCATGGAGCACTGAGCACTTATGAGTAACCTTCTCTTCTTTCTCACTGTCCTGGATTCTTTCTTCCTTTATCACATGGGTCCTGGGGTCTGATCATTACCACGTGCTTTCCTCATAGAGAGTATCTCAATCTGGTTAATTCAGACTGACTGCTCCCCTTTTCTGCAAAGGACTAAACATGGAACCACTCAAAAAAAAATAAAATAAGGGTTGGAAAGATGGCTCAGTGATTAAGAGCACTGACTGCTCTTCCAGAGGTCATGAGTTCAATTCCCAGCAACCACATAGTGCTCACAACCATCTGTAATGAGATCTGATGCCTTCTTCTGGTGTGTCTGAAGATAGCTACAGAGTAGGTATGTATGATAAATTAAAAAATCTTTAAAAAGAAACAAAAAACAAAAATAAAAAGAAAAATATTTTTTCTAAAAGAATGAATGTAGATTATTAGAGAAAAGCAAGAACAACTTCCGAGAGTTTGGAGGGGCTCCAAGGAATGTAGAGGGAGGAAACGTAACTTTTAAATCAGCTCTAAATCATTTTCAGTGAAGTAAAGTCAGGGGACACACTGTGTATATTGGCTTATGACTATAATCCCACCATGTGGAAGATGGAGGCAGGAGGATCTCAGCTAAGAGGGCAGCCTGGCCTACAGAGCAAGACCCTGTCTCTAAAATCAAGCCCTACGGTGCATTACGAGAGTGATTTCTCATTTTTCTCTCACACAGACTTAAAGAATAAGATGAACTCTAACTAGTTTGGGTGTGTTCTATTTAGTGTTAAAAGGAAACACACAGAAAGAAGAGGTAAAGTTAGTATGTATTGGGTGAATAAAATTTTGTACATCCTGTGTCTTTAGAGCCTCCAGGCTGCTCATCTATAACATGTATGATAGGCATTTCAAAAATGGAGTGATTGGACTAGAGAGATGGTTCAGAGCATTCGGGGCTCTCCCAGAGGACCCCAGTTCATTTCCCAGTATCCTCGTTATGTGGCTCAGAACATCCATAACTCCAGCTCCAAGGGATAGATGCCTCTGACCTCTGTGGCTATCTGCAGACAGACAGACACACACACACACACACACACACACACACACACACACACATTTTAAAAATAATAAAAATAAATCTCCCAAACAACGGAACTATTAAACTCGGAGAGGTGAAGGTACCTGCCCACAGAGCTGGGGTAAATGGAGGAAATAGAACGAGAACTTGTCAGTGTGGTTCCAAGGCACTTGCCCTTCCTCCTCTAGAACGTGCTATACCCTGGGACTCTGGTAACGCCAGCAGCTAACAATCCTTCACCCTAAGATGGCTGTTCCTGTGAAAGCCATGGCCTGGGCAGTAGCAGCGGGGTCAGAGGCAGCCTCCCTACTGCTTGAAACCAAATTTAAAATCTCAGATTATTTAACAAGAATATTTTCTGCCTGCTCAGAAATGTATCACAGGGTAAATACAGAAATTAGAAACGTGAATGTTCTAAAGTTGACACAGCTGTTGCCCTTTGCCTTCATTAACAGAATCGTAGACTTTAAAATACTAACTTACTGTCTTCTTGTGGGTGTGCATGTAGTGTGTGTACATGAACACGCACATGAGCGTGTGTGGTAGACAGAGGTTACAATCGGTGTCTTTCTCTGTTGCTCCCTGCCTTTTTTGTTTGTTTTGTTGCTGTTCTTGTTGTTGTGAGACTATGTGGTCCTGGCTGTCCTGGAACTCACTACGTAGACTGTACTGGCTTCAAACTCACAGAGATCCTCCTGCTTCTGCCTCCTAAGTACTGATATTAAAAGCATAGGCCTCCATCCCTAGCCCTCCACCTTATTTGTTTCTCAGACAGGCTCTCTCACTAAACCCGGAGGTTGCCAAGCCCTGAGGATGCCCCTTTCTCTGCCTTCCTGTGCTACATTAGAGGTGGACGCTACGCTGTTTGATTCATCCAGTCCTGATGGCTGTGCATGAAGCACTCTGGCAGTAGGTCCTTTTCCCAGCATTCATTCTGTTTTCATTGAGATGAGACATCCCTATATGGCACACACTGGCTTGAAACTCACTACGTAGCCCAGGCTGGCCTTAAATCTACAGTCTTTCTGCCTCCACTTCCAAGTGCTACCAGTAAACCACCATGCCAGGCTAAAGGTACTAAACTGATGCTTTCTAGGTGTTTTTAGATTTAATGGAAGCAGGATCCCTCTGTGTGTGTGTGTGTGTGTGTGTGTGTGTGTGTGTATTTATAGATAAAGTCTATAGTCTAAGATTTCTAATTAAAAGCATGCAAGAAAATAAAACTAACAATTTAGAGATACTAAATGGTCCCCAGTGAGGTAATGGTAAAGTCAAGTTAATTGTTGTTAGTCCCCCCCCCATTTTCTTTCAAGTACTTGGAAGACAAATTAACAGATTTATCAAACATAAAACCAGTTGGAGTAACAAATATTTGTTTTCTCTCTCTTTTTAAATTAGATACGATAGTAGTGATCAGAGTACAAGACTAAATGCTTGTAAATTAACAAGCTGAATGGTCAAAAACCAAAATGCTTTCAGTGTCTGAAGGCAAACAAAACAAACAAAACAAAACCATGAATTTCTGGAAATCAAACTACTTTCAAACCAAACAAATAAGTCAAATGCTCTGATAGGAAATCAAAAAAGATAACTCATAATCAGTATTCTAAACAACCAGCTCAAAATAAATCAAGGAACTGTCCATCAAAAGGGCTCCCAAACCAACTCTAGGAGGCACGGGTTAGCACAAGGAGCCCATGCTGTCACCTGGCTCCTGTCCTACTGACTCCTTCAGTAAAAAAGTGGACTGTGGGAAAGACAGCTTCTGCCACAAAGGAGACAAGGGATAGTTTATTTGGAAGCCAACTATAAGTGACTATGGCCTGAGAACAAATTCCAGGCTATCTAATAACAGTTAGCTTTTGGGTTGACAGTAATCTGTTTTGGAGCTAGTGATCTACTGAAACATCCAAAAGGCTTCTCACAATAGTCACAAGGATGTTAGGTCCAACACAGATGTGAATAATGAATGACCATCAATGGCCTAAACATGGCCCAAAGCCAAACTCTGGATCTGCATCTTGCATCTTTCCAACCTCTTTCAATCACTGAAGTTCCAATCAGTCAATGAACGTTTGAAGGAGGGGCAGCTTCTTCCCAGGACCTTTAGTTCACAGATGTAATTAATATGAAAATGAAAACATCACAAATCAAGAAATTTCTGAAAATCAGCACTCAAGTGTAGTTATATTAGTTAAATTTTAATGTATAACCAACTATATTACCCTACCCACATGTGTGTGCATGCTCTTCTCTCTCATTCTCTCTCTCTCTCTCTCTCTCTCTCTCTCTCTCTCTCTCTCTCTCATACACACACACACACACACACACACACACACACACACACACCTCATACATTAAAGCAGAAGCTTAAATAATAAGCCATTGAAGACAAAGATTCTAGCTGAGCTTTTAACTTTTTAACTTACATGTAAGTTAAAAGAAAAATGTTAAAAATAAAGAAGAAAATAAAATTTTAGGGGTTATATAAGATCTAAAGAAAAATTCTAAGACTCTAACAGTTCTCACTCCCCCATTCTCATCTGTCCTCCCATAACCTTAGCTCTCCCTTCTCCATCAACCAGCAGAGTAGATTCTTTAGCAAGGTGGGAGACAGTGATGGCATGTGGATTGTCTTGGCCCTGTCATCTAGACTCAAGGGACTGAAGGATGAAGATATTATGGAGGTCACAGCTAAGAAGGAAACCAGAACATCTGGAGTCAGTAAAACCATTCAAATCTTTAACTCAATTGGACAACCCTCACTGTAGCTGAGGACAAACACATTTGTTATGCAGTAGACAGTGGTAAAAACTCACAACTCTTCAAAGTGCGAAGAGGAGAGTTAAACAGAGTGCTCAGCCACAACTGGGAAGTGTGTATTATAAAAGCACCCCTCCCTCGGGGTCCATTCTGGATGAGCAAGGCAGGGAGACTACGAGAGGCAGAGGTCATGGAGAAGAAGGAACCAGTGTCCTCTGCATTTATCAGGGCCACTGCACTCACCAACTCATGGCAGGGTGGTCACATGAACAAAGTCAAAACAGTCACCATTCTATCCAGGAGGAGGGGAAGGGGCTCACGAGGCCCCAGCCCTGACTGAGGTAATGGTCTCTGGGGGAGAGAAAGCCAACTTTTTAAGGGTATGGCCTCTGACATGTTGACTATGCTCCACTGCCGAACCCTACATCCAAGAGCACAAATAAAACTTAATGGGTTATTTATACACGGAAAAAAAAAACCCCAAAGGATACAAAGTTGTGGGCAGGGAAGAGTGAGGGTATCCAAGAGGGATTGAAGAAGGAGTGGAAAGGGAATGGGATCAAACTTCCCTGTGTGAAAGGCCCAGAGAGTTTTCAAATGATGTATCAATGTTTTAAGGGGAAAAAAAAAAAAAAAAAGAAATAAAGGAAGGAAGGAAGGAAGGAAGGAAGGAAGGAAGGAAGGAAGAAAAGAAAAGAAAAGAAAAGAAAAGAAAAGAAAAGAAAAGAAAAGAAAAGAAAAGAAAAGAAAAGAAAAGAAAAGAAAAGAAAAGAGTTTGGAGAATACAACATTCAATTCAGGGGGATGAACAAAAGGTAAATTTTAGGATTGAGGAACTAAGGTATGTCCAAGCATATCCAAGTAGTTACTGTTGAATACTCCCGGCCAGTAGGGCTCTGCACCTGGTGGGGATGTTGGGGTGGTGTGAATGAAAATGAGTATCCCAGGACCATAGAAAGTGGCACTGTTAGGAGGTGTGGCCTTCCTGGTTAGAACAGGTGTGACCTCGTTGGAGGGAGTGTGTCACGTTGAGGTTTCAAATGCTTCAGCCAGGCCCAGTGTCAGTCTCTGTCTGCTGCCTGTCCATCCAGATGTAAAACTCTGGGCTCCTTCTCCAGGACCACAACTGCCTGCGTGCCAATATGACTTCTACCATGATGAGAATGGACTAAACCTCTGAGACTGTAAACCAGGGCCAACTACATATTTTCCTTATTTAAGATCTTCACCAACCCTACATCCAACAGAGGGCTAATGTCCATCATATACAAAGAACTCAAGAAGGTAGACGCCAGAGAGCCAAATAACCCTATTAAAAATGGGGTACAGAGCTAAACAAAGAATTTTCACCTGAAGAATTTCAAATGGCTGAGAAGCACCTTAAGAAATGTTCAACATCATTAGTCATTAGGGAAATGCAAATCAAAACAACCCTGAGATTCCACCTCACACCAGTCAGAATGGCTAAGATTAAAAACTCAAGAGACAACATGTGCTGTTGAGGATGTGGAGAAAGAGGAATACTCCTCCACTGCTGGTGGGATTGCAAGATGGTACAACCACTCTGGAAATCAGTCTGGCGGTTCCTCAGAAAACTGGGCATGACACTTCCGGAGGACCCTGCTATACCACTCCTGGGCATATACCCAGAGGACTCCCAGCATGCAATAAGGACATATGCTCCACTATGTGCATAGCAGTCTTATTTATAATAGCCAGAAGCTGGAAAGAACCCTGATGTTCCTTAATGGAGAAATGGATACAGAAAATGTGGTATATTTGCACAATGGAATACTACTCAGCAATTAAAAACAATAAATTCATGAAATATTTAGGCAAATGGTTGGAACTGGAAAATATCATCCTAAGTGAGGTAACCCAATCACAAAAGAATACACATGGAATGCAGTCTGTACTGGCTAGTTTGGTGTGTCAACTTGACACAGGCTGGAGTTATCATAGGAAAAGGAGCTTCACTTGGGGAAGTGCCTCTATGAGATCCAGCTGTGGGGCATTTTCTCAATTAGTGATCAAGTGAAGGAGGGCCCCTTGTGGGTGGTGCCATCTCTGGGCTGGTATTCTTCGATTCTATAAGAGAGTAGGCTGAGCAAGCCAGGGGAAGCAAGCCAGTAAGTAACATCCCTCCATGGCCTCTGCATCAGCTCCTGCTTCCTGACCTGCTTGAGTTCCAGTCCTGACTTCCTTTGGTAATGAACAGCTGTGTGGCAGTGTAAGCTCAATAAACCCTTTCCTCCCCAACTTGCTTCTTGGTCATGATGTTTGTGCAGGAATAGAAACCCTGACTAAGACAAATTGGTACCAGCGTAGTGGGGTATTCCTGTGACAACCTGACCATGTTTTGGAGAGGACTGTGGAAGGACTTTGGAACTTTGGGCTAGATGGTCCATTCAGTGATGAGACCTCTGTGAGACCATTGTGTAGGAGCTTGGAAGATAATGTTGAGAACAAGGCAGAAGATGGAGGCCTGGTTTGTGAAGTTTCAGAGGGAAAATTAAAGACTCTTATCAGGGCCATGAAGATTCTGTGGTTTTGGTTAGCTGGGGCTGAAGAATCAGCTGTGAGTAACAAGATACCAAAACCATTAAAGTCAACCTTTGTGTTACTGGGACTATTGATGCTGGTTAGCTGGAGCTAAGAAATTAGCGGTGAGTAAGAAGAGACCAGCATCACTGAGGTGAAATCTTCTGGGATGTGTTTTCTGAGAGCACAGAGAGTGTGTTCCAGATAGCCAAGGTTGTGCCTCGTGCTGTAGCAGGACTTGGTACTGTGTAAGAGTCACCTAGGTGGTACTGCTTTTGAAGGCATGAAGGCATCATGAAGAACAGCTGAGGCTTGGTACGCTGAGAGGCCACGGAAGGCCATTGGTGAAAGTGTACCCTCAGTTGTAATTGATGGCCCAGGACTGAAGGGGTCATGCAAAAGAGTTGAGGCTTGGAGATGCCAGTACTATGCGATGACCACCAAGGACAGCAGCAGCAGTGGAGTACAGGCAGCTGGAGCCTAGAAGACAAGGTGTGTGCTACAAAGGGCAGAGCTGGAGAAGTGACTCAAGCCCTTGGAGGAGCCCAGAAGATTGTGAGTTGGATCCCAGACATTGAACCATTGGAGTTTGAGTTTTGCTTTTGATTGTGACTGTGCCCTGATATTTTTCCCTCTTGAAAGAAGGTATTTTAGTGGAGCCCACAGTTCAGAGAATTGAATTTTTAAAGGGATTGAACTTTTAATATGTAAAGGCTGTGGGACTTTTTACATTATTGAGATCTTGGGGATGAATAAGAAAGTAAGGGTTGAGGCTTAATAGTGATATGTTGGTGTGTCAAGTTGACAAGGGGTCAATTGTACTGGCTAGTTTGGTGTGTCAACTTGACACAGGCTGGAGTTATCATAGGAAAAGGAGCTTCACTTGGGGAAGTGCCTCTATGAGATCCAGCTGTGGGGCATTTTCTCAATTAGTGATCAAGTGAAGGAGGGCCCCTTGTGGGTGGTGCCATCTCTGGGCTGGTATTCTTCGGTTCTATAAGAGAGCAGGCTGAGCAAGCCAGGGGAAGCAAGCCAGTAAGTAACATCCCTCCATGGCCTCTGCATCAGCTCCTGCTTCCTGACCTGCTTGAGTTCCAGTCCTGACTTCCTTTGGTAATGAACAGCTGTGTGGCAGTGTAAGCTCAATAAACCCTTTCCTCCCCAACTTGCTTCTTGGTCATGATGTTTGTGCAGGAATAGAAACCCTGACTAAGACACAGTCACTAATAAGTAGATATTAGCCCAGAAGCTCTGAATACCCAAGACACACTTCACATATCAAATGATTCCCAAGAAGAAGCAAGGAGAGGGCCCTGGTCCTGGAAAGGCTTAATGCAGCATTGTAGGGGTTTGCCAGGACAGAGAAATGGGAGGGGGCGATTGGGGAATGGGCAGAGGGAAGAGGGCTTATGGGACTTATGGGGAGGGAGGAACCATGAAAGAGTTCATTTGGAATGTAAACAAAGAATATAGAAAATTAAAAAAAAAAAAGAAAACCACTGTGGTTTACTGTGATCCTAGTGTCTCCTCACAGCTTAGAAACCCTAGCTAAGACAGACACCCAACATCATCTCTGCTTACCCCTTTCTGAAAATCTTTTGGATTAAAACTGTCTGAGGCTCTCTGTGTGGTTCCTTTGCACTGAGAAAAAACCTGGGGATCCTTTGGGATTTATCACTCTTGGAAGGGAAACTGCTTAAACAGCCGGGAAAGCACCTGCTGCAGATAGCACGAGCATGTGGCAAGGTGGGTGGTGAAAATGAGACAGAGCAGAGGGGAGGGGGCTGAAAATTATCCCACATTCTCACTCCTCACAGCTGATGCCCCACGAGCTGCTCCTGAGCAGTGCCTCTCCAGTGAGTCGGCTGGAACGTGTACTTGTTCCTCCTTCAGGGAACGAGGGAAGACAGTCTTCAATCTGCTAAAAATACTTGGAGAAAATCCAAAGAGAAGTCTGACAAGTGCATCACTTTAATGGGGCCGAGGGCAGAGGGCGTGGGTGGGGACGAACTTGGCCACATGGTGATTTTTCTGACAAAGCCATAATGCCGGTTGACCTGAAGAAGGACAGGAGGAGCCCTTGTACATGAGCACGAAGCTTCGCTTCACTGAGGCTTCCTCTATTTCGGCTGATATCTATTTATTCTCAAGGCTACCGGGAACAACCACTTCCAGGGATCCCTTGAGGGAACAAGCACTTTCTTCAATGTGTACCACCTCCAGGAACAAATGTTCTTTGCTGTTTTTTCCCTTCAAATGACTTTGTATTCTAAAGGAAGCTTTCTCCAAATCGTCAGAATTGCATGGGATGCCTCCTTAAATGTAGATCCATGGGTGAATGAATGTCTTTGTGGGCTGGTGGCGCATCTTTTTGGTATATGCCCAGGAATGATAGAGCTGAGTCTTGAGGAAGAACTATTCCCAGTTTTCTGAGAAACTGCCAAATTGATTTCCAGAGTGGTTGTACAAGTTTGCACTCCCACCAGCAGTGGAGGAGTGTTCCCTGCTCCACATCCAACCAGCATGTGCTGTCTCCTGAGCTTTTGACCTTAGCCATTCTGATGGCTTTAAGATGGAACCTCAGAGTTGTCTTGATTTGTATTTCTCTGATGACTAGGGACTTTCAACATTTCATTACATGTTTCTCAGCTATTCATGATTCCTCTTGTTGAGAAGCCTCTCTTTAGCTCTGTGCCCTATTTTTTAATTGGGTTATTTGAGTTGTTGTCTAACTTCTTGAGTTCTTTATATAAAATTTGGATATTAGCCTTCTGTCAGATGTAGGGTTAATGGACATCCTTTCCCAATCTGTAGCCTGCCATTTTGTCCTATTGACAGTGTCCTTTGCCTTACAGAAGCTTTGCCGGGTCATGAGGTCCTATTTATCAATTGTTAATCTTAGAGCCTGAGCCATTGGTGTTCTGTTCAGGAAGTTTTCTCCGGGACCAGGGTATTTCCCATTTTCTCTTCTATGAGATTTAGTATATCCAGTTTTTCTTATGTTGAGTCCTTGGATTTGAGTTTTTTGCAGGGTGATAAATATGGATCCCTTTGTACTTTTCTACATGCAGACATGCAGTTAGACCAGCACCATTTGTTGAAGATGCTTCCTTTTTTCATTGTATGATTTTAGCTTCTTTATTAAAAATCAAGTGGCACCAATCCCTGACACTATTAATGATGCTCTGTTATACTTGCAGACAGAAATGTAGCATGGCTGACCTGAGAGGCTCCACTCAGCATCTGACTCAGATAGATGCACCCACAGCCAAACAGCTGGTGGAGCTTGGAGACTCTTATGGAAGAATAGGAGAAAAGATCAAGTGACCATAAGTCTGTGGGTTAATTTCTGGGTCTTCAATCCTATTCCATTGATCTACTTGCCTGTTGCTGTACCAATACC
Organism: Apodemus agrarius; assembly: GCA_964023405.1. NCBI lineage: Eukaryota > Metazoa > Chordata > Mammalia > Rodentia > Muridae > Apodemus > Apodemus agrarius. The sequence continues at coordinate 89,437,898 of OZ030016.1, forward strand.
ATGCAGTTTTTAACACAATTGCTCTGTAGTACTGCTTGAGGTCAGGGATATTGATTCCCCCAGAATTCCTTTTACTGTTGAGAATAGTTTTAGCTATACTGGGTTTTTTGTTGCTCCAGATGAATTTGAGAATTGCTCTTTCTAGATCTATGAAGAATTGAGTTGGGATTTTGATGGGGATGGCATTGAATCAGTAGATTGCTTTTGGCAAGATGGCCATTTTTACTATATTGATCCTGCCAACCCAGGAGCAAGAAATATTTTTCCATCTTCTGAGGTCTTCCTCAATCTTTCTTCAAGGACTTGAAGTTCCTGTCATATAGATCTTTCGCTTGTTTGGTTAGAGTTACGCCAAGGTACTTTATGTTGTTTGTGGCTATTGTGAAGGGTGTTATTTCCCTAACTTCTTTCTCAGCCTGCTTGTCCTTTGAGTATAAGAAGGCTACTAATTTGCTTGAGTTAATTTTATAACCAGCCACTTTGCTGAAGTTGTTTATCAGTTGCAAGAGTTCTCTGGTGGAGTTTTTTGGGTCGCTTAAGTAAACTATCATATCATCTGCAAATAATGATAGTTTGACTTCTTCCTTTCCAATTTGTATCCCTTTGACTTCCTTATGTTGTCTAATTGCTCTCGCTAGAACTTCAAATACTATATTGAAAAGATATGGAGAGAGAGGGCAGCCTTGTCTAGTCCCTGATTTTAGTGGGATTGCTTCAAGTTTCTCTCCATTTATTTTGATGTTGGCTACTGGTTTGCTGTAGATTGCTTTTACTATGTTTAGGTATGGGCCTTGAATTCCTGCTCTTTCCAAGACTTTTAGCATGAAAGGATGCTGAATTTTGTCAAATGCTTTTTCAGCATCTAATGAGATGACCATGTGGTTTTTTTCTTTTAGTTTGTTTATGTAGTGGATTACATTGATAGATTTTCATATATTGAACCATCCCTGCATCCCTGGGATGAAGTCTACTTGATCATGGTGAATGATCGTTTTAATGTGCTCTTGGATTCAGTTGGCAACCATCCAGTGGAAAAAAAGATAGCCTTTTCAACAAATGGTGCTGGTTCAACTGGAGGTCAACATGCAGAAGAATGCGAATTGACCCACTCTTATCTCCTTGCACTAAGATCAACTCCAAGTGGATCAAGGACCTCCACATAAAACCAGACACACTGAAACTATTAGAAAAGAAACTTGGGAAGACCCTGGAGGACATGGGCACAGCAGGAAAGTTCCTGAACAGAACACCAATAGCTTATGCACTAAGATCAAGAATTGACAAATGGGACCTCATAAAATTACAAAGTTTCTGCAAGGCAAAGGACACTGTCAGAAGGACAAAACGGCAACCAACAAAGTGGGAAAAGATCTTCACCAACCCCACATCCGACAGAGGGCTAATATCCAATATATACAAAGAACTCAAGAAGTTAGACCCCAAAGAACCAAATAACCCTATCAAAAAATGGGGCACAGAGCTAAACAAAGAATTTTCACCAGAAGAAATTCAGATGGCTGAGAAACACCTTAAGAGATGTTCAACATCATTAGTCATCAGGGAAATGCAAATCAAAACAACCCTGAGATTCCACCTCATACCAGTCAGAATAGCTAAGATTAAAAACTCAAGAGACAACAAGTGCTGGTGAGGATGTGGAGAAAGAGGAACACTCCTCCACTGTTGGTGGGATTGCAAAATGGTAAAACCGCTCTGGAAATCAGTTTGGCGGCTCCTCAGAAAATTGGGTATGTCACTTCCAGAGGACCCTGGCATACCACTCCTGGGCATATAGCCAGAGGATTCCCCTGCATACAATAAAGACACATGCTCCACTATGTTTATAGCAGCCTTGTTTATAATAGGCAGAAATTGGAAGGAGCCCAAATATCCCTCAAAGGAGGAATGGATACAGAAAATGTGGTATATTTATACAATGGAATACTACTCAGCAATTAAAAATAATGAATTCATGCAATTTGTAGGTAAATGGTTAGATCTGGAAAATACCATCCTGAGTGAGTTAACCCAATCACAAAAGAATACACATGAAATGCAATCACTGATAAGTGGATATTAATGAGCCCAGAAGCCCTAAATACTCAAGACACAAATAGCAAGTCAAATGATTCCCAAGAAGAAGAAAGGAGAGGACCCTGGACCTGTAAAGATTGGATCCAGTTTTGTAGACCCAGAACAGAGAAACCGTGGGGGGGAGGGGGAATGATTGGGGAATAGTTGGGGGGAGAGGAATTATGGGACGTATGGTGGGGGGGAACTGGGAAAGGGGAAAGCCTTTGGAATGTAAACATAGAATATAGAAAATAAAAATTAAAAAAAAAAGAAAAAAAAGAATAGGAGAAAAGACTGCAGGCCCTGAAGGGAATAGGAACTCCAACAAAGTCAACTAACCCTTGGGGCTCTCCAACACTGAACCACCAACTGAAGAACATGCACATGCTGGACCTCAGCCTCCGTAAACATATGCAGCAGATATGCAGCTTTGTCTTCAAGTGGGTCCCAAACAACTGGAGCAGAGGCTATCCCAAAAGTTGTTGCCTGTCTTTGAGATATGTTCTTCTAGCTGAGCTGCCTCAGTGGGAGAGGATGCACCTACCCTCACGGAGAAGTGATGTACCAGGGTGGGGAGGTTTCACCTCCTCAGAGGAGAGGGAGAGGGGAGATGGGGGAAGGGATTGGGGAAGGGGATAACCTAGAAATGGTTAGTGAGTGGAATGTAAAGTGAATAAGTAAAATAAATAAATATTTTTTAAATGCAGATCCATGAGCTTCTCTTTGTTGACTTGCTTAATCAGGTGGACTCTCAGAGAATAAATTCAAAGCACCTGCATTTTAATAAGCACATTTGATGATTCTTACCACATTGCAGCTTAGAAAGCCTTATCCTAGGGTTTATTCACTACAGTCCTTTTATATGTGTGTTTATTCATTCAAGCAGCATTAGTGTATCTACTACTCTGGAGTAAAATGTGATCATTGGGATGTAATGATAGGTAACCAGATTGCTCAGAAAAATAATAGTGGTAAAATGTTTACCACTTCAAGTGTTTACAGTTGAAGTTTACAGAAGGGAGACATACCTATGGGCTAGTGAAAAGTCCAAAAATTGAGAAGAGATTTGAATGTTGTAGGTTAGAGACCTAAATACCAATTACCTTGGGTCATCTTAGTCCCTTGAATATCTACTGTTCTCCTCTATGTGTAACTTCTTGATGTCCTTGTGAGTATCCCATGAAATCATTTGGAATGCATTGACAGATGACATGGAGGAAAGTATCATGGACCACAACAGAGGTTCCCCTGCCTTTCTATAATGTGACAGTCTGATGTTTCCTCCAAAGTACCTGAGATGTCATGATCTATTGTTTACTTTCAATTACTATAAAATATCATGAAACTGTTAACATGTTGCAACCTGGTTATGTTCCTGGGTCATGGTTCCTCACATTTGGCTATAGCCTAAACTGACTGTCCTTTGGATTAAGAGATGGTTTTGTTTGTTTGTTTGTTTGTTTGTTTGTTTGTTGCATCATCAGTTGTGGCGCCCAAAACTGGAACCTCAAAGATGATCCACTTGTCATTGAAGAAGTCCCCTGGGTTGGTACTAGTATGGGCCCGTTGTGCCCAAACCAGTTGTCTCCTCTGGTAGATTTTTGTAAGTTCTTCCATTACACCAGCCCTCCCTTGGTTTTTTGATCAAGGGTCCATTTATTTATTCTCAGCAGATTGTTTAAGATCCTATTTGTTGTGGTCTGGAGAGATGGCTCAGTGGTTAGATGTATTTGTTGCTCTTTCAAAGGACCCAGTAACCACATAGCAGCTCACAATTACCTCTAATTCCAGTTTTAGATAATCAAACTTCTTCTGGACTCTCTGAGCACTGCATGCATGTGATGCACAGACATACCCATTTGTAGTGCCAGAAAATACCCATTATATGCATTTTAAAAAATCTTTTTAAAGATTCCATTTGTTTAAGACCTTTATTTGGTTCACTTCCAAGTGTTTAGTTTAAGATATACTTTTATGTGCTTGCTTGTTTGCTTTAAAAGTATTTGTTTCCTGGACATTTGGTTTGGTGATCTGCTTGTATTCTGGTTTTCCTCTGTATAAACCCCTCCCATTACTTGCCTCAAGGAAAGTGTTTCCCTTTTCAGAGAAAGACAAATTATTTGGTACTTTAGTTGGTTTTATGCTTAATGAGCTTGTATTTCTACAAGCTTTTGTGTGTTTTTAAAATGAGAAAAATTTAAATAAAGACTAGGTAGCTTTCCATTTCCCTGAATGTAGAACATTTACTATGAATTAGTTTAACTAGAAGTTCTAAGCAATAGAAAAAAAATAAAGTCAGAAGTTACCAACCTCTTTCATTGGAATTCTAAAACATCTATCTGAACATCATACGAATTATAATTTGTAAATTCATAAGAGTTCTAGAAGGTATATCTAATTGAGTAAAATGATATCTTGAAATTAATTAGAATTTTAATAACTCTAAGGGAAGTTCCATACCTTGTATTGTTGTCAGTGGAAACTATAGGTGCAGGTTATAAACTTGATTTGACTTTGGATGGGATCCACCGTCAGTGAGGCAGTTCTGGCTTTCCAGTGAGAACCCTCTCAGACTGTTTCAGAACACCAGGACACCAGCCATTGTTCCCGGGCTGGTGTTCTTCTTATGACTCTAGGGCAATTCAGAAGAAACAGAGAGATACATGTGGTATATGTGGATCCAAGGAAATAGGGTTTGAAGAAAAATAAACTCCGGCTAACAAAGAGGAAAACAGAAGTGAATGAAGGAAAATGGACTTGAAAACACCAAGCAGCTACAGAGTGCCCCTGCCATGTTAGATTTTTTTCAAAGAAAGTCAGTATATGATGCTTTCTTTGAAGCCTGATAAAATAGTGCACTGTTTGCCGTTTTTAGACTTGAGGCACCACCCGATTCAAAAGGAGCTTAAGCCCAGGCAAAGCTGCAAGTAGGAATGGTGGGCGTCCCTCCTTCAACAGCCTGAAAAATGAGTCTCCGGTGCTTTTATAAACTAGACAAATCACCTTGACTTCAAAAGAAATAGGTCTCATGTTGAAATCATAAATTGGTTGGTATTCCGATATGCAAACAATCAAACTGAATACATGGTTGAAATTTGAACATGACAGGAAGATGAGAAATGAAGTTCAAACTTTAGGTGGGCTGGGCGGTGGTGGCGCACTCCTGTAATCCCAGCACTTGGGAGGCAGAGGCAGGCGGATTTCTGAGTTCAAGGCCAGCCTGGTCTACAGAGTGAGTTCCAGGACAGCCAGGGCTATACAGAGAAACCCAGTCTCGGGGGTGGGGGTGGGGGGGACTTTAGGTTGACATTATAGAATAGCATTGTTACCTGACATGACATTTCATGTACTTTACTCTCGTTTCTTGATAATACTGTGTAGCTTAAGGATATGTGAAGTTCAGAACTGAGGAATTAAAAGATTCCTATGGTGATTTTTGACAATGCCATTCTTTTGTAGAAGAAACTTGTATGTCTTGTTCCACAAGTTTTTCGGGCTTCTAAATATAATCTCTCATTGCACATTCAGTGATCAAAATAGTTGACTTCCCACAAGGAAAGCATTAAATGCATTCCACTGACAGATTCCTCATCTAACTATGCAATTATGACATAGTTATGTTTGCAACTCAATTGCCACAGTGGAATATGGATGTATAAGTCACGGAAATAAGATGGCAACTGAGTTTAAAGTGGTCCTTCCTTGCAAAGAATAGAGGCTTTTAAACCACCATCTCCGGGGCCCCTCGGTGCTCAAGATGTGGTTTTCCTGCATATTTGCCAAAGAAATCTTAGTGAGTCCTCCCACACCCCCTAATACTGCCAGTGATCATTGTTAGTTTCAAATAGGCCCCTCTCCCCCAAAATGATAGTGCTGGCAACAATTTCCTGAACAGAAGGACTCTGACTAAAAAAGTAAAGGGTTGATATTGGGAAAATGAAAGCCTGAACTCAGGGTTGCTCAGATGGGCTTCTGCTTAGCAGGAAATCCACCACCTCACCTAGCCACCCCAATGGTCAGCTAGCTCAGCAAGAGCATCTAGTTCCTTATTCACCCACACAGCCTGCATCAGCTCCAAGACTCCCAACCTGCTGACTATCATATAAAACCTGCTTGCTTTACCACTAAATTGCTGTACCTCTTTTCTTGGGGGCAGACCTGCAGCTTGCTCCCCCAGTAAATCTTTCTTTTTAACCCATGGAGAGGTCAAGGCTTTCAATTCAGTACTTTAGCTGTGCCCTCGCTTACAATCATTAAGGCTACCCCCTTTCTTGATAATCTGACCTTTTTGTTTCTGGTCAGGCAGAATGTGTGAACACAATGTGGAATGAATCATCACTGTGCCTTGATTTCATCAGAAATAACAGGTATCAACCAAAACCTAAAACTTTTTTTTTCTTCTCTTTTATTGGATATTTTCTCTATTTACATTTCAAATGTTATCTCCTTTCCTGATTACCTCATCCAAGCCCCCTATCCCATTCCCCCTCCCCCTGCTTCTATGAGGGTGCTCTCCTGTCTACCTACCCATTCCCCCCTCCCTACCCTGGCATTCCCCTACTCCCACCTCCCCACCCCATCCCCCAACCCCTGGCCACTGCATATTTCCATTTATCCTCCTGGCCCTCTGGCTCTCTTTCCTGTCTCTCCCCACACCTGGTCCTGAATCCCCATTCTCTTCCCCTCTCCCACCCAGTTCCTGCCCTCCCTCTGCCTCCTATGACTCTTTTATTTCCTCTTCTAAGTGAGAATCCTCGCTTGACCCTTCCTTCTTGTCTCGCTTCTTTGGGTCTGTGGGATGTATCATGGGCATCCTGTACTGTATCCACTTGTAAGTGAGTATATACCATGTATATCCTTTTGGGTCTGGGCCCTCACTCAGGATGATATTTTCTAGTTCTATCCGTTTGCCTGCAGAGATCTGGAATGGGGGGTACTCCTAGGAGTTGATGGAGGTGACCTTAGGGGAGACGCCCAACAGTGGGGATATGAAACCCGTAGTGGCCACCTCCTGTAGCCAGGCAAGAGCCCCGTTGGAGGAATAAGGACACCTACCCACCCACAAAGCTTTTGACCTAAAACTTATCCTGTCTAAAAGAAATGTAGGACAAAGATGGAGCAGAGACTGAAGAAATGGCCAACCAATAACCAGCCCAACTGGAGACCCGTCTCATGGGCAAGCACTAGTCACTGGCACTTTTTGTTTTGGTTTGGTTTGGTTTTTGGTTTTTTCGAGACAGGGTTTCTCTGTATAACCCTGGCTGTCCTGGAACTCACTCTGTAGACCAGGCTGGTCTCAAACTCAGAAATCTGCCTGCCTCTGCCTCGCAGAGTGCTGAGATTACAGGCGTGCGCCACCACCGCCCGGCTTAGTCCCTGGCACTTTTAATGATACTCTGTTATGCACGCAGACAGGAGCCTAGAATACCTGTCCTCTGAGAAGCTCTACACTGCAGCTGACTGACAGACATGCAGATAGCCTCAGCCAAGCATTGGATGGAAACGCTTTTGGAAGAGGTGGAGGAAGGATTAAAGGCCCTGAAGGGGAAGGGAACTCCACAGGAAGGTCTACAGAGTCAACTAACCTGGACCCTGAGAGCTCTCAGAGATTGAGCCACCAACCAGTGAGGATACACAGACTGGAACAAGGCCCCCTGAGCATATGTAGGAGACATGCTGCTCAGTTTCCATGTGAGTCCCCCAACAACTGGAGCGGGGACTGTCCCTAAAGCTGCTACCTGACTAGAATCTGTTCCGCAACAGGGCTGCCATGTCTGGCTTCAGTGTGAGAGGATACACCTAACCCTGAAAAGACTTAATGTGCCAGAGACAGTGGATACCCAGGGGGGACCCACCATCTCAGAGGAAAGGGGGGTGGGGAAGGGGCAGGAAGGAGCTCTGTTAGGTGGGGAGAGGGGGCAGCATTTTGGAATGTAAATAAATAAATTGATTAAAACAGAACAAAACAAAAAAGCATGGAGCTATTCCTCCATTCCCTCACTATTAACATTGGGAGGCAGGGGGCATGTTGAAACCCACCTTAAAGCACTAATTAAAAGTTTATCTTTCACCTGCCTGGTTTGTCCTGCTAAGCACACTTTGCCTGTTGCCTTAAATTCCTTTGCTTCCGTTCTTCTCCCCAGAGATCCACTTAGTGTTTAGAATGTGCCCCTGACATTGAAGATTTAAATAAAAAAACAAACAAAAACAAAAACCTTCTAGACTCTTCAATTGAGGCTGCCTAGATTGGATGAGACTTTATTGGCTACACTAGGAAGAAACTGCTGAAGCGTCGTTATTTAGTATTTTAAGCCGCTTCAAACTTCCCATGAACTACGTGAGCCAAAGCCAAGACAGTGGGGAAGCTACTCTCCCAAAACAGCCCATTCTGGATCCCAAACACTTCAGCAATGGCAGCTTGCCACCCTAAAAACTTCAAGTTGCTCTCCGCTCCTTCCCAACTCCTCCTGTCCCCTCTGCTTCCTGTAGAACTAATAGCTTAGACAGGAAAATTTCATGGACTTTTCTCCTCAAAGCTCATAGCCTCGAAAGAAGGGAACTTTACAAACATTTTCCTCCACACTGCACTAATAGCTAGCCTCTCACTCATGAGACACCAATCTCTTTGTCTTCAATTGCAGATTCTCACTATGTGTATGAGAGTTCTGACTACATACCGGTACCTGTGGAGACCAGGAGAACGTTTCAGATCACCTGTAACTGGAGGCACAGATGGTTTTGAACCATCATGTGGGTACTGGTAATCCGTGTCCTCTGCAAGGCCAGCAAGGGTTCTAAACCACTGAGCCATCACTACAGCCCCGCAGAAAATATGTTTATCTGTGGGATAAACACATTATGTATATGTGTATGTATGTATATAGTATATTCCCACCTACGGTTTTACAAACTATTTGGATAGAGAGAGAGAGAGAGAGAGAGAGAGAGAGAGAGAGAGATTCAGAGACTGAGGAGAGGAAAAGCATTAGTCACTGTTCAAAAGGAAGAACAAGACTGTGAGATAAGAGGACTGAAGACCCTAATCTCTAACACCTTTCTGGTTGTTTTTAGTAGTAAATTTTCATGTAATTTGTAATTTTTTAAAATATGTTTTTTTAAAAAAAATGCTTACACACCTTGGCTACCACTAGGTGGTACTAGGGGTAGAACAGAATGGACGGAGTCCTGTGTTTACCCAAGATACCTGGATATGGGTCTAGTTTCAGACTCATGCCCATGGTCCAAGCTTCTAATGTTACTGGGTGAAACAAATGCCTCTGCCAGTTACTACTGGTACATGTCGTTAGAGCTCCCAGTGGAGCACCCCAGGACATCACGTTACTCTCCTGCAGATATGAGAGGCAGGATTTTAGTATATTCTCTACTTTTATCTAATGGACACAGCTCCACTGCATGTGGCAAGATGATTATTCTCATACCAATCTAAGCATACGCACAAGGACAACCGATAGCACCCGTGATGGCTCTTCCCAGTTGTCCACTTGACTGTATCTGGAATGAACGACAATCCAACCATGGAGGGCACTCCCGTGATCCAGGTCTAGAGGCCTACTAGGTGTGAAAAGCCTAGGCTCGGGCAGGGTGGTACGTCCTTTACATCCAAGGAGACAGAAGCCAGCAGATCTCTGAGGTCAAGGCCAAGGTGCTGGATTGGATTTGCTTGGCACTGGGAGTGGTACTATTAGGGGATGCACCCTTGTTGGAAGAAGTGTGTCACTATGGGGGTGGGCTTTGACTTCTTCATCCTAGCTCCCTGGAAGTCAGTCTCCTCCTAGCTGCCTTCAGAACAAGAGCTCGAGCTCTCAGCTTCCTCCAGCACCATGCTTGCCTGGACACTGGCATACTCCCCGCCATAATGATAACGGACTGAACCTCTGAACCTGGAAGCCAGCCCCGAGTAAATGTTCTTTATAAGAGTTGCCATGGTCATGGTGCCTCTTCGTAGCAATGAAACCCCAGCCAGCCAGCCTGGGGCAAAGCCAGTTCCAAGTAAAGACTAGCTAATGCCCAGGCGTGGTGGTACACACCTTTAATCTGAGCCAGACTTTCTGCTGGAGACCTACGAAGAAGGAAGGCTTGCTTCTTCTCTGCCTGCTTGCACTTACTTTCCAGCACATCTCTTGGAACCTACTTCTTCAGGATTCTAGTGTGTAGAGATTAGCTGAAGCACTGAGCTTCATGGGACTGAGCAACTACTGGACTCTTGGACTTCCCATTCACAGCTGCCCATTGCTGGGTTAGTTGGACTGCAGACTGTAAGTCATTACAATAATTTCTTTTAATATGTAGAGGCATTCCATAAGTTTTGAGGTCCTATAGAATGCTGAATAACACAGCATCCTTCATTTGACTCTCCGACTACGGCTTGTGTGTCTTCCATCGCCCCAGCTGACATGGGCGTGGCGTAAGTATTCCATCCTTTTGCTTTCTGAATGTACCTGTTACCAGGTGGCATGGATGGTTTTTCTCCCTAAGCAGGACCTATTTCCAAATATCAGTTGAGTCATTTGTTTAGATCAAACCAAGGGAAGAGATGACCAGTTATACATACACATGGCCAAGTAAGCCGCCAGTAATCTCAGACAAAAAAGTCAGGAGCATTCCATCCAAAGGATATTAATATTAGATGGACAACTGCTATCTGTAATTGATAGCAACAAAACTGCCCTTTATTCAAATTCTTGTTCACTGATATGCCCTGTGCTAAGTGCTTTGCTTCTTTAATGCTTTTGATCGCCCTGTGAAGTAGAATTTTCACTCTAGTTTTACAGATATGGAAGCACAGAGTTAAAAAAAGATGAAGGTGCCCAGTGCAGATTTATCTGCTTCAAAATTTGTCTTTTCAATCTAAAGGTAGTGAAGGGCTCTGAGTCTTCAAAGTCCTTTGAGAAGTCACTTAATGAACTGCTGAGGACATTAACCCTTTCTCCTCCTTACTCCTTGTTTTCCCTTTTCAAGGAGGGGGAGGGGAGACAAGGTCAAGGCAAAAAACAGGGAGAGCAGGGGGTTAATCTGCTCACATATTTTATTTTTAAAAGTTTTTTAACTATAAAAATATATGGATGGATGTTTTGCCTTAATATACCTATGTGCTACATGCATGTCTGATCCCTATAGAGGTCAGAGGAAGGTTCTAGATCTCTTGGGAATGGAGTAACAGAACCCTGAGCAGTCACGTGACTGCCGAGAGATGAACTGGGGTCCTGTGGAAGTGCACCTGTGCTCTCTAACCACTGGGCCATCCCTCCATTTTCTATTCAGACATTTTCTACTGAAAACATAAGCCAAAGTTCTTTTTTTCTCATTTCAAAAATATTTGTCTCAAAAATTAGTCTTTTCCTCACTCATTTTCCCTAGAAATGAAATGAAAATGAATTGAAATATTAATGTACTAGTTGAGACTAATTTTATTAGATGAATTAAATTTTATTATCTCAAGAAAAGCTAATCAGGAGCTGTAGAGATGACTCAGCAGCTGAGAGCATTGGCTGCTCTTCCAGAGGCCTCACAGGGCTGATCTTGGTTCACAACTGCCTATAATCTCCACTCCAGAGTATGCAGTGCCCTCTTCTGACCTCTGTGGGCTCCTGTGTACATAAGGTGCACACACACACACACACACACACACACACACATGTACAAACATAAAATAAGTACTTTCTATAAATAAAAAAAAGCTGACCAACCGTTGCTGGTTGAAAATAGTAAACAAGAATAAATATATCACAAACATTCTTTGCTAGAAACTTTGAACTAAGATTCTGTTCAGCATGGAGTTAATTAATTAGGCATGGAGTTCAGTGATAATTTAAAGGGCTGACTTACAATACACACACACTTTTTTGTTTTGGGTTTTTTTTTTCAAATATTATTTTCTTCTTCTACCTCTGGATGAGCCTGGCTCTGCTACTCCAAATTCAGTGATGTCAGGTCAACAGGGACCAAACTCAAGACTGTAATTTTCATCATCTATTAGCAAGGGACATATTTTAATCCCCAAGGTCCAAGTTCAGTTCTAAAGGGCATGTTTTCTTTTGTACATATGTGGTTATCTCTTACTAACAGTAATGGGCATGGCCAATGAACATACAGAAAACACTGTACCCCTAAGATTGGTCCAAATATAAATTGCATGAGACCAAAGGAGACACATTTTTGTCTCGTGGTCCTCCATGTTAGGACAAATACTGCTACAGAATGAGAATTTAACCAGTGAAATGCCAACATGTATTGCTTGTGCTCATCTTATCAGAAACACTTTTAAAATGTGTTTTGTTTTGTTTTTTATTTTCTTCCATATTCAATGATTCATTACAGTCTTGGGGTGAAGGTGATATTAGCTATTTCTAAATTTTTTCTATGCATATTTTATACAACTTGTGTTAGCACATATGCAATACCTTATTCTAGTCCTGTCCTGGTTTGAAAACTATGCATGTAGACCCTACATCACTGATTGAGTCTGGATGTTTATGTTTTAATATGCCTTCATTTGATTTCATCGCTATCACATCCTCTGGCCATAAAGTAGAACTACAAGCAGGTGTGGACACAAATCCCTGAACTGTGAGTGATAAGCCGTCAAAGCAAAATAGCCAGTTCTAGAAGGCTGGCTGCAGTTGCTCGAGGGGTGTGTGCCCAAAGCTAGATCAGCCAGGGTAAGAGGCAGGCTTGTTTATACAGGACTTAATAAACCCCAGAGGGACAAAGGGCAGCTTAATGAAACAATATCTTGCCCAATTTTTAAAATTAGGTTCTTAATTGCATATAACTCCTGGCTTAGAAAGATCTGCAAAACATACTGATTAAAAGAATGCTGCCCTGGCAATACTCTCCAGGTGTATTTAGTGTAGCCCTGTCAGAGAGAGTGAGGGGAAACGGCAGCAGCCAGCACGTTTCTGGTTTTGCTCCGGCTGTCCTGGAACTTACTCCATAGACCAGGCTAGCCAAGAACTCACAGAGATCTTCCTGCCTCTGCTGCCAGAGTGCTGGTATGTATGTATGTATTATGTGTGTGTGTGTGTGTGTATACGTATATATACATATATATATACGTATATACACACACACATAATACATACATACACATACATATATACATACACATATATATGTATATATACACACATACACATGCATATATACATACACATACACATATACATACATATACATATTAAGTTGGAGTTCAGCCCTACTGGAATGTGCAAATTATTCCCCACAAGGGAATAGAAGTTGGAGATATCCATGTATTGTGGCAGTAACAAGGTCTAACAGACACTTGCATTTCTCCCTTCAGTAATTTGAATATTAAGACAATCAAGTCCAAGAAACTGGAATTTCTCTAGGAGTCTCCTGCTGAGAAGAGAAAAGGATGGCCCAGAACCGTCCTCTACCAAAGAGATTTTTACATCATTTGGACAACATTCAGGCTACCTAGCAGGAGAGACTGGACCTGAGACCACAGTGGGCAGGGCCACAGCTTCATCGGGACTGGTTAGCTACACATACCTCTTGTTCCCTCTATTTCTACCTAGTATGGGATCAGCATCCTGAAAGTGGACTTGAAGGTGCCACTAGAAGAGACGATATAAACTAGGGATGGTAGTTAATATTTAGAAACTTAAAGGAAACTCTTATATTTGGAACTTTCAGGCCCATGGTCCCAGGGTCTTAGTTTTGGTTTTATTTCTCTGAAGAGACATCATGACCATGGCTACTCTTATAAAGCAAAACACTTAGCTGGGGCTGGCTTACAGTGTCAGAGGTTCAGTCCATTATTATCATGGCGGGAATCATGGCAGCATCCAGGCAGACATAGTGCTGGAGGAGGAGATGAGAGTTCTACATCTTTATTCATAGGCAGCAAGGAAGAAATTGTGTATCACATTGGAAATAGCTTGAACATATGAGACCTCAAAGCCCACCTTTACAGTAACACACTTCCCCCAACAAGGAAGGCCACACCTACTCCAACAAGGCCACATCTCTTAATAGGTCCTTTGACTACCACATGCATACCCTGACTTGTGTGTACCTGCACATATTCATCACATACACAACAATAATAGTAAATAAAAATAAACTAATAGAATGGACGTTGTCTTAGGGTTTCATTGCTGTGCAGAGACACCACGACTAAAGCAACTCTTATAGAAGAAAGCATTTAATTGGGGCTGGCTTACCATTTCAGAGGTTCAGTCCGTTATCATCTTCATAGGAAGCATGCCACCGTGCAGGCAGACTCGGTGCTGAAGACCCAAGAGTTCTACATCGTGACCCCAAGGCAGCAGTAGGAGACTGTCTCCCCAAGGCAGCCAGGAGGAGGGTCTGGGTCACACTGGCCAGACTTGAGGATATATATGAGACGTCAAAGCCCCATCTCCACAGCGTCATACTCTAACAAGGCTACACATCCTCCAATAAGGCCGCACTTCCCTAATAGGCCAAGTATATTCAAACCACTACAGACTTGGAACATATCTCATTGGTAGAGTAGTCGCCCAATATGCATGGAGCCCTGGGTTCAATCACCGAAAGGAGGGGGAAGAATGACAGAGAGATGGCTCAGGAGTGTGCAGTTCCCTTATAGAGGGCTCAAATTCGGTTCCCAGCATCCACGGTAGGCTGTTTACAACCATCGGTAACTCCAGCCCCAGGGTGATCTGACCCATCTGGCTTTTGCCTGAATCAACACACACACACACACACACACACACACACACACACACTTTTAAAGAGTAAAATGTTAGAAAAGTTGTCTGTGTCGTATGTGAATGTGTATGTATGTATAAAACCATAAATAGGGAAATGACTTATCCGCCCAGTGTAGAAGTCCGTCTCATTTTTCCGTTCCAGTCTCAGTGCTTGTTCTTATTAAATTCCATTTTAAAATCCATCTTTAGAAACAATGTGAAGCTTACTGAATAAGTTCAAATCTGAAGGATTGAAGCTTTACGTTTAAAAAATAAGTTTGTGATTCTAGGATCCGCAGATGAGCAAGTGACATTAAGAGAAGTCTCGGTAGCACAGACAGCATATTTCCTCTCCAAATACACTATGTAAAGAAAAGCAGAAAGTTTACACACGAGGAATGAACTCTTTTTCAGATTATATATATACATATAATATATATATATACATACATACACACACATACACACACACACACACACACACACACACATATATATATATATATATATATATATGTAATCTGCTTCATCTCCCAGCCTGCTGGGTCTCCATTTCTGGCTATGCTATTTCTTTGAGACATCCCTAGGTGGACTGCTTGGTCTCATAGACTATTTGCCTGTTGAATGGAGGGTGGGGGGGTACCACAGGGGTGTTGATAAATTAATTAGCATTAATTGTGTGTTCTAGTAAAATCCTCAAGCAATATATAATTTGGAATTTATATGGAAGCTGACTGTTATTTAAAGTTTTGAAAACAATCCCCTTTTGTTTTTGAACTTAGGAAGTAAATACATCATGCTATTTTGTACTTCAAGTAGTATAATGCATAAGAATGGTTTTCTTTTCTAGCAATAATTGTCTCTCTGAAGTGAAATATTAGCAGGTTACAGAGATGTCCTCAGCTTTAGGCTGTAAATTGAATAACTTTAATTTATAATTTGTAACAGGCAAAGGAAAAATGTCTTATTTAAAAATAAAAACAAATAATGACATTTGAAATCTATAATCCAAAGGAAATCTCCTAATTCATTTTATGTTTAATTTTTAGGTTATTATTACTATTACTAATGAGGACACACATGTGTCACAGCACACGTTAGGAAGTCCGAGGGCAATCCTTTGGAGTTAGTGCCTTTTCTCGAAGGCCCTGGGGATGGAACTCAGAGAGTCAGGCTTGCACGGTTCCCACCGTGCGACCACACCAGCCTTGTTTTACAGTTATTTAATTCTAGCGTTTAAACCCAGGAGCTATTTGTTCAGTCTCTTTCACCTGCAACAACGGTGCTTCACACCTGCTTTTGAGAGCAGCCCTTTAATTAATTAATTAGTTTTTTATTTATTTGTGTGAATGTGCAAATGTACATGTGCAGTCAGAAGACAGCACGTGGGAATCGGCTCCTTCTTCCCACCATGGGGTTTGCACACGTTGAATTCTGGCCATCACCCTTGACCAGCAAGCACCTTAGCCACGGCTTCTCATTTTACAGGATGAGCTTGAGAAACAGAGCAAAGAATTAAATCGAGGGCCATCCATTCACTCTCTTTCTACCACCTCGAATAGACATCTCTATGAAGTAGTTATACTCAGAGCTGCCCCGGGGACACAAGTAAAAATTTTCTTCTGCTTATCCCTATTATCTTTCTAAACTTGAAAATTAAAGCAAGGTTTTCTTGTTTGGTTGGTTCGTTTGGCTTAGATTTTCGAGACAGTGTTTCTATGTGTAGCCCTGGCTGTCCAGGAACTCCCTCTGTAGACCAGGCTGGCCTCGAACTCAGAAATCCGCCTGCCTCTGCTCCCCAAATTCTGGGATTAAAGGTGTGCACCACCACTGCCAGACAGCAAGGGTGTTTGTTTATTTGTTTGTTTGTTTGTTTGTTTTAATGAGACCATGATTATATCTTTGGAGGCTTTAGGCTTATGGGACTTATGGGCCTCAGAAAACTGGGCATGATACTTCCAGAGGACCCTGCTACACCCATATACCCAGGGCATATACCCAGAGGATTCCCGGCATGCAATAAGGACACATGCTCCACTATGTTCATAGCAGCCTTATTTATAATAGCCAGAAGCTGGAAAGAACCCAGATGTCCCTCAATGGAGGAGTGGATACAGAAAATGTGGTATATTTACACAACGGAATACTACTCAGCAATTAAAAACAATGAATTCATGAAATTTTTAGGCAAATGGTTGGAACTGGAAAATATATCCTAAGTGAGTGTCTTAGTTAGGGTTTTACTTCTGTGAACAGACACCATGACCAATGCAAGTTCTATAAAAGACAACATTTAATTGGGTTTGGCTTACATGTTCAGTGGTTCAGTCCATTGTCATCAAGGCAGAAACATGGCAGCATCCAGGCAGATATGGTGCAAGAGGAGCTTAGAGTTCTATATCTTCATCTGAAGACTGCTAGTAGAAGACTGACTTCCAAGCAGCCAGGGTGAGGGTCTTAAGCCCACACCCACAGTGACACACCTACTCCAACAAGACCACACCTCCTAACAGGGTCACTTCCTGGGCCAATCATATACAAACCATCACATTCCACTCCCTGGGCCCCATAGGCTTGTTCAAACATGAGTCTATGGGGGCCATACTTAAACATAATATAATGCAAAATACATTTAGTCCAACTTCCAAAGTCTGTAACAGTCTCAACAGTGTTAAAAGTCCAAAGTTCAAGGCTTGTTCCACTCCCTGTTAGCAGCTTTCCTTGGCAGGCATCCTGTGGCTCTGGCATCTTTAACATCTTGGGGTCCCCAAGTCAATTTCAGCTTCACAGCTTCTTGTTCCAATGTCTGAGATCCACACATGACCTTCTGTGCATCTCCAAAGAGCTGGTGTCACTTCTCCAACTCTGCCCACTGTAGCACTCTAAGTTCAGGTTGATCCACTCCGCTGCCACTGCTGTTCTTCGTGGTCATCCCATGGTACTGGCATCTCCAATATGCTAGGGTCTTCCACTGCAACTATGCTTCACCAAAGCCTTTCATAGGCTCTCTTCATGGTACCAAGCCTCAACTCCTTTGCATGACCCCTTCAGTCCTGGGCTGTCAATTACAACTGAGGGTGCACTTTCACCACTGGCCTTCCATGGCCTCTCACAGTGCCAAGCCTCAGCTGTTCTTCATGATGCTTTCATGCCTTCAAAGCCAGTACCACCTGGGTGATTCTTACACATTACCAAGTACAGCTGCAGCATGAGGTACAACCTTGGCTATCTCTGGAATACAGCTTCTTTATGCTCTCAAAAAACACTTTCCAGATGATTTCACCTAAGTGATGCTGGCCTTTTCTTAATCACCACTAATTTCTTAGCTCCAGCTAACCAGCATCAATTGTCCCAGTAGTCTCCTTCTCCTCTTGAATATAAAGTCAGAGACACATGGCCGAAGCTGCTGAGTTCTGCTGCTTGCAGGAGCTGGAACACTGGCCCCTTGTTCTACTACGTTATCACTAGCTTCCTTTTTCCCAGCTCGCTGCCTAAATTGGCTGTCCTGAATCTTGCTCCATAAACTGACTTTGAACTCAGAGATCTGCATCCCTGTCTCCTAAGCACTGGGATTAAAGGTGTAGTTCACCAAGCCTGGATTTAAGTTGTTCTTCACCTAGAATTTGCTCTGTTCTAGGCTGGCCTTGAACTCAGAGATCTGCTTATCTTTGCCTCCTGGGATTAAAGACCTGGATCTAAATTTAGCTGGGTGTAATCTTGCCTCAAGGTCACCACTCCCTTAATACAATTTAATATCCTTGAATTCAGTTCCATTTCACTTCCTGGAGTCCCTATAATACTCAAACTATATATTTTGTGCTTTTCCTTTCTCAGCTTGCTATGTTTATTCAAAATTCTCTTCATCAGACTTAACCAGAGAACAAAGTCTTTGTTGGACTTTTTTGAGACTTCCTTTGCAGATGCAATTAATATAAATCTCTTTACCTTAGCCCTAGGCAGTCTCTTCAGACAATGGCAAAAAGCAGACATGTTCTTTACCAAAACATCACAAAAATGGTCTCTCAGCCACATATTAAAGTTCTTCTCCACTGAAACCTCTTGGGCCATCAGGCCTACACAGTTCAAATGACCCTCAGCACCACTATCTTCCATATTCCTACTAGGCTGGCCCATTAAGCCCCACTTAAAACATTTCATGGCTTTCCAAATCCAAAGTCCCAAAATCCACATTCTTCCAAACAAAAGCATGGTCGTACTTATCACAGCAATACCCCACTCCCTGGTACCAAATTCTATCTTAGTTAGGGTTTTAGTGCTGTGAACAGACACCATGACCAATACAAGTTCTATAAAAGACAACATTTAATTGGGTTTGGCTTACAGGCTCAGTGGTTCAGTTCTGGGCCAATCATATACAAACCATCACAGTGAGGTAACCCAATCACAAAAGAATACACATGGAATGCACTCACTGATAGCCCAGAAGCTCTGAATACCCAAGACACAATTCACATATCAAATGATTCCCAAGAAGGAAGGAGAGGGCCCAGGTTCTGGAAAGGCTTAATGCAGCAATGTAGGGGATTACCAAGACAGAGAAGTGGGAGGGAGTTGATTGGGGAATGGGTGGAGAGAAGAGGGCTTATGGGACTTATGGGGAGGGGAAAACTGGGAAAGGGGTAATCATTTGGAATGTAAACAAAGAACATAGAAATTTTTTTTAAAAAATTTTTAAGAAGGAGTTGAGGCTTTGGCACCATGAAAAGAGCCTATGAGAGGCTATTGGTGAAGCCTAGTTACAGCAGAAGACAGCAGTGTTTTGGAGTTGCCAGTGCCATGTGATGACCACTAAGAACAGCAGCAGCAGTGGAGTACAGGCAGCTGGAGCCCAGATGACAAGGTGTGTGCTACAAAGGGCAACAGGAGAAGTGACCCAAGCCCTTGGGGGAGCCTGGAAGATTGTGAATTGGATCCCAGACACTGAACCATTGGAGTTTAGGTTTTGCTTTTGATTGTGACTGTGTCCTGATATTTTTCCCTCTTTGAGGAAGAAAGTAATTTAGTGGAACTCACAGTTAAGAGACTTTGGATTTTTTAAAGACTTTGAATTTTAAAAGATATCGGGCATTTTAAAAGGATTGAACTTTTAATATGTAAAGCCTGTGGGACTTTTAAAGTTATTTAGATCTTGGGGATGAATAAGAAAGTAAGGGTTGAGGCTTAATAGTGATGTGTTTGCGTGAAGTTGACAAGGGGTCAATTGTGCTGGCTGGTTTTGTGTGTCAACTTGACACAGGCTGGAGTTATCACGGAGAAAGGAACTTCAGTTAGGGAAGTGCCTCCATGAGATCCAGCTGTGGGGCACTTTCTCAATTAGTGATCAAGGGGGTAGGGCCCCTTGTTGGTGGTACCATCTCTGGGCTGGTATTCTTGGGTTCTATAAGAAGCAATCAGTAAAGAAACATGCCTCCATGGCCTCTGTATCAACTCCTGCTTCCTGACCTGCTTCAGTTCCAGTCCTGACTTCCTTTGGCTTGGCGGTCTACAGCAATATTTCCACAGTGTGAGCTGAATAAACCCTTTCCTGCCCCCCACAAAAAGCTTTGTTTCACATCATTAAAAATGTGTTCCAGCTGAAATGTAAACATAGAATATAGAAAATAAAAATAACTAAAAAAAAAAAAAAAAATGTGTTCCAGGCCAGGAAGTGGTGGCACACGCCTGTAATCCCAGCACTTGGGAGGCAGAGGCAGGCGAATCTCTGAGTTCCAGGACAGCCTGGTCTACAGAGTGAGTTCCAGGGCAGCCAGGGCTATACAGAGAAACCCTGTCTCGAAAAACCACACACACACACACACACACACACACACACACAAAAAGTGTTCCCTGAAATAAATAAATAAATAAATAAATAAATAAATAAATAAAACAATTAAACCAGAAAAAAAAAGAGATTGCCCAAATAATGAGTTTATAGGCATTTTGAGGGACACATATATAAAATAATTTTTTTTATTTTGGTTTTTTTCGAGGCAGGGTTTCTCTGTATAGTCCTGGCTGTCCTGGAACTCACTCTGTAGACCAGGCTGGCCTTGAACTCAGAAATCTGCCTACCTCTGCCTCCCAAGTGCTGGGATTAAAGGCGCGCGCCGCCGCCGCCGCCGCCACCACCCGACCAAAATAATTTTTAATTATTTAACTTTTTGTTGATTCTTTGTGAATTTCACATCATCCACTCCAATCTCACCCATGACCCTGACCCTTTATACCCTCCTTCTGCCCCACACTCCAAAAGGAAAAAAAAAAAAAAAACTCATTGTGGAAGCCGTGGCGTGTCCCACGGTATACCATTTTGCCCTCAATTCTTTGCAAATGTTCACTGCAATGAGTCAGAGGTCTGGTTTGAGGCCCCTGTCTTCCGCTCCACTATCGGTCCCGGATGCTCACTGGGACTCCTTTTGGATAGCCTGTTGTTGCCCTGAGTCATGGAGATCCTGCAGCTTTGAATCTGTAGACCGGCCCGTTCACTCCTCCAGCCGCTCGTTGATGGGGTGGATATTGGAGTGGGCTAACTCAAAGCCCTCTCCATCTTGGCCTGGCTGGTACCTGAGCTGGTCAGCCTGCCAGCTCTCCTCACCCACACCACCGGGGTGGGCTCTCCAGAATCGCCCTGGCTTGCTCATCCAAGGCCACCCTCAGTAAGTGGCCCGACCACTCCCACGTTCATGCCCTTGTTAGTAGCTCACCCTCAACCACCACCACCAGGGCAGCTCTGCTGTGCTCTCAGGGCCACCTCTCCCCAGGATGCCCAGGCAGGGGGTGGGGCTAGCTCTGTACAGCCCTCAGACACCAAAATGGCTCCAGGTGGCAGACCAGACCAGAGATACCCACCAGGGTGATATCAGAACTCCCCCTCCCCCACTGCTATAGGTAGGGCCATGGACCCAGATATGGCCCCAGGAGGAAGGATAGGCCAGAACCCCACCAAGGCTTTAGGAGGCATCACCGGCTACTCAAATTAGGCTGTTTGTAACTACGTTGGAGTCTCCGGCTCTGCCTCTCTTCACTGTGCATACACCCTTTTGCTTCTCTCCCTCTTCCTTCTCTCCACCACTTATTTGCTTATCTTAGTGGTGCCCGGGGCCTCTGGGTGTCTGGGGTCATCTCAGGAGTGGTCTTAAGAGCACATGACCCCACCCATGCCGTATGGTACCAGGCAGGGGTCTTTTTGGACATAATCTGCCCATCCAGGCTTGTGTGGCATTGAACAAGGGTCATCTCTGGCTTGCTCCCGAACCAGGCCAAGTGGCCCTGGACTGGGGGTGGGAGGGTCCTCCATAAAATTTTAAAGGGCCCATCAGGTAAAAATACTTGCCACAAAACTGTTTGCCTGAGTTGGATCCCAGGAATCAGAGGAAGAGAACTGACTCCAATGAGTTGTTAGGACCTGCACAGGTACTGTGTCCCGTGCACACTTACACTGTCACACGGGCAGACATGATGATATAAGCGAAGTTTATGTTTAGAAAGTTAAAAAAAAAAAAAAAAAAAAAAAGCAGAGCTGAAGGAATGGCTCAACAGGTAGGAGCATGTGCAGCTCTTGCAGGGACGCAGGCCCGATTTCAAACAAATCCCTGCATCAAGCAGATCGGCCATGCTCTCCCGGCCTGCAAAGGTCTTGAGGCACGCATTGATCATACAGGCCGGCTGGCACACACATGCACATAAATAGAAATAAATCGATAGATCATTGTAAACTTAAAAGCCTGGTTTTTTTTAAATTAATTTTAAAATATGCTTTTGTGTATCTTCTTGAGGAAAAAAAAGCACATGTTTTTTTGCAAGGGATTGACTTTGTGAGCCAGTGAAATGCTAAATGAGTGTGCTTGCTCCCAAGTCGGATAATCTGAGCTTGGTCCTTATAAACCACATAGTTAAAGGAGAAAACTGAGTCTTGCTGATTGTCCTCTGACATCACATGGATGCTGTGTTATGCATGGTCCCATACATATGTGTGTGTGTATGTGTGTGTGTGTATGTGTGTGTGTTATATGTGTATATATATATATATATATTCCCATACATATATATAAATACATATACTTAAAATTTATTATGTTAAAAATAGATAATTTTAAAATGAAAAAGGAAATCAAGTTAGTTCACTCAGTTTTAGTGATTTTTCAATTAAGTTAATCTATCTGCTATATTGGCAGATTCTAAAACTTCATTCTGAAATAGAATAAAATAAAAATGGAATGCCATATAGGAACCGGATGATGGGGCAAAGGAAGGGCTTGGAGAGAGGATCAAGCAAAAATGAAGATGGATGAAAAACTTCAGGGGGAAACTAACTACTCTGTAAGCTACTTAAAAATACTTAAAGGAGTGTTCTAGTTTGCTTCATGTTACTGTGACAGAACACTAAACAGCAGTCACTTGGGGAGGAAAGTGTTTGTTACATCTTGTAACCTCCAGTTCACTGTTCATCGCTGAGGGCCGGCCAGGCCAGGCCAGTGGGAGTCTGGAGGCAGGAACTGAGGCACAGACTATGAAAGAACGCTGCTTCCTGGCTTGCTCTCAGACACATGCTTGGCCCTCCCTATAGAGCCCAGGCTCACCCCTGCGGGGGTGACAGTGCCCACAGTGAGCTGGACCTCCCATACCAATTAGCAATTTAAACAAAATGTCCCCAGAAACAAGCCTGTAGGCCAATCTTACGGAAGCAAGTCCTCAATTGAAGCTCCCTTTTCCCAGGTGTGTCAAGTCGACAACTGACGCTAGCCATGGTGAGGAGTCGGGACAGAAATACACTGCTTGGGTGGTCAGTGCTGGTCTCCAGACACCATGTTATTAAACAAACACCCCAGTGCCAGTCACAAGAGACACCTTATGAGTTGCTGGCTGGAGAAGTCCTCCAGGGTCCCACCACAATTCAGGCCATTGTCTTTGTTCTTGGTTGCCCACAAGAACTAGACGGTAAAAACCCATCAGGGAATGCACCCTACACTTTCATTACAAGATACGGGAAATCAAGCTGGGACTAACCGAATCCTTCTCCCCGCTGGCCAGATTCCCTTGGGTCAGAAGGAAAAGCGGCCACCAGAGGAGAAAGGTCAACAACTGTCTTATCCAACTGGCCTCTGAGTGTTATAATCCAAGCTTTCCAGGCAGGAAGTGCCCACGAGGACAATAAGTGGCATGACTGTTATGGGATAGCACAGCACTGTCTCATGGGATAGCACAGCACTGTCATGGGATAGCGCAGCACTGTCTCATGGGATAGCACAGCACTGTCTTATGGGATAGCACAGCACTGTCTCATGGGATAGCACAGCACTGTCTTATGGGATAATATAACACTGTCTTATGGGATGACATAACACCTCTGATTATATTGGAGGCCCACACCACAGAAGAGAATTTGTGCCTGACACTGTAAGCCTGCTCAAAAGTTCATGGCTGGAGAGGTCACAGGTCATAGGAGGGAACATACTATTGTGTTCCTGCTATCTAGTTTTTTCACTAGATGGATGTCTCTTCAAGCTGTCTTTTAAATATTTATGTTTACACTTATGGAATAGCAATACTCTTGGTTTTGGTCAGAGAAGCTCCTTCTTAAGGGGGAGGTTTACGAGGCCCCAGCCCTAGCTAAGGAACTATTGTCAGTTAATAGCTAATTGGAGATGGACGGCACTGTAAGTTTCCCATGGTCTAGGGTTCTTTATTTGTTTTCTTCCTACTACTGCAATAAAGTCTTCTGATGAAAGCAAAGTTGTGGAGGAAAGATTTATTTTAGCTTACAGTTCCAGAAGGATACACTTGTCCCGGCAGGGAAGACATGGCCGGAGGCTAGGAAGGCACCGAGGTAGAAGCAGCCGGCCATCAGGTCACACTCAGCGAGCGGAGAATGAATGAAAAGCTTACCACCAGTGACGCACTTCCTCTATCTAGTGAGGCTACATCCCCTAAAGATTCTGCAGCCTTCCCCAAACAGTGCCACCATTGGGGTCTGGGCATTCAAACACGTGAACCTATTGGGGACATTTCACATCCAAACTGTAACACCCGTGTTCCATAACCATGTTCATGCAAGCAACCCAAATTAAACTCATGATTTTTTTTTGTCATTTAAAAGGACAAGAAAGTAAGAGAAAACTTGCTGGGAAGAAGGGTTCTTAGAAGGATTGGGAGGAAATGAGAGAGACTGAAGCAGGGCTGACTACAGCCAAAATACATTACATACTTGGATGTGAATAACAAAAAAATGTTTAAATTAAAAAAGTAAAAATCAAAACAGACCACATTTCTTGCAATTTTTTTAAAAAAAGGGAGGATGGTTTCTATTCTACATCTCAGAATAATGTGTAATAGGAAATACTGCATTCTCTGCGTACATTGGCTTATATACTTAAGAACACCTAGAAGGATTGATCTTAGTATTTAAATTAAATACTATGATATGGTATTATTGTAATTCTGATATCATTTTAAATGTCGATGATATACTTTCATATGACCTCAGGCAACCAGTCGGAAAACTTAATGACAATCTTATATTTTTAAAAAATAAGCACTACTCTATTTTATCAGCCATTATTTTAAGTGTTAAGAATTGACCCTTAGGCCTTACACATAAATGCTGATGGACCTACATTTCTAACTCATGTTTTGTTTTGTTTTTTTGTTTCGATAATATACAGGGTCTCCTGCAGTTGGCTTGCAACTACATATGATACAGACCCAGCTATGCTCAAGCAAGCAGTAAGCCTCCTCTCTCTGCCTCTAAGGACAGGCACATACCACCAAGCCAAGAAGTTATCACTTTTTAGTGAAGATTCTAATCCACATTATAGCTATATAAGATTTGGTTCACACAACTAATCTTCACATAAATTGACTCCTTTTAAGACAATGTGTCTTTAAAGTACAGAAAGACTGGAGAGATTTGAAGAGCAAATTCAAATAAATCTGACCCAAGTTGATAGCTCTCTTTGTCCTTAATAACAGAATCATGATCTCCTGCTTTTCATTCCCTAACTGTTCAGTGTTGAAGATCATCATAACATCAACCTTTGTTGGTAAATATCAAACCTGCCAACCCAGTTGTACATGGTGTTGTTGGCCAAGAAATACACAACTAATTGAGTTTAGTCTTCCTGGGCATAGGGCTTTTAGTACTTGACTCTACCACATTTTTTCTCTCCACAGTCAATCAATTCAGCCTGGTCTTTAACTTAGAAAAAGGGAGTAAGTCCACAAAATACTCTGCTTTTTGCCAATTAAAAAAAAAAAAAGAAAGAAAGAACTAAAAGCTATTCCTTGTGAACCTTCCAAGATTAACTTAAAATTCAATCCCTTCTCTTGGGGTTGGTTATGGCACAGCAGGTACAAGAGCCGACCAGCCCTCTGGGACCGCGTCCCAGCTGGGAAGCTCACTCCTGATCTTGAGGCTCTAGCACCATTAGCAGAAAACACCCTGTGAAGGTTCCTGGGGGACTGAATTCAGTCCTTTTGTCTGCCTGGTGAAAAACATAATAATTCTCTGACAATTCCCTTCGGACGACTCCCTCGGGAATATCACACACAACACAAAGCCTACCCAATTGAATAACAGGCTCACGAAAGAAAGGGCTGTCCCTTGAAGTTGCTGGTCTTTCAGCCTCAATTTGAGTTTAGTTTGTTATCAAAAGTTAATTTACTACCCCAGACCTGGTGTACTTACTGAGGCAAGCCTATGTTCCCTGCTACTTGAGAAACTGAGGCAGGCAGGAAAATTGCAAGTTCATGACTTGCCTGGTTTGACTTACTGAGATTCTGCCTCAAAATAGAAAGTAAAAATCAGGATAGAATTTGTCCCAACGGTAGAATGATTGCCTATCATGTACAACCCTGGGTTCAGCCCTGAATTCAATACTCCGGTACTGAAAAAGAAAACAAGGGTTGGGAGGGAAAGAAAGGAAACAAAGAGAAAAGGATTGGGGCTAGTAAGTGTGCTTGGCATTGCGCCTGACTCCTGAGACTGCTTGGTAGGGAGAGAAATGACACCTGTCCTCCGTGTACATGTGCTGTGA
Source organism: Apodemus agrarius (assembly GCA_964023405.1). NCBI lineage: Eukaryota > Metazoa > Chordata > Mammalia > Rodentia > Muridae > Apodemus > Apodemus agrarius. The sequence continues at coordinate 89,464,722 of OZ030016.1, forward strand.
GATGAAACTCCCACCCCTCCCCACCATGAAGAAGTAATGAAAAAAATAAAGAAAAAATGCATTATTATCTCAGACTTTAATATCATTTCTATTTTAGGAAAAATATATTAAGACAATATTAAATATAAGTGCAGATAGTAAAAATATCAGAAAACACTTAAGAGTTTTGCTGAGTAACTATGAAATTTAGTATAGGCCAAGTAATGAATTAATATTTCATTTGCTAGCTTTTCTCCTTTCGGATGCATCCTTTTAAACACTACATTATTTTATGTGTATGGTTGCTTTGTTTGTATGCATATTTGTGCCTGGTGCCCATGGAGGCCGGAAGAGGATCCCCTGGAACTGGAGTTACAGAAAGCTGTGAGCCTCCGTGTAGATGCTGGAGGTTGAATTCTCATGCTCTCTAAGAGCAGCAAGTGTTCCTAACCACTGAGCCACGTCTCCAGCCCCCAGAGCTGAAGGTTTTACACTAACTCTATCTAAAACATATTTCTGAGCCAGTGAGATGGCTCAGGGGTAGGAACATTGTCAACTTGACATGAACATAGGCATATCTGGGCAGGAGTCTTAGATGAAAAGATTCCTCCATAAAATTTGCCTAGCTGCGCAGTGGTGGCCAGTATCTTGAATCCCAGCATTTGTGAGGCAGAGACAAGTGGATATCTGAGTTTGAGGCCAGTATAGTCTACAAATCTAATCCAGGACAACCTGGGTTATTACACAGAAAAACTCATCTTAAAAAATCAAAAACCAGGGGCTGGAGAGATGGCTCAGCGGGTAAGAGCACTGACTGCTCTTCCAAAGATCATGAGTTCAAATCCCAGCACCCACATGGTGGCTTACAACAATCTGTAAAGAGATCTGTACTTACATATAATAAATAAATAAATCTTTAAAAAAAAAAAAGACTTGCCTATAGGTAAATCTGTGTGACACTTGTGAAGGCCCAGCACACTGTGGGTATACCTCTGGGCAGATAGTCCTAAACTGTATAAGAAACAGGCTTGAATTAGAAACAATGAATTCATGAAATTCTTAGAGAAATGAATGGAGCTAGAGAGCATCATACTAAGTGAGGTAACCCAGTCTCAAAAGAATACCCATGGTTTTCACTCACTGATAAGCGGATATTAGCCTAGAATCTTGGAACACCAAAGACACAATCCACATACCAAATGATGTCTGACAATAAGGAAGGAGTGGACACTGGTGCCGGAAAGGATCAAAGCATCAGTGTACGGGAATACCAGAACAGGGAAGTGGGAAAGGGGTGGATGGGGGAACAGGGGGAGGGAAAAGGGCATGTGGGACCTTTGGGGGGTGGGGAACCAGAAAAAAGGGAAATGAAATGTAAATATAGAATATATCCAATAAAAAATTAATAAAAAAAAAGAAACAGGCTTGAGCAAGTCATGAAAGACAAGGCAGTAGGCAGCATGCCTGCGTGGAATCTGCTTCAGTTTCTGCTTCCAGGTTCCTGCCTGAGTTCCCATCCGGAATTCCTTCAGTGATGGGTGATGGAACATGAAGTGGACCCTTCTGTCCAGGATGCTTTAGGTAATGATGTTTTATCACAGCAATAGCAACTCTAACTAAGACAGACACTTGCTTCAAACACTAATGACCTGAGTTCCCTCCATGGGACCCACACAAGAGAACTGACTTTGTCAAGTTGTCCTCTGACCTCTTCACAAGCACCTTTGCACACACACACATACACACACGGAGATACACAAACACACACACAGACACAGACTCACAAACACACACACATACAAATACACAGAGAGATACATAGACACAAACACACACAGACAGACACACAAACACACAGACATACAAATGCACACAGAAAGATACACAGACACAAACACAAACACACAGACACACTCATACACACACACTTTCACAAAATAAAATAAGTATTTTATTGACATAGAAATATTTTTAATTTTTTCATTTTTTAAACACTGTATGATTCCCGGGGAAATTAAAACCTTAAATAAATCACCAACAAAAGAAGAATTTGTGGGATAAATAGTGGAGAAAAGTTCTTAGAATTGACCCATTAGTTACAAGTTCTTTCCTTGCTAAATCAGAGAAATTATAGGATGGCAGATAAAAAGGCATATATAAGTGCATGTTGATGGAATAACTCCTATCACAAGAGATCATTTTAAGACATCTACTGTTAATAACAAAGAATGAGGAATTATTATTTACATGCAAACACTAGTTTTAATTTTTTAACATTGTGTGTGCTGGATAGATATATTCTATATTTACACATGGCTGGATCCACACATATGAAGGTCAGTTCTCTTCTTCCAATATATGGGTCCCTAAGACATAACTCAGGTCGTCAGGCTTGGTATCAAGTGCCTGTACCTGCTAAATCATGTTACAGAGCTAGTTTGCAAACAACTGAAAATAACCCAAAAATTTATGTAAACCTATTGCACGGAAGAAACCTCTTGACTGCTTCAAAAGCATAGGTTTTTCCCCCAGCCTGAATAGTTACTAGGTTTCTTTAATTTACCTAGTTACATAATTGCATCTGTGTCCCTTGTAAACAAACAGTTCTATTGCCTCACAGTTCTGGGTCTGTGGGTTTGTACCTCTGTTTCCCTGTGGAGGTTGAAAGCTTCATGGTGATTTGTTCTTTCCCCAACCCTCTGCCTTCTTTCCTTATTTTTTGCCATTCCTCCTTTTTTTTTTTTTCAGTTTTGGTAAAAGTGGGTTGAAAACAATCAAAAGGAATTTAATGTGAAAAGAAATGCAGGTTCTAGGACCTATTGTTGACTAAGTATCCCCATAAAGAGAATATAAACACCTAATGACTTTTAACATCCTCTGTACTCCTACCCATGTGCTTTCTATGCAAGGTAGCTGATTTCCCACACACAGAACTCTCCCTGGCTCTAAACAGAGCTCTGCATGCACAGGACGCACGGGGGTGTAGTTCAGGGGGAGAACGTGGGTGAGTTAGCATGCCCATGCAGCGTCGATTTCAAGGCCACCTTCTGCTGGTGTGTTGCAGTAATTACTTTGGTTGCTGGCAAACTAGAAGGCTTTGTATATTGGCATTTATGGGAAACATGTAAGATGTACTGTCTTTTCTTTCAAGGGTGTTAAGCTTTCAAAATGTACAATAGAGGCTTCAATAGCCAGTTGCTACCCTGCATCTACTTTCTCTGGTTTGCTGATTTCAGCAAGAGACTGTCATCCCAGGGACTGTGAAGTCTGGACAGGCTCATAAACTAAGGTGTCTATAATCAAAGTATGACTCAAGATCGCATCTTGTTCTCAAAAGTTGACGTTACTCAGCAACTGTGCCACTTTAAAGGTTTTTGTCTTTTGCAAACAACATAAGAAAGTTGGGACCTAAGTACTCAGAACAAGGAGCAGAGTCACCTGCGTGTTAGAAATAAGACCACCGTAGGACTTCTTTTGATGGCCTGACTCCCTTCATAATCACACTTAAGACACAGCACTCTTTGGCAGAGGCAACTTTGCTTTGAATTATGTGATCATTTTCCTGAGATTCCCCATGAGTTCTAACAGCGATTAATCCTAATATGTTACCCACAAAGCCCAGGAAACATGGTTAAGCAGCTAAGAGCACTTGGTGCTTTTGCAAAGAACCTGGGGTTCAGTTCCCAGAACCCACAAAGTGGCTCCCAACCACCCAGAACTCCAGTTCCAGAAGACCTGACACCTCTGATGAGCTTCTTTGGCACCAGGCCTGCTCCCAGTGCAAGGACTCACATGAAGGGGAAACACTCATACACATAAAAACAAAATAGATAAACCTAAAATTTAAAAAAAAGAGGAAAACATTTAATTCCTCCACAGACATTGGTTAATTAGGTTACATATTTGATTTTTTAAATTTATTCTTGCCGGGCAGTGGTGGCGCATGCCTTTAATCCCAGCACTTGGGAAGCAGAGGCAGGCAGATTTCTGAGTTCGAGACCAGCCTGATCTACAGAGTGAGTTCCAGGACAGCCAGGGCTACACAGAGGAAACCCTGTCTCAAAAAACAAAACAAAAAACAAAAAAAAATTATTCTTCAGGGGGGTACCATATAAGTAAATAATGACAACAAACCTTTAACTACCAATAATGACAACATTTTAGGCTGTTCTTTATCTCTTCCATGCTGCTGGTGATCAAATCTATGCACATACGTGTTAACACTACATACACACATGGCAGATCTTTGTTTTTGAACATTTTCAAGATGCTCCCATATGTCCCTATTTCTCTTAACACTCTGGACATGGTAAGTTATTTCTATGCCAAAGAATCTCTTAAAACATCCCAGTTTAATCTACTAATGGCTTTTCTTCTTCTAAAACAAAATGCTCGGGGCAGTATTCTAATGGCTACATCGTCAGAGTGGAAATAAGGATCCTTTGAAACTGAAAAGGACTTCCTAGAATGCAGTCTTTGAAGGCTTTGTCTTATGTCCAGGAATCTAAGTAATCGATCAGTAAGGGATATTTGGTAAGGATTTTTTATCTTATAAAATCATTTTACTCTAGTAATATTTTAAAATAAAATATCTCTCATTAGATGGCAATTTCATACATATAAATAATGTATTTTGATCATGTCCACCCACATCTCATGCCTCTGAGCACATCCTTCTTCCTACTTTATGTCTTTTTTGTTTTGTTTTCTTTTGCTGTTGTTTGTTTTTTGGTTCTTTGGAGCCTGCACAGTCCTTTAGCATTGCTTGCTGGAATATTGTCTCTGACGAATAAAGGATTTCAGCAGCTTTGTAGGGTATGTGTCGTTAATGAGAATTTGCATGTAAAAAACGGCTTTAAAATAATACATACAGCTGGGCATAGAAACACATACCTGTATCACAGCACTTGGGAGGTAGAAGTAGGAGGATCAAGAGTTCAAGGCCATCCTTGGCTACACAGCGAGTTTGAAGACAGCCTGGGCTACATGAGACCCTGTTTCAAAAGACAAACAGAAAATACATTACTCAAAACCACACTCCCTTTGTGGGGTGCATTTTTCTCATCTATAAAATTACAGTCTCACACTAGGTAAGCATTAAGCATCATAACTTCCGCTCCACGGGTGCTCCTCAGCTCAGGAAACTCTCCAGGCAGAGTCAAGGCCAGCCCTCACCTGCCTGCTCCTAGCTCCTCTCAGAGACTCTTCTTAACTGCTCTACTTCAGAACCTCATCTTAATCAGTTAAGTCACGTGGACCAGTGTCCTGGAGGCTGAACCTTCCTTTTCAAATATACTTATATGAAAATAAAACTTAAAAAGACATCTAGGGCCGGGCAGTGGTGGCGCAGGCCTTTAATACCAGCACTTGGGAGGCAGAGGCAGGTGGATTTCTGAGTTCGAGGCCAGCCTTGTCTACAGAGTGAGTTCCAGGACAGCCAGGGCTACACAGAGAAACCCTGTCTCGAAAAACAAAACAAACAAACAAGATGTGTGGCCATTAGAATTTCCCCAGGGATTGCAAACTCAGTTCAAGAATATGACTATGATCAACTTGAGTTTACTCCAGAGCCTCAGGAGGGATAAGCTGCCTCCACCTAAATCAATCAGTGTTGCAAATTACCTCAAGAGACTCAAGAACAGAATCACATGGTCATAGATGCAGAAAAGGCATTTAGACGGACTCCAGCATCTTTTCACATTAAAAGTTCTGAAGAAACCCAGAACAGAAGGAAGATGTCTCAACATAGAAATGCTATATATGACAAACATTCAGCTCACATCGTGGTGATGCAATGTTCCACAGATACCTCTTATATCCTTATGTTATATGGGACTGCAACTTTTGCTTGGCCTCTGGGCCAAAGTGAATAATACATCATGAAGTGGCTCAAGACTTGAGACTGCTATTCCTCCTGTGCATTCGGCCTGTTTGTTTAACCTGCTCTTAAGAGAACAATTAGAACATAGAGATCAAGGAGAGGGCCCTGGTCCTGGAAAGGCTTGATGCAGCAATGTAGGAGATTACCAGGACAGAGAAGTGGGAGGGGGTTGATTGGGGAATGGGCGGAGGGAAGAGGGCTTATAGGACTTATTGTGAGGGGGGAACTGGGAAAGGGGAAAAATACATTTGGAATGTATTGTTTAAATATTAAATATAAAATAGATAGATAGATAGATAGATAGATAGATAGATAGATAAGGAGGAAATTTTAAAAAAGAGAGAGAGAGAGAACGATGTAACAGCCAACCTCACTTGCCTGAGATTTCCCATGCAATCACTCTTTACAACTTAAGATAATGCACTGTTGTCATCTGAAGTTATATGCTCTTCCATGCCCTGATCCTGATAATGTATGCTTATCATTTGCTGAAAGTAGCAAATATAAGCGTTGGAAGCAACTTCCTAAAAATCTACCATAAAAGACAGAAGAAACCATTAAAGGATTATTAATTGATAAATAATGATGTTTGCTGTCTGAGTCAGTTGGGATCAGTTGGAGTCAATGACAATCTTGTAAAACTCTGTTAGAGATTTCTGTAAGTATCTCATTCCTTCCCCCATGTGATAAGTTCTACAGTGTTCAGTAAAGAAAAAGGAAAACAAACAGATATAGAGAATACTAGTTCAATCCTATATTGGTAAATGTTTTAGTTAGGGTTTGCATTGCTCTGAAGAGACACCATGACCAAGTCAACTCTTACAAATGTCAACATTTAATTGAGGCCAGTTTACAGGTTCTGAGGTTCAGTCCATTATCATCATGGCAAGAAGCACGGCGCCATGAAGGCAGGCATGGAGCTACATCTTGCTCTGAAGGCATCCAGAAGACTATCTTCCAGGCAGCTAGGATGAGGGTCTCAACCCCGTCCCTACAGTGACATGCTTCCTCCAACAAGGCCACACCTCCTAATATTGCCATTCCCTGGGTCAAGCATATCCAAACACATGAGTCTATGGGGCCAAACCTATTCAGACCACTACAGTAACCAGTCCTATATCTGTGAATATCTATTCTTTTTCCCTAGAATATATGTATCATTAAATGAAAACCTTAGTGCCAGATATGGGATACCCCTCAAGCAGTTATTAGTCAGGGAAAACCCCAGAGATGTCCAAAACAACACAGCCTATTCTGTTGTTCATACCTGTGGACCACAAGTAGATGGTAAGGTCCTAATGATGACTTTCTAGAGAAACAACTCATCAGTTACAAGACATAGAGAAATCAAACTGAAGAAAGCTTGTCTGGAAACTTACTTTTATTAACCCACTTTCACAGTTCTGGAGGATGTTATGCAGACCATTGGAAGAGAAAAGTCATCACTGGAGCAATATTACCCTGTGGCAAGCCTGAATGCTATACTTTCTAGGCAAGATGTGCACAGTAGTACAGTAATGGGATGACTGTTGTAGTTATAATAACCACTTTCTGGTTGGATTGAAGGCCCACTCCACAGGAGGAAGTTTGTGACTCATGTTATAAACTTGATGAAAAATCCATGGCTAGGTAGGTCATAAGACTGGGATGGAAATCTACTACCGTTGTCTTGTTAAATGGACATGTGTCAGACTGTCTCCTAAATATTTGTGCTAATAAACATAATTATTGCCCTCAACTTCAGCTAGAGAATCTTCTCTCTGTAGTAGTTAACATAGAGTCTCTCTGCAGTTACCATAGAGACTCATAACTGCCCAAAGTGCTGAGACCAAATGACTGAGAAAGACTTAGGCTTGAGACATCTGTATCACATCTACTCCCACCCTCACCCTTACTCCCAAAGCTCAGGGAACATAATGGAATTGAAGGAAGAAACAAAGGTAAGAGCTGGAAGATGGGCAGAAGTGCCGGGAAATGCTGTCTTCTGGACATGGCGCAGCCACTGAACCCACGAACTCACTGCAGATGTGTTCAGCTGCACAAGAACTGTGCAAGATCAAGCCATTAAGAACAATGTTCCAGCAATGTTGGGACTGGAACGTCATGCTTACTAGTGCAGTTCCTGACCCTCTGAGATACATTCATAGCCCCTCTATAACTACTGAGAACTCTCCCCATTGAGTAACCACACTATAGTAACGCATGCCAGTAAATATATATTAATATTTATAATTATAAGATATGGTAGGTACATTATGTTCTGTCCTATAGAGTCAGGTCCATTCATTGCTCCTCTTTAACTACACATTGTCCAACAATTATCACATTCTCAATCGTGTGACTCTTTTATCCTGGGGTGTGGATGAGGGAGCGTCTCACTGTGTAGTATTAGTCAGCCTCAACTTGCCATGTAGAGCATGTGACTTTGAATTTGCTGTAATTCTATGGACTCTGCTCCTCCATTCCAAGTGCTGGGATTACCGTGTAATTCTAAGGACAATATTGCAGTATTTTATTCAATCTATATACAGGAGGCAGAGCAGCATATGCGCGAAATGTCACTTTTGAAGACTCTGGAGCATTTACAAAATTCAATTCCATTCAAGAACTCAATTGAAATTCAAGCATTCAAGCGGTAGGAATTTAGCTCAGTGGTAGAGAATTTACCTAACATATACGAGTAAGACTCTGGGTTCCCTCCTCAGTACCTAAAAAGAAAAAAGAAAAAAGAAAAAAAGAAAAGGAAAGAAAGAAGGAAAGAGAGCCGCGTGTGGTGGCGCACACCTGTAATCCCAGCACTTGGGAGGCAGAGGCAGGCGGATTTCTGAGTTCGAGGCCAGCCTGGACTACAGAGTGAGTTCCAGGACAGCCAGGACTATACAGAGAAACCCTGTCTCAAGAAAAAAAAAAGAAAGAAAGAAAGAAAGAAGGAAAGAGAGAGAGAGAGAGAGAGAGAGAGAAATGGTAATTTTGAAACTCACAAACCAAAATGGCAATATGTTTTATGATATCAAGTCTCTGTGACCCAAATTTGTGCTCTGGGGCTCATAGCCAGGGGCTTAGACCATGACTCTTAGCCTATGTTTAAATAAACATAGAGCCAGGCATGGTGGTGTGTGCTTATAACCCTAGTTGGGAAGGCAATTCCGGTGGATCACTAGCACTTGCTGGCCAGGCAGCCCAGGCTAATTGACAAGCTCCAAGCCACTAGGAAACACATTTCATAAAACAACATGATGGTGCCTGAAAAGAAACGACTCCTGAGCTGGTCACCTGTCTCCACGTACATGCACACATGTGTACCCAAGTGTTTCTGCCTCAGATGCTCCTTCATACAGCTGTGTTTCCCCTTGTATTTCAATAACTTACTTCATATAAATCCAAACTCTAGTTGAGCAGAGTATGTCATGCCTATAATCCAGCACTTGAGAAATGAGGCAGGAGGATCATGAATTGAAGGTAGCATAACAAATATAAAGTTCACCTGGCCTAAAAATCTTCCAAATAGACAATGAAATAATAAAATGCCATTATGGAGGACTAAATCTTCAAACAATAGAACCATAACATGTCTATAGCTGACGCATTAAAAGATGGCTTAAAAATTCACTTTCTTATGTCAGACTGTCTTAGACAGGGTTTCTATTCCTGCACAAACATCATGACCAAGAAGCAAGTTGGGGAGGTATTGCGACCGCACTTATCCAGCAAGAAATGACACAACACTGAGGATCCTTCTTAACAGCACTTTATTCAGGAATTCCTTTATGAGGAGAAAACGGGGAGCCCTGAGGCAAGGAATGAGCTGCCTTATATCTCTGAGCAGTCACCGCCTAGGGCTTTATGCCTAGCTTTTGCCTCAGGATAGGCTACATGAGGATCTCCTCATTACCATACGGCTGGGCAAGAAATAGCTGAGTCAGTGTGCTTATTAATACGTATGTACCAAGTTGTTTACCAGGATTAGGGCCGGAAACCAGCGCCATCTTGTAATGGCGAAACATTCTGTCTTGCTATAGGGAGGAAAGGGTTTATTGAGCTTACACTTCCACACAGCTGTTCATTATTACCAAAGGAAGTCAGGACCGAAACTCAAGCAGGTCAGGAAGCAGGAGCTGATGCAGAGGCCATGGAGGGATGTTCCTTACTGGCTTGCTTCCCCTGGCTTGCTCAGCCTGCTCTCTTATAGAACTTAAGAATACCAGCCCAGAGAGGGTACCACCCACAAGGGGCCCTCCCTTCTTGATCACTAATTGAGAAAATGCCCCACAGCTGGATCTCATGGAGGCACTTCCCCAACTGAAGCTCCTTTTCCTATGATAATTCCAGCCTGTGTCAAGTTGACACATAAAACCAGCCAGTACACAGACATAACAGCACGTCCCTGTGATCCCATCAGTGGTAATTCAGAGGCAGAAGGACCCAAAGTCCAAGGTCATCCTTAGGTACAGAGTGAGTTTGCAGCAGACCCAGGATTCTACGTTGTACACGAGACCCTGCCCCCAAAAAACAAACAAAAATGTACTTCCTTACACATCTGTGACGGGGTGCCTTAGGCTCGTGTAAACAAAATTGCAACTTGAGAAATGTCTATGTTACAAACTGTACATGGTATAATCTAACAAAGAGGGATGTTAGGTTAAGAAACAACAGAGAAGTATATTTCTGCTGTTTCTATATGTGGCTCAAAACATTATAAACAAGAAAACGGTGAGTTTGTGACCATGGAATCTGTTTCTATGACCTGATCTGACCTTTGTTGTATGTCAAAAGCTAAGGAAACATCACTGTTGGATCTTACTTTGTTTCCTCTCTTCGTTTTTGCTTTCTTCCCTTCCTTCTATCCTTCCTTGCTTTCATCCTTCTTCTCCCACCCCCTCCTCCTCCTCGTGAAAGGTAGGGAATGGGACGCGGCTTTATTCTGTTCCTGGGCGAGGCGGCATCTTGGTAGTGCTAAGGCCTTGAGGGCCCCAGGCTGCCTCCTCAAAGTTCATTCTGTTGAGGCAGCAAACACCAGAACGTCCACAGACATCGTATTGGGAAGCCTCCCCCACCTAGTCCAGGAAGCCCGAATCTTAATATCCTCAGGCCCAGGCCCCCTCCAGAAGGAGTCCCTGCAGATTTAAATTGCTTTCTTCTATACCTAAAGCTGTGCTGCGGTTTCTGGGTTTTTGCTTCCTGGCATTTCTACAAGAGGACAACTTCTTGTTGGGGTGTCCCAGGTCACTAATTGCGGCAGGAATCAGGTAGTCAGGGATGGTAGCATCATCACCACAGCAAGGGCGGGTCATGGCAAAATAGCTGGAGGTCGCTAGGGTTGACTCTGAAGTATGTCTGAGCCTCCCTCAGCCTCTGCAGTTCCTCTGATTTCCTCCAGTCTTGACCCCCAAGCAGCCTGTTAATGACTGCCTGTGGCCCCTCAGTAATAGCAGACATCTCCTCCATCTTCTCCATCTGGAGGCAAGTCAATCTAGCCTAATTAGTGATCTCAAGGCCAATGAGAGACTCTGTCTCAAACAATGTAAAAAGTGTTCAAGTCTGGCACTCAAGGTTGTCCTCCAGTGTACACACACACACATATGCATACATACACACACACACACAAACACACACACACACACACACACACACACACACACAGGGGGGCATCACCTTATAATGTACCCTCTTCTTTTTTTTTTTTTTTTTTTTTTTTAATTTTATTTTCTATATTCTATGTTTACATTCCAAAGGCTTTCCCCTTTCCCAGTTCCCACCCACCATAGTTCCCATAGTTCCTCTCCCCCCCATCTGTTCCCCAATAATTCCCCCTCCCCCCTCGGTTTCTTTACTAAACTGGAAGCAATCTTTACAGGCCCAGGGTCCTCTCCTTTCTTCTTCTTGGGAATCATTTGACTTGCTATTTGTGTCTTGAGTATTTAGGGCTTCTGGGCTCATTAATATCCACTTATCAGTGATTGCATTTCAGGTGCATTCTTTTGTGATTGGGTTAATTCACTCAGGATGATATTTTCCAGGTCTAACCATTTACCTACAAATTGCATGAATTCATTATTTTTAATTGCTGTGTAGTATTCCATTGTATAAATATACCACATTTTCTGTATCCATTCCTCCTTTGAGGGATATTTGGGCTGCTTCCAATTTCTGGCTATTATAAACAAGGCTGCTATAAACATAGTGGAGCATGTGTCCTTATTGCATGCAGGGGAATCCTCTGGGTATATGCCCAGGAGTGGTATCCCCCAGTAGTTCTAATAACCTTATGGATCAGAGGCCTTATTCCACATACAGATTATCCATTAAACCTTCAGTATTTATGAATTTAAGTGCAACAAATTCTACTGCAAAATAGATTTCATTTTATGCAATCTCTTTTTATACTATACCACTGAGTTGCCAAACTATTTTAACAAAAGTTGTTTCTTCTATAACGTCAAGAAAGGTGAACAGCCGGGCGGTGGTGGCGCATGCCTGTAATCCCAGCACTTGGGAGGCAGAGGCAGATGGATTTCTGAGTTTGAGGCCAGCCTGGTCTACAGAGTGAGTTCCAGGACAGCCAGCAGTATACAGAGAAACCCTATCTAGAAAACACACACACACACACAAAAACAAAACAAAACAAAAACAAAAACAAAGAAAGGTGAACAGTAACTAGCAGACTGCAATGCATCATGGCGAGCAGTATTTTACTTTCTATTTTATTCAGCAGTAAAACAGAGTCTTGCTCTGTCATATCTAAGGATTCTCCCAGCACTGCAGACAGTACAATCACACTTAAGTACTTCCTGTAGTCTGCACTATCCAATTAAATCTAACCTCTTTCTCTTAGGTAAATTCGCTATAATTACTATTTTCAGTGCTTTGTGGGATCCAGTTGTTTTGGTTTGGTTTTTCTCTCTAAAAAAAAAAAAAAATTAAAAATAGAAATGCCATATGACTCAACTCTTCCAGTCCTGGGCATGTACCTGAAGATATGCTACCTATGGAGATAGTACCACATCTATGTATTGCTGCTCTATTCAAAAGAGTGCAGGAATGGAAGCATCCCAGATGTCCATCGATAGATGGATGGAAATTTCAAAAACTGGTGTGTATACACAATGGAATTTTACTCAACTTCAAAGAAAAAATGTAAAACTCAGGAAAATGGGTGGATCAGGAAATTATATTAAGTGAGGTAGCCCACGCACAGAAGACAGACAAAGCACATGTTCTTTCTCTTGTGCATATGCTAGATTATAAATCTCTCTCTCTCTCTCTCTCTCTCTCTCTCTCTCTCTCTCTCCCTCACACACACACACACACACACACACACACACACACACACACACACCATCGCTGGGGACTAAATGCAGTTATAGGGAGCTGAACGAGAAATGCCCCCCTCCTCCATAAACTCAAGTATTTAAGTGCCTGGCTCCCCGGCTGGTAACACCCAGCTGGTGTTACTGTCTGGGTGAGCCATAGAACAGAACGTTGAGGAGATGCAGCTTTGCTGGAAGTGTGTCACTGGAGACAGGCTTTTATGTTAATAGCCTCACCCCACTTCACTTCCTGTTTCCTCTCTCTCCTTCCTGGGTACGGAGACATTATTAACAGTCAGCTTCCTGACCACTGTCATGCCATCCCTTTTCCACCGTGATGGATTCTATCATTCTGGAAGCATACGATAAACTCTTCCTTTTTTAAGTTGATTTTGTTAAGGTATCTTATCACACCAGCATAAAAGAAGCAATACCATGGGTTAAAGCCCAAAAAGCTAAAATGGAGGATGACTACTTTTTTTTTCTTGCTATGATGAAAAATACCTTGACAAAAGCAACTTAAAGAAACAACTCATTTTGCTCTATATCTCGAGAGGCAGAAAGTCCATCGTGCTGGGGAAATAAAAACGGGCTTGAAGCAACTCGTCACAACGCATCCATAATTAAGCAGGAAGTAGCTGTAGAGAGGAAAGACTATGCAGAGAGGAAAAATATAATGCATAAAACTTTAAAAAAGACGTCAAAGAAGCAGGGAGCAATGATTGTGCTTTGCGCATGGTCTCTTTTCTATGGAGTCTCGGACCCCAGCTTAGGGGATGCTACCGCCTCCAGTGGACAGCTCTCCCCATTTCAATCAACCTAAAGAAGAAATTCCTAGGGAAGAGTTTCCAAAGGATTGGCACCTAAAAGCTCATACAGCTGTGGACACAAAGGAACCACATCTGGAGCTGGAAACAATGTGACAGTGTAACCCGGGGGAAACCACCTTTGTAGTTCTTGACAAAGCAACACTTTCAGAAAGTAAATGGAGCAGGCAGTGTGTGGCAGGGACAGAGGCCATTGTGTGAAGCTGTGAGGCGCATCTCCTAAGTGATTCCAGATTTCCTCAAGTTCACAGATCCACATGATGATACTCAAATGATCACTTTCTTTTTATCATTATTATTTTAATTTGTATTTGTTTGCTTGCTTTTGAGACAGAGCTCCAGGCAGGTCTTGTACTTACAGAGAGATCCATCTGTTTCTGCCTTCTGAGTACGGGAATATTTTAATTTTTAAATGGTGTGTGTGTGTGTGTGTGTGTGTGTGTGTGCGCGCGCGCATTTCCTTGAACTTACAGAGAGATCCATCTGCTTCTGCCTTCTGAGTACTGGAATATTTTAATTTTTAAATGGTGTGTGTGTGCCCATGTGTATTCCCTCCTTCTACCGTGTGTGTTTCAGGGATTGAACTCAGGGTGTCAGTCTTGGCAGTAACTACCTTGATCTGATGAGTTATCTAAGCCATCCCAAACACATCACTTTAAACCATAACCTTCCAGCCCTTTCTGCCAAAGTCTTATGTTATTTCATAATGTAAAATATAATACGACTTCAAAAGTCTCCATAATTTTTAACAATTTCAGCAGTATGAAAGTCTAAAAGTCCAATCCCATCCAAAACTCGAAATAATTTTTTGTTAGCTTCTATAAAATAAAGAACAAGCTATAGACTACTGACAAAATGGCACAGAATAGACATTCTCGTTCTAAAATTAAACAACTGAAGCATGGCAAGGAATAATAAGAGTAAAAAAAAAACAAACCAAAAATCCATCAGGAGAAACACTAAATTCTGCAGCACTGTGTCCAGCATCTGGAACTCATGAAAGACTGGGCTGTGCTCCAAATGGCTTAGGTAGCCTCGACCCTCTAGCGCTGCAGTCTACAGCGCATGAAGTTTCTTTATTAGGCCAGCTCTACTTCATGCCTGCTGCGTCTGTCAGTGAATGTTCCCTGCTTGTGGCATCTCTCATGTCCTTGGAGCTACAGTGCAACTCTGGCTTCACCTTTACAGTTTCACACAATGGCCTCTGTCCCTGCCACACACTGTCTGCTCCAGTTACTTTCTGAAAGAAAGTGTTGCATCTTCCAGGACTACAATGGTGGCTTCCCAGGGATTACACTGTCACATTGTTTCCAGCTCCAGATGTGGTTCCTTTGTATCCACAGCTGTATGAGTTTTTAGGTGCCAATCCTTTGGAAACTCCACTAGGCAGCTGCCTCCAAGAAGCAGTGAACTGCTTTAGTGTAGGCTTTCTTCCTTCAAATAAAATTTGATCAGCACAAGACAGAGCCTCCAAGGGACGAGGCTTTGCCTTAGGATGTCATTCTTATTTCTCAATGTAAAGCGAGAGTTTTCCCTTTAGTCTGATTTAACAATTACAGTTGCTTCTCTGCTACCATAGGCTTCTTCCTGTACAAAGTCTCCATTGCCAACATAGACTGTATCTCCCCAATCTGTGAACCACAAAGGTCCCATCTTTCCTTAACTTGTTCATGAATAATTTTTATTATAGTGGTAAGAAAAGTAACTATACACTTTCAAATCACAAACAAAGTCTTTTCTTGGTAATTTACTCTTTCAAGACTGTTCGTGGGGATACAGTAAGAACCCACAGAAATGACTACTCCATAATTAGGAAGAAAGTATTTACTGTAGGTAAGAGAGAGACAACAGCCAGGGACATCTAGAAGAGTCCAGAGCAGAAAGAAAAAGCAGCAGACTGGCCAGGGCCATGACAGATTCATATATTTCATTATTTATTGATTTGAGGTAAGGTCTCACTATGGCTGGCTTGGAACTCTCTATGTAGACTAGGCTGGTCTTGCACTCACATTGACCTGCTTTTATCTTCTGCCTGGATTTAAAGGTGTGTGCCACCACGCCCAGCTAATTCATAGATATTTTAAAAGTATCGTTTATACTACCAAGTTTCCATTAGCAAATAAATGGAAGGTCCGCCACTGTACAGCCTACGTAGGCCTTTGTAGGAGAGCCACTGTCTGTGAGGTAGCCTCTGTGCAATGGTTTCTATGGAACAAAGAGCTCTGGGTGGAATTTAGAACCCGGCAGAATCCTTGCTGCTGAGGACAGAGGGGGAAGCCCCAGCTCCTCCGCCACTTCTGGCACCGTGAAGTGCTTCCTCAGCCTCGCACCATGGAGCAAGAAATGGACTTTCGGTCACAGATTTTCTTCTCTACAGAAAATAACTTTGGGAGAAAAGACAAAGACCGCTTCCGGCAAAATAAGTACCCATTCTCGAGGGAACTTTACAACCTCATTTTTGGTGATAGAAAGGTACAAAGGTATTATTAAGTCTGGGGTTCTTAGACTGGGATATCTGTATTACTTACGGGGAGGAGTCGGTGTTTCATCTAAATCTGTCAACAACACCTGGACCACAGCCAGAGACAGTCCGTGCGAATGGTTCTGACTCCTTTTCCTCTATGTATTGTAAGCATATAAAATCAAACATGATTCCTAGTTCAGTAAAAATCATGAATAAAGGTGACTATTTGGGAGGAGTAATATGCTGGGATATCTTAAAAGAACAAGACTGGCTGTTTCTTCTCTAGCCCAGATATTCCGTGTAGAAATGGCAGTGATGACACTCAGGCGCAGAGGGCGCTTCTAGGTTATCACCATGATCCTGAGGAAGCAGAGCTAGTAAGACACACTGTGAGCTTTCTAACGGCTGAAAGGTAATGGTGGAGACACTACTGTGCCTCATAGTCAAAGGTGGCTATAAATAGTCCTCTCTTTTCTTTTAAAAATTATTTGGATTATTTCTGAATTATGTATCCATGCATGAAGGGGTGGCACACATGAGGACAGGTGCCTTCAGGGGCTGGTGGCATCAGGTCCCCCCCGCCAGCTGGAGTTACAATTGGGAAGAGCCTGCCAATGTGATGTTAACTTAACCTAGATCCTCCAAAAGAGTGGCATGTGTCCTTTCCTCCAGAGCCTTCTTTCCAGCATCCTTTTCCCTGTTGTTTAAAGCTTTCTTTTCCTATAAGTTTATTCTTTCCTCAGTACTAATCATATCTCTGGATTATTTCTCCCATCTCTGAACAAGGAACAGAAGTAGATATTTCAGGTCCAACTTATCCCAAGGTTGATTATAACATCTCCACTCTTTCCTAAAATGACTTCCAGCTTCTACTTGGGGGTTCCCATGAACTCAAACTATACTTACTTTTCTTTTCAATGCTAGGGCTTAAACCCAGGAGCTTCAGCACTAAAGGTTTGTACTTGCCCTGAATGTCCAGCTTAAAACCTTACATCTTCATTTATATTCAAACTCACCTCTCCTCAGAAATAACCAAACTTTCTGACTTCTTTCTCTTAATGGCATCAGTAGTTTTGGTCCTCTTTACTTACATGTTTTTGTTTATTTTATATGTATGAAAATTTTGTCTGCATGTGTGTGTGTGTGTGTGTGCCAGATATGTATCTGGTGTTCATGAAACCCAAAAGAGGGTGTCAGTTTCCGTGGGAATCAACTGGGTTGTGAGGCATCATGTAAGCTCTGGGACTTGAACCCCCATCCGCTAGAAGAGTGGCAAGTGTCTTGATTGCTGAGTCATCTCTCCAGCTCCTTGGGGGCTGAGGCTGCAGGTCACACTGCATCCTAAGCCAGGAAGCAGAGGAAGATGGTGGATGGTGCTAAAGGCCAGCTAGTTCTCTTTTCTTTATCTAGCCCAGTAGCTAAACCTAGGGACTGGTGCCTTCTTCTTTTAGGCACCAGTTTCTTCAATTTTCCCAGCTTCAATTACCCTAATTAGGCAAGTCCTCCCAGACATGGCCAGAGGTTAGCCAAATCTTACCTATCCCTCACAGGCGCACAGACTTAGTGCTCAGGTCATCGAGACCCTGTTAGTGGCTAATCAACACTAACCATCACATCTACATATTTAAAATGTTTGTTTCTATCAGGAACATTTGATTTCCCTTTGTACTGAACGTCACACCATAACTTAATGGAAAGAGAAAAAGAGAGAATGAATATTTAGCATAGTTATTTGGTTTTAGCCATGGAGTGGCTTTAAATGTGTAGTTTGGATTTATCTCTCAGTGGGTTCAAAATCATTACTTTTGTGTCAGAGACTCTACTGATTACATGCCTGTATTTTATGCAGTATACCTGAAGCTAACAATATAAACTGTGACTACAGGAACACTAGCAGGGACCGGAGGAACCAGTAAGCTGGCTTCCTTTAGGGCCTGGCACAGTTGCAGCTGGTTCTCCATCCCTGCCACTGCTGATAGGACACATAGAAAAACAGCACATAAAGATACTAAGATTCTCATGACAAGAATGTTAACAGATTCCTTCCTTTAAAAGGTCATTTTATTAAACCGTCACCGGGGAACACACTGTCCTCTTTTCAGGTTAATGGTCTTGTAAATAAAAAGATTTTAAAATGGGGCTGGGAAGGTGGCTCGGTGGTGAAAGCACTTGCAACACAAGCTTACAGACTTGAGGTCAAATCTTTCCTGTATGATCTACAGTGAGGTGGGAGGCAGAGAGAGGGGAATACTGGGAAATGTGTGGGCTAGCCATCCTGGACTATGCAAAGGCGTCAACAAGACAGAAACCCTGTGTCAAACAAGGACTAGTACCCAAGTCCTAGTTCCTAGTCCATGCACACACACACACACACACACACACACAGAGAGAGAGAGAGAGAGAGAGAGAGAGAGAGAGAGAGAGACAGAGAGACAGAGACAGAGACAGAGAGGACAGAGGACAGAGACAGAGAGACAGAGACAGAGGACAGAGAGACAGAGACAGAGAGACAGAGGACAGAGACAGAGAGACAGAGAGAGACAGATACAGAGGGGGGGAACACAATACATTATACTACATACATATAAAAATAAAAAAGATGACAATCCACTACTGTTTTTAAAAAAAGAGAATTTAGAAAGAAACTCAAGGGTGATTTTGACAGAGAATGAGAGAAAGAAGCAACAGGGTGAACAAGCTGGAGGCAGAATTCCGGGTGGTTGTGAGAAGCTTGGGGTGGGTGCTGAGAACTTAACCTCGGTCCTCTGAAGGAGCAGCGCGTGTTGCTAATGGCCGCCCATTTCAGCCCTTCCCTCCCATCCTCTTGGTGATCCTGGAAGCTCTGGGAGCCTATATATTACCAAGGAAATTAATGGTTCCTTTGGGGTTGTCACTTTTGTCAATAAAATGTAATAGGAAACAACCAATATCTCCACGTGGCCTGGCGAAGAGCTCTTCAGATCGCCAACTCTCTTCAGCTTTGTCGACAACACCCTTCTCTTTCTCAGGCTGTTTCCGCCTCCTGTTAGCAGGATTTCTTGACAGGTATTCCATGACTCTGGGATCTCCAGAATCTTGGGGTCTCCAGTGAGATCCAGGCTTCACTTTTCATAGCCTTACACAGTGGCCCCTGAGGGCCTTCACGCGGGGACACACGTGTCACAAACCTCAGCAGCTTCCCTTAGCTGCAGAGGGAGATTCCACAACTCCTCTCTTACACACGTGACTGTCAGGCTAGAACCTCAAGACTGACGCCACCAGTTCTGCTGCTGAACGGGGTCCGTGCTTTTCTTTCTTT
This sequence comes from Apodemus agrarius, assembly GCA_964023405.1. Lineage (NCBI taxonomy): Eukaryota > Metazoa > Chordata > Mammalia > Rodentia > Muridae > Apodemus > Apodemus agrarius. The sequence continues at coordinate 89,484,478 of OZ030016.1, forward strand.
CTTTTTTTTTTTTTAAGATTTATTTATTTGCTTTTTATATGTAAGTACACTGTAGCTGTCTTCAGACACTCCGGAAGAGGGCGTCAGATTTCATTACGGATGATTATGAGCCACCATGTGGGTGCCAGGATTTGAACTCAGGACCTCCGGAAGAGCAGTCGATGCTCTTTACTGCTGAACCATCTCTCCAGTCCCGGGCCCTTGCTTTTCAATCATTAGATTTCTGTCGTTAGTTTCCTTCACTGCTGGCATTTTTCCGTTTTACACACTGAAGCTTAGCTGGTCGGGGTCTTTCCCTCTGCCCGGCACGCCCTTTATTCCATTTAACACCGGGCTTTTCTTTAAACTCTTCATCTTTTTGAGCACAGGACTTAGCTCCATTCCATTTCCTGGTGCTTCTTTTCTCCTCCCACTGTATATTTTGTGTTTTCCCTTGCTCTGCTTGCTGCTTTTCATTATAGGGTCTGCATAAAAGTGACCAAACCACACGACAGAGTCAATACCAGGCTGTCTCGAAATCTCTTCTGTGGAAGCCTTTTAGGACACTTACTAGTATTCTTCTCCTTTGAACCCTCTTGAGTGAGGTAGGACATCATAATCTACACTGTGCTCAGAAACACTACCGTCCATGCTTCTGTGACCCATGAAACCTTCTGAAAGCATTCAATTGCCTTATTCATCCAAAATCCTAAAGTGCACAATCCGCTGACAAGCATCATCGTGAGGCCTGTCACAGCAATACCTGACTCCTGGTACTAACTTCTCTCTCTTAATCAGTAACTTACTGCAGTGAGGAAACACTATGACTGTGGGAAGTCCGATAAAGGAGAGCATGTAGTTGGGCTTGCTTACAGTCTCAGAGGTTTAGTCTATCATCAGCATGGCAAGAAGCATGGTACTGGAAGTGGAGCTGGAGAAGTAGCTGAGAGGTCTACACTCGCACCGCAGGCAGCACACACACAGAGCTGACTTCGGAGACCCCCAAGTCCACACTTCCTCCAACAAGGCCACACCGACTCCAACAAGTAGTACCACACCCTGAGCATTCTAATCTATGAGTCTATGGGGGGGGCATTCCTATTCAAACCACCACCAGAGGAGGGGCTTAGAGAGGAGGAAGAGAGCCCCGCCTTTGGAGTTAGGAATGGGGGGTCAGCAAGCAGCCTTAAGGCAAAAGGAAGACAGCTTCACAGAAAGAAATGCCCAAGTGCAAGACAAACCATGTGTAGGCTTTGGCCAGTTTCTGTAAGAGAGAGGTAGAAAAGAACAACAAGGACGGTATGTTTTTCTGAACGATTTCCTAGAAAATGGACGGGCTTAGAGCCGCATGGTGGCAGCTTCCTGAGGGGCCCTTTGAGGGAGAAGCAACTATTATTTCTAGTTCTTCAGCATGGTGCTAAGTGAACCAGCTCTCTTGAGGGATAGCCTCTTGACCAGGTTTGACTGGCCCAGATGAACGAACTCTTAAGTGAGGGAATAACAGTATGAAATGCTCTAATCTTCAGAGCAGATCAGAATGTCTTGTCTCTAGTCAAGGCCTGAGGTATTCTGTTCTTTTGGTCAGGTCTCAAGGAGTGACAAATCTGATGTTTATCTGTTTCCTAGTGTTATCAGAGAAATAGCCACAGGATCCCAGGCTTCAAACACCTTCGAGGTTACCATAACTGCCCCTACACTGGGCATAACCCAAAAATCATTTAGGAAGCAGACCACGGATTTGGAGCCCACCAATACTTCTGATATTTCTGGGCTCCGTGTAGGACAGAGCCAAGGACATGTCTGAATTCCAACTTAGAAGAAAATGGTGAAAGGATAAGGTTGCAAGCTAGGAATCCCCCGTGCCTGAGTCTTGGGTGACCCCAAAGAAGCAGAGGTTCAGTCCACACTTTGTTGGCCTGGAAGTGTGCACACATCACACCCGCCTCCAGGGTCCGGCCACGAACCTCTGGGAGTGTCCCTGGCGCCTTTTCCCATCTTGCCTTGGCAGAGCAGCTATGGAAAGGACAAGCGCGGCTGGGGGCTGGCAGGATCACCGCGGGGGCTGCGGAGCTCCTGCCTGGGGGTGCTTAGGTCCCCAACACCTACTGCCAGTGGGGGAGGGTGGGTGCAACCCTGTGCGTGGCGGCCACGTAAGCAGAAATGACTTAACTAGTTCTTCCGGCCTCTGTGGGAGGCTGATTTGTTCTCAGAGAGCGCGGGCTCGGATGGTTTGAACTGATTGGCTTAGAAGCTATGGAGTGGCTGGTATAGGCAGGTTTTGCTGAAAATCTATAAAAGCAGTCGTGTATCTGCCCCCAGGGTTCACTGTTCTCTACCCTGCGTGGGAGAGGGCCGTGACCCCAGGGCTCTGGAAGTAAAACCTCTTGCACTTGCATCAAGACTGTTTCTCGTGAGTGATTGGGGTTCCGGCTTCCGAGGCGTGGGGTGCTGGGGTACCCCCGTTTTTCTTTCGGGTCTTACAATGGTTTATTTTGGGGGTCCTCTTACACTAAACAATCTACCCCATTTCTATTTCCTGTCCTTATGATTAACACATTTTCAAGTGTATCATGTTCCTTAAAGTTTCAGAAGCAGACAGCTTCCCAAGGATCATTTTCATGTCCAAGTAACTGGCTAACCTATTTTAACTAACTCATAAAGAAGGAGATAATAGCTTGTTTTTGCTCAGTCCAAGCAAACCTTTGCTAGATAGTAATCCTATGACTGTTCAGACTGTCATACCTCCACCCAGGGTCAGAGGTCAACTCAGGTCCTATTCTTTTTACAACAGCAACAACAATATAATGATAATTGATGATGATGATGGTGATGATAATAATAATAATTTAAAAATCGTGTAACAGAGCAGACTGAAAGAGCTAAAGAATTAAAACCACAATCTATTAAATACCTGTGCTCTACCAGGAAGAAATAACCTTCCTTTAAAGAACCTTAGCAAAACCCTGTGCCTCCATTTCCCTTTTCACATGGTATTTTAAATACTAAGCACAAACAATTAAGATACATTCTTGAAATTAGTGTTACCAGAGCCACTGCAGGTGAGGTCCAAGTTGATTTTGACAGAGGATACTTCCTTAAGTGCCCTCAAACCTACTAATGTCTGGATGCTATGTGTCATAAACATACTATGCCAGAAACATAGACAAACACATTTGTGTCTTTCCACGGGGTCTTCTTTTATTGAATAAAATTCATAAAACTTTGTGGTTTCAATGGCAGCTACCTGCCAAATATTTCTGAGGCAAACACACAGGCTTTTCTTCCAATCCTATCTTCTACTCTCAGATCATGCAATTAAATCTATCTGTATAAACATTAATCCAGAACAGCTGCAAAATAGCAAGAGGACACAACAGAGTTCACAAGGTTTTATTGGTATGATTGAAATGTAGTTTGTATGTTGAGACAGGGTTTCTCTGTGTAACAGAGTCCTGGCTGTCCTGGACTCACTTTGCAGACCAGGCTGGCCTCAAACAGAGATCCTCCTGCCTCTCCCTCCCAAGTGCTGGGATTAAAGGCATGCATCACCACTGCCTGTCCATCAGAAATGTAGTTTGTTTTGATGCTAAATAAACACCTTGGCTTTAGGAAGGATGCTGGAGCAGGCTGTTGGGAGTGTCATGGTTTAAGTGGGAAGCTAATAGAGTTGAGTTCAACTGTAGAGGCCAAAGGGCCAAATCTAGGCTCGGATAGAGGGATGGATGGATGGTACAGCAGGAAGAATAGAAAGATGGGCAGTTGACCAAACCCCGTCAACAGTGATGACCTAACTGAGCTGAAGCCTCAGGGGCAGCCAAGTGTTCTTTGCCTATCAGGATGGTCAGATGACAGACTGGTAGGGGTTGTTGCCATCACAGTGCTAGATGGCTATCTCCTTCTAGAGTCCAGGTGAGGACGTTGCCCCCTTTTCTTGGAATGATGGTGCCTACCACATTCTTGTGCCTGGTTTCCCAAACACAATTTTAGCAATCCCATGTGCTGTTAACAGTCTACCCTGATAAATTCATAGGGTGCCACCCTTTCTACTCCAAGACAGAAGGCATTCATCAGTGAGTGGAACTGGATACATAGTGTCCAGTTTGGTGTCCCCTCTGGTGCAGGCATCCCCTATCCTCAAAAAGCTCGTGTCCCAAAAGCTAAAAGAAACCTACGTTTACAGAAGATGAAGCAGGTAGAGCAGGACACATCCTGATCTTAACTTTCTAACCATTCAAAAACTGATTAAAATAAATGTTATCTTTATCACATCTCTCCTACCAACTTATCCTTTCCTCTTAAATATAACTTCTCTCCGTGTACTTCATGACCTATCTACTCTTACTTCTTATAGTAAGGTAACTGCCACCATTACAACATACCCTTACCACAGGGACAAGTAGGCAGTCCCTGAATTTCTCTTAAAGGCTTCTGAGCCAGCTTAAGGGCAACCTGGAGGTAGTCTGGTGGAGTGGGGTGCAGCGCTCCACTCTCTTCAGTGGCTCCAAGGGCCTAAACTGCAGCTAGCTTTGCTTCTCCTGTTTTTCCAAATGCGCGCTTGACTCCTCAGTGTGGACTTGCCCGTGCCGCGCCATAGTGACACGGTGTCCCCCCAAGATCGACACAGTCCTGTGGCAGGTCCTGTCATTCTCCCCATTTCCTCCTCCCAGGAGTCCTCCTCCGGCCCGCCTTCACTCGGTCACATGACAGGAAGCGCAGCTCCCCCAACGTCAAGACGTCTGCCCCCCTTCTCCATGTCCCCCGGCGCACCGTACGCAAAGAGCCCAGGCAGAGCGCTAGCGGGGCTGTTCGAGCACTCCGGTTGGAGAGCGTGTGCACGGTCGGCCGCGGGTTCCCGGATGTCGGCCTCCCGCAAGCTCCGCCCCGCCCCGCCCCGCGCTCGCTCCGCCCTCTGCGCGCCCTGTTCCGTGCCTTGAGGTTGCGGTCAGCGCGAGCCGCTGCAGCGAGTCGGGGCCGCCCGTGAGCGTGAGGCTGCAACCCTCTCCTCCCGCCGACGCATCTCCAACCGGGTCTCCGCCCGCCTCGCTCCGGGCCCAGGCCCTGTTGCATCCCGCCCGTCTCCGGACAGCAAAGCCGCCGTCGCCGCGTCCCGAGGAACCTACAGCCGCCGCCAGCGCCGCCCGCCGAGCAAGATGGTGAGACCTCGGCTCCCGGGTCGGGCGAGGGAGGGCCCGGGGCGTCCTCCCGGGTAGAAAATTCCAGAGGCCTGGCGGGTGCCGGTGCCGGGTTTCAAGTCCTCGGCCACTTGCGCGCTCCCGGGCCTCTGCAAGCTGCAAGGCCCTTGCAAGCCCCCAGCCTCCGCGCGCCTCCTCCGGGCCTCCGCGCGCCCCCGGCCCCCTGCAATCGCCGGACGTCCCCGCGCCCCCCGGCAAGCCGCCGGGCCTCCGCGCACCCCGAGACTCGCCGCCCCCGCCCTCCGCACGACCCTGGGCCTCCGGGAGCCCACAGCGCCGCCGCCCCCGGACTCTTAAGCCCGTGGGCCTCCGCGCAACCCCGGCCCCGCTGCCTGGCTCTCAGGCTCGGCCTTTTCTGGACCCCTGTCCCGAGGGGCTGCGCCCTCGCTACCCTCCTCCACGTGGAACCCACTCTCCGCCCCCAGATGGGTTTCCAGGTTGGGTTTTCTGAAATCCGGTGGAAATGATAGTGTGCGGCAAATGGCGCTTTATGTAAGACCCACTTCTCCAGAGTTGTGCTTCCTCCCACTCACTCCGCATTTTCCAGCAGCGAGCCTTGGCAGGGATCCTTCCACTTTCTTGCCTTCGCTCGTTCTCGTATTTATCTCGCTGCTGTTTGCAACCTTAGGGGCTTTTTTTTTTTTTCCCGAGCCCGCTTTTCTCTGCGTTGGTGAACATGAAAGGGCCAGCGTGTATATTGGTTAAGACACCGGGCAGCTTGGTCCTGGAGAAATGCTTATATTGGTTTGTTAATGTTTTCCTAGTATTTTTATTTATTTATTTTTCCTGGTGCTTGTGGTAGTTGTTTTTGAACGATGGCGATTTAAATTTTCCCTTCCTTACTTTGCTATTAATCCGTAGGTGGAATTCACCATGTAGTGTTTCTGGCTGACGCTAGGGGTGTGCCTCCGCCTGTCACCATAGCCAAGAAATCTATGACGCCTTTAGCTTGTTACCTTACTGGTTCTGTAGCTCCACTTGGCCAGTGTTTCGACTTTGAGACCAAGAATTGTGTTCACAGAAAAACGTAGCCGCACTGCGCGTTATAAATCAGTTACTTAAATACCATACTAGATTGTAACACTTCTTGTAAAAATCTTTTCAGTACATATCAAAGAATTTCAGGAGGATTTGGGATACTTACACCCTTTAATTGTACAGGCCCCCTCGCATGTAAGATTTAAATGCTTCAAATGTGGATTGTTTATTGCAGCTGAAAACTAGTTAGGTGGTGGTGGTGGTCAGAGAAAGTGAGGTTACATATTCAAGTAAGACAGCTTTTATTTATTTACTTATCGTCGTGCTTACTGGCATTGTTAAGACCCATTAAAGGAACAGCTTTAATAAATGGTTCATGATTTTGGAACATAAAGCAAGGGGTTTTTTTTTTTGTTTGTTTGTTTGTTTTTTGCTTAATTTGGGAAGATGTTCAGGTGATTTGGCTTCTCGGAGGTTATAAAAACTTCGCCTTTTCTACGCCATTAAAGAGCATTTAGAAAGATCATATCTGTTCATAATACAGTTGTAATACTCCAAAGTTAGGGATTGCACTTAATAATTTTGTTTGTTTGTTTTGAGGCTGTTTTTCTCTGTAGCCCAGGCTACCCTGGAGCTCACTGGCTGGCCTGCTTCAGTTTCATGTCTGCGATGTATGCCATCACCTTATATCAGATAACCGATCAAAAGGCCAAGTTGTTCAAGATAGGCCTCCTCCTCCTCACACTTAGACTTGGTACCTCAGGGCAGTTAAGAGGTTTATACTTTGTACCATCTACAGACCTGCCAAATTGGGATATTTTGTAGCAACACAGTAACTGAAGCTAAGAAATACAAAGTCATCTGGGGGCTGATAAGAAGGCTCATCCTGTGGCTTTGGGGCTTAATGGAATTTTGTACGTTTATTTGAAGATGGATGTCTATTGCAGTGATTTTTTTTTAATTAAATTTTAGCTGTGTGTATATGGGGAGAGGGTGTGTGTATATGGGGAGAGGGTGTGTGTACAAGAGTGCAGATGCTTTAGAAGCCCAGAAGAGGGCCAGATTCTCTGGGTTCTCAGTTACACGTAGTTGTGCACTTCGCATGGGTGCTCGCTCGCTCTCTCTCTTTCTCTCTCTCTCTCTCTCTCTCGCGCGCGCGCGCGCGCGCGCTCTCTTCTTGCTCTCTTCCTCTCTCTCCCTGTCTATCTCTCTTTCTCTTGTGCGCGCGCGCTCTCTCGTCTCGCTCTCTTCCTCTCTCTCCCTCTCTGTCTCTCGCGCCCGCGCTTTCTCGCACACTCTCTCTTGTTCGAGCCTGGTGCTCGCTTGAGCTCATGAGCCCTCGATGACTCTCAGTTTTTATTCTAATTTATACTGTTGGTACTATAAATTAGGCATCTGTGTTGCATATTCTTTACCACAGCTGATCCCTCAGATCATTGACGTTTTTTGTTGTTGTTTATTCAGACGTGGTTTCTCTGTGTAGCCTTGGCTGTCCGGGCCTGGTTGGCCTTGGACATACATAGCTAGCCTTTGCCTTACGAGTGCTGGGACTAAAGGTGTGCACCACCACACTGGGCCGCCCACTGACTCTTAAATTCCTCATCTTTCTGTGACTCTGTTTCCTGGTCAGTCACAGTATTTTAAGATTTGTTTTATAATATCTAACAGGTCATTATTTTCTTTTTTCGGTTTGTGGTGTGTTTATGTGTGTGCGTGCCTTCAGGGTGTGGGACATAGGGACAGTCTTGGTGTGATCTGCACCATATTGGTTTGGAAGTATCAAGACCATATGCATAACTTGATTTGGCCATATGGATCACTGATTAACTGAAAATATGTTGGGCTTCATAGTGATCTGGGTAATTTTCCAAGCTAAGCCTACATTTCTGGAAAAATCCATTACCTTCAGAAAAGCTAATTGCTAGTGGGTACCACTGAATTGTTAGATTTTCATAATAGATTTTGTAGTTTTAATTGTCTGATTAAATGGGAAACTAAATGGGATTAAATCTCTTTGATGCGTGTGCATGTGTCTGCACGTGTGCTCATTCACGGCCTTGTAGAGGTCAGAGGGGGATGTGGGTGCCTTTCTCAGGAGCTCACTACCTCCCTCCCCCACCCCACCCCCAACCCCCGAGACAGGCACCCACACTGAGCTGGAACTTTCTGATCTGTGCTGGCCAGTGAAATCCAGGGGCCCTCCTGCCTCTGCGTTCCAGCACTGACATTACAGGTGTTTTCTGTACCATCTGGCTTTTTACGTGAATTCGGGGCGATCAGAACGTGGGCCCTGAGGTTTGTGTGCTAAGCAGCTGAGCCAGCCCTGTAAATGCTCATTCTGACAAGTGTTTTATTAGTAGTAAATTTGAGTCCGGTATGGTGACGGATAACTTAATCCCAGTACTTGGGAGACAGACAGGTGGATCTTTAGTTTAAGGCCAGACGGGTCTACCTAGCAGGCAGTTGGGCTGTAATTAACTCCATTTGCTTCACGAGTCAAAAACAAAGTTTATCCTGCCTTCGCTCTCTTTTAAAACAGTTGGGCATTAAGAGTTACAAAGGTTGGGTGTAATATCAGATCTATGAGTGCAGAGCACCGAGGAATTTTCCTCACTTAGGTTGTTTGTATCTTAGTTGTATTAGATAATACGGCTTTGGGCTGTTGAGACATCTCAGTGGGTGAAGGTGCTTTCTTCCCCAAGCATGATCCCTGGGCTTTATCTCACACTCACAGGGTATGAGAGAATGGATATCTGAAATTCAGCTTTGGTCTGGCATAAGACCTTCACTACACCGTACACACAAATGAACCAAAGTCGGTACTGTGGATTTTCCTTTGGATGTGTATATGAGCATTATCCTAAGTTCTAAAGACGATTTTAAATTTCGAAGACTTTTTTAGTCATTTTTAGCTTCTTATTCAATTTTCCATTCTTATGAACTGTAAGTCAAACTAATTTTATTGCCAGCAGAGCTAAGATTTATACATATTTGGAGGAAAAAGTTTCTTCTCTCATTTCCTCCCCCCCCCCACTGTGAATGAGAAACTTAAAATGGATCAGATATGAGATAAAACTAAGAATCAGTGGGCCATGAGAGATGGGTGGGCAGTATAGGCCTAAGTATCTGCTGCAGACAGTGAAGAGGACTTACTCATTCAGTAGAGTTAAGCAAGGCTGACTGTGGACTGTCGTCTGGGTGAAGCAGTGGGGATTCATTCATTCATTCATTCATTCATACCAACAGATACTTGTAGATTTTTGTCTGCTGGTCACTGCTTACTGTGCTCTTTGTTGCAGAGGATATTAAAGTCAGTGTTCTTGTCTTGGACAAATGTCTGTAGTCGTGGAATAGGAGGTGTTAGATGTCATGAATGGTACAGACCAAAGCTTGACAAGAAGGGAGCGGAGAGCACCATGAGTCGGGAAGTAGAGACAGCTCTGTGGATGGAGAGTTGTGCTGGGTCTAAAACGATCATCTGGGCTGCAGAAGAGAGGGGAGGGCAGCCCAGAGACAGCTCATAGCCCAAGTAGGAAGAGCGTGTGCATTTAGAGTAGTGATTCTCCAGTGTGGGTCGGAAAGCAGCAGGGTCCCGGATTTGGAAGCTTGGACTGTCTTACAGTGAGCCAGGCTGTTCGGTTTTCATAGGTCTTCAGGTGGTTGGGCTGCTAAAGCTTGAGAAGCACTGCTTAGACTGTTACTTATCCAAATTGTAGTTGGGTCTGATAATCTACTTAGCACTGACAATGTAAACACTGAAGACGTGATTATGATCTCTAAGCTGAGTCAAGGGGAGTAAACAAGGCAGTGATTATGGAGTGCTGTGGCTGCTTTAGCAAACTAAATGTAGGGCGTTTGTAAGAGCAGGTGGGGGGAAGTTAATTCAGATCGCGGTGGGGGTCGCAGCCTCCTGGAAGACTCTGTTATCTTCAGAGGGTGAGTGGGTAGTCACACTCATAGAGGCATGAACATAGAAACCCTCAGGCAGCGGGAGTGCAAACCTAGCATGGATTTCTTAGGGTCTGTGAATGTCATAGGAGTACGTTCAGTAGATACCATACGGTTATTAACCATACGTTAAACAGTAATTACTTCTGTTAACGACGGTTTGTTTCAATCCAATAGTGCTCAAGTTATCCTGGACATTTACTTTATTATAGAATAGACTTGTAGATGGTTTTTGCTTGGCTGTAGGCAGGCTAGGTTAGATCACAGTGTTCACTAGCTTAGATTGTTAAATGTATTTTTAAGATTTATTATACTTTCAACTTCTGTACAGTGGGGTTTATCGGTCAATTGACTCCACTGTTTTAAGCGTTCTTACCATTTTTAAGCAGTAGAGTGATATTTTTAAGAGAGATTACTTTGTAGATTGGTTATTTTAATAAGAGGTTATTTTAATAGGTGTGGGGATTAACTCAGTAATAATTATATTAAAAGTGAAGCTAGCACTTTGCAAGTCCACCTGGAGGGCCTCAGAAGAGTTCATGATAGCAGTGCCCAGTGCGTGACGGTGTGTGCTGCTTCAAGATACAAGCCTGAAGCCTGAGTTGCATTTCAGTGGAAGGAGAGCCGGCCCCTCAGCATTGTCCTCTGACCTGCACATGTGCATGTTGGCGTGCACATACACACACACACACACACACACACACACACATAGGGAACATGAAAAAACCAGAATTGCCATTTGATGTGTGCTCAAGAGCGTGCACCGAACGGAATCTAAGGCAGCCTGCTGTAAAGAGTCTTAGGTATGTTTGTTGCAGCATTTCTCAGCGTAGTGAATATGATGTGGTGCCGGCCTGCGGGATCAGCAGCCGGTGGATGAGTCACGAAAGGGTGGCATGCACGTTTTATATATACACGGTGAAGGTTTGTTCACAAGTAGAGGAGAATGGAATCGTAATTTGTAGGGAAGTGGATAGAACTGGAGCTCATCATGTTACACTGACAGCTAGATTTAGACAAGTATCTTTCACAGGTGGAACAAAGATTTAAATCGGTGGTTTTCAGCCTTCCTCCTGTGACCCTTGACTGTTGTGATGACCCTAACCATAGAATGCTACATTATGACTATAATTTTGGTACTGTTATGAATCATAGAAAACTAGCTGATGTGCAGGATACCTAATATTTGACCCCCGTGAAAGGACCATGTGACCCCAAAGGGTCATGACCTGTGGCTTGAGAAACACTGGTTTAAATGGCTGCACGCATCTGTGCCATGAAAGTAGAAGGGAGACCGTTGGGGAGGGGAGGCGGTCCGCAGGAAGGGGGAGAGAACGGGCTGCGAGGAGAGAAGCACGTGAGCAGGCATTAAAAGATTAAAGTGACGTGAACTTAACTGCAGTAACCCATTTGAGAAGTGCTTTGGTTAGGGTCACTCCAGTTGTGATGGAACATCGTGACACAGACTAACTGAGGGTCAGGCTCTATCTTGATCATACTTCTACTTCACTCTACTGTTGAGGGAAGTCAGGACTGGAACTCCAGCTGGGCAGAAACCTGGGATAACAGAGCTGATAACAGAGGCCGTGGAGTGTGCCGCTTACCAGCTTGCTCCTTCCTCGTGCCTCGCTGCGACACACGCCCTGCTGCTGCCCAGAAGTGGCGATGCTCAAAAGGACTGTGCCCGCCCACATCTGACAGCCTCATCCCACGCAGACATTTTCCTCACGAGAGGGGCCCTCCTCAGATGACTGCAGCTTGTGTCAGATTGTCATAGAGCTGGCCAGCATAGGTAAGGACCTGTGCAAGTGGAGAGTGGGGACTAGATGGGTACATATTTAGGAAGATGGGAGGGACGGGGGGTGGGGGCGGGGTCTTGTTGCAGTGCTGGAGAGGAGTGGTGGACTCTGATTTGGTGACCGGGTAGGTGGGCTGTCTTTCTAATTCATGCACAGGCTTGAGGAATATGATTTTCTTTGCCCTAGTTACTCCGAACTGCTCACAGATGCTCGGAGGGACGGAGCTTCATAGGGTGTGTGTTTGTTTCGTGGTTTCTTATTTTGCTTTTTGGTTTTGTTTGTCTGTTTTGGTGGTTTTTTTTTTGTTTTGTTTTTTGTTTTGCAACACAATCACTAATTAAAAATTAAAAGCTGGGTGTGTTGATGCACCTTTAATCCCTGTACTCATAAAGGAGAGGCAGGCAAATCTCTCACTTCAGGGCCAGAGAGGATTATTTAGAGAGCTGCTCTCAAAAAAACAAAACAAAACAAGGATATAGTGAAAACTTACTGCAGTGATGGGGGTATGTAAATTTTACGTGTGCTTATAATCTTTCTTCTTTATAACAGCAGTAGCGCTGTATCTCAGTTCTGAGTGAAGTTCTCAGGCACTGGTGCACAGTAGCCGGCCCCAGCTCTGCCTTTACCGCTTGCTTCTTGTTTCACTTAGCTCATCATTTCCTTATGTTTCTTCAATCCACTGCCTCTCTGTGAAGTCCGATTCAGAAGTGGCAGCCGTAATGTGCTTGAATTCCAATTAAACTTAGACTCTGAGTTCAGCAGCACAGTGTGTAGCCTACATTTATGAAGAAAAGCATTTCAGGAGGGAGGGAGTGGAGCATGCAGGGTCAGACCTGCTCCTCCAAAGCCACCATACCCGGTACAGGGGACCTGCACTCATGACTTCTCACAGGCTATACTTTCAAGTGTTATCACCATAACTGATTTGCTGGTTAAGTTTCAACACAAGAGCCTCCTCAAGAGGCCATCTGCACCCTCGCATTCTGCTCCCTTCCCCAGACTCGCCCTTCTGGTCCTAGAAGTCTACCTGGTTAGCACCAAAGCCCAAATCGGAGTCTTGCTGGGACCAGGTAGAAGTGCAGCTGAGCAGGTCCGTCACCCCAAGGCCGGGTCTTGGCATTCTGAGCCTTGACGGTGAGTTTCTCTCTTCTCAAATGCGGTGGTGGGGTCTACAGAATGGACACCCCATTTCAAGCTTTGTGGCTTCGACATTTCTTCCAACTGTCCTAGTTTATTTCATTTCAGTTCTGTCCAAACTCCATGGCATCCTAGCACACTCATGCGTTCTTTAACATGGGGGCCATTTGCTCTGGTTTCTAGTGCCTCTTCATTTGTCTGTCAGAATGGCTTTAACTGGGTGTGTGTTTCCTTTTTAAGGCTTATATTTTGTATGGTAAGGCCAGAAGACAGCCTCAGCACTGATGTGGCTGCTGGGAACGGAACATGGGTGTGTTACCAAGCATGGCGAGCCTTCTCTCTAGCCTAACTTTGCATATTTCTACCAGCATTCTGGTTAGGACCTCTTAATCACTGAGAAGCAGGTTAGCTTCCTACAGCTCCCTGAGCCTTCGCCTACAGTAATGAGGTTAATCTGTTCCCGAAGGCAGGCGTCTTAGCTGATGTCTTTTTAAGGTCCTTGTAATACTGCAGTGACAGTTTTAGTCAGGTTTAGGAAGGGAAATCCAAAGCATAGTATTGTGTTCTATACTGCAGAAGTTTCTCTTCAGTAGTGCTGGTCTAAAGCGGTTCTGCATCTGTGGGGGCAGTGCTCTAAATACTAGCATGGGGTGGGAGTTGGGAAAGATGAATTTGGATTCTAGCTCTGGCTTTTTTGCTGTTGTTTTAACGTGATCTTGAGTAAATGTCATATGCAGGCTAGGCTATCTAAAATAGGAAGAGCCCGCTTCCACTAGGGTCAGTATACATTGCACGGAAGTCTAGAGCGCAGCCATCTCATCCATTTGCCTCTGCGGTCTTTGTCCTGTTGAACCTTCCTGGAGGTCCTTCGGAGTTCTGTCTGTCCTCCCGGCTTCTGTGACTGGTTTTTCTGGCTGCTGTCCTACCTCCCTGACCACCATCAGCAGTGTTTGTTTCTAGATTTTCATCTGTCATTTGGCCCAAAATTCTTTTGTGTCACTTTCCCATTTTTAAGTCCCAAATATAAAAAGACAAATCTTTAACATAAAGCCTCGAGAATTATTTTCTGTGGTGGTTGAGATGCCCACTCTTACATAGAATGGTCTGTCTGGTCAAGGCTTTTTCTCCAGGTGGTTCCTTTCAGAGCTGTTAGGCACTCAGTCATGATGTGCCGTTGAGACCGTGCTTATTTCTGGAACTTGGATTGGCTTAGTGCAAGGAAATGAGTGACATTGTCAGTGCAGTAATTTTTTCCCCATTAATAATGGCAGCTGAATCCAGGGCAGGCTGATATACCTGAAAACCGCAGACTGCAAGAGAATGTGCTGCCGTGTCCAGTCCAGAGGAACACAGTGTACTGTTTGTCTAGTCTACTTTCTTCCTTGTGACTCAGCTTTTGTCAGAAGAATTTATCTCACAGTGCCTTAGACATTGCAGATCTACTGTGTTTCCACGCCTCCCGTCAGCTCTCCCTCACACCCTTCGGTTATTTATGTGTGCCTTTTCAAAGCTAGCTATCGGATTGATTATCCAACACAACTGTAACTGTTAGGGTTTGTGTTCTTATTAGTACTTGAACTGTAGAATGAAAGGTTTTGAGTGTCTGCTTTCCTTAAGACCAGGCTAGCTCCCCAGGTGCTGGGAACTGAACCAGGTGCTGCTGCTGCGCGCGCCAGGCAGCACTCGGGCTGAGGGGCACCCTCTGCGAGGCTGTGCTCTTTCTAATGTAGGGTTGTAAGATCATGAAGGCTTTGGGGTTGGGGGAGGGGAAGGAGTATATGTCAGAATAACAAAACTGTCCTGTAATCTAGATCTGCTATTACTTAAATCTCTATCCACTGTCTCTGTCAAGGTTGGCCTTCCACTGTTCTGAAGCCGGTGCTTCCTGTCTTCACTGTCTCTCATGCCGCCACGGCTGTGCTGAAAAGGAAGGCTGGTGTCTTTCTGAGTTCAGTTAAAAGTCCCTGTTTCCCTTCCAGATCTAAACTTCAGACCCCTTGAGTAGTGGGTATGCTCTGGCCCTCCATTTCTTGACATTCTGATCTTTAACCAGGTCAGTTTCTCAGCCACCTCACCCCTTTTCCCTTCTTGGTGCTTTGTTTGTACTGGTTTCCCAGTGTGGTCTGCCTTCCTCTTTGGCTGAATCAGTGCCAGTGACATTTTATGAAAACGACTCAATTCCTCACACACACACACACACACACACACACACACAAAATGACCAGCTGTTTGTAAGTAACTTTCTCTGTAGCCCATCCTGTGTTACAGTGTGTTTATCTGCCTGAGTTCTGGTTCTTCTAGGGCAAAGGGCATTTTTATAAATCTAGTCCCATGTAATATTTTCTTCTCATGTAAAGCAGAGACGCAGGGAAGCAAATGGCATTGTTGTCTCTGGTTAGGCCGGCTTATGTGTCTCCTGTTGCAAATGCCCCACAGCCTTCTGGGTGTTTGTCAGGCACACTGGGAAAGTGCTGTTGATTCTGAAAGTTAGAGAACGGTTGTGCTTAATGATTATTATGCATTTGAATGTGGTGTTAATTTTGTTTATAAGTAGTAAACTTTTTTGAGGTTTTTAGAAACTCGGAATATGAATAGTGATTACTTTTCATTTAAGCTGTTTTTGCATTTTCTACACAATCTCGGAACAACTGACGAACTGAGTATAATTCTAAATCTTTGATTTCATTGAGCAAACCTGTAATATTTACTGCATAGAGCAAGTGTTGCCAAGTACAAAGATGGGGGGAAGAGAGGACCGTGCTAGAGAAGTTCATAGCATTCAAGAGTCAACACATGCGGGAAGGAAAGGACTGGCAGAGAAGAGAACACTGCAGCAGCAGATCCATCCTGAGGAGGTGTCTCTGCTTGCTCAGTTTGAACTTCATATGTAGCAATTGGTGAGTTTTGCTACATTGATTCCAGCCACGTTACTCATGCAGTGTATAAAGTCAAGTAATCCCTTAAGTGCTGAAAAAGCACTTGACTCTTTATGTAGCCTCACTCAGTTTCAAGTGATACTCTGTAATGACCCTCTGCTGCCAGCCTTGGGCTTGTTTGACTTCGTTTGTCTCCCTCGCTTTACAACTGGCTTGGTGATTTAGAGAGGGAGGGGTGTGTGTGTGTGTGTGTGTGACCTAATGTAATTGATGAACTGCAAAACGTTTTACATTATTTTTTAAGAGACCCCAACTACTGAAAAGCAGTATAGGACACTGCACTCACTGTCAGGTTCTGTAATCTGGTCTTCTGCCAGCTGGGGTGCAATGCGAGCCCCGCCCTTACATTTTTATGTTGATATTTACATGTATCTTAGTTACTTCTCCTGTTCCTGATAAAATTCCTCAACTGAAGCATCGTAAGGGAGACTGGGTTATTCTTGGCTCTCAGGTAGAGTCCATCTTGGCTCATCAGGTAGAAGTCAAGGCACCGGAGTCTACTCAGGAGAGAAGGATGGTGCTTGAACGTGGTATCTAAGTGTAGGAAGTGATGGCCCACACCTTTGGGAGGTCTTCCTTACTCATTTAATCTAACCAAGGGAAATCTTCACACGTGCTCACCAAAGGCATGTCTCCTAGGTGACCCAGGCCCTGTCAAGTTAACAGTCAACATTAGCATTTCACAGTTTATGTGCACGAGGAGCAGAAGTGTGGATATATGTGCACTTGTGGAGGCCAGAGGTTGACATTGAGTCTTTGCCTGGATTGCTCTGAGCCTTAGATGGTGAGGCCCGGGGTCTCTCCCTTGAGCATAGTGCCTCCCTATTGGGCTAGTCTAGCTAGCCAGCTTTACCCAGAGATTTCCTCTTTTTTTTTTTTTTTTTTTTTTTTTGCCTTAAAAGCACTGGGATTGCAGCCCCGCTGCTCTGCCCACCAGCTCGGCGGCTATTTGGGGTCTGAACTTGAGTCCTCACTCTGGAGCAGCCCACAGAGACATCTTCAGCCTACATGATCTGCTGATCTAAGTGGGGCTCGCTGGTTACTCTGGGCTTACAGTGGGAGCTGCACCTGCCTTTCAGTGTCTTATTGTGTTTCCTCTCCCCTGGCATAGTGCTGTCCATCCCCCTGTGCTCACCTCACCCTGAATCCAAAAGACCAGTAGACTAGCATGTGAAGATGTTGGTGATGGACGTGTAAATGTTATCATTGTTTGGGAAGCAGCCCATCAGCTGCTACCTACAATCTCTGTGTGGTCTGTGATTTCCAGTTTACATACGTTATGCTTTTGTTCCTCTGCAACTGGCTTTGGGAAAGCATTCTTGTGAATTATGTTACATGGATCAGAGTGATACCTGGGCATGGTGGTTCATGTCTGTAATGATTTAAGCACTTCAGAGGCTGGACAGGCTTGTGAATTTGAGGACAGCTTGGTCAAGACTGTCTCGGAAAACCAAAAAGAATCAGTATTTTTTTAATTGTTGAACAGTTTTGTTATTGGATATGCCTCTTTATTCATTGGTCAGGCCTTCTCTCCTCTAAGAATAATAAAGAAGAAATGGTTCATGAATGTTCCTAATGTTATTCAGTAACATTATTCAGCGTAGCAAGAAATGAAAACAGTCCACGTGTCTTATTTTTACAGATGAGTAGGTAAATATGATGTGATATAGCCATATAATGAAATATTACTAAGTATTAAAAATAACACATAACTGTCTTAGGGTTTTATTGCTCTGAACGGACATCATGACCAAGGCAACTCTTAAAAGGGCAACCTCTAATTGTGGCTGGCTTACAACAAGTTCAGAGGTTCAGTCCATTATCATCAAGGTGGGACCATGGCAGTGCCCAGGCAGGCATGGCGCTGCAGGAGCTGAGAATTCTACATCTTTATCAGAAGGCTGCTAGAATACCGGCTCGCAGGCAGCTAGGGTGAGGGTCTTAAAGCCACACTTCCTCCAATAAGGCCATATCTTCTAATAGTGCTACTCCCTGGGCCAAGCATATTCAAACCACCACACATACTGATTCTTTTACTATATAGCTGAGGCTGGCCTTATATTGGCGATCGTCCTGACTCAGCTCCCAAATTCTGGGATTACAAGGGTGAGCCATGCTTGGATATTATATTGGTTTCATGTAGACATTTTGAACTAATCTTGGATATACTGTGCTGAGTAAAAGCCAGTTACTTACTGTGTGTGTTTCCATTTATATGTCATAGCCCATGTGTGTCTAGAGCCAGGAGGTAAATCAGTGCTTCCCAAGGGTGGCATGAATGGTGTTTGGAGGACTAGTAATGGATAAACACTCTTCTGATCCTCTCATTTTCCTGAAAATTTCTTGAGCTCTTAATACATTAAATATAAATATACACATGCATATCACATTCTTATTATCCACTGATCTGTGTAGGATACTTCTAGCCTGGCCCATTTTCTTGCTATTAAGAACCTAGCACCAAGGACCATGAATATACAATCATGGTCCTATCTGTGATAGTTTAGGAGTCCCAGGAGTGGTTTTCTGGGTCATATGATAGTTTTTGAGATGCCTTCCTGCCGATCTCCGTAATGTTGTACAGGGTTGCACCCTACCAGCAGCGAACAAGGACTCACATCCTTGGCTACATTTGTTAAGTTTCTTAACAGGGTGAGGTAATACTCTCTTGGCAGTGTTTTGGCTGCTCCTGGTTCCATGTGAGTTCTTGGATCTTTCCCTCTAGTTCTCTGAAGAATGCCGTTGGCATTGATGTGCATTGCGTTGCAGTAGGATTGCTGTTGTTCCTATGGCCCTTTACAGTACTGATTGTGCCGTCCAGGAGCAAACAGGTGCCTTCTGCCGCCTAGTGTCTTGGTTTCCTTTTTCAGTGTGTTAACGTTTTCATTGTAGAAGTCTTTCACTTCCTTGGTTATGTTTATTCCTACATACTTTATTTTGGCGGGGGGACAACTATTATGAAATATATGTTTCCTAACTTCTTTCCCAGTGAGTTTATTGTATATTTGAAGGCCGCTTGCTGACTTTCATAAATTGATTTTACATTCTGCAACTTTACTGAAAGTGTTTATTCACAGTTTTTTGTTCTCTGTAGGGTCTATTAAACAGAATTGCTTTGTCTACAAACAAGTAGTGTTGTTTTGATTGCTTCTGTTACTTTCCCTTTCATATCTTTCTCCTCCATGTTGTTATACTTAAGATTTTTGGCACTTTATTGTGTAAGGGAAGAGAGAGAACATGCTCTTAGCTCTACTCCGTTTAACATGGTATTGGTTACTGGCTTGTTCTGTAGGTTCTTTATTATTATGAGGTATGTTCCTTCTACTCTTAATGTCTCTAGGACTTTTGTCATGAGTTTGTTGAACTCTGTCAAGTGATCTTTTCGCCATCCATTGGGATGATTTCGTGCTATCTGTTCTAACTTTATTTGTAATAAATGTATTATATATATATGTATATATATATACATATATATAACATATATATAAATTTGCATGTGTCCACTCGGTCATGATACATGATCATCTTAATGTATTCCTAAATTCAGTTTGCAAATATCTGCTTGAGGATATTTGCATCTGTGTTCTTCAGGCAGTGGCTCTGTGGCTTTCTGGTTTTGTTCTCTTTATTTCGGTGGTTCTCGAGCTCACGAACATGTTGCAACCTTTAATACAGACGTCATATTGTGATGACCCTCACAACCATAAAATTATCATTGTTGCTACTAATGTAATTTAGCTACTGTTAGGAATTGTAGTGTAAAGATCTGTGTTTTCTATTGAACTTAGATAACCTCTATGGAAGGATTGGGAACCCACAGGTTGGGAACAACTAATTTATTTGGTTTTGATGTTAGATTGATATTGGTTTTGTGAAATTAATTTGTGTTTCTTCCCTTTATATTACTTAGAAGTATTGGTATTTTGGTTTTATTAGCTTCAAAATTAGTTCACATTTTGTCTCTATCGTATGCGTGTTACCCCTGCCTGTCTGAAGGATAGCTTGAGGAATAAGTGAGGACATGAGTGTGAGGTCCAGCAACATAAACGGCATTTCACTTTTTTCATCTAGGAAATGTTTCCACCCATAATTATCTTCAAAGAGTATTTCCTACATCTATAAGCTCATTATTTTACTTTTAAAATGTCTTCATTTAGTTTTAACTTAAAGGTAATTAATACATTTGGGACATCTGAAGGATTTTAGGACTTTTTAAGATTTTCTTGGAAGAACATCATCGTTGGGAGGGTCAGCAAGTTGTATCTCTGTGAACTTTATTATATAAAAGCTTTGCTGCGTCTAACAAATTGAACACATAGTTTATGTATTTGGAGCCTTTTTTTTTTTATTTGTTTTTTTTGTTTTTTGTTTGTTTGTTTTCAAGACAGGGTTTCTCTGTGTAGCCCTGACTGTCCTGGAACTCACTCTGTAGACCAGGCTGGCCTCGAACTCAGAAATCCGCCTGCCTCTGCCTCTGCCTCCCAGAGTGCTGGGATTACAGGCGCGCGCCACCACACCCAGCTTGGAGCCTATTCTTAAATCCTGACATTTAAAGTCTTGTGCAGCAATTATTGGTAGTATGCCAGTTACTTTGTAAAGTACCATTTTGGATATAGTACTCTTCCCCTTTAATTTTTATTTATTATTGTTGGGGGGTTTGTTTAATGTTGAGGTCCTGTTCCTGGACAGATTGATGGTTGGCATGTAGAGGAAAGACCCATTGCGAATGGGCTGTCGATATAGTGGTTTGAAGTCACCATTTTCCCATCAGAGTAAAGTTTGGCTTCATATTTATGAAAGCATATTTCACTGATAAGAATATTTAAGTGTTTGCTACTGAGGAGCTTGGACTGTACTAATATAAAATACTCTCTAGGAGGAGCCTAGAATGATGCCATCTTATTTTGTATGGCTAGTAACTGAAGTTTGTGAGGGCTGGAGAGAGATGCCTAGTCGTTAGGGCTCCCACTCCTTTTCCAGAGAACTAGATGTCATTCCTAGCACCCATGTGGCAGCGCTTGGGAGGCAGAGGCAAGTTGATCTCTGAGCTCACGGAGAGCCAGGGCTAGCTACTCATGGAGAGAAACTGTCTCAACAAAACCAAAACCAACCCAACCCAACCCAGCCCAACCAGCCAACCAGCCAACCAACCAACCAAAGACAATTGACAGGGAGGAGGGGAGTGGATAGTGTGGGTCATTTCTTGTTGTCTAGTAAGCAGCATAGTTTACAATTACGGATCAAAGACAGTTTGTGCTGTTCTTGTAGTATGTGTGGGTCATAGAAAATACACAGTGAAAAGAAAAACGGATTTACTGTCCCTGTTTTTACTCTTAACTGCTTCCTACTTAACTTTTTCCTTATATTATAATCCTATTATATGAATCCCAGTAGTAGCTGACATATTAATAAAATAAGAAAATATTATAGAATAAAGCAGATTTGATAAACTATTCAGAACTCTACCATTGAACCATACTCAGTTGGATTAGGGGATTTTATTGTTTTTGTTTGTTTTGAAGTAGTCGTATGTAGGTGAGGCTGGCTTTGATCTCCTGAGCTTCTGGGTTGGCCTCCCATTTGGGGGTATGCTGGGATTATTATAGACTTAAACCACAGTCCCCATCTCCCTCCCCCCAGCCTCCTTTTTCTTTTTCCCATTTAGTTGATTTACAGTTGACAAATTTCTCTTTTTTCAAAACTTTAAATTTTGTATGTTATTCTTTTTGATTGATACTTTAGTTTTAATTTTACTTTATTGTGATTGTTTTCAGACAAAGTCCCACTGTGTAGCCCTGGCTTTCCTGACACCTGTATGTAAACCAGGCTGGACATAGACTCACAGAGATACACCTGCTTCTGCCTCCTGGCTGTTGACATTAACAGTATATGCCATTGTCCTGACTCCTTTTTAGTTTTGAAAAAACTGTCTCAGCTGTGTTTTGTAGGCAGATTAAACAACAGGTGCAGGTGATGCTCTTTCCTCAGACCCACAGGCAGGTCCCCTGCCCACTAAGCCTGCGTTCCGGGTGGTGTTTATACATTACTGACAGACACACACACAAACCATGTATCCATAGACGACTTATCTCAGAGTTCTGTTTTGGGAGACAGTATTGAGAAGTGTATACTTTGATCAGACCTACTGTACTGCATATGTGTGTACCACTTTCCTTTTTCCTTACAAGTTGTACTGCTAAGGAGGGATAATAGTGGATGGATTCTTTATGCAGAAAAAATAGAATATTAGTACTTCAGTTTAATCAGATGTACATTTCCATGGTAAAAGTTAGACCCAGATGTAACCCAGTTACACCATGGGAGAAGAATCAGGTGTGCGAGGGATTAATCATAGTATAAAAAGTACGAATAAATCAGAGTAAAATTGAGGACTTAAAAGTAGTTCTCTTCCCAAAAGGAGCTAGTTCCTTGGAGTAAATCACTGATTCCTGGCCCTAGGATAGGAAAATGTAATGTGGTGAACTTGTTCTGAACGATGTGTACGTATTGGAAGGAAGAGGGACCGACCCAATGACTGGGAACAAATGCTGCCCAGGTTTGAAGTGGTTCAGGCATCAGATTAGATGCCGTTGATAAGTGGTTTTAGCTCAGTGTCATTGAGTCTGTGCCAAGGGTAGTGGTTGTGCACACCTTGAATCCCAGCATTGGACAGCAGAGGCAGGGGGATATCTGAGTTCAAAGTTAACCTGGACTATTGTGTGTTCCAAACCAGCTAGGACCCTATCTCAAGAATGGGGAAAAAAAAAAAAAAAAAACAACCTTAATACCAAACAAGTCATATTGGAAGAATAATAAACTTAGGAAATTGAACTTTTTTTTTTTTTTGGTTTTTTTCGAGACAGGGTTTCTCTGTGTAGTCCTGGCTGTCCTGGAACTCACTCTGTAGACCGGGCTGGCCTTGAACTCAGAAATCCGCCTGCCTCTGCCTCCCAAGTGCTGGGATTAAAGGCGTGCGCCACCACCGCCCGGCGAAATTGAACATTTTTTTTTAAGTGCTTCTCATCCATTTGAGATTTCTTTGGTTAGCTCTGTACCTCATTTTTTAAAATTGGGTTATCTGGGCTGTTGGTGTCTAACTTCTTGAGTTCTTTATAAACTTTGGGTATTAGCCGTATGTCAGATGTAGGGTTAATGAAAATCCTTTCCCAGTCTGTAGGCTGCCGGTTTGTTCTATTGACAGTATCCTTTGCCTCACAGAAGCTTTGCCATTTCATGAGATCCTATTTATCAATTGTTGATCTTAGAGCCTGAGCCATTGGTGTTCTGTTCAGGAAGTTTTCTCCTGAATCAATACATTTCAGGGTATTTCCCATTTTCTATGAGATTTAGTGTGTCCAGTTTTCCTTATGTTGAGGTCCTTGATCCACTTGGACTTGAGTTTTGTGCAGTGTGATAAATATGGATCTATTTTTATTCTTCAACATATAGACATACAGTTAGACCATCACCATTTGTTGAAGATTCTTTCTTTTTTCCATTGTATGATTTTGGCTTCTTTGTCAAAATCAAGTATCCATAGGTGTATGGGCTTATTTCTGGGTCTTTGATTAGATTCCACTGATTTAGTTCTTTACTAATACCATGAAGTTTTTATTAATATTGCTCTGTAGTACAGCTTGAGGTCAGGGATGGTGATTCCTCCAAAGTCCTTTTATTGTTCAGGATTTTTTTGGCTATCCTGAGTTTTTTGGTTTTCCACATGAAATTGAAAATTGTACTTTCAAGGTCTATAAAACATTATATTGAAATTTTGGTGGGGATTACACTGAATCTGTAGACTGCTTTTGGTAAAATGGCCATTTTCACTATGTTAATCGTACCTGTCCATGAGCATGGGAGATCTTTCCAGCTTTGAATTTTCACTTGCTTGGTTAGCATTACACCAAGATAGTTTATATTAGTTGTAGCTATTGTGAAGGGTGTGGTTTCCCTAATTTCTTTCTCAGCCAGTTTATCGTTTATATAAAGGAAGGCTACTGATTTCTTTGAGTTAATTTTGTATCTGCCACTTTGGTGAAGTTTGAACTGTCTTGTCTGCCCTCAGACAGAAGGAAGAGGATGTGCATAGTCTGGGGGGGGGGGAGATACCCAGGTAGGGCCCCCAGGTTGACAAAACCACCACCAACAATAGAACAAATTCTATAGAGACACCCCCACCCCAGAAAAAGACAGTCTCGTGTAATATAGGGTAGCCTTGAACTCACAGAGTCAATGAGGATTACCCGTTCTTCCTTTATCACCTGACACCTGGGTCACAGATGTGCACCACTGTGACTAATGTATTCTTGTTGGGACATATTAATGATATGTATGTGTTATAGGAGAATAGAATATATTAGATGAAAAGAGGATATAGTATATAGAATATAGTATATGAGTAGAGAAGATCATAGGAGAATAGAATACAGATTTACTTTATGTTTTTTATATATGAATTAGGTGGTAGGATAGACTTAAATTAGGTCTTTTCTGCGTGGCTTTTTTTTTTTTCCCGAAGAATGTTTTACCTAAGTTACAATATGATGCTCTTTTCATTGTCAGAGCTTGGATCTTGTGCTGTTTTGCGGGGTTTTGTTTGTTCTTCTAGAGTGCTTGCTTGTGTTGTCCTCCTTGAGTCACTTTGGAATTACCTTACTGAGTTGAGGGTTGATGTTTAACATCTTTCTCCAGGGTAAGCTCAGAACAGCCTTTTAATTGGTGGCTAATGCAGACCTCCTGGGGACTGCACCCCAGTGCCTTGTGTATTGAGGTCTGCACGCCACCCTTGCATTGCAGTCTTCCTGGCTCTGTGCGCTGAGATAGTTTAGTCCTCTTACGACTTCTGTCCTTGGCTTTGGGGGATGCCCTAATGCACCTGAAGTTGGAAGGCGCTCCCTATGGATTCCGGGTTGCTACTGATTTTAGGTCTCTGTATCTTCTCTAAGGTGCTGTTCCCCACAAAAACACCCTTCTTGTACTTCTCTGTTCTCCAGGAACAGGCCCCAGGCTCCTTTTTATATCAGTGATTGAAAGTCATTTCTGAAAAGTACTGCTTCATGCAACTTTCTGATTTACTGTTCTATACTACTTACATGGTCGATGTAGCATTACTCCTAGTTGGCAGATATTGTTGGGTTTGGTGGTGGTGGTGGTGGTGGTGGTCTCGAAGGAGGAGGAGGAGGAGGATCTTTTTTGTTTGTTTGTGTTCTGATCAGTATAATGATAGTTCTTTGCCTTCAGTACATGTTAGGCAGAGGCAGGCAGATTCTTATAAGTTCGTGCTGGCCTGATCTACATAGTAACTTCTACCCCAGAGAGTTACATAGTAATACTTGTCAAAAACATCAAATATAGTTGATCTTGAAAAACCAAGCAAATGATTTTATTTGAGGATGTCATCATCAAGTGATCTTGTGAAGTACTTGGTCATATTGTACAATGCTTGAATTCTGCAGACTTTCTTGTGTAAGTTGAAAACATGTTAGCTTTAGGAAACCTAGACCTGTAGATTTTCTAGAATATACTTTCCCTCTTCTAATGGGGAAAATACATAGGTTAGGCAACAGGATGGCTTCTTATATAAAGAAATACTTAGAAGCAAGTTTTAAATGGCTGTTTTCTATTGGGTTTATTAACGTTCCTGCTAACATCTTACAGGACTTGGAAAGTTCTGTTTTAGTGAAGGAGTATACTTGGTAATGAGGATTTTCTTCTTAACAGTGCATATTGCAGCCTCATTAAACTTCAAGCAGAAATGATCAGCATGTTCTGAGCTTTTTACCAAAATAAGTTAGCCCGATGTGTTGACATAAGCCTATCTATAATCAGGGCTAAGGCAGGAGATTCAGACATTCAAAGTCAACCTTACCTACACTGGGAGCTCAGGCCAGCCTGGGCTTTGAAACAGTGTCTCAAAAAAATAAAATAAAATAAACAGCTCATCCAGCAAGACAAGCAGTGCACTGCTTGTGGGATTTTGTGTGTAGCGAGTCTATGGTGTTACAAATACTTGATATGTATGTTTTCTTACCAGTTAAAAAGTAAATATAGTTTATAATTCTGAACATAAATTTAGTTTAGAATTTATGGCTCATTTGCCTATTTTGATAAAATAGTTGCTTAATATTCTAAAGATATTTAGGTGTATCTCCTAACTAATTGATTCTTTTTTTCTTCTTTCCCCAGGGAAATGAGGCGAGTTACCCTTTGGAAATGTGCTCACACTGTAAGTTGAATATAATGGCAGCAAACGTTTGTTTTGCTTCGGAATCTGTGGGGGGCGGGTCAGCACGCATCTCTGTGATGCATCTTTGTTTTTGTATCACCTGCGGCCTACATTTAAAATGGAGAAGGCACAGAACACACACTCTTTAGGTTACTGCAGTAGAGAATATTTAAAAAGTATATTTTATTATTAATATATATAACCACATGATTTTTGTTTGTTCTGTTTTTTTTTTTTTTTTTTTTTTCCTGTGTGTTGATCCGTGGATCTGGATGTCTTTGTTGTGCAACGTTAATAGCTGTACCCAGGATTCCCCAAACCTTTGGCGAAATGGAATTGCAAGAACATGAAAGCTGTGTGTCCCGGGCTAGAACTTGTCATATAATCCGGTCAGCTGCCACTTGGACGGGGGAGGAGAAACAGATGTGTGAAAGTTGTGTTTTGCCATTTGAGATTTGAGATTTCTGGATCTTGATGGAAAGGGGCAGGGTGACTCTCTAAAGACAAGCAGATTTCTAGAGCGAAAGTCAGTTGTCAAAGACTTTTTCGGCTACTGTGACCGTAGCAACTGTTACACAAGAAGGCATTTAACTGGGGCTGACTTAACAGTTTCAGAGGTTCAGGCCACTGCCATGGCAGGGGCTTGGAGGCATGCACGTAGACATGTTGCTGGGTGTGTGGCTGAGTGTTCTACATCCGGATCCCCAGGCAGCAGGGATTCAGTCTTATTATTGTGTGTGTTGTGTATATGACGTTCCTGTGTGGGCACATGTGCCTTGGCATGTGCATGGAAGAAGACAACTGTGGAATCTGTTCTTTCTCATCTCTATGTGAGGTCCAAGGATTGAATTCAGGTCACCTCAAGCCCCTTCAGCCTCTGAGTCATTTTTGCCAGTCCAGGTCTTAACTTTACTTGTATGTTAGATGGAAGCTTAGTGTTTAAAAGGCTGGATGCTAACTTACAGTTAGAGTTGTTTGTGTGGTTGCAGAGTTCTAGACGCAGAAGCTTAGCATTCACTTTGTAGCTTCCTAACTTTAGGACAGGCAGTTTAATAGTGTGGCTTACAAATGTTCTCACAGGTTTAATTCCATCTGCCTTCCCCTTCTCTTTCTCTCCCACTCCCTCCCCACCCTTCCCTTTGGTAGCATGCGTCTGTAATTCCAGGCTTCGGACGCTGTGAAAGAAGATTGTCATGAGTTGGAGGTCATACTAGACTATGTAATGAAACTGTGTCTCAAAAGACTGTGGTCTGTCAGCTAACGCGTTTGATTTAGTTGTCTGTAGTAGATCCCTAGATAGCACAGTAGTTTTGGGGAATGTGTATATACGTAGGGAATGGAGCAGTGACTGTCTAGTCTGGGCTAGATGAGGAGTAAGGCCCCAGTATAGGGCAGACACTGTGTAATGTGTTTCTCTTGGCACATAAATAAAGTGGTGTTTAAGAGAAAACCTTAATAACACCAAGTAGGTGGGTGTTTCCAAACAGCTGAGCATCAGAAATGAAGACCATGAATGTGGACAGTCTAAGGACTTGATAATCAGAGAACCAAAAGAGAGAAAGAAAGTTTTAGTCGATTTTTTTAAGGACTGGTGGTGACCAGGTGGCTGGTGTCTTCTTAGAAATAAGTCAGGTCTCAGGTAAAAGGGCATTTGTCAGGAAAGGGTGGGGTCTGTGCAGTTGGAGTGGGGTCTGGCAGGTTAAGACAGTTGGCAGCTTCTGGGGTTCCAGGTCATGCTGTGCTCAGGGACAGCCCCGTGGGGCATTCACTGTGGCTGCTTCGCCTGCTCTGCATCCTCTTGCCTTGCAGCGAGTCCTTGCTTGGGGTTTGCAGAGTTGGTTTGTCCTGCTGTTTCTGCTCTGGAGCCAGCTTGTGCTCCTGCTCTGCTCCGGAGCCCAGACTGACTGCAGCTTTGTGGACTGGCCGTGAGCTTAAGTTCCCTTCGGTTCAGCCTCAGATTGGCTCCTGGGCATGCACCACCACAGCTAGCTTAGTAATTCTTGGCTCTTGTGAGACGGGATCTCGTGTGTATCAGGCTGGCCTTGAACTTCCTCTGTAACCGGAGTTAGCTTCTGTAATCATCAGCTTCGGATCTTCCTGCTTTGACATTCTGAGTCTGGAATCACAGGCATCTGCCAGTATCCAGTTCATGAGGTGTTGGTGATGTCTGGCTTTTAGTCATGTGACTGTTACTTGATAATTTTGAAGTATCAAAGAATTTTAATCTAGAAGTATTGAAAGCCCACTCGAATACTTGCTTTTTAGATTTATGATATAAATCTAAAAATCTGGCCATTTTATTTTTGTTTTTAATTCCTTTTATGCCTAGGTCTCTTTGGCAAGTGTTTGGGAGGTCAGAAGAGGCTGGTCCCCTGAATCTGGACTTAGAAGCAGTTGTTAGCTGCCTGGGTGTGGGTGCTGGAATCTGGTCAGGTACTCTGCAAGAGCAGGAGTTCGCTGAGCCATCTCTCAGGCCCTAAAGAGTCTTAAAACTACCAAGGCTTCATGTCTAAGAAAATAGACAGCTGAAGTGTCTGTGACTATCCATATTGTAATATACCATTTTAATCTTTCACATATTAATAGTAACTTTCTTTTCTTCTGCACATTTGATAGTTGACCTGTTTTGTGCAGAGTATTAAACTGCTGGTCTGTAAGAAATTTGTTTTTATTGCTGTATATTATACTCATTGTGTGTAGATAGTGACAGGTTGCAGACATCCATTTCATTCCAACATATAATGAAAATAATATCCCCCTATTATTTCCAACTCTCCCTCAGTCTATCTTGCTTTTCTCGTTCCGAGTTTCAGTTATTTTGCTTACTATTGTAATTCCGTTCTTTCATAAGGGTCCTAAGGGGCTGTGCGTGGGTGGCATAGTTGGGTCACATTGGTATCCACAGTGGCTTTACTAATAGACATCTCCATGAGCACTGTAGAAGAGCCCCCACCCCCCACCCCAAGTTGTTGCCAGCATTTGATTTGTTTTTATGACATTCATTCTGACTGGTGTGAGTTGGAGTCCCTCATACTTAAGGTGTTGAATAGTTTTTTTTCCGTGTGTGTGTGTGTGTGTGTGTGTGTATGTCTGTGTGTGTGTCACACGTGTGTGAGAGACAGAGACAGTTTCACTTCATCTTTTGAAACCTGTTTTCATCTCGTTTGCCCACTTATTGATTAGTGGTTTGATATTTATTTGGCATTTTGTTTTTTGAGTTCTTCATTTTAGATATTTATTTTCTGTCAGATAAATATATCCACAGCTGTCTATAGATCTGTATCTAGCAAAGCTTTTTGTCCATGTTTGCTGTTTAGAGTAAATTTTTATTTGTTTGTTTTGAGACAGCCTTTCTCTGTATAGCCTTGGCTGTCCTGGAACTCACTCGATGTGGCTTCAGTAAAGAGATCCTGCCCGCCTCTGCCTCCCGAGTGCTGGGACTGAAGGCTTGTCCCATCACCACCTGGCCTTGAAATAATTTTTTAGTTAGTTCCAGTTTTTCTTCTGGTCATCATGTTTCGTAACAATACCCTCAAATGGAGTAGACTGTTTTAGGAAAATTAGTATTTATTGTCCATATTGTAACTTATTTTGGGTTACTTGTTTGAGATATCTTACTGTTTTAGTATCACACCAGATTCCACTTTGGAGAAGTGAATGCTTAGTTGGCTGCAGAATAAATCAAATAACAGGAGCAGTGGCATTTGTGTTCCTCCCCACCAAACTCATCCCGATACCTAGTGACCAGATCAGCTGCCACAGGCCAGACTTGGAGTGTTTGTGGAGTTTGTGGACCGAGACAAGTCTTGCTGGCGTTCCATGTGTTTACTCACTGCATGTGCGGGTGTGCCTGCACGCTCTGCCAGTGTCCCTGCCTGCCTACAGTCACACATTTTCCTCCAGCCGTGTTTGTTCCAGGGACAGCATCTTTACCTGCCAAGCCATCTTTATTTTACAGTCAGAAGGATTCCAGAAGGACTGACTTTTTAATGTTGCCTTTGCATTTTATTGGCAAAATACATGTTCTGTGTTTTTATAAATTTTCTAGACCTGACAACTGTTAGATATCATGAAGATTCATTTAATCAAGAAAGTGCTTTAAAAAAAAAACAAACAAACAAAACTATATGGTGTCTTAGACTGTAAAATTCTTATTTGAAGTAATTTTCTGCATATCTTATTTTTGAATGTGAACCTTTGCTTTGGTATGCCTTTATTGTATTTAGTAAATTCCAGGATCCAGCACCCCCAGAAACATCTGTTGGTGTAGCACTGGGACAGTTTTGATAAATTTACCATGAATGCTGTTGCCCCTGGAGACATGGTTGTTTCAGTATAGTTGGGATAAAAAGCCAACCCAAAGGCTCACAAGATAATAGGGTGACAGTTATTGGGGAAGTCTGCGCATGCCTAAGGGCTGCCTGCCAGCTAGAATCTTGAGTGCCTCTGCTTTCTCCTATCCGAGTTTATGCAGTTGAGGGATGTGCTTCTGGCCACAGCACTGGATAGTTAGTTAGAGATTTACAAGACCATCACAGCGGTCTCAAGAATAGGAAATACTTGACCTGGAACAGATTGACAATCACATCTAAGAATTTGTTGTATCTTAACATTTCTACTATCAGTACAATGTGTATTCACTTGGTTAGATCTATTAATACTTTAAAAAAAAGTATCAAGGTTATCTTTGTTTTTTGTTCTTTTTTTTTTTAAGCCATGGTGTTTTGAGATCTAAAGTAGAGCTATTTCCTCAAATAGAGTTCTTAGAAGGCTTATGTGCCTGGCTTTCTAAGTTCCTCGTAAGTTTCATACAGTATCTTGTATCTTGATTACCTCTCCAACTCTTTCCGTGTCCTAACATGTCTCACTCCTCACTTCACAGCTTTCTTTAAAAATGAATATTTTTAATCTACCAAGTCCGTTTGTAACACCCATATGTATGTAGGTGTTAGTTCCTCACAGGGCCTCGGAGGACCTACCAGTACCAGCCATCATCAGCTTCAGCTAGGGGTGGGACCTCATGGGTCACGCCCCCACCCCATGCTGGAACTTTTAACTGGCTTGATCTTGAAGTTTTTTTGTTTTTTTGTTTTTTCCCAAAATCCAAGTTATGTTGAATAGGAAGAGAATTCTTTTGAGAGTGGGGAGAACTTTGAATTGTGTCCATTTGACTAATGTAAATGGAGGTCATGCCTACCAGCCATTACAAAGCATGGTAACAAGGACCGCCTCCTGAGTTCCCTGGAAAGCCAAGAACCTAGTCTGTTCCTATCATTAAGTAAGCACACTGTCTGTCTTAAGATTTACATATAAGTAATCATAAAGGAATCAGAATAGAAGTGCAACCTAGTCGTGTGGACACAGGGAGAAGTCGGGAGACTCCTTGGTGTGGTCTTTTCTAATTGATGACATCACCTGCTTCAGGCTTTCTTAGATTTTTGTCTCCCAGGAATTCCCATAGAAAGACTAACCAAGCACTTATCATAGCGTATGGTTTCTCCATTATGTCCAGCTTCATGGGATGCCCATTGAGTTTTATTTTGATTTTATGTAACCTTGGCTAGCCTGGAACACACTATGCAGACCAGGCTGGCCTCAGACTCGCAGAGATCACTGTACCTGGTACCTGTTAATTACTTTATGAGGGCAGAACTGTGGCTTTACACTTAGAAAAATTGATGGAAGAATTAGGCTTAAATCTCCAGGTAGCTTTGAAAATTGATATCATACTGAGCTATTCATTCATTTAGCCGCTAGTCAGGAGATTTAAAGATCATAGGCACAATGAAAATTCTATGTAATTAGACAAATTTTGCAAATAATTTAAATATTTGTCCAATAAAATTATTCTGTGGTTACTATGAATTAGCAGGAATATACTACGTGGGAGTCATTATTTCTAATAGAATTTTCTTCCTTTAAGGCAGCAATGTTCTTCATTTTGCAGCAACTGAAGAGAAGGTTTCAAGGGGGGGGGGACAACATTTTAAGACACATTATTAGCTGTAGGAATGTAGCTTAAAAACTGCTCATGGAGTTCAGTGGAACATTGAGTACAGGGGCGGAGCTGCAAACATGAAGAGTTGTTCCACAGTGAAAATAGACAAGAATGAAACTTAAAGGATAAAGTTTGTTGCAAATAGGCTTGTGGAAAATACAACTGAAAGGTAGACCTCAGTTTACTGAGCTCTTAAACATTCCCAGTGCTGATGTAAAACAACTGGTTTATGCCTTTAATCTTAGCATTTTGGAGGCAGAGGCAGAGGCAATTAGCTCTCTTGAGTTCAAGGCCAGCTCAGGGTATGTACTGAGAGCTTGTCTAAAAAAAGAAGAAGCCAGTGACCTGTTATTTGTGCTGGAGAGATGGCTGAGCAGTTAAGAGCACATATTGTTGTTGTGGAAGACTGGAGTTGATGCCCGGCATCCAAACCAGGCAGGTCACAGTCGCCTTTAATTCCAGATAGATCCCTTCCCTCTGACCTCCCAGGGCATTTTACACAAACATACACTTACTTGGAGAGAAAGAAAGTAGAGAGAGGTAAGACAAGATGTTACCAGTTTTTAAGTTTAAACCTTGGTCTTAAACAAGTTGTTAAATACGCCAAAGCAAAGGCAGCAATAAGTGACTCCATAAGAGTGTATCAGGAGATAGAGATCGTGACAGAAACAGTACAGTGGTGGTCTGAGTGTGTTGGAGTCTTAAAGAAAGGAGAGCTTCTCTTTAAAACCCGAGAGGAAGAGGGAGGGAGAGTGGGAAGGAAAAGGTGCAGGGAGAAGGGGGCAGAGGACAAACCTAAGATGCAGAGTGGGTGTGTCTGAATAATCCGGAGAGCCTGGAGGAGCTGGGGCCTGTTGAGACCATAAATGGGGTTTGCTGCTGCGGGGCGGTGTGGCCGGATCTCAGGCTGTGGGATTTGGCCTTCCACTGCGTTTTAGGGGCAGTCTCATGTGCTAACAAAAGTGAAATCAGGAGCGCCCATTTATTATGTATTCTGCCAAACCAAACCTCTGTGTTCTGTCAAGTCTTATTGCTTCGTCCGTAAGTGCCTCTTTAGCATTTCTTTCTTTAGTCCCTAGTTAATTTGGTAATCAACTTGCAAGCTTGTACTTCGATTAGGATGAGATTGAACCACCAGTGTTTTAGAAGCAGTAGGAGAGAGTGAGGAAAAAGAAAACTAGGCCAGGTCGACTGAGGCAAAGCTGTTATAGTCATATGTAAATACACACACAGATACCAACTCACCAACACAGGCTAACAGCTACACCAGTAGATAAATGGAATTAACATGAAATCAACATCTTTAGGAGAGTAAATCATCCGGAAACTAAAAACACGGGACACAGTCTTATTGTGCTTAAGTTGCTGTGCTCTGAGTCAGAACAAGGTAAAAAAATTTACAACCTAAACACTGTCTAGTGGGAGCAGGAGATCAGAAGGTGAAATGTGTGCACTTGGGCTAGTTTTTGTCTTGATTCAGGGGCTAATGAGTCGAGAGGATGCTGATGGACATTTCTTATTTCTAACAAAACCAGAGCTCCCTCAAGTTCTTTCACAGATCAAGGGTCCAGATCCAACTGAGGAAGTTTCCAGCAGGGGTTTGTTCAGGGGATAGAGGTGTTGTCAGATCTCATCTCCCCGTAAGCGCCCACAAAGACAGTAATAATGTAGTCTCTCTTTGAGAATTCTCTTTTCCTGGAGGTTCCCAGAGAAGACGTGAGGAGGGAGTGAAGAGGGCAGAGCCAGGGAACAGAGGCTGAGCGAAGCCAGCGCCCTCAGAACTCACTTTCAGTTCCAGCAGTGTCTCTAAGATTCACTTCCTGTTCCTCAGTATTTCTTTCCTCCTCAAATTTGAAACTTGGCTAGCAACATGAATGGCTTTTAAATCCATAATGTATTTCTTAGGTTGCTTTGAAAGTCCTATTAGACTGGCTGTTTTCCATTTTTCGATTGCCTACAGTTGAAACTTGTAGTATGTAAAAAAGTAAATGAATAAACCATACAGGGACATCAGCTATTCCCCACTTCCCTAAATGCTTGCTGCGTTCCAGGTAGAATGATGCTTTAAAGTATAAAATGAGCTGCTAACGAGCTCTCCACAGCACGGGCTTCCTCTCCTGGAGGCGTGGCTCCCATTTCAGCCCTTCTTCCTGAAAACTGTGGCCTTTTATGTAGCTGGTGGGGTTTGCTTGGATTAGATGTCTGTGCTGTTATACAGTAGCTGCCTTGCGTCCGCCCTGGGATATTTTGATCCTCCATGCTCTATTGAAAGTTTTATCTCACAATTTTGGGATATCAGGAGACAGCCCAGTACTCTGATTACCCGTAAGTGTGTCTTCCTGGGGCACACATCAAGTTTTTTACAATTTAGGAGGGAAATATATTGTCTTGGGGCATCCCTTTGAGGCTATTCGATGTCTTAGGAAGTTCCCCTTGATACCTACCTACTCAATAGCACTAGAAAGATACGCCTCTTCAGTGTTTCTGTGATTAGCTGCTCAGAGGATTTCTATACAAAAGTAGCCAAGTCAAAGGAAGCAGAAGAGACAAATGCTAAGCTGGAGGAGGAGAAGACAAAGGGGGCAAACTGAGGCTGTGACAGACTCTCGCATGAGTGTCATGAAACAAAACAAAAATAAAAACAACCAGTTTAGAAGGACATGGGGAGTGTTGACCACAGAGGAAGTCCAGGCCACAAGGACAGAATTCCTCCTTCCCCTCGAAGGCAGTGAGACAGCTGGGCGCATGGGATTTGGTGCTGACTAGTGAGTAACTTCCTGAAAGTAGATCATCCTTTGAGTCAGAAGTTGGATTGCAAAAACACTCATGTAGGGCTGGTCGGTGGTTTGAAACCAACCTGCTCTACAAAGTAAGTTCTAGAATAGCTAGGAATACACAGAGAAACCTTGTTTTTTCTTTGGGGGGGGTTGTTATTATTGATGTTGTTGGGGGGGGTGAATGGGACAGAAACAAGCCCTTTATATCTCCCTCCCTTCCTCCCTCCCTTCTTCCCTCCCTCCTTCCCTCCCTCTCTCCGTGTGTGTATGTAAAGCATAACTCTGACTCTTATTCGCTATACAAACACAACTGACTGTAGTTCATGAACAGAGAATTAGGTCATACCAAGTAAACACACTCACTATTAAATTCTTTTTTTCATAGTTGTAAAGCAAAAGAAAGTTAGAAAATGAATGTATTTTACCAACTATATTGATGCGGATCTGTGGTAGACGAGTTACAGGAAAATGGGGAAACCATTGCTGTAGGAGGTGTCAGATGCTATTGTTAACATCTCTAACTTTTGGGTTACTGGAAGCCAGTGGTCTGCTGAGTTAATATACCCCAATGCTGAGTTAATGCGCCCCAAATAGGTCAGGGACAGAGATAGATGTTAACTGATTATTTAGGAAACTTGAGGTCTAAGATAATTTAGACTGTATCTGGAATATACTAAAAGTACATCTCATGAAGTTTTAATCGGTCAGTGCCTTTTAAGAGATCTTTACAGAAGTGTGGCATTTATTAGTTCAGGTCACTGCAGTTCTCCATAATTTATATTTAATAGGCAAGCTATTTAAAAAGAGATCTGCACTCAAGAGGCAGAACCAGACAGATCTCTGAGCTCAAGACTACATAGTGAAACCTCGTCTCAGAAGAACATCTTTCTTTTTTTTTGAGGGAAAATTTAATGTTTTCATAGCTATTCTTTTAAAAGGTGACAAAATTACCTGTCCACAGTTTGTTGAAACATTGGGAAGCACAAAAGAGCAAAGATTTTCTTCATTTTTTTTTAAAGGCAGAATGGAATCTTTGAATGTGGAAATACGTGCTTCGGTGCTTGTGCAAAGTAATGATCTATGGCTGTGCTAAATACTGGAGGGTAGTCACAGGATTGAGTTTAGCCCACCACAGAGCCATCCGCATGGATGCTAGACTTGTAAAACAAGCATTTCAAAAAGGGCAACATGCTTCATCCATTGGGGCAAACGGAGGCGATGCTTGGATGCCCGCTTCTGTGGACATGGTAGTCTGGCTCCCTCAGTGCAGCGAGAGAACTACATTTCCTGTTGCTTTCAAGTTTGTGTTCTCTGATCTTCAAACGCTTCTTCTCTTGTCCTCCACCCTACGAGGCACTGTTCATGGTTTTGCCTTCTAAGCTGGCTTTAAATATTCGAGGTAATGAGGGCAGATGCCATGCTTTTGAAATGAGTTTTCCGACTTCCCTTAGATAAGTAGTGTATACATCAATACACACTCTGTTAATACTCTGAAGACTACTAGACAGTGCAGTGAGCTATAATTCCCAGATGCCATTGTGAACACCCTGTTCTGCAATGTGCTCTGTTACAGGGGCCTTGGGCATAATTTACCAGATTACAATGGTGTGTTCCACTATTTATCACAAAACAAGCTTGAAGAATTAGGTGATTTTACTCAGCTATCGACTAACGCATATATGTTCTGAGCATTTCTTAAAGGTCTGTGAAGTTACCCTATGGTGACTGCTAGATTTGTTGTGCTATGTATGTTCCCATGGGTTGGTTGCAGTTTTTATCCCGTCTGAGTCCTGGAGCGTCAGTACTGGGAGAAATCTCTATAAACCCACACATTTGCATGTTTTCCTGACATTACCCCTTTTGAGTTACAGTAGACGTCAGTGCCATCCTGTGGTCGTGTGGTCTGCACTTTAGTACCATGGATAATTTCTGCAGTATCCATTTGAATATGTTTTTATATTTAAATGTACACTGTAGTGAAGACGCCATGGGACAGAGGGCAGAGTGACTCAGCCTGTATCCTATCGGTCTCCACAGTCACCCTGGAGTCGTCAGCTGCCTGCCATGCCTTTACACGATGGGAGGACCACACGGAAATGCGGCAGAAGCAAAATAGTCGTTGTACTTACTTAGAAGAGATTTGTAGCTTCTTAGATCAAATTGAAAATTAAAGTTTTGCTACTTTCTTCCGTTTGCTTTTAGTTGACGCTGATGAAATTAAAAGGCTAGGAAAGAGATTCAAGAAGCTTGACTTGGACAATTCTGGGTCCTTGAGTGTGGAAGAGTTCATGTCTCTGCCTGAGTTACAACAGAATCCTTTAGTACAGCGGGTAATAGATATATTCGACACCGACGGGAACGGAGAAGTGGATTTCAAAGGTAAGAGACGCTTGTGTTTAAAGTTAGTCTTGCAGCACGTCATCAGCGTGAAACTGGAAGTTTTTAATTTGGTGATCTTATAAGATTTTGCTAAAACTTGAAAATTTGTGTTACCTAGATTTTGTTTTTCTTTCCTTCCTTCCTTCCTTCCTTCCTTCCTTCCTTCCTTCCTTCCTTCCTTCCTTCTTCCTTCTTCCTTCTTCCCTCCCTCCCTCCCCTCCCTCCCCTCCCCCCTCCCTCCCTCCCTCCCTCCCTCCCTCCCTCCCTCCCTCCCTCCCTCCCTCCCTTCTTTCTTTCTTTCTTTCTTTCTTTCTTTCTTTCTTTCTTTCTTTCTTTCTTTTTCTTTCTTTTTTTCTGAGACAGGGTTTCTCTGTGTAGCCCTGACTGTCCTGGAACTCACTCTGTAGACCAGGCTGGCCTCGAACTCAGAAAAAATATGCCTGCCTCTGCCTCCCAAAGTGCTGGGATTACAGGCGTGCGCCACCACTGCCGGCTTTTGTTTTTGTCTTTTTTTTTTTTTTTTTTTGGTTACCTAGATTTTAATTACTCTTTCCTTTTGGTTCATAAGTTATCAGGGCATCTATTATAGTGTAATCTACCACAAAAAGGAACAGTGACTATTTCCTCTCCTTTAAGAAAATTATTCTTCTCAAGGACAGCTTAACGATATTAAAAGCTGCACTCTTCTTGTTTCTTTACATTCCGTTTAAAGACTGAGCCCTGTACTGGTCAGTTTTGGTAGCCCATGCCGGCTTTATTTTAGCCAGACACCAAGGAATCTTTTGGTGCAAGTATTAATTTATATATCATTCTACATTTGGTTTTATATTTCTAAATAATGTGCTAGTGTTTTCAATGTTCTTGTTTTTTTGTTTGAATTATTGTTTGCCAGGGAGTAAAGAAATTATTTTTTCAAGAACTTTCTAACAGTGTATTTATATGATTTGGAAATTTTGAACAGAAACAAAATGATTTTTGTTTTGGTAAAATAATGTATAGTCTTTCTTATTATAGTCTAAAGAAATTAGTTAAATAAATATCCTTAATGAATCTTTTTGAGTGTTAATGGCTTACAGGTCTTAACACATAATTCAAAGTGGTTAATCTTGATAACTCAAAAGTTCAAATAAATAAAATGAAGTCTTATGTTTGGAGCCTTAAAAAAATGACAATATTGGGGGCTAGAGAGATGGCTCAGTGGTTAAAAGCACTAATTGTTCTTTCAATTCCCAGCAACCCCATGGTGGCTCACAACCATCTGTAATTGTGTCTGAAGACAGCGACAGTGTGCTTATATACAAAAAATAAAAAATTGGCATTTTTTAGTACTACTTTTAATATCTAATACATGAACTAGCCTTTTGAATGTTGCTTTTCTTTATAAAAATTACAAGTTGTGATTTTTAAACATTTTCAACTTTTATTTAGAATTCATTGAAGGAGTCTCTCAGTTCAGTGTCAAAGGCGATAAAGAACAAAAGTTGAGGTGTAAGTATTTTCTTCCTTAAACTGCTGTTCCACGTTGTAGTGTAGACTTCTAAAAACACTTTAAGGCTTTTTAGTCATAATAGAAATCGTTAGTGTTGTTTGCAGCTAGTACATTTGAATCGCATGCCATCTTCAATGGCACAGTGGGAAAGCGGTGTCTCTGGGAGCAGGCACAGCACGTGGTGGAGGCCGTGCTGGTGATCTGACCTTGGTAGTCTTCAGTCCACGGTGCGACCTTGTAATCGGTTGTTACTGCAAACTGCACAGCGCGACTTTGTAATCAGTTGTTCCGGCAAACTGTGTGTCGTGTCTGTCTTTTAAAAAGTACCATCTCCATAGTTAGGCAACACCGTTTGCGTTTGAAGTATGTTGTTTGCCTTTTAATTGCAATGACTTTCCTCCCCACACCCCTTTTTTTCCTAGTTGCTTTCCGTATCTATGACATGGATAAAGATGGCTATATTTCCAATGGAGAGCTCTTCCAGGTGTTGAAGATGATGGTGGGCAACAATCTGAAAGATACACAATTACAGCAGATTGTAGACAAAACCATAATAAATGCAGATAAGGATGGAGATGGAAGAATATCCTTTGAGGAATTCTGTGCTGTAAGTGAATGGGCTGATTCGTCTATTGACTGTGTTGACATACGTTAAGGACAGTTTACTAGATACTTTTGTAAGCATAGTTTGCTTTTTAAGTTTTGTCTCATTGCCCCACACTCAAATTTTGGAATATGTTTTAAGTGCTGATAATCAAAGCCTGCTATTCTCAAGAATTAGTGCTACAGGAATGGTGGCAGCAATTGTGGGTGAACGTGTGAATATCTGTGTATGTGGAGGCTGGAGGTCAGCGTCAGGTTTCTGCCTCTCTTCTCCCACTGAACCTAAGGCTCACTGTTTCTGCGGCACTAGCTGGCCAGCAAGCCCCAGGACCGCCTGACCTCTGGCACCGTCGGTGCCGTCCGGCCGTATAGCTGCTGCCTCATCCAGCCTTCTCATATGGATTCTAACTCCAGTCCTCACGCTTGCACGGCACACTTTTTACCAACGTAGCTGTCTCCTCCCTCACAGGACCAGTAACTTGTTTGTAGCTCTTAGAAGTTACAAGTGGGACGTGCTTTCGTTTGCTTTAAAGCTATGCCTGTTGTGCTGGTGATAAAAGTCTTGGAGAGCACTTGCCTTCCACCACGCTTCACGCCCTGGGTCAACGCATACCCATAACGCCAAGCCAAACCGTGTTTGGAGAGGCTTCGCTGGTGGGGCTAGAGAGATGGCTTGGAGGTGAAGAGCACTGGCTGCTCTTCCAGGAGAGGGTCTGGGTTCAGTTCCCAGCACCCACATGGCAGCTCACACCTGTCTCTACTACAGTTCCAGGGCTTCTGACACCCTCACACATGCAGGCAAAACATCAGTGAACATAAAATAAAAATAAATTACACAGTAAGAAAATGCTTCTGTGAAAAAGGGCCCTGTGTTCATGAGTTTTAGCTAGCAACACCAGAAACTCTACCATGGGGACCATAGAAACAGTCTTCTAGTCAGTAGATACTGATCCAGGAAGGTCTTCCACTCCACTTTTAAGTTTCGTCTCACAAAGAGCACCTTGCTGTGGCTCAGTGGGTAAGCGTGCGGGCTGGCAAGACTGCTCACCTGACCTTGGCTGCTTGAGAGCTGTCCTTTGACCTTCCGGGAGTTTTGGCAGGGGGTGGGGACATACACAGAAGAAACAAATGTAACTTATACAACAGACCAGTGTGACAGTTGTGTAACCCACAGTAGGCTGGCTGGGCCCGTCTGCATCAACCAGCAGTCAAGAAAATGCCCCATGGGCTGACATTTTCTCAGTTGAAGTTACTCTTTCTTGATGACTCTAGCTTGTCTAATTGATAAAAACCTAGTCAGCACTATCTATGATTGGAATAGAATATTTTATTTTTAAAACTAAGTTTCCTGTTGGAGTGAATTAACAGAAGTCACTCAAAGGTAGAATTTACTCTGGCTTACAGCTTCTCCCATCCAGCTTGGCTCATAAACACCCTGTTTTAAGGCCATAGCCTTCCGCTCCCGTTCCCCATAAGTTCATGACTGTGATTGTAAAATGTTGTGTAAGGTTACAAGTCAGAAGGAAGCAGACAAGGCTTTGCGTTGGGGGGGGGGGAGGTGTGCATAGCAGGTTTCTGTAAGAAACAGTCCACTGCAGTTCCTGTTGCTCACAAAACACTGACCGAACACAATTTGGGGAGAAAAAGTAGTTAATGATCGAGGGAGAGCAGGTCCTGTTTTAGTTTGGTTCTCCTGCGATAAAACACCAACAGAAGGTGAAGGAGCTTGGAGAAAAGCAAGTTTGTTCACACTACCGCACTTTATTGAGTCCATCATTAAAGGAAGCCCGGGTGGGAACTCCATTCTGGAATATGGACGCAGGGACTCAGTGACTGTGGAAAAGCACTGCTTCCTGGCTTGTTCCCCAGAGCTTTGCTGAGCTTGCTTCCTTCCATGGACAGGCCCACCCAGTGTGGGGTGGAGATGGCACAGCCATGAAGCAGGAAAGAGCCCAGTCCAGGGTGGTGGAGGCTTAGTTCCTGAGCTGGGGCTCCTTCCTGGGGCTCTTCCGTTTGTCTACGGAGCGCAGAAGACACTGCGTATTAACTTACTTCCATGCCCTTCTTCAGCTCCTTCCCATCCAGCTCAGGCCCAGCTGCCACAGGCTGGCGCTGTCACCTGCAGCACGTAGAGCCCTTGCTGCCAAGGGCTGGCGCTGTCACCTGCAGCACGTAGAGCCCTTGCTGCCAAGGGCTGGCGCTGTCACCTGCAGCACGTAGAGCCCTTCCCAGCCGCGTTCACTCCATCCCTCCAGCTCCGACAGAGACCCTGTCCCAGAAGGGAGTTGGGGAGAGATGGAGGATGACGCTTGCTTTCAACTGTTTTTCCACATCATGATCTGCTCTTTGGATGCCTGGGCATGCACACGCAAGTGTGTATACCAAAAGATGTGCACCTGCACTTGCACATCTTCTATTACACAAGGAAGAAGTACAAAAACTGAACTAGGAGACTCAACCCCACCCCTTAATCCAGCTTCTGGATTATCTGAAAACAGAAAATATTTTTAATTAACACTTTTTGGTAAAGTAGTATCCTACTTTGCTTTCTATTGACTGTGATAAACCACAATGATCAAAAGCTGAGTTGTAATCCACCGTGAAGAGAAATCAGGGCCAGAGCTCAAGGCAGGGACCTGTAGGCGGGGACTGGTTCAGAATCTGGAGGAATGCTGCTAACTGGACAACGACTTGTCCCCCACCTACCCAGGGTGGCACCATCCACAATGGGTTGGCCCTCCCACATCAATCATTAATCAGAAGTGCTCCACAGACTGACCCATAGCCATTCCAAAACAGGCCTTTTCTCAGGATTTCCCAGGTGGTTCTAGCCTGAGTCAAGTTGACCAAAAAAAAAAAAAAAAAAAAAAAAAAAAACCAAACAAACAAAAAAAAAAAAAAAGCAAAAAAAAAAAAAAACAAAAAACAAAAAAAAACGGGGGTGGGGGAGGATGGGGTGTGGTTTACTTACTAAAAGCCCGTTCGTGTCTTTCACAGGTTGTAGGTGGCCTAGATATCCACAAAAAGATGGTGGTGGATGTGTGACTCTCTGAAGAATACCACCCAACACTTTTGCTTTCTTCTCCATCTCTGAAGATCTGCTCAAGACGTCCAGCAATGCTCTCTGTGTATTTAAATGGAAGTATTTTTCTCTGTGAAGCCACATTTTCCAACATGAGCCTCATGACGCCAACTAAGTGTTATTGAACTCCTACTCTCTCAATAACTCAGTGTAGCACTTTAAAGTCTGAAGGACAGCAGCATGAAAGAGCATACCAGTATGGTGGAGAAAGGGAAGGGGTTGGCTCTTTAATTTATTTTTCTTCATCTTTTATAACAAGAAAGTATCTATATATACATATGTAAATATTTATATATAGATATATGTAGCTTTCTATATATTTAGTAGGTTGGCTTTAATTTAATATACTTGATTCAGAAACAAAATGTTAGAGTACAGAAGTGCCAAGCAGAACATACAACACCCTTACTTTTATTTCACACAGTTTTATATGTAGATAGAAGATTGTACAACTCACGCCAGGTGTTAGGCCAGCTGCTTTCCTTCCTCTGTGCTCTCTCCTTTGAGAGATTGGTAAAGCATTTGTTAATGCCCTATTATTTACCTTAATTACACTTTTGTAACAAGTCTGTAACTTTATTTATATCTCTGACTATCTTTCCAGGGACTGTGTCTTACTGCTGAGCAGCATTTAATCCATCTCTGTTGGAGGTCTAGTTCAGTGCTGTTGCCAAGAGTGGGTTCTTGTGTCCATAGAACTGCATAGACTATGGCTGCTTCAGGCTGATACTTTCTAAGTAATCACTGTTATTTTTATTAAGTGTCCCTGAGAAAATGTAATTAGCAGTTGTGATTTTATAAAGGTCAGAACTTTGCTGAGGCAGTCATGACTTTTTACAATGTATTATTTAGTACAGAAAACCCAAAGTCATCATGTAATGGCTTAAAATATCCTTGTTTCATTATATACAAGGAAATACTTGTCATTAAACTGTAAATCATGGATTCATTTTCCTTCTGCATTTCAAGACAGTGAACCTAAAAAAATCA
Organism: Apodemus agrarius; assembly: GCA_964023405.1. Taxonomy (NCBI): domain Eukaryota; kingdom Metazoa; phylum Chordata; class Mammalia; order Rodentia; family Muridae; genus Apodemus; species Apodemus agrarius. The sequence goes on from OZ030016.1 coordinate 89,527,990, forward strand.
ATTCATACTTAATGAGCACATATTTATGTAAAATTTGACTTGTGGTTAAAATGGGAGAATATCTTGCTAGCTAATCTGTATGCTATAGGAGAGCAGACTTTGTCCATATTTACATTTTTAAAATTCTTTGTCAGAAGGCAAGATAGCATATGATGGATTTTTGTTGTTTTGCCCACACTACTAGTGATGGGTGATGATTTGATAGATTTGTGTGACATAAAAGTACGTTATGTTCTACCACTTGACATTGCCCCTTCCCTTCTCTGCAAAGGTACTGTTGACTGGAAGTCAGACATTCAGGAGAGTTTTATATGGCAGTCTTCCCTATACAGCTTTTCTATATAAATTGGTTTTATAATCATAAATGGTAAAGGGCGGGTTGAGTCAAGGTGAGGGAATGTTAAATTGAGCACACCTGCCTGCCCCCGCTGTCCCTTCAACTCAGTGCTGCACATCATGGGCTCTGTCTGTGAGAGGAAAATCCCGGTGCTTGGTGTCTTTGCATGACATGGAGTTTGCATGTAGATCAATTTAAAATGTACCTCTTGTTTACATAATTTGCATAATTTAAAAAGATGACGTTGCCAAACTTTGGAAATGTTAATACTCAAAACGAAAATCTCCACTCCATGTAACTACTTTCTCCCTCTGGACCAGTACATGGCTTGCAATCCCAGCCAGTGGTTTGATCTGTCCCAGTGTCAACCGCCATGTGCTCCGCTTCAGGAGGGAACTAGTCTTTTGTGAATTTTTTTGTATATAATTATTTGTTACAAATATTTTAGCAAATGCTTTCTATATCTCTTGCTTGTGCATATCTTGGCTGGCGTTGTGGAAAAAAAATAGTGCAAACTATTTCCTTACTGGGGAATGAGGGGTTTTCTTTTTTAGTTTGTGTGAGGGAGGTGGGGAGGGCATGGTTTATGTTGAATGTTTAAATTTTCTTCTGCATGATACATGTCATGTTGTGAAATCTTTAGAGAACTTCATACTGTATGAGTAAGAAAATAAAATATTTGAAACTTGGCTTGAATGTATTGTCAGCTTTGATGTACTATTGTGATAATCCTGTCCATGCTTTTAGGGTTTTAAAAACTTGGATAAATGTTTGTTGTTCTGAATCATAAACTGCAGGTGAAATCAGTTGTTTTTTCTGGAACAAACAGGAAGGCTAAACGTTTCCAAGCCCCGAGACTCCACTCCCAGACCTGGACCAATACAGCCAAGTGCCTGGAGAGCTGGCTCCTCACACCTGCACACCAACCCCATACCCAGGAACCCCATACCCAGTAAGAGTGCCTGTGCCTGTAATAGGTGTGTTCACCGCTGTTATGTGCAGGCTCTTGGCTTTCCTTTATCTAGTTGCAATGCCTTTATTCAACAACATTCATCCCTTCTTCCCTGCCTATTGTCTTCCCTGGTTATAGAATAAAAACGCTTTACATAGTGATTTGCCTGTTTTGCACAAATCTAGTTTTTCAGAGGATCACCCGGGTGTTCATTAAATATTTAGTAAGTAAATAAGTGGCTCTTAGATAATACGTGTTCTAATTTCATTTATTTTTCTTGGCAACGTCTCACTAAAACTGGTCTTGAATGTTTGTAATCCTACCTCAGCTTTCTGAGTGCTGGGATTACTGAATTTTTTATAACTGTAACATGAAATTTTGAGACTTTTCTTTTTTCAGACAGGGTTTCTCTGTAGCTCTGTCTGTCCTGGAACTTGTTTTGTATACCAGGAAAGCTTGGAAGTCAAAAGAGTCCCTCCTGCATCTACCTTCCCAATGCTAGGATGGATTAAAAGCATGGACCACCATGCCCAAACTACTTTTGACACTTTTGAGCACTTTAACAGGGTTGAGGTACTCACACCAGGTGGTAATGATGTCCCTCGCCCAGGTGGGTATGTTTCACTGTATTAGTCTGGGTTCTCTAGAGTCACAGATCGTATGGGCAGTCTCTATGTAGTTAGGGAATTTGTTGATGACTTACAGTCTGTAGTCCAACTCCCCAACAGTAGTCAGCAGCAGCTGTGGATGGAAGTCCAAGGATCTTGCAGTTGCTCAGTCCCACGAAGCAAGCCGGCAAGGAAGAATGAGTCTTCCTTCTTTCAATGTCCTTATATATGTCTCCAGTAGAAGGTGTAGCCCAGATTAAAGGTGTGTGTATCCATGCCTTTAATCCCAGATGATCTTGAACTAGAATCCATAGCCATAATCTGGGATTAAAGGTGTATGCCTCCATGCCTTTAATCCCAGATGATCTTGAACTGGAAACCATGCTTCAAGATCTCCATGCTAAGTCCAGGTCAGAAACTTATATCTCTGAGCCTCCAGATTAGGATCATAGGTGAGCCTTCCAATTCTAGATTGTAGTTCATTCCAGATATAGTCACGTTGACAACCAGGAATAGCCACTACATTCACCAAGGTGGTATGTGTTCAACGGTTTCAAGATCATGTGCATTAAATTGTGTGGCTGCTTTAGAGGATCTGAAGAAAGAGAGCCTAAGAAAATGACTATTCAGAGTGAAATGAAAATTCTTTTAAGAGAAGAAAATACTTGTAAAGGATATAGGGAAAAGGATTAGTACTCTAACCCAAAGATCTGCAGAACAGCGATAGAACACCTAATTAAAATACCAACAGAGCACCTGAATAGACAGTAGATACACAAGTGGCCCCTAAACACAGGAAATGGCGCTCAGTGGCACTGTCATTAAGGAAATGCAAACGCTAGTCACAGTGAGGTCACCTTACAAGCATTAGGCTGTATTACTGTTCTTTCTCATCCCCAAAGCAAAGGAAAATGGTGTCAAAGACGGTCTGGGCCATCTCTTTGTACTAGTGAAGTCACAGGGACTTAGTTCACAGCAGAGTTACAACAGCCAAAGGCTGGAAGCAGCCGGTGTATTCTGGAGATGAATGGGTAATCTAACACATGCTCTAACTGGATAAGCTCTGTTAAGTGGGACAGCTCCATCCATGTTGATGGAATAATGACATTTCTAGAGACAAATGCCCAACAGTTTGTGCCAAGGGCAACAGGGAGAAAAGGAATTAGTATTAAAAATCTGAAGACAGCATTGTGATGGTTGCATATTACAGTTAAGCTCTATTAATATCTACCAATTACACTAATGAGGAAAGCTATATATATGTAAGCATTTTTAATGTGCAGAATGTTTTAGATGTAGATAAGATTTACTTCTTGATATTCTCAGAGTGTACAAAGAAAATGGCTTTCAATCTCACAAGTTTGAATCTCTCGCTGGGCAGTGAGTGGGTTCCGACTTCACAAGTTGTCCCAGTACACCCCTCCTTTCACAACACGGTCTGATAATACTAAACATTCATTCTCCTTTGGTGGGACACTCCAGCAATGTCCTGTTGGTAGATCCAAGGTGCAAAGCAAGTGTGGACAGTAGCACCTCCCACTGACAAGAGGGAACCCAAACTTAACGAAACTACTACCAAGCAGCATGCCAGCACACATTTGTAACCCTGGCACACGCCAAGCTGAGGCATCAGACCAACCCGAGTTTGAGGCAAGCTGGCCTATACAGTGAGTTACAGGCCAGCCTGGACTACACATTGTCTCACAAAACCAGGAGCAGGAGAGATGGTTCAGTGTTTACAAGCATTTGCTGCTCTTCCAGAGGACTGCAGCTTAATTCCCACTGCCCACACCAGGATCTCAACCATCTATAACTACAACTCCAGGAAGCATCTCACACAGGGTAGGCATACATGCATAATACACATGTCTACATAATAAAATCTATGCTGGATGTGGAGGCGTACAACCTTGAATCCCAGTACTCAGAAGGCGGAAAGATTACTGTGGGTTCAAGGCTAGCCAGGGCTACACAGTAATACCCTATCTTCAAACAGATACACACACTTCATTAGAGCTAGTTAAGTGGTTAAGAGCACTAACTTTTCAGAGGACCTAGGTTCAGTTCCCAGAAAGTGAGGATTTAACAACCTTATCTGTAATTCTAGTTTGAGGGTTCTAATGAACTATTCTAGCCTCTGGGGAATGCCAGGTACATACATGGAACACGTACCTAAATGCAGGCAAAACAACAATAAAGAAGTAGTACTCTTAGTTATTGTTTGAATCTCCTGACCTCCAATCGTTATTTTGGTTAAGGCTTCTGAGAAGGGAATGTAGTATCCTAAGTCACATGCTTAATGAAGTTTATTCTAAAACAATGTAAGAAATAAGCATCAAATTCATATACACACATTTACAAGAACGTGCTGTTTGGAGAACAGTTTTCTTAGGAGAATTGTTTTACAGATTTACCTTTACTGCACAAGAGAAATGTATCTAACGTCTTTCATTGTAGTGGTGCTGTCCTGGAGTGTCCCGCTCAGGGCAACTCCCTTCCAGCTCCCTCTCACAGCATCCCAGCTGTTTCCTATCTGCCTCAGACTGCGGTGGGAGTCCCACGCTTCTGCCCAGCACCTACTCCTTCCAAGTGTCCAGTAAAGCACGACTCTTAAAACTTCAATAGTTAACCAACTATATTTATGTAGAAGAAACTCCCAATTTCATAATGCCAATTTACAACGATAAAGGTCTTGCATCTCTGTCTCTCCCTGCTCTGCTCCTATGGTCCACCCAGCTTCCCCGCCCCCCTCCTCTTTCCCCTCCAGTCACTGGCCTCTCACTGCCTTAATGTGAATGGATAGGAAATAACTTGCAACATTTCATTATTTATTTGAAAAATGACATTTATTAGCCTTGTGAGGGGCTTTCATTTTATAAACTGTACAGGAAGTGCAAAGAGAAGCACATAGAGTTCAACAGTGCAAGTTACTGCCGTGGCCTAGCCCAAGAACTGTGATTCATTTTTAATTAAAAACTTCAGTTTATTTAAGTTTATAAGTTTAGCTGTAAATCTATAGCCAAAAAGTTGTAAGCAAACAGTTACTTCTAAATGACAGAGTTTTAAACTGTGTGGTTTACTTATACTTTAAGTATAAATTGCAGTATTATATCATTTAAATTATCCTAGAAGCAAGCAGCTGGGTCCAAGTCCTGTTAAACCTTCTTTTCTGCTTCTGCTCTGGCTGAGAGCTGAGAAAGCACCTGAGCTTTAAGTGGCTGGGAAGTTCTTCCCATGGTTTTATATGACTGTCCCAAGGGTCCGTGGAAGATCAGAACCGGTCTGCTGATCTGCTGGCCCCAAGGGTCGGTGGAAGATCAGAACCGGTCTGCTGATCTGCTGGCCACAGCTCGGATGTTGCCATACACCTTTGATGGAGGATTTCCTATTTAAGAAAAAAACAGATTATATATACAAATATATTCAAATACACAGAAACACATACATAGAAGATAAATACTTTGTATTCCTATGGAAAATAAACAGTTGTAAAGACTATTTCAAAAACAAGTCAGCTAGTCAGACTTGACACTAGAGAAAACCCACCAGTTCCTCTGAGAAAGTTGCTATGACTCCAGATCTAGATTAACAGGATCAATCAAGCTGACTGGATATCAGCTGCCCTCACTTTACAGAACCTAATATGTACTGTTTTCAGTTATTTTTGAATGGGTTTTCTGTGTACTTCCTTAGGAAGGCAAGAGATTTACTATTCCCAGTATATCCTTTCACTCCTCTAACATGGAATCTAAGTAAAGGATTCCTGGGTTTCGCTGCCAACTCTTCAGCTTCTACTTGGTATCTTTATCAATATGAAAGCTGCTTTGTAAATATGGCTTAAATTCCTGTTTCCCATCTTTCCAAAGGTAAGAAATGCCAAAGAACTATGCTCTTACCTAGGATGAGGTTACAAATGGCTGTTCTCGCCATCTTGATGTTCTGGAAAGAGCCAAGAATGTGAACTTTGCTGAAAGAAGTAAAGTGAGTCAGGTTAGTCACAAGACACGCCCACACCAAATCCCGGGAAACGGAAAGCTATGCAAGATCACAGTCGCTCCAGCCCCTGAACTGAAGGTGAGGGCAGTGGTGGACCACGTTCTAAACATTCTAAACCCACTTCTAGAATGAGTGATTTGTAGCATAGGAATTATGTATCCCCACAAAAGAAATTACCAAAAAATAAATAATTAACAAAATAAGAATTCCTTTTTCTTTCTTGGCAGGTTCTTGCAATGCTGCTCAGGCTGGCCTCAAACATAGAATCATCCTCCTGCCCCCAACCCCCCCAGGGCTGCGGATCACAGATATGCACCACCACTCCCAGATTACCGTTAAAGGCAGGGAAAGATGGCTCAGTGCGTAAGGTACTTGTCACCCAGCCTGACATGTGTATCTTCCCGGAGGCCCACCTAGTAGAAGAAGAGACCTAACTATCCTCTTTCAGGCTGTGCCCTGACATTCACAAGTTAGGAGCAGATATGTCTCAACAACACATGAATTAATAACATTAAATGTCACATTCTGTTTATTTCTGATGTTTTTGAAAACCAACTACCTATGTAAAGTAATCTGTACTGTTCTCCAATAACTACTCTGTGCTATTTCTAATTAAATATCTTGAAAATACCCTTCATAGCCATGAATTTGCTATTTGGCCTTTAATTCATAGGCTTAATCACCTCAGATCAGTTTATAATAACAGTTATAGAACGAGGACAAGAACACGGGCTCCACACAGCATTACAGAGCAGGAGTGGGTCTTGACCAGAACACACAAGGTTCCAGTCAATCCCAATAGAGAAAGAACGATAGAATGCAACAAATATAACAGCTATGACCTTTTTGAAAGGTATAAGATCAAATATAAATTATGACATTTCCCTCAAGAACAGATACTTACACATCTGCCAAAACAATCCGAGTCCGTGTTACATTCTCTATGGTAAATTTGGTTTTTCCTCCTTTGCCAGCAATTCTTCCTATTGCCCTTGATAGGTGGTCTCCTTTCAGGGGCTTAACTAAAGAAGAAAAAGAAGCCATCAGGTGGCTACACAGACTTTTCCTACTAAACCACACTAAGTATAGTTTCTGGAGAGTTAGTAATACAGCTCGACTGAAGCTATCAGACAACAGTCACACAACACAGCGCAATGAGAAACACAAAAGCTGACCGTTCATACGTTCTTACCGTCAGTGATTTCAAAAGACTCCAGGAAGAGGTCATCTAGCCGAATCAGGGCAAGTGCATCCTACAAGACAGAAGGAAACACTATGAAGGCCTCTGCAGGTACATACCTGACAGGACAAGGTATCATTGCAAAACTGAACTTCTCAGATACAATGAAGACTAAAGGTTTGGAAAATGAGCCATCTATCGAAAGGTCCACATTGTATATTGGGAAGTATCGTGAGATCACTCACCTCCACCTGAAAGCCAAGAACAAAGGCTTTCACGAAGTCTGCGGCTTTTGTCAGGGCACTGACATCCTTGGTGTCTTTACACGTCTGGAAAAAGAAGTGAGATATGGAGGGGATGAAAAGGAGAGCAACCTAACAAATACTAGAAATGATACTTCTCTTATAGTTTCCTTCACCATCAACCAGCATCCCCCAATATTGTGACCCGCTCTGATGGGATAAAGCACTCTCTGTAATTCCCTCTCCCAGGTTGGGCAATCCTATGCACACCCTCTGGAGCGACCAACCAGACACTCTGACTGGTCCAGGTTAGAGGCAGCATCCCTCTAGCTCACCCAAGGGCTCACACCCATCCTGCCCCCTTTTAAATTTCCCCACAGGGCCTCTGTCCATCAAGGCAGCCTATCCCCAACAGGTCTGACACACTCCGCCATTCTGCTGTGAAAGGACCGCTGTTGTTTCCCAAACCAAAAAGTCTAGTCCTGGCTACTTGCATGCCTAGTACTGAGAAACTCAAGAACAGCTTAGGAAGGAATCCTGTCTACAAGCACTTATTCAGCTGCAGGAATGACTGACATCCACGGAATGCCCACCACTGGAATAATGTGCTTTACACATCTAGCGCTAAGCTTCACTTTGACAACTTGAATGTTATATAATGTAAACACGTGAAGAGATTATGGTACTAAAACCTCAAGCAGAAATCTAATTTCTAAAATATTCCTTTCGGTCTCCCACACACAAATTCACAATATATTTGAGGATACTACCCGTTTAACACAGAAGCATACAAGATTGTGTTCAGATTTTCGCACTCAAAAACAGACCCCAGCAGTGCGTGGCAGGGGACACACCTTTAGTCCCCACACTTTTTTTTTTTGTATTTTTGAGACAAGGTTTCTCTATATAGTCCTGGCTGTCCTGGAACTCACTCTGTAGACCAGGCTGGCCTTGAACTCAGAAATCCGCCTGTCTCTGCCTCCCACAGTGCTGGGATTATAGGCGTGCGCCACCACTGCCCGGTGACATTCTTTTTTTTTTTGGTTTTTTCGAGACAGGGTTTCTCTGTTTAGCCCTGGCTGTCCTGGAACTCACTCTGTAGACCAGGCTGGCCTCGAACTCAGAGATCCACCTGCCTCTGCCTCCCAAGTGCTGGGATTAAAGGCGTGCGCCACCACTGCCCGGCGACATTCTTTATTCTTAAGGGTAACTTTTGTATTATATTACTGGCCCTCTACTTGAAACCAAATGTATTATCATAGTTCTGCTCTTTTATGGACTGGGCCTTCAGATCCAGGATAGCCAGGTCTACACAGAGAAACTCTTTCTTGAAAAACCAAAAACAAAAAAAACAAAAAAAAGAGTCAGAGTAGAAGATCGTGAATGGTCCCTTCTAGCACTAAGATTCAATCAGGTTGATGACTCTGGCTAGCACTAAATTTCTTTTGTTTGTTTGTTTTTTGGTTTGTTTTGGTTTTTTCAAGACAGGGTTTCTTTGTGTAGCCCTGGCTGTCCTGGAACTCACTCTGTAGACCAGGCTGGCCTTGAACTCAGAAATCCGCCTGCCTCTGCCTCCCAGACTGCTGGATTACAGGTGTGCGCCACCACCACCAGGCTTGGCACTAAATCTCTTAAACTTCCCTTGTCTGATCCTGACACTCTAATGTGTATGGGTGTTCATCATCTATGTCATACCATAAAGACCAAATGATGTGGTAAATGTCATCTGATATAGGGTATCAGCAAATGCTAAGAATACAAACTAATGACCCTGCGGTAAACGTGGCAGCTAAGTACAATAGAAATGTGGGAGGGGCCAGTGAGATGGATTAGCAGGTAGACCACTGACTGCTCTCCCAAAGGTCCCTAATCCAAATCCCAGCAACCACATGGTGGCTCACAACCATCTGAAATGAGATCTGACACCCTCTTCTGGTGTGTCTAAAGACAGCTACAGTGTGCTTAAATATAATAAGTAAGATCTTTGGGCCAGAGCAAGCAGCAACTAAGTGATCAGGGTTGACCAGAGCTAGCAGAAGTCCTAAATTCAATCCCCAGCAACCACATGAAGGCTCACAACCATCTGCACAGCTACAGCGTACTCATATACATAAAATAAATACACAAATCTTTAGAAAGAAAGAAACAAAGAAACAAAGAAAGACAGAAAGAAGGAAGGAAAGAAAGAAAAAGAAACGTGTAAACTAGAGCTTGAGCTAGACCTTGAAAGCTTACTGGAACTGAAGTAAGAAGATAGCAGAGTAAGTGGCCTTCTCTGGAGGCCAGAGCCACCAAAGATACTAGCAGGGAATAAAAAGGGAAAACAAACACAACTAGATCTTGAAAAGCAGGTTAATCAAGTGCCTGGCTTTTATCCCTTAGAAATGCTAAGGATGAGCCTGGTGGTGGTGGCGCACGCCTTTAATCCCAGCACTTGGGAGGCAGAGGCAGGCAGATTTCTGAGTTTGGAGGCCAGCCTGGTCTACAGAGTGAGTTCCAGGACAGCCAGGGCTTTACAGACAAACCCTGTCTCGAAAAAAAAAAACCAATCTCCCCCCCCCCCCAAAATGCTGAGGATGCTAGAATAACATAATAGAAGCACTGTGATAGGGGAAAGTTAATTTGCCACTGAAACAGAAGAATAAGAGACTTAGTTTACATTTTCTCTAAGTGACACCCGTTTCCTCAAAAAAGAGCACTTATATTGAAGCAGGTACCTGCAGTTACCACTTATTGATGTTCATCCATGTACCATTCTCTACTTTTACTAAGGCGGAAACTCGGTAGGCTACGAAATGGCTATCTTACCCTGATTTCTACATTCCGTGATTTCAGGTTAAAGCGTATCTGAAGTCCCAAATGTTCTACAATCGGAGTAAATATCTTCATCCAGTTTTCTTTCAACGGTGTGTATCTGTTAGCTGGGACAGGGATGGTCCTGGTTTCTTCTTTCCCAGACTGCAATAAAAACACACACACTGAGGAGGGAACTGCAGAGATGAGGAAAAAAACGGGAACGGCAGACCCTTCACCCAGACGCCCGGGGCCCCGCCCGTCCCGTCCCGTCCCGTCCGGATCCCCACCAGGAGCTGGTCGCCGGAGAGCGGCGGGAAGACCGGCCTCTTCGGCGGCTGCGCCTCCTCCGTGTCCATGCGTCCGACTGCTCCATCCTGTCCCGCCGCTGCGGACTGCTCAGTACGTCGCTTCTTCGCCCGGCGGCTCCCTCTGTGCGTGACGGGAATAAAACCGTCCTCAGTCCCCGTGGCTTGCGTCTCCATCTCGGCCATGTTGAACACCGGTAAGTACAACTAGCAGAACACCGGTTAAATACAACTAGCAGAACACTGGCTAAGTACAACTAGTAGAACACCGGTTGAGTGCAACTAGCACACCGGTTAAACACTATCGAACACGTGCGAGAGCGCTTGCGCTACCCTCCACCAATCAATTTGAAGACACCGCCCCTTTTCCTAGGCGGGTCCATGCCAGGGGCCTAAGGCAGGATTGGTCCGCATTTTGCAATGGCTGCCCTAGGATATGCCTGTTTGCTAATGTCTCCGTGCCCTCACGTGCTCGCAGACGAAGCATTCACCGTCTCTAATGTGTCTATGTGTGGTCGTTGAGCTAATGGCAGTAAATCATCTTGTGCCATGTGTGGAGAGGCACCTGGTGCGGTTTCGGCAGCTCACACGGCATTTTCGGAGGCAGCCAAGCCCAACTTGCTAAAGCGTCCGGGTAGAGCGCCGCTAGGGAGGGACAAACTGCCCCTGATGTGTTTGCTGTCTGGTTACCAGGTTAGCGCCTGGCTGCATCTGCACCATGTCCACCTTCGAGAAGCCTCAGATCATTGTCCACATTCAAAAGGGACTGAACTATACAGTGTTTGACTGCAAATGGGTGCCATGCAGTGCCAAATTCGTGACGATGGGCAACTTCGCCCGGGGCACCGGAGTTATCCAGGTGTACGAGATCCAGCGCGGGGACCTCAAGCTGCTGCGGGAGGTGGGTGCAGGCTTGGACTCTGGGTTTGCGTGTTCTAGGGTCTGATTCCTCTTTTCTACTGCTTTGCTCCGGCAGAAACCGAAAGGCGATTAGATTGAGACATACTTCAAACTTAAAATTTTAACATCCCCAAATCTCGGTTCACTGCTAGCCTCTTCCTCCCGCCATCCTCGGTGCAGCCCATTGCAGGGTTTCTGGGAAGTGAAGTTAACATTTCACTGCAACGTACTTGGAATTTTTAGGCTGTTTGCTGTTGTTGTACTCTCCTAGTAGGTATATGCTATAAGCCCACATTTCATACAAGAAAGACCAAAGGAGGCACCGGGATACCTACGACCAAGTTGGTGAAGAACTAGTAAATACCCCAGCCTTTCAAGAAGTGTCACTTCAGACCGGTGGTGGCGCACGCCTTTAATCCCAGCACTTGGGAGGCAGAGGCAGGCGGATTTCTGAGTTTGAGGCCAGCTTGGTCTACAGAGTGAGTTCCAGGACAGCCAAGGCTACACAGAGAAGCCCTGTCTTGGGCAAAAAAAAAAAAAAAAAAAAAAAAAGCCAATATACTTTTGCCGGGCGGTGGTGGCGCACGCCTTTAGTCCCATCACTTGGGAGGCAGAGACAGGCGGATTTCTGAGTTCGAGACTAGCCTGGTCTACAGAGTGAGTTCCAGGACAGCCAGGGCTACACAGAGAAGCCCTGTTTGGGGGGGAAAGAAGCCAATATACTTTTGCCGGGTGGTGGTGGCGCATGCCTTTAATCCCATCACTTGGGAGGCAGAGGCAGGCGGATTTCTGAGTTTGAGGCCAGCCTGGTCTACAGAGTGAGTTCCAGGACAGCCAAGGCTACACAAAGAAACGCTGTCTTGAAAACAAAACAAAACAAAGAACAACAAAAACACGAGCTGGAAGTGGTATTACACACCTTTAATCACAGCATTCAGGAGGTAGAAGCAGGAGAATTTCAGTTTGAAGCTCTGTCTGCAACAATCACAACCCCCATTAAAAAAAAAAAACATACACATACAAAATGGGTAAGATATATCAGACATTTCACAGATTTGTCTTTCTTTTTCCTTTAAAGAAAACAGGACACCACTGAAGGACTTTTAGGAGAATAATGCAAGACCAGATTACAGGGTTTTTGTTTTTGTTTTTGCGGGGGTGGGCAGGGCAGGGTTGACACAGGGATTCTCTGTATAGCCCTGACTCTCCTGGAGCTCACTCTGTAGACCAGGCTGGCCACAAACTCAGAAATCTGCCTGCCTCTGCCTCCCAAGTGCTGGGATTAAAGCACCACCACTGCCTGGCCAGATTACAGGTTTTGTATAAGGCTGCCACTGAGCCAATTACATTATGGGGACAATAATTGATGTTCTTTTTTCTCCTTCCTTCCTTCCTTCCTTCCTTCCTTCCTTCCTTCCTTCCTTCCTTTTTTTCCTTTCTTTGTGAGATGAGTGTTTCCTTTGTTACTCAACTAGCCTCAAACTGATAATCCTCAAACCAGCCTCTCACTGGGAAGTCAGACCATGTGCCACAGTGCAGAGTTGTGGCTGAGTAACAGTTTTATAGTTAGTTACAGTTTTCAAAATGTTTCTCTTTGGGTTGACTGAAACAAAGCAGACACATGGAGGTGTTGAGGGTTGATTAGAGGTTAGGGAAGGTAGAGGGTAAATAAACTTGGGTGCCAAGGTATGTGGAGCACAGTCCTTTCCTGAACTTTGCTGAGAGCCTGTTTTCCAGTTTAGTTCCTATTCTGTAGCCACGATTGGACTTGGAGATTCTTCACGCTTTGCCCTGTGTTCTTCCCGGCTTAACTCCCAGTCACCTGCTGCTGGTGCAGTGGCCAGGTTCAGATTATCCGATTTAGGAAGCCCTTCCTGATCTCTGCTCAAGGAACCTGTCAGTACATTCCACTCCTATAGTACTGACCATCTGTGCCAGAAGTAAACAGCCTGTCTCATTTCTAGACTGTAAGCTGGAGAGCAAAGGAGAGGTCTTCTCTTGTGCTTTGTAAGGATCAGCCTTTATTAAAGGCTGTAAGGATCAGCATTCTTTATTAAAAGAATGGAGACTAAGCCGGGCGGTGGTGGTGCTGGTGGTGGTGGTGGCGCACGCCTTTAATCCCAGCACTTGGGAGGCAGAGGCAGGTGGATTTCTGAGTTTGAGGCCAGCCTGGATTACAGAGTAAGTTCCAGGACAGTCAGGGCTACACAGAGAAACCCTGTCTCGAAAAAACAAACAAACAAACAAACAAACAAACAAACAAAAAAGATTGGAGACTGAATGAACTTGGGACTCCGTTTTAAATACTGGTGTAGGAATTGCTAGTCAGTGTGTGGAGTAGGCACTCTGAACATGGGAGACATTGGCATAACAGAAACTTTAAGGTAAAACACGAGGCGCAAATGCCAGACAACCCTGAGCCAGAAAACTTTTATAGACTTGTGGTCTTTTGCTTTCCCAAGAATTACAATTTTTTAATACTGTTTAGTAGTAGTTATTGGAAGTGAAATAGTATTCATCTCTTCAAATTTCTGAAGAATTCTAGCAAAATTTTATTTATTCATTTATTTATCTTTAGTGAAAGTAATATGTGTTTATAAGAGAGCATATAGGAAATATAACTAAGAATAAAAAGGAAATTGTCATACATTATCTGAACGACAAGAGCAACAGCTTTGAAGTTTTGCTTCCTTTTCATGAGTAATTACTGAGCCGACCATAGAGGAACTGTGCTAAAAAGAGAACATGTACTTTAAAAACCAAATAAGCAGGCAGTGGTGGCACACGCCTTTAATCCCAGCACTTGGGAGGCAGAGGCAGGCGGATTTCTGAGTTCCAGGCCAGCCTGGACTACAGAGTGAGTCCAGGACAGCCAGGACTACACAGAGAAACCCTGTCTCGGGAAAAAACAAAAACAAAAACAAAAATAAAAACCAAATAAAATATTAGAAACAATGTACCTTTCCGGATTTAATGTTGTATTTGTGTGGGCTTCGGTAGAAAAGCATGTGGGTAAATACGTAGTTCTCACGCATCCACGTTTGTTCATGTGTTTGGTTGCTAATGAAGGTGTATACAAGATTTAAAATACCCCTGCATTGCTCTGTAGAAATGTGGCCTTCTGCTAGTTGATTTCAGTGAGTATCGGAGTTAAGAACTGTTGGGGCAGGTGGAATACTTACCTTAGTATTAGGAAACATACTCATTTTGTTATGATGGATTACATCGCTCCAAACCCTGAGTACCCAAGGTAACATATAAAAGGAGCAGGTCAGCCAGTGCCTATGCTGTGCTTCGTCTCATTGCTAAAGAAACAGATGGAAACGGAGGGCAGAGGGCTGGGGCTGAGCAGTTTGGCATACACCTTTAATCCCAGCACTCAGGCGGCAGGGGTGGGATGATCTCTGTGCATTTGAACACCAGCCTGGTTTACACAGTGAGCTCCTAAATAGACAGTGCCACACCCTGAGATCTTATCTCAAAACAAAACAAACAAACAAACAAACAAACAAAACAAACAAACAAAAAGAAACAAATAAATTAAAATGGAAGGTAGGGAGCTAGAGAGATCGATGGCTTGGTGGGTAAGCACATCAGCTTCTCTTCCAGATGACCCAGGTTTCATTCCCAGCACCCAGATGGCAGCTCACAGCTGTCTAACAGCAATTCTAGGGGCTTTGACGCCCTCTTGTGGCTTCCTTTGGCACCAGCCACGCACCTGACGCACAGGCATATTTGCAGGCAAGATACCCACACACATAAAAATTAAAAAAGAAGGAAGGAAGGACGAAGGGAAGGGAAGGCCGGCTTCCTTCCCTAGGTGTTCAGTTTGCTGGGCCCCCAGACCAGTGTCTTCCCTAGGTGTTCAGTTTGCTGGGCCCCAGACCAGTGTCTTCCCTAGGTGTTCAGTTTGCTGGGGCCCTGGACCAGTGTCTTCCCTAGGTGTTCAGTTTGCTGGGCCCCCAGACCAGTGTCTAGCCAAGTGTCATTTCATCTTCCTTATCTAAAACTCCAACTTAGAAGACATTCTAATTTTTATTCTTCTAATGAACTTAAAGGTGCCATAGGAACAAAGACAGCCTTGAAAACTGAGATCATGGTTGAGAGTCGGTGGGAAGCTAGTTGGGCATTTTAGGCTCTGTGCTACTGAAGTCCCTGCTTTTAGCATTTGCCTAACTAAACTCTCTAATGCTAATTAAGTAGTGCCAGGCTGTGGAGGAGGAAATACTGACGAGCTGCAGTAGACCCTCCCACAGACGGGACAAAAATAGCTCTCCTGGCAATTATTGATCATGGGCTTCTTTAGTCATGCTGACTTATACTCCTGGCAAAGAATATAAAAAAACTAGGTCAAGGAAACTATCATTGATGGCCAGCCCCGATATTTACCAATTTCATATTCTGAATTTTATGTGAAACAATTTTAACCAAGTAGATCATTATTTTACTTTTTTTTTTTTTTTTTTTTCTCGAGACAGGGTTTCTCTGTGTAGTCCTGGCTGTCTTGGAACTCACTTTGTAGACCAGGCTGGCCTCGAACTCAGAAATCCGCCTGCCTCTGCCTCCCAAGTGCTGGGATTAAAGGCGTGCGCTACCACCGCCTGGCTTATTTTACATTTTAATCTATTTTTTTTTTTTCTGAAAGTAACCACTGGATTTCACCCGTCTTTCCATGGAAAATGTACTTAGCAGTGTAAAGGAGCTCTTTATGCTATACAGATCAGGGGTTTGTAGTGTCTTCTCAGTTCCTAGTATCCGTGTCTGAGAGGAAACATGGCTGCCCAACCGAGCAACCCTTCTGAGTGGACAGTAAACTCATAATATCTAAGTTTCTGCTTCTTTGATCCAAAATCAGAAACCCTGAGGGAAACATGATACTATATATTTATCTTGCAAAAATATCAATGAGGGTTAAAGCCAAAAGGGAAATCTGAATTTAGCTTTAATTCATTCCTGCACTGATTTTTTCCCCCCACTTTCTCAGGCTTCAGTTTTTTTTTTTTTTTTTTAAATGTTTCTATTGACTCGGCTTGCAGAATGGGACTGTGTAATAAACTGTTTCTTGAACTCACCTACTGGCCTGGAGGCAACTTCCCTTAGTAGAAAGAGCTGGAACTCTGCCTGACAATTGGGATCTATGTAAGAGAGATCACTTCTCATTTTGAAAATGGTATCCGGTGGGGCTGCAGGCATGGTTGAGGGACTGTTTGCTGTGCAGGCACGAGGACTGAGTTTTAATCTGTGCGGCCATATAAAAAGCCAGGCACGTCTGCTCACCTCTAACTCATGCTCTGTGGAGGACAGAGACAGGAAACCCCTGGGCTTAGCTCCACGGTTCACTAAGAAGCCCTGTCTCAGAGGAATGAAGGGGAGAGTGATAGATAGGATACCTGAAGTCCTCTTCTGACTTTGGCATGGATATGCATGCCTACACACACGAGAGACGGGGAGGCTCATAGTTTGCAGCAATGTTCATGTTAAAAACATGCTCATTCCTGCAAAAAAAAAACATGTGGAATGATGCTACGTGTTATCACATGCTCAGTATATGTAAACAGTTTCTATGATCTTTTTAGCAGATGGCACCAAACACCATCTTAGACACATGGCACATAAAGTCCAGAGGGCGAAGGGAGAGGAGCTGGGAGAGCAGTACCTTGGTGCTGGCTTAGGGGCTTCCTCAGGCCCTCATTCAGAGAGCAGTGAAAACCAACCAGATCTTATAGACAGGACTGCAAGAGGCTCATGCACATCTCTTTTCCTGTAGCCTTCAGAAAATAATGTATTGTGTTTGTATTTCTGCTTAGAGGTTAGCACAGTATGTACCTTCACACCAGCAGAGATGGGAGAGCTTTCGGGATTGTGAGAGGGAAGATGAAGGATCTCTCTGTAGCCTAGTGTGACCGAAAATTCATTGTGTGGCCTTGCCTGACCTGGAACTCAGAACTGCATTTCTGCTTCCTCACCTGGAGTGCTGGGGCTACAGGAGTGAGCCAGCACACGGGGTTCAAGATGGCAGCATTTGGATACTTCGGAGAGACGATTCTCCCTGTGTCTCTCTTCGGCCTTCTCCCCCTCCTCTTCCCTCTCCCTCTCCTACATTCCCATGATCTCTGGGTTTTAGACCAGTTTGGATCATGTCTGATCTGGGCAACAAAGTAAGAAGCCTTGTCTCAGTAACTGGAGAGATCGCCCCGAGGTCACTGACTGTTGCAGAAAGCCTGGGTGACTGTGGCACACGCATGGCAACCACCAGTGCAGAGGCTCCAGTGCCCTTTTCTAGCTTACGTGGGCCCTGCAGGCACCTACGTGAAGGCAGAACTCCATACACATTAAATAAAAACAAACCCCACCCACACTTAGACAGTGACCTAGGAGCTCGGGGTTTAAGGACTACCAAAGCGACATAGTAAGACCCTGCCTCAAAACAAGAACAGCCTTCTCACAGTGACGTGCTTTTTAAGTTATACAAAATTGACTAAAGAACGAGTATAAAATTTTTATAGAAAATTTGTTTTTATGTATAATGTGTTTATAGCCCTCCACAACAAAGCTGTCAACATCGTGATTATAAATAACTGTTTACATAAGTAAAGTATCCTCTCTCCTTTCTGTCCAGATTGAAAAGGCTAAACCCATTAAGTGTGGAACCTTTGGTGCGGCATCTTTGCAGCAGAGATTCTTAGCTACTGGAGATTTTGATGGAAATCTTCATATTTGGTAAGATGATTAAACAGCACTGCGGCGGATGAGCGCTCACTTTGATAGGCTTGGTAGTCTTCTAAAGGAGAATTCTAATTTTAAAATACTTACTTCAAGTATTTTCATTCCTTCCAAAAGTAACCGAAGCCATGAGGACTGTGTTATCTCTGTCATATTCAAAGTCCATTTAAAATCCCAAGCTGCATATTACATTTAGGAATGTGTGTGTGTGTGTGTGTGTGTGTGTGTTTGTGTGTGTGTGTGTGTGTGTATGTGTATATATATATATACATATATATATACATATATATGCATGAATAGCAATGAACAAACAGGCTAAATGTGAAAGAGAGAGGAGGGATCTGTGGAAGGGCTTGGGGGGGGGAGGGGGAATGATATAATTGTTTTATGACCTCAAAAGTTAAAGGACAGAGGTTTAAAAAGATGCTAAGCTCTTTGGTTTAGAACTTGAAAGTATTACCGGTTCTTACCGCCCACAGGCTGTTTGGGACTAGTAATTAACTAATGCCATTTTAGCAAGAGGTTTGGCTTTATAGAGCCATACACTGATTTTAATTATTTCCATGCAAAACTCCCAGTTAAAGTTTTGGTTAGTACTTAATACTTTAAGATCTAGACATGAGCCGGGCGTTGGTGGCGCACGCCTTTAATCCCAGCACTTGGGAGGCAGAGGCAGGTGGATTTCTGAGTTCGAGGCCAGCCTGGTCTACAGAGTGAGTTCCAGGCCAGCCAGGACTACACAGAGAAACCCTGTCTCTAAAAAAAAAAAAAAAAAAAAAAAACCAAACAAACAAACAAAAAAAAAAGATCTAGACATGACTTTTAGGAAAATGTCTATCAAACAACTCAATAAAAGGCTGCTTTGAATGAACAAAATCTCAGAATTGTCTGCTGCCTGTATATAAATCTTACTTAGAATTATTTCTTAATATTTAAAGTTAAATGAACTCAAATTTCTCTTTAATTGCTTTTTAGGAAAATCTATTTTCAGCGTTTAAAGTATACAACAGCTTTCTTTCTCTTTTTCTCTCTTTCTCTTTCTCTTTCTCTCTCCCTCCCTCCCTCCCTCCCTCCCTCCCTCCCTCCCTCCCTCCCTCCCTCCCTTCCTTTCTTTCTTTCTTTCTCTCTTAGCTTCTTTCTATTATGAGCTGTTTGTTTTGGTGAAAGGTTCATGTGTATCTGGCTAGACTGAAACTCACTGTGTATCACTATGTGGACCAGGTGAGCTTGGAACTCACGGTGCTCCACCTGCCTCTGTCTCCTTGTGATGAGACTCAAGGAGGGTGCCACCACACCCCACCTAAGGAGAGGTTTTGCTTGTTAATTGAATTGCACTGCTTTATAGTTAAACCATGTTCATGTGTTTACCTAACGTCTTTCTCTAACGTTAGTGTAATATTCCTTTCTCTAACTGCTTAGCTCTTAAGTTCATATTTATTCATCATTTTACATACATTTTCCATTTCAGAGAAATGGAAAGAGAGGCCAGCGTCTTACTTTCTGTATCTTATTTATTTTTTATTATTTTGGGGGCTTATCATATAGAGTAGCGGATGTTCACATTTCAGTCATGTATATGTTGTATCTTACGCTTTGGTCTTGCTCATTTCCCTCTCCTGCTGCTTGCCCTTGTATGCCTGCTCCCTGACTGCTGCTTCTCTCCCTGCCAGATACAGCTATGTATGTACCTTTGTTTGTTTGTTTGTTTGTTTGTTTTGAGACAGGGTCTTTCTACATAGCCCTGGCTGACCTGGAGCTCACAGTGTAGGTCGAGCTGGCCTGTAACTCACAGGATCTGTCTGCCCCTCCCTCCCCAGTGCCGAGGTTAAAGGCATCCCCAACCCTCAACTAGGCACATCCTTACTGTGTTTATTCCATTGCCCGCGCCCTCCCTTCTGACCACCTCTTAAGTTTTGTTTTGCTGTTGGTTAAATTATTTTCACATTTTATTCCGTGTGTGTGTGTGTCCCTCTGTCTGTGTGTGTCCATGGACATGAAGTAGGGAGCAGGAGACGGCTTCTGGGACTCTGTTTTCACTTCACATCTCCTAGGATCTGGGAGTCAGTGTAGGCTGTCAGGCCTGGTGGCGAGTGCCTTTACCTCCCTGGCCAAGCTTTCAGGTTTTATGACCTACATACACACATACACATGCATATTTATGCACATGTGTATGTGTATATAATTTTCAATTTATTTTCCATGCATAAGAGGAAACATGGACAACATGGTCTTTGTTTTCCTGATTCTGGCTTATTTGCTTAACATAACTACTCACACTTCTGTCTGCTTCCTCACAAATACGATTGCTTTTTTTTTTTTTTTTTTTTTTTTAAAGATTTATTTATCTAATGTACATGAGTACACTTTAGCTGTCTTCGGAAACAACCAGAAGAGGGCACCAGACCCCATTACAGATGGTTGTGAGCCACCATGTGGCTGCTGGGAATTGAACTCAGGACCTCTGGAAGAGCAGTCAGTGCTCTTAACCGCTGAGCCAGCTCTCCAGCCCCCATGATTTCTTTTTTTGTCATGGCTGAATAGCATCTCATTGTGTATAACCGTATCCACTCCTCTTGATGGGTCCATTTCCTGTGCTGTGGAGTCGGTTCAGAGACTCCTCTCCTGGGCTTCTATCGCCCAGGCTTTTACTAGTGTTTTCCTCTAGCATTTTCAGAGTCTCTGTCTTAGGTTAAAGTCTTCCATTTTGAATTGTTTTGTTTTTATTTATTTTAGTTTAATTAGTTTTAAAGCCATGTGATAATAGTTATGTTTTTTGCTTAGGAATTTGGAAGCTCCAGAGATGCCAGTGTATTCTGTAAAGGGCCACAAAGAAATCATAAATACCATAGATGGCATTGGTGGACTTGGAATTGGGGAAGGTGCGCCTGAAATCGTGACGGGCAGCCGAGATGGTGAGTGGATCTAAGTACTGAACAGATGTTTCATGGGAACTCTGTGCGCTGTCATATCCCCTGCACACGGACTCCTCTTGTTGGCTTGACTCTGCATCTACTGTTTGTGCATCTGCATTATAACTGCATCTACTGTAATTTGTGCATCTTCATTCTAACAGACAAGTTTTATTGCGCATCCCACGTTCATTTCTGGCTTCTGTGTGCTTTCAAGTAGAGACCCAGCACTGAATATTTTAGTGTGGACTTAGTTTAGCAACTAACACTGAGCTGACTTTGAAGTACTTACAAGTCTTCACGGGCTTCTGAAGCAGCCATGTGACAGGTTGGGCATCTTCTCATCCTCTTTCTAAAAAGAATTACTACTTAGCAGAATGTCAGGTTGAGGAGGACCTGAAGACATACATGTTCTGTGCTGTGAGGACCTGAAGACATACGTGTTCTGCGCTGTCCATGAGCTCCCCAGCACTGCCCTCAGTGACCTGCAGACCTGGCCTGAAAGACTACATGGGCCAGGTTTTGTCGTCTCACGTGGAGATGCATTAGTTGCTTTCAAAAGGTTACTGTAAAGGAAAAACGAGATGTCACTTTGGAATAATTCCTGGGGGTGGAGGTGCGTTATAATCACCTTCTCCTGGGAGCTGCGTGGGTCCCAGGGGCGGCGAGCCGATCCCCATGCTTGCGCTGCCGTTGTGCCTCTCCACCCTGCTTCACGCTCGTGCTGTGCGTGCTTCTGCTCAGAACTCATTGTAAGGGCTGCAACGTTCCATCGTGCGGCTGTAACAGCACTGTACAACCATTCGGTGTGACCCAATGGTTCTGGATATTCTTAGGATAGAGGCTTGAAGTTTTAAAGAAGTGATTGTAGTTATGTCAGTAAGTCCTTAGGGATATTTTATGATTTATAAAATGCCCTTGGGCCTGAGGGTGTTCGATGCCCCGGTGTAGGGAAATGCCAGGGCAGGAGAATGGGAGTGGGTGGGTGGGTGGGGGAGCACCCTCATAGAGGATAGGGGATGAGATGGGGGTTTCTGAAGGGGAGAACTGGAAAAGGGGAAAACATTTGAAATGTAAATAAAGAAAACATCCAATTAAAAAAAAAAGAAAAGAAAAAATGTATTTCTGAATAACCCATAGAACCCATTTCCCTGGCCAGCTATGGTGAGTGCGGGGCTACAAGTGGCTGGCATTGCTTTTTCCGCCTGTAAGTGTGTAGATTAGGAACTGTCCTCCATTTCCACTTATGCTCGGGTCAGTGCCTGTGCATTGATTAATTCTATGTTTTAAATTGTCTTTATGTTCTTTGCTAATTCAAGTGTGGAAAGCTTACTAAGATGTCAGTGACTTGTGTAAACCCGCAGCTGAGGAGGTGATCTCCCGTCCACGTAGGATTGCAGCCCTTCTGATGCAGCTGGGCTCTTTCAGGGCTGGTTTGTCCCTTCCCTGTTCTTGCTCAGATGTAGGCCTTTCAGTCATCTCCTTACATGCAACATGCAATCGTGTTGATTGTAGGCTGTGACACTAGTTACTAACTAGACTACTAACTACACTACTAGTTAGCAATCTTATGAATAATATGAATTGATATGAGGGTTGAAATTTAACCTAAGCTAATTTTATTAATATTCCCTCCTCATTAACTTAGAGAAAGTTGAGCTTAATTATATGAGAGACAGGTGGGGTTGTTTCTTCTGTGTCAGCAAGTGAAACTGGACCTCATACGTGCTGGTCACTCTGCCATGAACTGCCTAGCTAGCAGCTGAAATGGAATTTTAGAACCCCATGTAAAAAATGTAGTGACAGCGCTTATTCTTCTGTATAAGAACCAATGGCTATACATGTAGTAAGAAAAACAAAGTTAAAATGATACTCTCACTATTCTAAATATGTTTGTATGTATTTGGTACTGACCCAGATGATAAGGCATGTTTTGACATGTCAATCAGAACTTACAGATAGCCTAGGAATACTTTTTGGGCTTTCTCTGTGTACCTGTTAATTTAGGAATCATTTTTAATACTAACATGGAGTTGCGTCTGGTATCAAGTACAACTTAACCACTTTGAAGTCAGAAAAACATGAATAGTTTTCAGATGTTGTAGCAATTGTTGTCACATGTACAGATAACTGTGGAAAGAGAATGCAAACAGGAAGTGCGATCAGTCACTGTGAATTTTGCCAACTCCCTTTTATCCATGACAGGAACTGTAAAGGTGTGGGACCCAAGGCAGAAAGAGGATCCTGTCGCGAACATGGAGCCCGCGCAAGGAGAGAACAAGAGAGACTGTTGGACTGTGGCATTTGGTAAGTCACCAACAAGATCCTGCATTTCAGGGCCATCGTGGTTCAGGGAATTGCAGGTAGTCTCCGGTAGCCTGCTCTGTAGACTGTTCTGAGATCCGTCCAGTCAGGTGTCATGTTCTTAATGTCAGTCTCAGGCCAGGCCAGGGTTTCATCCGCACTGTGCTGTTTATTGTGTGTCTTGGGTAGTCACTGTATGTACAGTGTTGCTAATACAATTTGCCTAATAGTGTTGAGGAGCCAGTGAAATAATGTCACTAAAGCTCTTGGAATGCGCTTAGATTATTGAGTATTGAAAGTATTTACTATTATTATAATAGTTGTTTGGTTAATTGATAATATTGGCCTAGTTCCGTACCAAATGCCATTAATAAGGCTAATCAAAGCCTCAAATGCAAATGATAACCTAAAAACATCTCACATTACATTTTACATAGAGTTTACTTTCTAGAGAATAGTTGTGCCATTACATAATTATTTCTTATATGTTTGAAAATTATGACCCTGTATTAATATACTTATAATGCATATTGATCTTGTCAGTGTTGCTGCTTGTCTTTGACTATAAAAGATGCAGGACAGAGCCCAGGCTAGCCACACCTTCCTAAGTAGCTACAGTTACAGACATGTAGTGCTGCACACAGCTCCATATTTAGTTTTAAACCTGTGGGGTTTTCTTGACAAGGCCAGCCTCTAACTAGCAGCCTGGTCTTCCTGCCTCTACCTTTCAGGCGCTGGGATTATGGCATGTGCCACGCCACACCTGGCTTTCCTGATTTTTGTTTGTTTGTCTGTTTTGTTTTGTTGTTGTGAGATGTGATCTATGTTGCTCAGGCTGGCCTCAAACTTTGGGTTCAAGTAATTCTCCTGCTTCAGCCTTCTGAGGCACTGGAACTGCAGGGGTGTACCTCCATTCCCGACTTGGGATTTTTTTTTTTAAATTACTACACTGTGAACATGCAGCAGTGGAACTGGGTGTCACTGAGTCCTGACGCACATGGTTTAGTGAAGAAGAGCTGACATCTGCTTTACCTATAGTGTAAAACATAAGTAACAACACCTGGCAAGAGGCATCTGTCTGTGCAGAGAGACACAGAGGCAGAGACACAGGGAAGGAGATCAGTTTGATCTCAGAACGAAAATTCCAAGGATTTCCATCTCTGAAATTGGGAAAAATTTGCAACATAGGGAATAATTTCAGAATGCCCTAGGAGGAGATGGTGGAGCAACTGGCCACAGAGATGGCTCTGGCCACGGTTGTCTGTGGGGCCTGGAGGTAGTGGTCTGCCCCGATGGTCTGTGCATGGTAAGATCTGGTCTGAGCTCTCAGGCTGCCACTGGTGCTGAGTGGTGGGGTGGGGAGGCATATGGTGATGACTTGAAAAGTTTTAGACAGGTAAAGAAGGCAATGAAAATGATTCTTAAGACATGCAGAATAAATAGTATTTGCAGTCTTACGTACATCAAATGGAGAACAAAGTAAAGGATTCTCTCCAAGATGCTCATGAGATTGATGATGGAGAGAAAGACGTTGTTCACTGGAATGTTCCACAAGCAGTGGGGCAGTAATAAGCTGAGGTCAGCTTGGGACCTAGATGGGCAAAATACTGCTGCTATCCAGAGTTCGCGGTAGAAATGCAAGCCTGGGGTTTATGAGGACGAAGCAGGAGGCAGATGGGAATGAAGACATTGGAGTCAGGTATCCCAGGTAGCGTCACACACCGATAGGACCTTCCTCTTCCCTCACAGTTTCTCTGTCTGTCAGAGCTGTGCAGGAAAACCTTCCTGGAGTCAAGCATGCTGAAGTCCACATCAGTTCTAAACTTCAGGTGTGCTCACCTGCACCACTGACAGTGCTTTCCGACTCACCACAGAGGCGGAATGACCAGAAAACCATTCGGAAAGATGCTTGTAAAATGTATTTGTAGCCGGGTGTGGTGGCGCACTCCTGTAATCCCAGCACTCGGGAGGCAGAGGCAGGTGGGTTTCCGAGTTCGAGGCCAGCCTGGTCTACAGAGTGAGTTCCAGGACAGCCAGGACAGGAAAACCCTGTCTCGGAAAAAAAAAAAAAAAAAAAAAAAAATTTTTTTTTTTTTTTTTGGTTTTTTGAGACAGGGTTTCTCTGTGTACCCTGGCCATTCTGGAACTCACTCTGCAGACCAGGCTGGCCTCGAACTCAGAAATCTGCCTGCCTCTGCCTCCCGAGTGCTAGGATTACAGGCGTGCGCCACCATGCCCGGCACAAAATGTATTTGTATGTAAACTGTATTGCCTCCGCCGCCGAGGAAAGAGAAGGAAGCGTGGGCATGTCCACCGTGCCAGCCTGCCGAGCCGGGGCTGACGCTGCTCTGCTGTGCAGGGCTCACGGTTGATTACAGAGCTGCATGCTTGCCAAAGAAGCCCGAGTCATAGCTGAGCCTCGGAGAGCATGTCTTCCTGTTTAGAATCCAGGGAACACTTTCAAGTAGACATGGCGTTTCAAAAACAAAAGTTAGTACTCCCCTTCTCCTGTTAGGACTGATGGCTGGGTTATCTATCGCCAGTATAATTTTTTAAAATTAGATTATATTTCCTAGCAGCCTTTACCTTGGATTTATGAGGACCTGAAATCTCTCTTGATTTCCAGGCAATGCTTATAATCAAGAAGAGCGCGTTGTCTGCGCTGGCTATGACAATGGGGACATCAAGCTGTTTGATCTGAGAAACATGTCGCTGCGGTGGGAGACAAACATTAAGAATGGGGTAATGTGCGTTTCTGACCTCTCCCAGCTTCGCTGGGCATGCTTGTACCTGCTCGCAACCTCCAAACACGCAAAGGTCTCATCCCTTCCTTAACCCACGCCTTTCAGTCTTCTACCAGAAATTAACCTTGTGGGGCCAAACCATCTTGAGTCTAATGGCTGCCATGCGTCCTTTCTTTAAAAAGTAAACTGATGGGCTGGAGGGATGGCTCAGCCATTAAAGACTAAGGTACAACCAAAGAATAAGAAAGTGAACACATACTCAGACATGACTGGTACAGAGTTAGTCTCCTGCCCATCTGAGGACCAACGGATGATATTAAGTGAGTAAGTAAGAGGCCTTTTTCTTGCTGGAGTAGGAAAAGCTTCACAAAATCCTTTGGACTTTTGGTTCTTGAGCTTTATTAAGGAATTTGGTTCCTTTCTGATTTCTGAAGGCAGTGCTAAATAATGAAAACATTGGGTTGTGACCTTCCACTGAGCGTGGGAACCCAAGATAATGGAATTACTTCTGAAGGTTTAATGATTATCCAAGCGCTTCCCCATGGGCTTCTCATTTTTAAGCCATTCAGGTAACTTAAAAGAGCCAACGAGGCTGGAGACAGCTCAGTGGTTAAGAGCGCTGAATGCTCTTTCAGAGGCCCGGGGTTTGTTTCCGAGCATACACATGGCATGGTGGCTCAGTGCCATCTGTAACCCCACTTCCGGGCAATATGGCCCCCTCATCTGACCTCCTGGGCATCCAGTGTACACCTGGTGTGCATATATGAAAACAGGCAAAACCCATGCACCCATACGCGTTATTTAAAGGTAAAGAAAGTAAGAGCCTCTCAATCACATGGTCTCTGCTTTCAGGTGTGCAGCTTGGAGTTCGACAGAAAGGACATCAGTATGAATAAGTTAGTCGCTACGTCTCTGGAAGGGAAATTCCATGTCTTCGACATGAGAACACAGCATCCGACCAAAGGCTTCGCCTCCGTTACAGAAAAGGTGAATAGGAGGGACTGTCTGTGGAGAGGGGCGGGGCTTGTTCTAGAGAGTGCACACAATGAGTCTCCAGGCTTCCTCTGTCTGCCACGTGCTTGTGGAATCTCAAGCGTTTTTGTGTAGATTATTTTTCCAAAAGTTGCCAGCTTTAGCTTTATAATTCCTAATTATTATAACTATCTTGATTAGCCTGGAATCTTATTTTATAGTTTAAAAAAAAAAAACCAAAAAACCTGCTGATGCCAAGAATTTGATGAAGAAATCCTAGCCTGCTGTGTTCTAATACATACATATTATTTCTGTTAATTACTAACATTGTACTTTCCAGAAATAACATTTCACTGTGTCATTTTATCCCATTTTATTTTATATTATCATTTGCTGTAGTAGGTGAGCTTACTTTAAAACACTGCATTAGAAAGTAACAGATCAGCCGTGTGGTGGCACACGCCTTTAATTGCAGCACTTGGGAGGCAGAGGCAGGTGGATTTCTGAGTTCAAGGGCAGCCTGATCTACAGAGTGAGTTCCAGGACAGCCAGGGCTATAAAGAGAAACCCTGTCTCAAAAAAACCAAAAAAAGAAAAAAAAAGAAAAAAAGAAAAAGAAAAGAAAGAAAGTGACAGATCTTCAAGAATATTCTGTTTGCTTATATACTTTGGCTTCTACTTGAGATGCTTTAGTGGGGAAGATGTTTGGTTTGTAAGATTAGAAAAATAGGTAAGGAAAGAAAATCAACGGGAAAATAACCCACACATAACAACAACAACAACAACAAAAAAGGTGTCTGGAATAAAGTAGCTATAAAAAATTCATACTGGGGCTGGTGAGATAGCTCAGTGAGTGGTTAAGAGCACTGACTGTTCTTCTGGAGGTCCAGAGTTCAAATCCCAGTAACCACATGGTGGCTCGCAACCATGTGTAATAGGATCTTATGCCCTCTTCTAGTGTGTCTTAAGACAGCACAGTGTACTTACATATAATAATAAATAAATCTAAAAATATATATATTCCTATTGAAATATCCTGTCTTACAAGAGACAGGCAGGGAATGTGACCTTCTTTCCTAAACATAAGAAGGAAAGCAGCTACAGGTTGGTCATTTCCTTAAGATTCAAATATGCAAGTTATATCCCATCCCTCCCCTACAGTGGATGCTATGGGTTTCATTTTTTGCAACCCTTCATTGTGATGCTGGGGGATTTCATCCTAGCAGTCCTGGAACTCTGAAGACCAGGCTGGCCTGGAAATCATAGATCAGCCCGTCTCTAACTCCCGGGTGCTGGGATTAAAGGGATGCACCCAACATTAGTTGGGGGTTTTTGTTTTTGTTTAGCAAAACCACTATCAGAAATTAAAAGGATGCTGAATTCCGTGTGTTGATTTTATATCCTGATACTTTGCTGGAAGTATTATTAAGTTTGTTCATTTTCTGGTAGAGCCTTTAGAGTCTTCTAAGTCTCGGGTTCACATATCTAGCCTGAGGGAGTTCTAGGACACCATGAAAAAACCTGGTCATGGAATTCAGGGATGGAAGGAAGAAACTGCTACACCAAGCACATTTTCCCTGAAGTCATAGGCAGGTTTCTGCGTCTAGAAAAGCGATGCCCAGGCATGGGGACCATGCAGGACAGCAAAGAAGGTGTGAAGAGAAGCTTCCATGCCATGTTGTTAAAACACTGAAAGCACACAAGGAAGGGGGGTTGGGCAGTGCAAGAGAAGGTTCAGGTCACTTACAAAGGGGGGCCACAGGACCCCCTAATTTGAGTCATGAAGGCTCCAACAGGCCCCACTGCCGACCCAGGCTCGACTCCTCAGCAAAACGGCCTGCAGAAAATTAAAGCAGCCATAACCAGCTGAGAAAAGGTGCTCCAGTTCTCTGTTGTAGAGTCTGCTCTTCAGGCCGTCCAGTGAGTCTTTAACCACCACACGTGTATTGTCTGACTAGGCCCATAAGTCCACCGTGTGGCAAGTTCGTCACCTGCCGCAAAACCGGGAGCTCTTCCTGACAACGGGAGGCGCCGGGAGTCTTCACCTCTGGAAGTAGTAAGTCTTTTTAAGTTACTTGTGGGTGGGAAGATGGAGTTGATGAATTTTTCTTTTTTTCCCTTTAATATTTGATTAATTTAATGCCAGTATGTTTACTTTCTGGGTGTTATGTGACTGTTTTCAAAATATTTTTTTACTGATGTATTTATTTTACATTTAATAAAAATTTGTCTTTTTCTGACACAATAGATGTATTTGTGTCATAGTTATGTCTCTCTATATGAGAACTGCTTAGAAACACTTAGGATTTTCGACACACATATCCCCACAAATCTGAAATTATAGATGAGCATGTTCACACTGTTAATCCCAGCCCAGAGAAGATGGGGCCAAGGGGATGGCGTGGGTGGAAGCCAGCATGAACGACAGGAGTGAGTTCCAGGTCGGCCCAGGCTCCAGGATCTGACCCTGTCTCAAAAAAAATAAACAGTAAATAAAGAGCGGGGGACACTGCAGTGCTGCCTGCTTGGCTGTCCGCTCAGCAGGTCTTACACAAATTGAGTGTTTGAAAGCTGCATTAGCAGCAACAACAACAACAAAAGCTTTAAGCATTATTCAGAAAATGACAAGCTTACAATTGAAGGATATTTTAAAATTAAAGTTTGGTTAGTAGTATTCAAAACCAAACAGCAGCATGTACAGTATGGATTGGGCTTTCGAGTTTACAAACCCTTCCCAAAGCTCATTCTAAAAGCTGAAAAATAGGGCTGCAGTCAGATAGTACTCGTTAGAGACCCAGAGCTGTTAACGACAAGCTTGTGATTGCTTTTGATTGAAACAACATTTTAATACAGTCCATCCAGCCTTGTCTCGTTGTAAAGTGTGCTCTCTGTCGGCAGGAAGCAGTAGAAGTGTTTTAGGTGTTCTGGGAGGTGGTGGGTACATAGATCGCTTGGGCCTGGCCCCTTTGCCCTTTATTCTTTCAGGGTTCTCCAGTCTCGCTGCAGTTTAGACTTTGCCGGGCTCTCATTAGCTACGCTGTGCCTGCTCCTTGATTCCGCAGTTCTTGCGGCTGCTAAAGGAAGCAAGTCCCAGTTCTCCACATGTGGGCAGAGTGGCAGCTAGAGTTGTTTTGTTTTGTTTTGTTTTGTTTTTTTACTTTATGTTAATAAGACTGGATCTATATGTACTTAGAAATTTGAAGTGTATTTTTCTTGGTATTTTTCCCTCAAAAATAACCACTGTATGTCGTGTGTGTGTGTGTGTGTGTGTGTGTGTGTGTGTGTGTCCGTCCATACGGAGACCCAAAGCTAACATCTGGTGTCTTTCTGGATCAGTATCCACTTTACTTGTTGACCTGGGAGCTCCCTGGTTGTGGCCAGGCTATCGAATGGGAGCTGCAGGAATGAACGTCCTCTCCTGCCTGCCAAGGAGTGACGTCACAGGCCGCCAAAGCAGCCTGGGTGGGTTTTGTGTTTAACCTAGTTTTGGAATTCCACATCCAGTCCTCCTGGTTGTAGAGGAAGCGCTCTCTTGAGGGAGGGGTCAGCCCCACTCCTGGAGGTCACCTCAGGGTGAGCATCGATCACGGTCACAACTGGTGGCTTGTGTACCTGTCAGTGCTGCTTTGGAGCTTTGCTGGAAAGCTACATGTGCCAGCAAAGAGAACCGGCTGAGACGAAATGCACTTGAGCTTGGATCGTGCTCACACTCGGCCTTGACAGTGCTGTCAGGTGGCCCGCATCCACGGGGCGCGGCCTCGGCATTCCGAGAGAGGATGCAGGGGAGCTTTCAGACTTTAAAAGACACAGGAGCAAAAAATCTTACATACGTACGTAATGTGGAGACAGTAGAAGCAATTGCTAGGTTTTTGTTGTGATCGTTCTGGTTCTTTGACATGGAATTTCACTCTGTAGCCCTGACTGGCCAGCAACTGCTTTACAGACAAGGCTGGCCTCAGGGTAGTGGAGCCTCTGCCTCCTGAGTGTCGGGATTGAAGGTGTGCACGACCACGAGTGTGCACGACCACACGTGGCCTTTATGTTTTCATACTAAATAGCTGCAGACTTTGCTAAGAGATGTGAGGAAAGTATCAGACATGTGCCACTGCACTCGAGAGAGAGAGAGAGAGAGAGAGAGAGAGAGAGAGAGAGAGAGTGTGTGTGTGTGTGTGTGTGTGTGTGTGTCTGAAGGCTGGGCGTGGTGGCGCACGCCTGTGATCCCAGCACTTGGGAGGCAGAGGCAGGCGGATTTCTGAGTTCGAGGCCAGCCTGCTCTACAGAGTGAGTTCTAGGACAGCCAGAACAACACAGAGAAACCCTGTCTCGAAAACCAATATGTGTGTGTGTGTGTGTGTGTGTGTGTGTGTATGTGTGTGTGTGTGAACATCTTATTCCTTTTCAGCAAAATAATATGTTGGCTGTAAAAGGAACAGAATGGGTTTTCTCCCTGTGGTTTCTCCATTTCTACTATGTCTGACTGCTCTGTGCCTCTGAGCCTCTGGGTGGGGCTTATGTTTTGTGGCTTGGTTGTTTGAAGGGTTTTTGCATTCACAGAGTGTCATAATTGATGACGATTCCTTTTTTTCCCCTCCTTATCAGGTATTATTTAGTTGCTGATTTTCCTTCTTCTGAGCTTAAAATTTTGTACTTTTAGCTGAAAAAAAAAATCAGATGCTCTCAGCATTGCTTTCTCTCTGTGAAAGCAAGGGTTTTTAAAATGTCTCCCCAGTGACACTCCCACAGCCACAGTACAGAGAAGGTCCTCAGGCTAGGTCTGAATGGTGGACTCCGGGTGGGGTATGGTACCAAGTCTTTTGTGGGTGTGTTGAATGAGCTTTTGAAAATGTTACAGCTTTTTCCGTTGTACACACATTGCCCATGGTGTCTAGCCATCCAGATTTAGGAAAGAATTACAACAAAAGATGATGGAGAGCCCCAAATCAGACCAACCTATAGCATTCGTATTAAAACAGAAGCACAGGCAGATGCTGAACAGAGGTGTGTGTAGTTTGCAGGAAAGCCAGCTGTGCCCGAGGTGTGCTGGGCCAGGGCTGAGGACGACATTCTGTCTTTACTCGGGTAAGGTCGACACTGAGAAGTCCTAAATGCTGCTTCAGCAGTCGGCTGAGAAATAAAGTCGCCGAAGCCTCCAGGTGAAAATACACCAGGGTTGTGTCTTGGGTATTCTGAGAGACTAATATCCACTTATCAGTGACTGCCTTCCATGTGTGTTCTTTTGTGAATGAGTTACCTCACTTAGTATGATGTTTTCCAGTTCACAACCCACATATCAAATCATTCCCAAGAAGAAGGAAGGAAAGAAGGAAGGAAGGAAGGAAGGAAGGAAGGAAGGAAGGAAGGAAGGAAGGAAGGAAAGAAAGAAGGAAGGAGAGGGCCCGGGTCCTGGAAAGGCTTGATGCAGCATTGTAGGGGATTGCCAGGACAGAGGAGTGGGAGGGGGGTGATTGGGGAACTAGTGGAGGGAAGAGGGCTTATGGGACTTATGGGGAGGAGGAACCGGGAAAGGGAAACTCATTTGGAATGTAAACAAAGAAAAGAAAAAAAAAGGAAAAGAAAATACAGCCGGGAATGCCAAGCGCCCACTCTGACCACCCTGCGCCTGCTTTTCAGTGAGTACCCCACTCAGCGCTCGAAGAAGGACTCGGAGGGCGTGGAGATGGGAGTCGCGGGCTCCGTCAGCCTCCTGCAGAACGTGACCGTGTCTACACAGCCGGTGTCGAGCTTGGACTGGAGTCCTGACAAAAGGGGACTCTGCGTCTGTGGGTCCTTCGACCAGACGGTGCGCGTGCTGATAGTGACGAAGCTCCAGACCATCTGACCCAAGGCTCGGGCTGAAATGGTGCAGAGCTCCGCGCAGTTAGAGCTGTTCTGCACCCTCTGGCCAAGTGATGAATGACAGCCACGGGCGCAAGGCCGGCCAGCCTCTAGTGTCTGTGGGCGTCTGGCGGCCTGACCAGCGTGCCGCTGCATGTAAAAGTGTCACACACCAGGACCAGCTGGGTTCCCTTTCCCCGTGTCTGTCTCTACTCAAAAAAATTAGCCAGGAGCTGTGGTGTTTGCTCGTGGTGCCAGCTACTTATTCACAAGCTGAGGCAGGAGGATCAATGTACAGCCAGTAAGATCGAGACTAGCTTGGGCAGCGTGCCTTGATGCCGTTGGATGCTGGCACTGCCGGGGTGGCTCGCTGAGGAGATTGCCGGATGCTCTGGCTGAGGACCCAAGTTTGGTTCCCAGTATCCGTATCAGGTGGCGTCCAAGCCCTGTAACTCCAGTTGCTGGGACTCTCAGACCATTTTCTGGCTGTACTGGGCAGTGGTACTCACAGACACATGCACATTCTTAGAAATTTTTTTAAAAAGTTGTATTTAAATTTAAAAAAAAATTAAAGCCAAAGTCAGTAGTTGTTATTTAACTGTATTTTAAGTTCGTTAGCTCTACGCTTTCTCGGTACATTGTGCTTCCTCTGGGGATTACTTCCCTTGGTCTGTAAAGTGCCCGGAGAATGCGGTGCCGCTGGCCAGCCCGGGGAGCTGCTTTCAGCAGTGTCACTGGTAAATACTGTGACTCCCTTCCTACCCTGTCTCCTTTGCTGGGATATAGGCCTTGGTTGTCTTCTGACTGTGGTGAGTGAGGACGAGCCGTTGGTGACTGCAGTGATTTTTTTTTAAAACCCTTTTGTCAAACCTTTAAAAGATATTTTTAAAATAAACAGGTTTTTTGACTACGTGGAGGCTTTGATTCTTTTCCTTTCTTCCCCTCTCCTCCTCCTTGTTACGCACACCTTAGTTCCACTGCTGGACTCTGGCCCACATCATCAGCTGAGCCTCCGGACGCTGAGAGACACCCGTAATACTCATAATTTACAAAACCAATGAGCGCTTTATTCCCAACATTCTTTTACAAGGCAGAGCTGCGGGGGTTAAAGGCTCGCCGTGTAAGGATGAACACCTGCGCTCTGAGGACGCTCGCAGCAGAATCAGGTGAAGGAGACAGACACTCAGCCCTGCCCACCGGCATAGGCACGGGATGCGTCCATACAGGGCACATTTTAAAAGGAACGAAGTTGTGGCTATTTGGATTTCTCTCCCAATGTTCAAAAAAAAGAAAAAATAGAAAATATTTGAGAATCTGGCTTAGAGTATTTGTTGTTGATGATATAGAAAGGTTTAAATAGAACAATTAATGTATTTTGTTACATCTGAGAGGTCCGTTGTAGAATTCTCTCCTACCACAGAGGGAAGGAAATGCCGTCAGTGACGTACCTGCCAGACCCTCTTGCCGGGATTTGGTTTGTACTGCTTTAGTGCCAGGCATATTTTGTTTATGTTTCGAACCCAGACTGGCCTTGAACATTTATCACCTCGCTCTACCTCGAGTGTGTGCCGCTATGCACGGCTGCCTCAGGTTTCTCTATAGCCCTGACCGTTCTGGAACTCGCTGTGTAAATCTGCCCTAACTGGCAGGGATAAGTTTGCCTCCTGTCTCTCCAGTGCTGGGATTACAGGCGTACGCCACCACGCCTGGCTTTGGCTTCCTGCTTCTTAATATCCAGAGTCTGACCCTTTAAATTTTTTGCTTATTTCTTAGTGGTTTCTAAATCTCTTCTAAACTCAGAGTCATTAGCATTCATGCTTACAGTATTGTCTTCTGTAAATACCATGTTGGGGGTGGGGATGGATAGATGACTCCTTTCTAAGCATCCATGTTGTTCCTCCTGAGGACCAATTCGGATTCCCACCATACACATCAGACAGCTCACAACCGCCTGTAGCTGGCTGCAGGGACTCTGATACCTCTGGCCTCTGCAAGCATCCACACATGTGACATGACATACACTCACACCCACACACAAATTACTGAAAATTAAAAACAAAAATAAATGTTGTTAGTGTGGTGGTTTGAATGACAGTGGTCTCCAATGGCTTATGTATTTGAGTCAAAAAGGAACAGCTGTTTGAATAAAATAGGAGGTGTGGCTTTGTTGTGGTGGGCGTGGCCTTGTTGCTAGACACCACCCTGTTAGTATACCCGATTCCATGCTTTCCTTTATGAGTTGCCCTGGTCATGCGTCTCTTCACAGCAGTAGAAGGGTGACTAAAACAATCCGCGATGCCTGCCTCCACTGTGTCACTATCATCTCAGGAATTTCTTTTACTAAATTGTCACTTAACCTACAGAGTTGGGGGTATAGATCTGAGGAGGACAATTGTCATGGCTGCTGCTGGCCCACATCATTATCTCCATTGTCCAGTGTATCAGATACCATTGCAGAACGTGGTATTACTCTACAGCAATAGCCTTCATTCACTTGTGTAGGCATCTTTGATTAGGGCAGGCCTCCTGGGAAGCTCGCCCATGTTCTCTGCAGCATCAGGCTCTACCCAAGGCTCGTGCTTCTAATAAGGTGTGCACATGACTGAGGGGCTCATTCTTGCTGGCAGCTTGGGACCTCAGCCAGACCTCAAGTACGGGGCATCACTGTATGGCCTATGGTGACAAGATTCCAAGGTGAATAGCCAAGAATAATGCGTGGAAGCTGCGTGTTTCTTTATGGCCAACTTCATAATTCACTGGCATTGCTGTGGCCACACTATTATTTGAGGCAATCATGACCACTCTTCCTAAAAGCTCAAGGATGACAGCAGGAACATGTGGGGGGGGGGGAGGCTGTTCCCATGGAAACAGTCCAGGAAACAGTGGGACCGGAACCACTGGCCCACCACCGCTTCAGCCAGCTCAGACAGTGCATATTGAAATAGTAGGTAGACAACTGGGAGTTCTAGTGAGGAGGGAGAGGGGATCGGGGATACCAGGGAATGCAAACAGATCCTGCTACAGTAAGCCAGACAGTCAAGCACGATCTTCCAGCTGAGCGCACCCAGGGGACAAAACTTGGGATGCTATCAGCTTGTGCTTTTGTAGACGCCATGGGGCTTGGGACCCGGGACTGTCTCTTCAGGTTTCTCATTATCTACAGCTAGGTACCCAGCACTCCTTCAGGACCTTTCTATCATTGGGTGCAGACAAAACATGGATATTCCACCCTGTTATTGCTTCCCTTTTAAATGGTGTGCAGGATATTGCGTGCAGAGCCCATGAAAGCCCAGCACAGTAGAGACCGTGAAAGGAAATTTGATCTTTTCACCTAAACTTATATTTCTTTTCTTGAGAATTCATGTTTCCTTTGTATTTTCTTTCAAACCCCAAATACGTGTGGCAGTTAGGGCAGTCTGTCCCAAGGCAGGCGCTAACACGGGAGGAACACTGTGCTTCTGGTGTCTGCGTGAACTCCCTAAAGAATCTGAAGGCAACTGTAGAGATTTCCGGACACAGCCTGTGCTGGCACCTGCCTGAACTCTCCTCCCTTGGTGACTTAAGTGGATGCATTTTGCATTTATACAGAAAAAAACTGCTCGTGGATGTCTAAGGGGTGTACAACACAGAGTTTATTCCCACCTCAGCCCTAGTAACAGCCGTAAAGTTCCTGATAACCACGGAGTCTGGGAGCCACGATGTTCAGTAATGTTCGTGGGTTGCCACCCACCTCTCTCACTTGTGCCCTGGTGACGTTCTGTCCTAGAGATGATGGTGTGAAACCCAAGCTTTAGTTTAACAATACCAGGGTGCACTGCCTCCTTGTGGGTGATGTTCCCATTGCAGACCTTTGATTACAAAAAGAACATGATTTTTTTTAACCTTTTAAGTCCAGCTGGAAAAATCTGCACTGTTTAATTCCCAGAAAGCACACAAAACAAACTGAACCCCCCCCCTAATACACTATCTTAAGGAGGAGCTCCCTAAAATACAAACTCATGGAAAAGCCCATATAACATCTGTGCTTGTTCTGATGCAACGGGATCACTAAGTACACAGTTACAGCTCTGCCACACAGAGCCAATCTGATGTCTAACACCACAATGGGTTCTTCCTAAGGAGAAGACTCGCCTTTGTCTTAAAAGCAAGTAATTGCTTTACAAAATAAATATCATATTCCTTCATTTCCGCCTCCCCCCCCCCATGACTTCTTTTCTTGGAAGTTCTGATTTTTGTGACGTTTCTTCAGTTAAGGACTTCTTCACACCATCAGTTGCCTTCCTGAAGGATGCTGGGATTTCTCCCCATCTTCCTTGCTCCAGATTTACATGAGAAAGAGTTGTATCCTTTACATCCATTCCTGCACTAGCAAACTTGATTAAAAACCCCCGACTTACCCTGTGACACTATGGACCATCCGGATCATATGAAACCCATTAAAGAACCCGCAGGAAGCTGAAGACACTGACTTCAGTACCACGTCTTCACTGACCCTTTTTTTTTTTTTTTTAAATCTTGCTTCAGCTCCTCATTGTCATGGGATGTCAGCTCTGGAAGTTGCCTCAGAGATACTCCCTTCAATTCTTTTGTCTGGAGATAGACTGAACCCGGGCCTAAATGCCATGGTCTCCCTGGAAGCCTACATTATTCCCCCACCCCCACCCCCACCCCCACCCCCGCCGCCCTGAGAATGGAGGAACCTCTTGGGTTAAGTAGACAAACCTGAGAACAGCTGCACAAGCAAGACCAGCTCACTGATGAGGGGCGGGGCGGTGAGTGAGCCAGGTAGCAACAGGAGCAGAGCTCTGGCTCTCTCCACCAGCAGATAAGAAGGTGTCTGATCTGCCGATCCCTTATCTAGTAGGAGATATCACTCACACTCAGGGGTGTTCGTTCTTGTAATAAGGAGGTTTGGATCCTGTTAGCTCCCGATTTGACCCACACCTGACTGAAGCCAGGCTCTGGAACAATGCTCCAACATAATGCTGTGACTCCCCAGGGAAGGGGACTCGGGATTCCCAAGCTATCCCAATGGGGGGGGGACCCTGAGAAGACAGGCCAAGGAGAGCCCTGGGAGCCACAGTCTACCGGAGGGCCAGGGCCTGAAGGAAACTCCAGGCCTGCTCGGCGACCTGTCTTAGACAGGAGAAGTGACAAGCTTCCCACTCTTTCCCGTGTGTACTTAGGTTACTGAAGCCGAAGCGTCAAGTCAGAGGGAAAACTGCTAGCTTGCCTCTAGAGAGACTTGATTAGAATCTCTTCCGTAAAGATAATTCACGTTTTAGACAAGCGTCTCCAAAGGCTTATGGGTTAAAGACTTGCTCCCATGTCGGGGAGGTGCTATGGCATTTTGAGTTAGTGTAACAGGGACTCCAAAAGAGTAGACTGCCCGGAGTGTGAGTGTGTCCAGGAAGCCAAGAGCAGCCTGAAACCTTGGCTCCAGGAAAGGCAAGAGCCTCCCAGGCCTGCTAACTTAGCTCACACATAATTCCTACTTCGAGTTTCTGCTTTGGCTTCATCCTTTCTCTAAGTAATAATGATCCTACTGGAAAGGCTGAAGCAGACTAAGATTTTGCATTGCCTTCGTTCTGACTAAAGCTGCACTAGCCTGTGTCTTTTTACTGATTTCACTCTCCCAGCTTTTTGGTCAGATGACAAGCAATAGGACTCTTAGCAGTCCTATTGGCCCAGAACACGGGCCTCAAATCATGGGGGTATGCCTTCCAAAAAGACTGTGGGACTCTAGTCTCTTCCCTACTCTCTCTTGCTTCCTAGACTACAAGATGTACTGGTTTTTTTTTTTTTTCCATCATACGTTCCACTGCAACATGCTGCCACTGCCAGAAGCACCAAACAACAGGGCCACCAACTTAAAGTCTTGACTGTCTAAACTGTGAGCCAAAGTAAACTTTTTTACTTCATACATAGGCTGTGTCGCGTATTTTGTTATAGCGATAAGAGAGCTGACTAACACGTTATAATGCAGGCTTTCTCTGTTCTGGCTAGGCAGGCCTTGGGTCTCTACACAAGGCACAATGTAGGCACTGTGGCTTCAATATCAGGAGCACATGATGAGATCTGTGCAGGCCAGCCTCCCTTTCAGCTAGATGAAGTCAGCAGAGACCATGTAAATAGCCCTCCAGAAGGCTGGGACCAAAAGCCAGGATTCGTGGTGGTGATCCAAGAGGGGAGGACAGAGAAGAAACCAACCTCATTCCAGAAAGTAACCTTCTCCAAAGCTCCTGACATTATCTGGGGAATGGTCCTGGGGGGCTCTCCGTCTGTCTGTGTCCCATAGATAAAATGCTGCAGTGTTTGAATGGAATCTACCTGGCTCCTCCTTACATATTTTAAATCATCTCTAGATTACTTGGAATACTAGTATAATGTGAATGCTACGTAGGAAGTTGTGCAGCAAATCACAAGATGCAGAGCCTATAGATGCTTTGGCCAAATGTACCAGCTGGAAGAATTTGGATTTTTAGTCTCTCTGTCTGGACTCAGACAAAATCCCTCAGGCTATAAAGAAGTATCTGACTTCCCCAAAGCTAACCAATTCTGGTTCATTTGCTAGGACACTGGGATTCTGTGTGTGTTTAATTAATCGGTATTTAGGAAGGGTGCGTGGAGTGAATAAGCTCGTGGCCTCTAGAGTCCAGAGGGTATAGATTAAAATCCCAGTTCTATTTCACAGCCAACAGCTTGTGGACACGTTCCTTTCCTTTCTGAACTTTCTTTTTTCGTCTGTATGGAATGTTCCTAATCATTACCTTACGAGCTTGTGAGGCTCAGAACTCAATAGCATCAGAAATGCTGCAGGCACACAATACAAGCTCGGTAGAACCCAGTTACCTACCGTTTTGCAGCAGGGCTTCAGGATTTGGGGAGGCATGAGACATTCTCACCTCTTGCTGAAGAACTTATTAAAGTTGAAGAGCCAAGATCCATCAAAATTTTATTAATTGTCAAGTGCGTGGTGCTAAGCTATATGGGAGTCAAGAAGAATCGGGGCTGGGTTGTAGCTCAGCTTGTACAGGCACGGCTTAGCCTGCATAAAGCCTTAGTTTTGAATCCATCACCACACACATGACGTACCCCTTTAATCCTAGATTTTAGGAGGTAGAGGGAGGAGGACCAGAAATTCAAAGTCATCCTTGACTACACAGAAACAGCAAGTTTGAGGCTAGGCTGGGCTGCATGAGACCCTGTCTCCAAAGAAGAACTCACAAAACCAACAACACAATGGGGTAGTGCGAGGAGAGGAGCTGAAGGTAAAAGCAGCTCATCAGAAGGGAAGTAGCTTTGATCTGAGCTTGAGGGGTGGGGACTGGCCAGTTCTGGAGTCAGCTGGTGTGTGTGTGTGTGTATGTGTGTGTGTGTGTATGTGTTTCTTTTCGTGGTGTCTATATGAAAGTTTTCAATGCTTTGTACTTGAAAATGAGAAAAAGAGTATATTGAATATGACAGACATCGTAGTCACTGGTTTTCCATGAAGAGCAAAGCACATGTGGAAAATAGAACGCACTGCAGCCGAGTCAGGGGATCTGCCTCAGACCTAACTGCTGATTCCTGCCTGTGTCTTGTGCTTTACAGGGGTGGATGACTGAAGAACCTGCTGTCAGACCTGTCTGTCCCAGGTCATCTTTCCTCAGTTCTCACCAGTCCTAAGCTCATGTCCTTCTAAACTGTTCATACTCCTCTGCCAAGGGTTCTATCACTGATGAGAAGTCTTTCTGTACTGTTCAGAACATTCTTATTTGCTTTCTAATTCCTTGCCATATTTCTTTATAATAACATTTCTAGTTTTCCAGGCAAAATTAGTTTGTTTGTTTTTTGTTTGTTTTTGGTTTTTTTTTTGTTTGTTTTTGCTTTTTTGAGACAGGGTTTCTCTGTGTAGCCCTGGCTGTCCTGGAACTCACTCTGTAGACCAGGCTGGCCTCGAACTCAGAAATCCGCCTGCCTCTGCCTCCCAAGTGCTGGGATTATAGGCGTGCACGCAAAATTAGTTTTAAACCATCTTATAACTTCTACTTTTAGGCAACTATAGCACAAGGATGATGTGTGACTTTTCTTGCAGAAACATCAACAAGTGTTTTCTCATCTCAGATGGAACACCATCAGCAAAGAGCCAATACTAGCATAAGTGACAACATATGAAAGCTGCAATCCTGGAACTCTCTGTACATGCATAGGTACCTGGTTAGAAAATCTCTACCAGGCAGGCTAGCTGGCCAAAGGCCTCAGATCTCAGCAGTTGTTTACTGTATTCATGACCTTGGGGAAGACCCTTGTGAATCTTGATCGTTTCAAGGATCTTCTGGGACTTCTGAGTTGTTTCCTTTATGAGTTTCATGAGCCTCTCCTCTCTGTCTGGAGAGACTGTTTCAACTGCATTTTAACAAGCCTTTTGTTTTTTATGGTTTCCCTCACTGCCCAAGCTTTTCTTTAACTCCTTTCTGCAAGTTGGAAGCTTTGCTGTGTTGGGTCTTGCCCTGAGGTTACTACTCCCTTTTTTCTATTTAGCATCAGGCTTTACTTTAAACTTTTTATTTCCAAGCCAGGTGTGGTGGCACATGCCTGTAATCCCAGCACTTGGGAGGCAGAGGCAGGCAGATTTCTGAGTTCGAGGCCAGCCTGGTCTACAGAGTGAGTTCCAGGACAGCCAGGACTACACAGAGAAACCCTGTCTCAAAAAACAAACAAACAAAAAAATTTACTTCCTTGAGCACTAGACCTCGCTCCATTATAATTCCTTGTTGTCCCCCTTCTCCTCACACTGTACATTTTTTTTTCATCTTTCCATGCTCAACTTGCTCCTTTTTATTATAGATTGGCATAAGAGTGATTACTAATAACAACAGGACAGTCAATACTAAGCTATCTTGAAATCTCCTCTGCCAATGCCATTAATTCAAACTCTTTAATTTATCCTTAGACATATTTTTTGGGCAAGGGTTGAAAGCAGCCATATTCATTGCCAAAATATCACAAGAATTGTCTTGAGGCTACTTAGTAATATTCTTTCTGTCTGAAATTTCTTGAGTCAGGCCAACATTGCTGTCAGCACCACTGTCTTTCACATTTCCACTAGGCTGGCCCATTAAGCTCCACTTAAAAGAGTTTAATTTGTTTCCTAATCCAAAGTCCCAAAGTCCACATTCCACTAAGAAACATGGTCAGGCCTGTCATAGGAATGCCCCAGTCCCAGGTACCAAATTCTGTCTTGGTGAGTGTTTCTCTGGCTGTGAACAGACACCATGATCATAGCAACTCTTATAAAAGAAAACACTCAATTG
This sequence comes from Apodemus agrarius, assembly GCA_964023405.1. NCBI lineage: Eukaryota > Metazoa > Chordata > Mammalia > Rodentia > Muridae > Apodemus > Apodemus agrarius. Next base: position 89,570,089 of record OZ030016.1, read on the forward strand.
GGGCTGGCTTACAGTTTCAGAAGTTCAGTCCATTGTTATCATGATAAGAAGTATGGCAGCATGCAGGCAGACAGGGTGCTGAAGACATGCATGACATGCTAAGAGTCCTACATCTGGATTGGCAGGCAGCATTAAAGAGACACTGGGATTGGCTTGAGAATTTATAACCCCCAAACCATCCCCCCAGTATCACACTTCCTCCAACAAGGCTATACCTACTCTAATGAGTCTATACATTTTTAAATTTTTTTTTGAGTCCATACATTTTAATAGTGCTACTACTTGGGGACAAAGCGTCCAAATCTATGAGTCTATGGGGGGGGTTGTTTTTGTTTTTGTTTTGTTTTGTTTTCGAGACAGGGTTTCTCTGTGTAGCCCTGACTGTCCTGAGCCTTGAAATCAGAAATCTGCCCGCCTCTGCCTTCCAAGTGCTGGGATTAAAGGTCTGCACCACCACTGCATTCTTATTCAAACCGCCACAGAAGGTGTGACCTTGTTGAGAAAGTATGCCATTGGGGATGGGATTTGAAGCTTTCTCTCTCTCTCTCTCTCTCTCTCTCTCTCTCTCTCTCTCTCTCTTCCTGCTGACTGCAGATCTCCAGCACCATGTCTGCCTGCATGTCACCATGCTCCCTGCCATGGTGATAATAATAGACTAAACCTCTGAAATATAAACAAGCCTCAGTTACACGCTTTCTTTTATAAGAGTTGCCTTGGTCATGTGCCTCTTCACAGCAACAGAACCCTGAGATAGACACTGCGAACATAGGAATGGAATGAGGCTGCACATGTGTGTACGGATGCTGATTCAGTGACATGGGTTTCTCCTTGTCCTGGGAGAGCCTTTTCACAAGACCTTCAACACATGCTTCAGCACCATGATTGTCTTCTCTATTTTAGAAGTGAGGCAGTAGAAATGACTAAGGGTTTATGTTGTAGGATATTTGGTCAGGCTGTGAACACTGAGATTGAGTTGTTTAGTGGAAAAACCTGTTTCTAGTTATGGATTGGCTCAGCCTTAGAACACACCTTTAATCCTTCTGGCTGGAACAGAAATACCCTTAGTACACACCTTTAATCCAAAACAATGAAGGTAAAGTTGGTTTGTAGAAGGAAACATCCATGTTTGAAAGTGTTGTCTAACTGAGTGTCAAACAAAGTGCCAAATCAGGAAGAGATTTGACAGAATCGGATATGCCCAAACCTCAGGAAAACAGAGAAAAAGAGGCTATTTAAGTGACAGCAAAGATAGGGGGGCAGTTGTACTGGGACAGTTGTACACAGGCAGTTTGCAGAGACGGAACAAGCCACACGCAGGTGAAGACAGAATGAGCCAGAGAATGAGAAGAAGCCAGAAGATTAGAACAGATTGCCAGTCAGCGTGAGGCCGATCAGAGTAATTCAGAAGAAGCTAGATTGAATCAGTTTGGAGAGGAATTTGAGCCAGGACAGCTGAATTGAACCAGTCAGCCAGGGATTAGAAAGAGCTAGAAAGGTCATATTCAGCAACAAATCTCAGAGGTTGAAAACATTCTGGGTCTAGATAACATTGTACAGAGGTTAGAGGTTACAGGGACTAGGCATAGATTAGCAGACAGAGGCAGCAAGCCTCCAAGATGATTGCATCAGGTAAGTAAAAAGATGCTTGTACATGTTTAAATAATTCAACCAACACTGTGAAGCTGATATTAGAACATAGGTTGAAATGCAGGGAGTCTGACTCCGGAGTTGAAGACTCCCTCTTTTGTTGTTAATTATTTTCTTTATCAAACTTAACTTAGAAGTGAGATGCCAAAGCTTTTAAGTTCAGACTCCATTTTAGGGAACTTGACCTAAGTTTGAAGTCGGGTAAACTAACAGGATGGTGTCTAGCATTAGTTTCTAAGTTGCCCCCCCAACAAAATTTGAGCCTAGCTCCTGTCTCTAGACTAATCCCCAACGTGACAAGCATTTCCAGATTATACCCTCAACAAGACCAGTATCTACAGGTTATTCCACCAACAAACCTGCACCCCAAGGTTACAAGCCCATCCCCTGCCTAGCGATCACCAATGCAGAGGGGAGCAGAAGTTAAGTTTATTATATGACTCTCAGCACCAGCCAATTATGTGAAAGGAAAGACACAATAGCTTTTCAGTTAGATGCTTGCACATGGACTCCCTGCTGTTTACTATAAAGCCTTGCCCGGAAAGACATTTGGGGCTCCCACACCACAAAAACCATCCTTTGTGATGGTGGTGCGTTGGCACAGGGAGGTGGGGGGAGGGGGAGCCATGGGGTGGGTGTGTGTGTTGGGAATTGGTGAGCTTGGCTCAATGCCCCCAGCTGAGCTGTTTGCACAGGTTTCTTGAGAGCAAAACATCCGGTGATCCCGTGGCTTAGCTTGATTCCTGCCTTCCTGTCCGGGACTTCCCGGGTGCCTAACCTATGGCTATAATTGTTTTCTCCTGTTCCCTTCCCTGGCCTCTAGTATATATATATATATATATATATATATATATATATATATATATATATATATATATATGCTGGTCTCTCAGTAAAGCTTTGGAATTCTCCTTACAGGATGACCCGAGTCTGTGTTTTATGTCAATCCCCCAGGCCTACGCCCGATACTTGGTACTGTGGCAGCGCAGGCGCTGTCAGGGGAGGGGACTGAGCTAGCTTGAATAAAGACCCTTCAGTGAGTTTTTGGGGATCACTAACATTTCCCTGGCACAACAGAAGTATTTGAGGATTTTTTTTCCTGGGCATTTAACTCTCATTTTAGAAACTGAAACTTATGGCTTCTGAGATGGTTCAGTGGGTATAACCAGACAACATGAGTTCCATCCTTGAGACCCTTATGGTTGAAGGAGAAAACCAACTTCCACAAGTTGTCTTCTGTTCCCTACAGGAGCATTTTGATACGTATTAGACCAACACACGCAGAATAAATAAATACATGGATATTAAACATTTCAGGGCTAGAGAGATAGCTCAGTAGTTAAGAACATGCTCTTTGTTACAGATAATCTGAGTTCATATTGGGCTACTTACAACCACCTGTAATACGCATACTTGCATACACATAATTTAAAGGCTTACTTTGTGTTCCAGAGTCTTGTGAGAGACCAAATTTTGGGGTTCAGACTCCATCTTAGAGAACTTGACCTAAGTTTGAACTCAAGTGAACTAGCAGGCCAGTACCTAGGTCCAGCTTCCAGGTTACCCACAACAAGACCTGAGTCTCCAGGTTACCCTAAACAACAAATCCAGTGTCTAGCACCAGTCTCTAGGTTATTCCCCCAAGAAATCTGCATCACTCTGTTACAGGTCCACCCCTGCCTATCGACAACCAATCAGGGGGAAAGCAGAAGGAAAGTTCATGGTTTGCCTCCCAGCACCAGCCAATTATGCTAAAGGACGCCGGGGTAGCCCCCAACTGGATGTTTACCTCACTTGCCATTTTCAGTAGAACCTTGCCCGATGAGTGTTCAGGGCGTTTTCCCCACCAGAACCGTCCTGTGGGTCTGCAGTGGGTTGGGCCCAAGCTCGAGCTTGGATAAAGAGAGCCTGTTGTGATTGCATTGGATTTGGGTCTTTGGTGGTCTTTTGGGGTTCACAAACATTTCAGCACAACGCTTGGTCACATTTGACTCCAGCATATACAGTTTCTTACTCCATTGATGTGAGAACTGTGTTTCTGTGTTGAGATTATATATTCTCTTGACTGTTTTCTTTCCTGAGTAACATGGAATAGGTTGCTAAACCACTTTCTTGTTCAGAAGGTTTATTTTTTTTTAATTCACATTTCATGCTTAGTGTATTAATTTAAAACTATGGGATGATGTGGCTACAAAGATCCACTACTTTATTAAACAATACTACTAAAGATAATAATATATAATCAATTTCCATTCACTTACATATATGAGCTCTAGCCAATGTTTTAAGAAGCAAAGACAGGCAGAAAAAAATATTCATTTGAATAGTGATGTGAGATTATGAACATGAAAATTCAAACACCCTAGCTTTCCTTCAAGTGTCACTGTTCTGTCATAATCAGTAATCTATCCACAAAATCTCCGAGGAGAGGCTGGAGAGATGGCTCAGCAGCTAAAAGCACTGGTTCCTCTTCCAGAGGACCCGGGTTTCATTCCCAGCACCCACATGGCAGCTTACAACTGCCTGTAACTTCAGTTCTAGGGGATCCTACACCTTCATATAGACATACATGCAGGCAAAATACCAATGCAAGTGAAATAAAACTAAACAAAAAACAAAACAAAACAAAAAAACTTCCAGGGACAACTGTTGGTACCTTAATTCAGGCTCTTGCTGCTTTGCGGTCCTGGAGATCATGTTCACAAACTCCAGCCCAAGTTTTCCCAGATACCTTGGGACAGTAAGCAAGATGAACTGTGCTTAATTTTAGTATTGCCCTCAGAGCCTGGGACAAATCCCTCAAACAAAACAATTATTTAACACTCACAACTAGAAGAACAAAGTCTCCTTGGAGGTCAGTCTAATTGACTGTTATCAAACAGGCGGGAGCAGTCTGGAAATACTTAGTCTCATGTTTGTGACACTCCCTGGGCACCCTAGGCATGTCATAACAGCCTCATAAATGTCCCAGTGTTTCTTATTCCTTAATTAAGGTCTTGCAGAGTTTACAACATGATGATGATTCACTCCAAGATGAATGGGGCTTTGGTCAGGACACAGCCTGATCTCATAGAAAGAGGGCTGATGGTTCCGTGTAGCTGGAGAAAATAGTGTCTCCTGGGGCTCCCTTAAACTTCTAAAGGAAAAAAAATCTCAGATTTCTAGTCTCTACAACTTTGTGGGGAAAGTTTCTGTTATTTAAATCATACAGGTTCTGGCCCTCTGTTACTGAGGCTGAACAGGCTAATACATTCATTACACAGATAGATGTCCTCCTATTTATAGAGGTTTGATTCCTGAGTTGTGGATGTTATCTTAGGTTTTTTTTTTTTTTTTTTTTTTTTTTTTAGGACAAAATTCCTTTATAGGTCAAAGACCATCTGTGCATTTACTTTTCATGAAGAAAGGTTTCTTTAAACTGTCCAACCTGTTGGTTGTAGCTGGACTAACACATTTAGCTAGGGGCTGGGCTATGAGTCTGCTATGACTCGGCTTTGGGCTGATGGAGGTGTGGATGACTGGGCTCACTTCCACATGTCTCCCATCCTGCTGTGATGTGCTTGTGGGAACCTAACATACTCATGGGGAAGACAGAAGCCCAACACATTATCCACTGATTCATAAGCCTGTATTCTATCCACTATTATCTTATTGGCCATAACAATTCAAGTAGTCAAATTCAGAGTCAAAGGTTTGATAAATATACACTACCTCTTCATGGGAGGAAAGGGCACGTGGTGAAAGACAGACATAGAGAGAGATGAAACTTACAGATCTGCAACCTAAAATGTGGAAATTTTACTGTAAAAGTTCTTATAAGGAATACAGGTACCATTTATTTATTTAACAATCGAGGAAAAGTGTTTGTTGAGGGTTAGGAAACGCATGCTAGCAGACATACAGAGAAAAGGACATTCTGCAATGTTGACTCAAAAAGGAGAGGGTTGACTCAAAAAGCTGAAAAATCTCAGTGCCTCTGGGGGGTAGAGAGAGAGAGAGAGAGACAGAGACAGAGACAGAGACACACACAGAGAGAACATTGCATATCCTTGAGTCTAAAAAAATACAGCATTTACCTTATAGAATAAAGTATGAAAAAATATTTCTCAGTTCATTACTGAGAAATGTAGTCCTTTTTTCCTTACCAACTTTAGCCATTTAGCTTTCAGATAAGTAGAGAACTACAGTCACAAGTGTGAAGACTAGAAAAGGGTTAATGTGTAATGTGGAGAAGCTGACTAGGGTGTAGTGGCTATTCCTGGTTGTCAACTTGACTATATCTGGAATGAACTACAATCTAGAATTGGAAGGCTCACCTATGATCCTAATCTGGAGGCTCAGAGATATAAGTTTTTGACCTGGGCTTAGCATGGAGATCTTGAAGCATGGTGGCTATGGATTCCAGTTCAAGATCATCTGGGATTAAAGGCATGGAGACACACACCTTTAATCCCAGATTATGGCTATGGATTCTAGGTCAAGATCATCTGGGATTAAAGGCATGGAGACACACACCTTTAATCTGGGCTACACCTTCTACTGGAGACATATATAAGGACATTGAAAGAAGGAAGACTGATTCCTGCTTGCCGGTTTGCCTCGTGGGACTGAGCAACTGCAAGATCCTTGGATTTCCATCCACAGCTGCTGCTGACTACTGTTGGGGAGTTGGACTACAGACTGTAAGTCATCAACAAATTCTCTAACTACATAGAGACTGCCCATAGTTCTGTAACTCTAGAGAACCCAGACTAATATAAGGACATATACAGGGTTTTAGAAGGAAGGATTCAAGAATAATTAATACTCAGCTTGATTGTACAGTTACCAGTCATTTAGTAAATTACTTTCTGTACTAACTAGCATTGTTACAGTATTTTTCAAGATAAACGAACTCAATTATCATGAATCTTAGCTCCAAGTCAACATGGGAGTCTAAACCATACTTTCAGATCCATTCACAAATTGCTTTCACGCTAAAATCAATCCCTTAAATAACTTCTGTGATCTCTTCCCTTTCACCACCAGCTCTGGCTGATCAATTTCTTGTGGGGGTCATGGTTCATATACAAGACACAGAGTTTATGCTTTTGGGGAGTTTTCGGATACTTAAAGAAAAACAAAATCCTGCTAAGAAGGGGTGTTTTCATCTAGTCATACACACATGAAACCTTCTGAGTAGTTTTTCAAAAACAGTTCGCCACCCACGTCTTAGAAATAACACGTGTTGACAGTTCAGAGACATTGAGTTTGTTTGCAATAATAATAAAGGCAAAAATTATGCTCACATTTGAGTATTTACTAAACATTCCTAACGGAACAAGCATTTCCAGTTTTTTCCCCCCTTTACCATCAATTTTTTTGTTTGTTTGTTTGTTTTCAAGACAGGGTTTCTCTGTGTAGTCCTGGCTGTCCTGGAACTCACTCTGTAGACCAGGCTGGCCTCAAACTCAGAAATCCGCCTGCCTCTGCCTCCCAAGTGCTGGGATTACAGGCGTGCGCCACCACGCCCAGCTTTTAGCATCAATTTTTAATTTCAGTAAATTCAGATAGATCTTGCTGTGAACGTTGCAGATTTGCAAAGAACACAGGCCTATCTGAAGCAGAAGTGTTCATTCTGATTAATACATACATTTATTTCATTATGCCAATAAATATCTTGTTTTTATTTAATTAGGGGGAACATCCTATGAGATCTTAAAAGGAAACATGGCAGTTTTCTCCCTCTTATTTTTAGAACTAAGGTCTCAAACCCAGAGTTCATTGATAGACTAGAGTTCCTGTCCAGCAACCCCCAAGGATCACATATCCACACCTGTGCTGAGATCACAGACAGGAGCCTCTCTGCCTGGTAGTTTATGTAACTGCTAGATGTGCAAAGTCAGGTCCTTATTTTGGCAGCAAGCACTTTACCAACTGAAAAATCTTCTCAGGCCCTAAACTCAATATATTTAAATTAAAAAAATAATTTTAAATTATTTTTTATTGTATAATAGTTTTATACATGAGTTCAAAGAGATGTCTCAGAGGTTGAGAGCACTGGCTGCTCTTGCAGAAGACCCGGGTTTGATTCCTAGTACCAACATGGCAGCTCACAACCATCTCTAATTCCAGTTTCAGGAGCTCTGATGGCTTCTGTGGTCACCAGACATACATGTAGCAAACAATTCATATCCATAAAAAAATAAATAAAATACACTTCAAAATGTTTTAAAAATAAAACTGGATTTTATACATGCATGTAATGTTTTGATTAAATCCACCTCCATTTCCACTTCTCCAATACCTTTCTCCTCTCCTCCCCTCTCTTCTCTCCCAATTCTTGAAGTTTTATTTTTAATGAACTTTTACTTTTAATGCACTTTTACTTTTGAACCTACTAAGTTGCTACTAAGATGCTGCTCATAGGTGCATTGGTATAGGCCATCAACTGAAGCATGGGTAACCTTTCCCAGACAATTACCTGAAGAAAACTGAGTCTCCCCTTCCCACAACCATCTTTGTGTTCAACGAGTTGTGTACGTTTTATTTTTAGCAAGAGGGCCTTGTCTTCAGTTTGTGGAGAGTTTGGCAACAGCCTGGTTGTTTGGGGGTTCCCATGGGATCCTCTTTGACCAACAACTCAACTAGATGTAACCCGATCCTGCACTGGAAGCTTCATTTGGTGACAAGAGATAGCCTGTTGGGGCTCTGTCCTCTGTGATGGCTGTTCCTAGTTGTGGACTATATCGGGAATGATCTAGAAATGGATGGCACATCTGTGAGCCAGATCTTTTTTTGTTCTGTTTTGTTTTGTTTTTTTCGAGACAGGGTTTCTCTGTGTAGCTCCGGTTCCTGGAACTCACTCTGTAGACAAGGCTGGCCTCGAACTCAGAAATCCGCCTGTCTCTGCCTGCCAAGTGCTGGGATTAAAGGCATGTGCCGCCACCAGATTGATTCTGGAAGACACAGGCTTTTGATCTAGTTCTTGAGGCATAGTGGCCATGAGAAACTTAGACCCAGGCGAGGCGTAAGCACCTTTAATCCCAGGGGATAGAGGCAAGCAGATCTCTGAGTTCAAGGTCAGTTTGGGACAGAGCCAAGTAAAGAACAGTTTAGGTCCAGGTGTGTGTGGTGGCGCACACCTTTAATCTGGACCACACCCTCCACTGGAGGACTATATAAGGCTTGCTTCTTCTCTGCCTGCTTTCAGTTCCTTGCCAGAACAAATGAAACCTAAGTCTTCAGGATTCCAGGGAATACAGAAGACTAGCTGAAACACCTAGCTTCGTGGGGCTGAGTAACTGCTAGACCCTTGGACCTCCTGTTCACAGCTGCCCATCCTTGAGTTAGTGGACTGCAAATGTAAGTCATTCCAATAATTTCCTTTACTATATAGAGACATTCCATAAGTTCTGTGACTCTACAGAACCTATAACAATCTTCCCCGATATTTGGTGCTTTCATTTAGTTCACCTTCATCTATATCTATATTTTAGGAAGCTTTTACTGCATTTGGCTTCCACGCTACCCCTCAAATGGCCCTCCGTTTTGGTTGTTTCATCCCTATTCCCTCATGCATTCTCATCTCATCTTCCTCTCCCCACTTTCATCTTCCTATCCCAGCCCCGACCCCACCCATAACTATCTTTCTATTTTCTTTACCTAATGAGATCTATCTGTCCCCCATAGTCCCTTACTCTATACCTATTGTCTTAGGGTGTTACCGCTGTGAACAGACACCATGACCAAGGCAACTCTTATAAAGGACAACATTTAAGTGGGGCTGGCTTAGAGGTCCCAGGGTTCAGTCCATTGTCATCAAGGCAGGAAGCATGGCAGCATCTAGGCAGGCGTGGCACAGGAGGAGCTGAGAGTTCTATATCTTGATCTGAAGGCTGCTAGGAGAAGACTGGCTCCCAGGCAGCTAAGTGGGGGGTCTCAAAGTCCACCCCCATAGTGATACACTTCCTCCAACAAGGCCATACCTCCTAAAAGGGCCAAGAATATTCAATCCATCACACCTACCCTCTACTTCTATGGATTGTAGCTTGGTTACCACTTAACAACTAATATCTACATATAAGGGTCTGAAACACCTAACCCAGGATGATTTTCTCTAGTTCTATTTACCTGTGAATTTCATTTTTTAACAGCTGAGTAAGACTCTATTGTGTAAAATGTACCACATTTTCTTTATCCGTTCTTCTGTTGAGAGATATCCAGATTTTTTCCACTATTTGGCTGTTATGAATTAAGTAGTAATGGACATGGTTTAGCAAGTGTCTCTGTGGTAGGATGAAACATCTTTTGCATGTATGTCCAAGAGTGGTGTGAAGGTTATTCTTTTTTTGTTTGTTTGTTTGTTTGTTTTGTTTTTTGGATTTTGTTTTTTCGAGACAGGGTTTCTCTGTATAGCCCTGGCTGTCCTGGAACTCACTCTGTAGACCAGGCTGGCCTCGAACTCAGAAATCCACCTGCCTCTGGCTCTCAGAGTGCTGGGATTACAGGCATGTGCCACCACTGCCCAGCTGAAGGTTATTCTTGATTGTCAATTTGACTACATCTAGAATTAACTAAAACCCAAATGACTGGGCACATCTGTGATTTTTTTTCCCTTTTGGATTTCTTTGAGACAGGCTTTCTGTATGTAACCCTGGTTGACCTGGAACTCACCCTCTAGACCAGGCTGACCTCAAACTCAGAAATCTGCCTGCTTCTGCCTCCCAAATGCTAGGATTAAAGGTGTGCACTACTTGTCTGAATTGTTTTCATAATTAAATCATTTGGAGTGGGAAGAACCACCTCGAATCTGGATCTTTGAAGTGGGAAGACCTACCTTTAATCTGGACTACACCTTCTGCTGACAAGTTTTTGATCTTTGCCTTACTGCTCTTGTCATTGTTACCAGGACTATTCCGTCACTGGCATTACAGTCCATGTCTTAAGGATTTCAGCATATACCCAAGACCAGTTGAGACATCCAGCCTTGTAGACCCAACAGCTACTAGATAGATCCTTGCTTGGACTTCCATTCACAGGCAGCCATTGTTGGGTTAGCTAGACCACAGCCTGAAAGTCATTCTAATAAATCCTCTATTCCTCTATCAATCTATCCATCCACCAATCTCTATATCTCTATATCTATCTATCTATCTATCTATCTATCTATCTACCTACCTACCTACCTACCTATCTATCTATCTATCTTTTTTTGTTTTGTTTTGTTTTTTGTTTTTTCGAGACAGGGTTTCTCTGTGTAGTCCTGGCTGTCCTGGAACTCACTCTGTAGACCAGGCTGGCCTAGAACTCAGAAAATCCGCCTGCCTCTGCCTCCCAAGTGCTGGGATTAAAGGCGTGCGCCACCACCGCCCGGCTCTATCTATCTTTCTTATCTATCTATCTATCTATCTATCTATCTATCATCCATCCATCCATCTATCCTTGGACTTTGGGCTTGACATGGGCTTTTGAAACCACCCCACAAAGCCCCCAAAGTATTGTATTTACTGGAATAGTGCATTTAATCAAAATACAAGAGCTTTGCAAAATGTCATACTAGTAATAACAGTTGGAGATGGTTTAATGCTAAGAAATTGTGGCCCCAGTAATGTGTAAAATCTGTGATTAGCACACACCTTTGATCCAAGGACTCAGGAGGCAGAGGCAGGCAGCTCTCTGAGTTTGAGGCTAGCCTGGTCTACAGAGTGAATTCCAGGACAGTCAGGGCTACACAGAGAAACCCTGTCTCAACTCCACCCCCTGCCCCAAATCTGTAATTGATTATCACCCACAAGAATACCCCCAAGTAATTTAGTGGTGATTAAATGAAATTTAGTAACTTTAAAGGATGTTAAATGGTCAATTGTTGGAACTGACAACTGCATAGATTGATGAATATTGAAGGTATGGTGTGCACGGTTCCTCTTAGAGGAATGTTTGATTTGAGGGGCTCATGAGATGACTCGGCAGGGTAAGGTGTCTATCACTGAGCCTGATGACTTGATTTCAATTGCTGAGACGCAAATGGTAGAACTGCCTTGTGCTGAAACAGCTTCAAGGCGTCTCGTCCCATCTGTGTAGCCGTGTTAAGTGGTTTCTCTGTTAGAGCGTGGCAACAGAACATTTCGTGTAGTGATCTCTGCAAACTGCACAACAGAGTAGAAGCAAATCACGCCGTTGAAGGACTTTGTGGCTCACAGGATGATCGCTCAAAGCGACTTCACAGGCGTGTAATGTTTCCTGTTTGCTACAGTGGAGCGAATGCAGTTTTTGTATTGCTTGTTCCTCTTATACCAATCGAATGCGATTTACATATACTGAAAGTTATCATTTAAAGATCAAGGGGCTGCAGCCGGCCCAGTGGTTAACAGGGCTTTCTGCTCGTTCTGAGATGGAGGTTCAGTGCCCTGCATCCATTTCAGGCAGCTCGTGGACACCTGTATTTCTAGCTTCAGGGGATCCAGTGTGCTCTATTGGCCTCTTAGGGCATGTTTGCATGCACTTGCAGGCACACACATGTAGATTATAAATAAATAAAAAAAAAAACTTAAGTTAGGAATGGTGGCACAGCTTGTAACAAGAACAACATACATGCACACAAAATAAAAATATTGCTAGTATTTTAAGGTTTCTATTGCCGAGGGGAAACAATATAACTAAAAAGCACATTATCTGGCTTACTCTTCCATATTACTGTTCTTGTCTAAGGAAGTAAGGACAGGGACTCAAACAGGACAGAAACCTAGAGGCAGGAGCTGATGCAGAGGCCATGGAGGGGTGCTGCTCACTGGCTTGCTCAGCCTGCTTTCTTATTACAGCCTTGGACCACCAGCTCAGGAGTGGCACTATCCATAATTGGCTGGGCCCTCCCCTGTCAATCACGAAGAATAAGCCTTACAGGACTGCCTACAACCTGATCTTATGGGGCATTTTCTTAATTGTGATTCTCTTCACTCAGGAGACTTTTGTCATGTTTACATAGAACCACTGAACACAGTTAGGAGTGGTGGCACAGCCTGTATGTACCCCGAGCACTGGTAATCTTGAATTCAAGGCCAGCTATAGTACACACAGTAAGACACATTCAAAAACAAAAATAACACAAATCTGATATTGTACTTTGCATATATTCACATCCCCATTTAATTTTTTAAAACTGTATCTTCATAAGTTTCCCCTAACCAGATATCAGGCACGGTACTGGGGAAGGCCCTCAAAAGATTAATCTGAGACACACAGACCTCTGGGCCCAGCTTCCATCAAAGCAAAGACCGGACAAAGATGTAAGGAACATTCAGTTTGCAGAAGCCTAATCTAGACAAGGTGTCAGGGCCTTCTTCCCCAGTCTTGCCACCTTGGTGGAAGACCTTTAAGTTCCTTGCCTGGCATGGGTGTCCTCTGAGAGGCCCTACCAACACTGAATGAGACAGATGCAGACACACCCAACCATTAGACTGAGGTCAGAGTCCCCTGGTTGGATTAGGGTAAGGGGCGGGCGACCACATAGAAAGACCAGCAGTCTCAACTAACCTGGACCCCAGGGAGCTCTCAGAGACTGAGCCACCAACCAGGCAGCATACACGGTCTGGTCCAAGTGCCACCCACTCCCCCGCCTCCCGGCACTTGTGTAGCAGAGGACTGCAGAGTCTGGTTTCAGTAGAAGATGCGCCTAATTCTCGAGGGGCTTGAGGTCGCAGGGATAGGGGATGGGGAGATGAAGGCGAGCACCCTCTCGGAGGCAAGGGGGAGGGAGAAAAGTGTGAGGAAGTGTGTGGGGGACCTGGGCGGGGGAAACAGCTGGAATGTAAAGATAATTAAAAAAAAAAAAAAAGTATCAGTACAAGGACCAAACAAAGAAAACACAAAAGGACCACGGCTGAGCCGGCTGAATAGAGGCGGGGCAAGCCCCGGGACTGCAGTGCGCACGCGCAAGACCGGGAAAGACGCACGCGCGGCAGGCAGAGGCCGTGTCATGGCGTCATCATCGTGCGACCTCTTTCCGGGAGCCAGGCGTCCACGGTGTTGAGGTATTGTGCAAAGCTGAGTTCGGGTGCTTGTCGTGCTCCTGTCACAGTCTCTTTTTCCCGCACCCCGGGATCACGTCCATACTGTGGCCGACTGGGAGGAGCCGAGCGGGGCTTTCCGCTTCTAGCGTGGGCCCCAGAGCCCGCCAATGGCGGCTCTCGGGCTTTGTCTTGCTCTGGCCTTTAGTTTCTCTGTCAATACCGTCGTCCTCATTTTGCTTCGATTGTTAACGTTGCCTTTCAAGGATTGAAAAGCGACAAGTAAAACACCCTACGCCACCTGCTTCTAGCTGATACCAATCTAGACGGAGACAAAACGGAAGGTGGAAAGAGTAACTCTCTGTGCAGCCCTTACTGTTCCGCCCAAGGTCGGAATGCTTGCGGCGGCAGTGTTAGCCCTTTTGAAATAAGGGTTTCCTTAATTTTATTTCTCCTTTTCGAGACACGGTTTCTCTGTGTAGCCCTGGCTGTCCTGGAACTCGATCTGTAGAACAGGCTGGCCTCGAACTCAGAGATCTGCCTCCCTCTCACAACTGTTAGGATTAAAGGCGTGCGAGACCATGCTGGGCCAGCAGCTCCTGTTGTAGTGGATTATGTTAGAATAATTTTTCATTGTGATCTGGGAAAAATTAATCGTGGCTCAGATTTCTGTTGGAAGATAGCTTTAGTGACTTAAAATGTGTTGACTACAATTTAGTTTTGCCTTGGGAATGGCGTATTTGCCTTAGTGAGATGTTTGTGGTGTAGTTATTTATAAATGACAGCTAACGTTATTGAACTTTAGAAAACTACTCCTGGATGGTGGAATTGATAGACTGAATTGTTTTGTTACAAGATAAGATAACAATGTGAACAGTTTTTGATTTTGTTGTTTTTCAAGTAATTGAAATGGAATTCCCACATCAGAGATGTTATAGATGCTTTCCAGTACCTATAGGGATGCAGTTTTTTAACTTTTAAAAATTCTGTGGATAAACAGTAGATCTTGTTTTCAAGCATTTAACTCTTTACGTTAAACATTCTACATTGGATTACCTCTTTGCTATTTCCACTTTCTTAAACAATAACTAAAATTATGAGCTAATACTTTGAACATTTTACTAATGGAGTACAACATTAAGAATTTTATTGCCGGGCAGTGGTGGCGCATGCCTGTAATCCCAGCACTTGGGAGGCAGAGGCAGGCGGATTTCTGAGTTCGAGGCTAGCCTGGTCTACAGAGTGAGTTCCAGGACAGCCAGGGCTACATAGAGAAACCCTGTCTCAAAACAAAACAAAACAAAAACAAAACAAAGAGTTTTATTGATATTTATTTTGTGTGCATCACAACCTTATGTATTACCATTACTTTAGAGGTAACTGTAATAAACAAGCCCCACATTTTTGAGAAGATAGTTTATTTATTTATTTTATTTATTTATTTATTTATTTATTTATTTATTTTGAGAAGATAGTTTTTGCTGCTTTCCGTCTTTCATTTTGAAAAGGCATCAGATAGAAGTTGATTCCAGTGTGGCTCCAGTCTTAATCACCCCTTGTAATTTATATACTTTAAAATGTTTCTATGTATGTATGTGTATGTGCCTCTTTCTGTGTGTTTGCCACGTGTATGTGGGTGCCAGTAGAGGCCAGGAGAAGGACTTGCATCCCGTGGAGCTGGAGCTACAGATGGTTGTGCTCTTACCTGCTGAGCCAGCTCTCCAGCCTTGTAATTTGTATACTTTTATTGCTAGATTTTTATGTATGTATTTTTTTTGTGTGTGTGTGTTTATGTATGGTGTTCATGCAAGTGTGTGTGTGCTCTCATGTGAGCATAGAGGCCCAAAGATGCTGTTTTTCTCCATCATTGTCCACTTTGTTTATTGAGGTAGGGTTTCTTTTTCTTTTTCTTTTTTTTGGTTTTTTTGAGACAGGGTTTCTCTGTGTAGCCCTGGCTGTCCTGGAACTCACTCTGTAGACCAGGCTGGCCTCGAACTCAGAAATCCGCCTGTCTCTGCCTCCCAAGTGCTGGGATTACAGGCGTGCGCCACCACGCCCGGCGAGGTAGGGATTCTTATTGAAGCTGGGACTCATTGGCTTCAGCCAGTTCAGCTAGACTGCTAGGTGATTCCATGTTTTGGCACCCTCCACACACAGGAAATCTGAATTCCAGTCTTCAAGCTTGGTGGTGGTGGTGGTGGGTGTGGTGGGTGTTTGTTTGTGTGTTCATGGGCTTTATCCATATAGCCATTTAACTTCTATGATGTGCTTTTAGAGGTTAGTACACTTTAGAAAAGGAAGCTTAGTTTGTTCTCAGATTATACTGAAGATTACAGGTAACATCAGAATCATTGTTTGGCCAAGACAGTAGTATTGAGAACTTACATATAAATTTCACCATTGTTTTCTAAGGTAATGCTGTGTAAAATGTAATTATAGGAATAGAATTATGGGGCAGAACCTGCAAATTTGTCTCTTGTTCTAAAAATAAATTAAGTATATATTGGACTTTCTATATAATTTTTTTTTTCTCCTGGATTCATGTAGTGACTTTGTGGTAAGTCCAAACTGGGGCATGATGTTAAGATTCTCCAAACTCAAGAATTGATTAGTAGGCACAAAGGAAGGTTGGATTTGTGGCAGCAGCTTTGAACTAGCTGAAGGGACCTGTGGCCACACAGGAGCTCAGTTAGAAGAGGCAATGAGAATGAGGAACAATATACCTTTATGTTGCTAGAAAATTCAACTCTAGAGAAAAGAAGACATTTTGGCTCTTTGAGTGTAATAGAGGTAAAGAATAATAGATTTGATTATAGCTGCTAAGAAGTGGGAAATAAGCATTCACTATCTCCATAAATTTTAAAATGTCAAACACATGAAGCTCTTATTTACAGACTTACATCCTAACCCCACGAATCTCCCACAGCACAGTACAGAGAGCATGACAAGGTACTCTCACGCTTCCCTGCTCGGTCCTTTCCTGGAATAGCCACAGTTAATTTATTTTTTTATGTTTAAAGAAACTTACATGTATGTATAAGTATTCTAGTTTTCTGCCCTAAAAAGGTTAGATAAAAAGAGTAAAGGCTTATTGGATTCATATTTTAGAAGTTTCAGTCCATGGCTGGTTGTCCTTGCTGCACTTGTGACAGGGAGAGTTGTGGTGGGGGGCCTAGATAAGGGGAGGGGAGGTGAGAGAGCCACAAAATCCACAGTCTTGAGCGCCCCCCACCTTAATATGACTATAAAACTGCTAGCTCCATATAACCCCTTAAAGGCAGGGTTTTTTAAAACGTGTTAAAAGTTTAGCTGTCTCTTAAGAGTGTCATGAGCTGAGGACCACAGCATAACATGAGACTTGTCATGAATTGTACCCAAGCTATACAAAAAGCATGCCCCTGACTCAGGTTGTTTTCTTAAATAAAGAGAAGGAACCACGAGGGTGGACTGGGTGCAAACAGGCATGGATGCCCACACATGGCGGTATCATGTGGACACTGGCGTTTTAAGGGGAGAAGTGAGTGAGGTGGACTATTCGTGCGGCTCAGTTTTTCCTTCCTGACATGTCTTAGGGATCCTTAAAAACTGTGCCAGAACTTTGCTCTATACAAAGCGCTGTATTGGCTGGATAGATCATAATTTATTTAATCCGTCTGTATTAATAGGCATGCAGGGTATTTCTTTTTTTGAGACAGGGTTTCTCTGTATAGCCCTGGCTGTCATGGAACTCACTCTGTAGACCAGGCTGGCCTCAAAATCGCCTGCCTCTGCCTCTCAGAGTGCTGGGATTACAGGTGTGTGCCATCACCACCCGGCTAGAGTGTTCTTATCTTTGGAAAATATTGTAGTGGATGCCTGTTAATATTATGTAATGTGAAAATTATGTTCTGGACTCTTCTCTCCTGCTTGCGCTGACTTGCCAGCACATCTGTTGGAACCTCCTTCTGCAGAAGACCAGCTGAAACAGCTAGCTGACCACTGGGGGAGTCGGACTACAGAGTGAACTGCCTGGCTCTAGCTTTCAACCTGCTAGTAGAAGTCGCAGGAAGAAAAAGGGACACTTTGAACAGTGATCATGGTGGCTAGTGCTGTGGACGCATATGAGCAGGTCCAGAAGGGTCCCCTGAAGCTGAAAGGCGTGGCAGAGCTTGGCGTGACGAAGCAGAAGAAGAAGAAGGACAAAGACAAGGCCAAGATGCTGCAGGCCATGGGGACAACGACGAGCAAGAAGAGTGAGGAGGAGGAGAGGCGCTGCCTGGACAAGCGCACGCCGGCGCAGGCCGCCTTCGAAAAGATGCAGGAGAAGCGGCAAACGGAAAGAATCCTGAAGAAAGCGTCAAAAACCCACAAGCAGAGAGTGGAGGACTTCAACCGACACCTGGACACACTCACCGAGCACTACGACATCCCCAAGGTCAGCTGGACCAAGTAACCTGCCCCTGGGCAAAAGCAGAAGGCCAGGTTGCTTCCCTCCGTGTTTTCTAGAATATTTTACCCTGGCTGGTGCATCTGCTGAAGCAAGGCTTTCTGAACCTTGATTAAAGGCAGGCTGTCCTTTCACTGGGTTTTGGTTTTGCGGTAGTTCTCTTTTTTGGTTTGGACAGCAGCATTGTAGATTGACATGCTGAGGTCATTTCTGAGTGAAGGCCGTGGAAGGATGGTCTCCTTCCCACCCCCACTGGGCATCTGTCTTCACTTACACCAGGCCAGAAAGCTCTCGCCCGTGAACCACCACAGAAGTTCCCACAGTGCTGCTCCATTTTGGGCAACCTGGACATCAGGTTGTATCTGCAACACCACCTGAAGCAAGGGCGGGACACAGGACACAGGTCTCTGGCACACAGCCCGTCCCACAGTCCTCTCAGTGGACTGCCATGACAGATGCTGCCAATCTCCGTTCTCAGTGATGGCACCTGGTTTCTAAGCGTGTGGTATGTGGTATGGGCCTGGTTGTCATTCCTGGTCTAAGGACACCAAATGCCAGACATGGCCCGGACAAAGTGTCCGCAGCCATGCTGTAGTGGTGCGTATGCTGCAAAACTGTGGCATCTGAGGGTCTCCGTGGACCACTTAAGAGTTTCTGCACACAATGTTGAGAGATACAACTTCTGTTGCCATGGATACTAAAAGATTACAAATCGGTAGAGCTGACATATATGGAATAAAGTGAATAGCAGTTGTCTTAGTTAGGGTTTTACTGCTGTGAACAGACACCATGACCAATGCAAGTTTTATAAGACAACATTTAATTGGGGTTGGCTTACAGGCTCAGAGGTTCGGTCCATTGTCATCAAGGCAGAAACATGGTAGCATCCAGGCAGGCATGGTACAGGAGGAGCTGAGAGTTCTACATCTTCATCTGAAGGTTGCTAGTAGAAGACTGACTTTCAGGCAACTAGGGTGAAGGCCTTAAGCCCACACCCACAGTGACACACCTACTCTAACAAGGCCACACCTCCTAATAGTGCCACTCCCTGGGAAAAGCATATACAAACCATCACACCAGTCACAGTCACAGCGTGTGAATGCTGTCTGCACTGGCTGGCATCACAGGGACACCTTCCCATTCTGCCCGTGTCCCAGAACACTGAAGAACACAGAGTGCGAGACCAGTTTAGTGTGGGGAAATGAGATACCTTTTTATTTTAAAGGCACATATGTGCATGTATACATAGGGGTGTATTATCTAATGTGCATTGTATGAGCACACGTGTACACATGCAGATGTGTAGAGGGCAACTTGAAGGACTGACTCCTTCCACCATGTGGATTGGGGGTCAGATCCAACTCAGGTTATGAGACTTGGCTGCAAGTGACCTTACCCACTGAGCTGTGTCACAGTACAGATGGCACAGTCATTCCACAAGTGTTCACACCTGAGGGAGGTGGTGTTCACACCTGAGGGAGGTGGTGTTCACACCTGAGGGAGGTGGTGTTCACACCTGAGGGAGGTGGTGTTCACACCTGGGGGAGCTGGTGTTCACACCTGAGGGAGGTGGTGTGCACATACCTTGTCCCAAGTGTTTAGGAACACTTTGGATCTGGGGATTTTTCCAGATTTGGGAAACAATCATTTTTGTAATATTTAATGAGAAGTTGCAGTGACTGTCACAAGTTTGCATACATTTGATTTCTGTTTGATTTGCCCTGTGCACGTAGCCTCTGCACATTTTTTTTGTCTTTGAACATAGCATACAAAATGCACAATTTTTTGAATTTTGTACATGAAAAAAAGAAAAGTGATTTTAGCAATTTACTAAGTTGTAAAAAGATTCCTATGAAAAACTCTAAGGGGGAAAGCCAGAATGAATGAAAAAGGGGGATAAGGAAAAATCCTCACACTCCTCTTTGTCCTCAGTACTTTTACATCTTTCAGAATGCATGATTACATAAAAGTTTATCACAAGTTCACACATAAAATTCAAATCATAATTTGAAATAGAAGTTTACAACAGAGAATGTTTACATGCATATCTATTAGAAGTAATTATTGGGCTAAACTTATCACCTGTCACGGCTCCACAGGTTTACTGACAGTTAAAAAAACATAAGCTATATAAGTTTTATATAGATAAACCCAGTCAATATTTTATCCTCTGTCCTAGTACCCATAATAAATCATTAGTCCCCCCCCCCCTTTTTTTTTTGTTTTTCGAGACAGGGTTTCTCTGTGTAGTCCTGGCTGTTCTGGAACTCTCTGTAGACCAGGCTGGTCTTGAACTCAGAAATCCGCCTGCCTCTGCCTCCCAAGTGCTGGAATTACAGGCGTGCGCCACCACGCCCGGCATTAGTTCCCTTTTTATATAAAAAAAAAGAAAAAAGAAAAAAGGAAAATTATGTTTCTGAGAAGTAAATTTACTGATTTTGAAGTGGAATATTAAATTCAGAAAATGTTAATTAAATCAAACTGCTAACAGTGAAAAAGGCCTGGTAGCGGCCACCTCTGCTTACCTTAGATGCTGTTTGACACATGACAGATGGGATCTTGTTCTGTGGTTTCTTGGTGAAGTTGAGTAGTTGTATGTTTATTGGTTACTTGGATTCTTTTGTCAATGGCTGGCTTCTGTTTGTTGGGAGTTATGTATAGTCTCTGCTTGTTTGTTAAGTTGATTCTCGCAGGGGCTCCTTTGTGTGGCAGATATATTCTGTTTGGACTTAGACCTGATCTATGTGTTTTCACATGAATACATCTTAAAGACTCAGATCACCTTGAAGGAGATTGTATTTTGAGGCTGGGGTGTATAGCTTAGAGGTGGGCCGCAACTTAGCATTCATGAGGCCCTTGGTTCAGTTCCCACACAGCTGCCACCCTGTCCCCCCACCAGTGAATTTAGAGTGTTGTAAAGAAGGCCATTTGTAATATAATCAAAATTTCAGCCTTTGTTGACTGCGCTAGATTTATGAGTGTTTGGTCAGCAACTGTGCAGGATACTGCAGGATACCGTATGAACCGAATCTACTCTAGGACTCAATGTGTGACTTAACCACTGTCTACCTTTGTTAGAATGCTCTATATAAGTCCTTGTTTTGTTACTTATGAAGACTACTTTTCTACAGTAGGTTCATGCTGTTAGATGATTTTCATCACTGTGTGCTTCAGTGTATGTCCTTAAATGACATTATATATCTATAATCCCATGCACAACAGAATTATCCATAATTTTGATAATGAATGCTATAGATGATTAGACCAACTAGATTATTTTATGAATAAGAAATTTGAAACCCAGGGAGAGATTGGATGATCTCAGAGTAAAGTAACAGAGTCAGTGTTGTAGCAACATTGAAAGTTCAAGTATCTGCTTCCATCAACAGTCCCAGCTTTGTCATTCGGCTGTTATTAAAATGCTTCAGGACTATAAATTCATATATGAGCTTGAACTCATATATGAGTTATGAGTGTTAGTTGGTAAAGATTTTCTGTTTTTTTTTTTTTTTTTTTTTTTTGGTTTTTTGAGACAGGGTTTCTCTGTGTAGTCCTGGCTGTCCTGGAACTCACTCTGTAGACCAGGCTGGCCTCGAACTCAGAAATCCGCCTGCCTCTGCCTCCCAAGTGCTGGGATTAAAGGCGTGCGCCACCACCGCCCGGCTTAGATTTTCTGTTTTTTAAGTTTAATACAAGGAATGGTCAGAACAACACCTAAGTTTTATAAAGCTAAATAAATTTTAAAATTTTTAGAGAAACTCTCTTTGTTAAGTTCTTCAGTAGACACTATAGGATGTATTTATCACTTTCATTTTTTAAAAAAATCTTTGCTTTCAATAGAATGCTTTAAAAAATATACCCGCCCCCATTTACTTTTATTTCCGAGAATGTGTCTCCTGGAGCAGAGACTGGCCTTGAACTTGCCTGTAGCTAAGGGCCCCTGGATCTGAGCCTCTTGCTCTACGTCCTAAGTGCACATACCTTTGAATCCAGTTGAACATGGGTTTAGCTTATTGGTATGCGGTGTTGTGATTATGTTGTCAGAGCTGGGAAAGTCTCTAGGGCTTAATGTGTGGCCAGTGTGGATTCGTCCCTTTTCCCCCATGCATTTTAGGAAGGGAGGCTGGGCGGTGGCTCCTCTAGACTTGCATGCTAAGAGTCACTGGCTGACCTTACTCAAAAGTAAATGGTCTTTTCATTTTCTTCCTAAAACTCTGTCTCCAATATGAATTCTGAGAGTTGTGTTTTTTTTTTTTTTTCAGTTGTTCACAATGGCAAGTGAAGAAATGAACGAAGACTATCCTGTAGAAATTCACGATTCTTTAACAGCCTTGGAGAGCTCCCTGGGTGCTGTGGATGACATGCTGAAGACCATGATGTCCGTTTCTAGAAATGAGTTGTTGCAGAAGGTATTTTAAAATCTACAATCTACAGACACATTTCATAAGACAGAGCATTAGGAAGGAACAGTCATTTAGCACTGGCCATGCCTTTCTGCTGGAGATTGAGGTGAAGAAGTGTTAGAGTACACGTGTGTAGCCAGAACATTCTGCAAAGCTTCTGCATTGAGAACTTGATTTTGAAAAGCAAGGCACATACAACATTGTTTTTGACAGATTCTAACTTTGATGTTTTATATATCTTAATGAAATTATCGGTTTCTGGAAACAGTGCAGTACAAGAACAGTAAATTAAATTGTTTCTTCTGTCTTTAGAATTGCCTAAGCATTTTGTTGTGCATCTTATATATAAGTGAGTCATATACAATACTGATGTTGAATAATTACTTTTGATATAAAAGTCCAGATTATAAATCTGAAATTGATATAATTTAGAAAGTTTTCTTGGACTATACAAATTTCTTGTTTCATTAGAAATGATATTCAGAAGCATGTTTTTGTTTGTTTGTTTGTTTTTTTAGCAAAAAAAAATCACTTGTTATATTTGGGTGTTTGTATGTATCAATGAAAAAAAAAGAACCTATGAATCCGTAGCAGAGCAGAGACGGTGTTCATGAGTGTTGAGGTTGTATTTAAAATGTAATTTCAGATATAAACAAAAAGAATTACTGGTTAAGAAAACTTTGTGCAAATTATTTCTAGATCATTTTGTTACTGAATTATAGGAAGTGAGAAAAGCATGCTTTACAGCCTTGCAGCTGGAAACAGCTGAAAGCGTCACCTGGCGGTTTTCCAGGGTTGTGTGTAACTCCTTGTCTTGTCTCTTCTGTGTTTTACTAGTTGGACCCATTGGAGCAAGCAAAGGTGGATTTAGTTTCTGCGTACACCTTAAATTCAATGTTTTGGGGTATGTATGTTACTTTGTAATCTATTAGAAAGTATATTATTATATCAAAGGTGATTTTTAAGAACTAGCAGTTAACATAGAATTGTCTTTTATAGTAATCTTATTTTTCATATGTTTTTTCATTTATGTCATAATACAGGATGCCTGTAAGCTACACATAATTTAATATTTCATAGAGGGTAGATAAT
The DNA here is from genome assembly GCA_964023405.1 of Apodemus agrarius. Classification (NCBI taxonomy): domain Eukaryota; kingdom Metazoa; phylum Chordata; class Mammalia; order Rodentia; family Muridae; genus Apodemus; species Apodemus agrarius. The sequence continues at coordinate 89,593,641 of OZ030016.1, forward strand.
TTGAAGTTAAATTAACTATGCAACTTTCCTTTTGATTGTTTTTGTTTTGTTTTTGCTTTTTGAGACAGGGTTTCTCTGTGTAGCCCTAGCTGTCCTGGAACTCACTCTGTAGACCAGGCTGGCCTCGAACTCAGAAATCCGCCTGCCTCTACCTCCTAAGTGCTGGGATTAAAGGTGTGCGCCACCACTGCCCGGCGCAACTTTCCTTTTGAATAACTAGGATTTTTTTTTAATTATAATACTCTTATACTCTTACTATTATATACACCAGTTTCTTTCATGCGGTCTTTCTCTTACAGTTTATTTGGCAACTCAAGGAGTTAATCCCAAGGAGCATCCAGTGAAGCAGGAATTGGTAAGAGGCTGTGATTGATCTCTGTGTGTCTGCTGTGCACCCCTCAGGCTTCAGTCATGGCCATTGTCACACTGATCGTTAGGGAGGACAGAACTGGAGCAGAATGGCGTCACCCTAATAATTAGTTAGAACTTTCACATTATTTTTCCTATAAATTCTTTAAATTTTATTCATCTCCAGGGCTACTTCAGGAAAAAAAAAAAAAACTCTTACACAATTCTTAAAAGTGTATTCCAGTTGATTTACTAGCGAAGATGGGGAAATTCCTCTCCTACCTTTCAATTTCTCCATTAACTCATTTTCTCAGCAGTAAAGAATTCAGTTCAGCAACAAAGCTAAAAGCTTTTTTGGCACCAGCTATATGTATACTATCCAGTAATTCTGCATCAATGACATATTTACAACCTGTAATAAATCTTCTAGGTTTGTCTCTGTATTCCATTTAGATATATAAGTACAACATCTAGTACAAATAAGTACAAATAAGATTTAATATCTTGGAGTTTTTGCTGACTTCAAATATTAAGTCAAATCATCCAATTGGAAGGAGAAAAATAGAAATGAAACTTATAGTTCCCTTATTGACTTGGCTTTATGAATAAGAGTTTTAATAAATTTATTCTTTGTGCACATAAAATATATACATGTATATGTTAAACACATGAAATTATATCTTTGTTTTCAAGTCTTATAGTAGTCAGTAATGTGTGTTAGTTATATCTTAGTAAAGCATAGGTAATTTACTTAAAAGGAGTAATCCAGGCATCTTTATTTCAAATGTAAAATATTAAAAAAAAATGTATAGACCAGGATATTTTCTTTTAAAGTTCTTGAGGGGAAAAATTAATTTATGCTTGAAAAAACAGTTGTGAAAAAAATTTTAAGAGAGGTTACCTATGCTACTGTCTTTAAGAAGTACAGGTTATGTGTCTAGTTTTCTAAGTGTCCTTTTATGAAATTATTTTCAACACAAAGTTAGAATACTCAATACTGTATCTATAAAAGGATAAGATCATTTATCTTTATTCTTCAGAATCTATGGAGAGCACATTAATTTTCTGGATAAGGATTGGCAAATAAAAAGCATTCTTAAGTGTATTCCCTGTTTTGACCTTGCGACAGACATTACTAATTGATTACAGAATTAGAGGAAATCGATTTGATATTTGTCATGTATCACAAATGGGAAAACAGTCACCTTATTTATTCAGTGGTATTTGAATGGCTACTAAGGACCAGGCATTGTTTTCAAGTGATGGTGCCTCAGAGCAAAAGCTGAGGTGTGGCAGACCCCCTCCGAGAGGAGGGAAGCACAGTAACCATGAGAGAGAAGCACTGCGCACCTCGGCTCTGCGGGATGCCGGAAGAGCAGTTTATGGGAGAAAACCCAGAGCAGATAGAGTGAGTTGGAGTCTCTGGATAAAGTGTCCAGTCTTACTGGTGAAGGGAGGAAAGACTGACAGACTAGAAGAGAGGGAGGAGCTGTGGGGAGATCTAGGCAGAGCAGTCGCAGGGCGGGGCTCCTGAGGCGAGGCGGGGCCCGAGACCCGGGGTGGGGCCGGGGTGAGAGTGCTGCCGCTGGTCTTCTCTTTCACAGGAGAGGTTTTACAGAGCAGTTGGGTTTGATAATGAAGCAGTTGTAAGGTTCTGTATTTTAATGTTGATTAAAACAGTAGAGCCATATATAAGCCGGTTATTGTTCATTGCTATAGTGATATCCTAGTGTGAACTTTTTTTCTGGAAGAGTTCAGAACTCTTCTAAAGTGTTTGGTTGGTTGTCGTTGCTGTCTTTAGGCAGTGTCATGTGTAGGCCAAGATGGCTTCAGACTGGCTCATCTTGAAGACTTGCCTCTGCTCTCCAAGTGCTGGGATTTCGGGGTACATCCCCATGCCCACTGAATTTTAAAATAAAGTTCGTCTTTCTCTTGACCTGTGAGCTCCAGGAGCGCTGGGGCACGGTTATCCTGAGCATGTGCACTCACTAGCACCACGGACTCACTGGGCACGAGTGACTCACTGAGACAGTGCGTGGCGGACCTGTGGGGCCGAGCAGCGGGAAATGACCGCCTTTCATTTCTCTTTCTAAGGAAAGAATCAGAGTCTACATGAACAGAGTCAAAGAGATAACAGACAAGAAGAAGGCCGCCAAGCTGGACAGAGGTGCCGCTTCGAGATTTGTCAAAAATGCACTCTGGGAACCCAAACCGAAAACCACACCAAGAGCGGCTAATAAAGGGAAAAGTAAACACTAGCCTTCGGGTTTTGATGTACATGTTCTCAAAAGGTACATCATTTTATCAGCTTACAGTGCAGTGCTGTGACCATGCAGTGTTTGAATGGATTCCTTTTTGAATTCATGTATAAATTTACACATTAAATTTGTGATACGGACTCTTTTTTTTTTTTTTTTTTTTTTGCTGAGAAAGATTAAGTTGTCTTTATTGATTTTCATATAAAGCATCATGATGGTTTTAATATTGTAAGATATCCTATTAGCAATTGTGAAATCCAAATGTTCTTTGTAAACATTTGTAGTGTTTTAAGTGAATAATGATATTATGAAGTGTGCTGTCTGTAGACTGGAGATATAAGGACATCTGTTTTCAGTAATGATGAGAAATGCAACGACTTATTTAAATACCCACTCTGTTTTCTGTTCAGTTAGTTCAACATGTCTCTGTGAATTTTTTTTTTTTTTTTTAGTAATTGCTGTCTTGATATTCAAAGTGCAAAATTGAAACCTTAAGGCTGTACTTCAATTCTTCATGTTCCATTTAAAATAAAATGTTCTCATTAATGCTGATGGAAAATAAGGTTGTGTGTCCTGGCTGGCTTTGGCTTGACTCCCTTTAAATGAATATTGTGGCCGTGTAGCTCACTGGCTTCTTGCTGTCTACTGCGTGAGTGAACATGCCCTCCAGATGAGGCCGCTGTGAGCAGCCCCACCCCCTGGAGGACGGCTGTGAGTCTCTGTTCTCTTGCTCTCACTCTTAGAGTCTTTCTGAGTAAGTATTCCCTAAGCTTGTGGATGTTTTGAACCATCTTCTTTATTAAATACTGCCCCTTAGGCACAGGAGGAATTAAATTATATTTACATTCTGATTTATTTTTCCAGAGTGTCTGTTATGATGAATTCCACTTATTAAACCTTTTTAGGGCTAAGCTTATACAACCTTGCTTCTCTAGGCCCACATTGTCATGTGTACAAATGCCAAGGATAGCCAAGTTTTTTTGTTTTTGGGAATTAGTTATTGAAATTGTCTGTGATTAATTTTTCTCCACTAACTTTGAATATATGAATGTCTTGGTTAGGTAGCGGATATTGGAAATGGTCTGAAGTTGTAATGGACTTTGTAAAGCATGCTAAAATTTGACTCATAAAGAATAAGTCAAAGGATGCAGAAAATCTCAGCTCTGATAGCAGATACTTTGTGAAGTGAAAGAACATTTATGAATTTGTAGTTATTTCACTCTGTGCCATTTTAATTCTCTGATAATAGGGGAAGTACCGTCATTAGAGAAATAAGTGCTTTATGAAGATAACTGTAGAATGCATTTGTAATATTATTCATTACAAAGAAACTTGGGTCTTGTATTTCTCTTTAAATTTCATAAAGAACTTTTAATGGAAATTTTCACAATTGCAGAAAATCATTAACCAAGGTTTGTGAAAGTCCTGATCTATGTGTCCCACTAATTGGATATCCTTAACTATTTCTTTCAGCATGTATTTGTAGAAATAAAAGAGTTTGAGTCTATTCTATTTTATTACATAGAATTTGAAATAATCATTACAACCTACCAAGGAACTGTGACCGTTTATTAAGTTTTCTGTTCCATACTGTTCCATTGTGTTCAGAGATGATGTCTGTAGCACTTGTGCTGTTTTGCTAAAGTGTTATGGAGCAATATATTCTTAGTTCAGTATTTCAGCGTTTCCCAGAGATTGTAGGAAGTTACCCTCACTGGCCTTAGCCAGAACTAGACAAGGCGCTGGGTTCATTTATTAACTGTAGAGTAGTTACTGGTAACAGTGTATTCCAAGCAATGCTGTTCTCTAAGGGTGGGTGTTAGCTGCATGTTTTATTAGTCTTCTTGGGAATCAGCGTATTGGAGCAATTGCAGACATGTAGACATTGACCTAAATGAAATCTTTTAATATTTTAAATAAAAACTTCTTGTTCATAGATACAAAGTGGGAAGTAGAGAATATGTTAAATAAAATTTTAAAGGTTAAAACATGTAGATGAGTTTTTAAGAAACTTAAGTATAAAAATCTACTTAAGTTACTAGGGTGGACACACTACAACTTTTAAAATTGTTTAGAAACATGAGTGCTTTAAAAATTGGACAGTGTACTGAAGGTAGATGCTTTTTTCTTAAGGTTATTGAAAAATACTTTCAGATGATTGTTTATGATTCTGTTATGTTAAAATTTAATACAAAAATTCTCAGAGCTTGTAATTTTTCAAAGTATTACTGACAAAGATTTGGGTCGTGATTTTGAACATTGTTATACACCAGGAAGCAAAAGGCCCGCTGATCTCACAGCACAGCGGCTAAGCTTGTCCATGTGGTCAGTGCTTCTCCCAGTGGTGTCCAGTGTCCAGGTCTCTCCGTGGCTCCACTAAGGATCTTGACAGTGGAAGATGTTTCAGTGGCTCTTCTGGTGGTCTCAGTAGCACCCTTGCTTCCTTGCTTGTGTGGATATGCAGTGGGTATACTTTACTGATGTGAATAGTCCTCTTTCCTTGCATTCTAAATCTAAGACTTGAGTTTTGGAACTACAAACCTTAAGGGTTTTTTTGTTTTGTTTTTTGTTTGTTTTTCAAGACAGGGTTTCTCTGTATAGCCCTGGCTGTCCTGGAACTCATTCTGTAGACCAGGCTGGCCTCGAACTCAGAAATCCACCTGCCTCTGCGTCCCGAGTGCTGGGATTAAAGGCATGCGCCGCCACCACCACCTGGCAAACTAACTTGTTTAGTAAGAATCTTACAGTTGTCACTGACAGTTGTGTCTTTTCTTTTTAAAAAGATTTATTTATTTATTTAATGTATTCACCATTGCTCTCTTCAGACACCCCAGAAGAGGACATCAGAACCCATTGCAGATCGTTTTGAGCCACCATGTGGTTGCTGGGAATTGAACTCAGGACCTCTGGAAGAGCAGTCAGTGCTCTTAACCTCTGAGCCATCTCTCCAGCCTGATAGTTGTGTCTTTACAGAGTTAAAGTTAGACACATTTGCTGTTCTCTCTCTCTCTCTCTCTCTCTCTCTCTCTCTCTCTCTCTCTCTCTCTCTCTCTCTCTCTCTCTCTCTCTCTCGTTGGATGGTGAGCTATCCCTTCAGGCATGCTGGGAAACTCTCCATCCTCAGAACACAATTTAAAATATATCCCAAAGTAGTGAGGCTGCCAACAAGAGGGGCAGCTACAGTAAAGCTATAGACTAACCTGTGACCCCACTATCTCCCCAGCCAGTTCTGGTTGTTCATCTCTCCCCTCCCCTTCCCTCTCATATTCCCTCCCCTCCCCTCTCCTCCCCTACCCTCCTTTTCCTGCTTCTCTTTCATTTTCTTTCTTGACAAGTTCTCACTGTAGCCCTGGCTGTTCTATACCTTGCTGTGAAGATCAGGCTAGCTTCCAACTCAGAGAAATCTTTCTGCCTCTGCCTTCCAAATGCTGAGGACGGGTGGATGCCACCACAGCCAATTCAATTTCTGTTTCGTTATGGTTTATTTTTATTTTATTTGTGTGAGTGTTTTGCCTGCATGCATGCATGGGTATCAGGAGCACAGTGCCTGAATAGGCCAGAAGAGGGTGTTGGATCCCCTGGAACTGGAGACAGACGGTAAGTTGTGAGCAGCCTTGGTGCTGGGAACTGAACTTGTGTGGGCTGCAAGACTGGGGTGTGCTCTTAGGCACTGAGCCATCTCTCCAGACCCTGGTGCTTAAAAGGTGGACCGATGATGCTGGGCTTTACTCCCTCTTCCCAGTAAGCCTCGATGTTTGTGTATCTCAGCAGCACCACTGCCTGCAAAATGTCAGCTTCACAAAGTGATATATATTTCAGATGGTGTACAAAATGTGATGGTGGAGAAATAAGCTTTTATAAATGAAACATTGAAGAGACTTTATTATTTGCTCTTCAGTTTAGTGTTGCCTTTAAGGTGCACCATTTCATTTTGGCAGCTACGATAAATGACTGAAGGAAATTGAAGATAATAATTCAACATTTCAAGATGCTGCTGTCATAATGAATGTAGTCCTACCCAGGGCTTGGATTTAAAGTTTATAGTCATGCAGTACTTTAAAGCCACATATCCAGGAAATCCATGGGGAGAGGCTTTGAATGAGGTGATTAGGAGAAATGGAACAGACCGATTTCCTTGTGTGGGTGTTATCTGCTGAGATAACACGTGTCACTGCGAACGGAAGCCTATTATTCTCATGTTACTATGAAGTCCGGTTCATATTGGGGTTTATCAAAAAAGGAGTTGGCTATTAAAAAAGATTATACCAAGGAACATGCCCCAGTGTAGACCTGAATCACTGGCAAGTATTCTACCACTGCGCTACTACACCTTGCTGTCGGCTGTGTTGCTCTTGATGGAGAGTCTGCTCTAACAGCCCAGTGGCAGAGAGTGCACCTTGGCACTGCCTCAGTGCTCTGGATGCTTGAATGAAAGACACACACGCATCCTTATATTTAATATGCCTCCTCCTCCTCCCTCCTGTGTTCCTTGCTAAAAGTCCTGCCTCTGTCTCCCTGCCTAGCCATTGGCCGCCGACAACGTTTTTTATTTAATTTAATTTTATCTATCTATCTATCTATCTGTCTGTCTATTTATTTTAACCAATCAAAGCCAACTTCGGGCAGAGACCTTTAGAATCTTACATGCAGATATGCAGATTTGTGTGTAAATTTTGGGGACCAAATTAACATAAATAGCATTAGACCTAATCACAATGCAATTGACAAATGGCTGCCACGCATGGCGGTGTCTCCCCCTCCCTCCTCCCCCCCCCCGTTAATATATGGAAGACCTAAGCTTCAGTTCCTCATAATGTCACCTTATTGTGGAATGGGGTTATTGTACATTTAATCTTCACGAGGTCTTTAGCGTGTTTTCTAAGTATTAGCACTGTCCCGGAAACGCACTGTCCCGGAAACAAATTCAGAGGCCATCAGAGGAAGGGAAATGGATAAAAACAGCACTTGTGTAGGAAAGTATGCACGAGGAGCCTTGACATGAGGTGCAGGTGTAATTCTGAAAAAGCCGTGGCACCTTAGGGACCAGGTGTAAGCTTACACTTCCGCCTTACTAAGTGCAAACCTGGGGACATTTTTAACTTGGGCAGAGATGTCAGGACTTCGGTCGTGAACTGTCAGGGACATGCTATAGTCTTTCTGAAGCCAAAACATCCACACCTTTCTAACATTGCCAGTTATGGGTGAATGTTCCATCTTTCACACTTTGTCTCAAACAAGAATATTTGTTGAGAAAAGTCATTACTCTGAAGGTAGTGAAACCCCACTAACCTTCTTTGAAGAGAAACCTTCATATTTTCACAACGAACATCACCACATTATATGACATTTTCCTAAAACAATGGAGCAGTAAGCTTGAAGTAGTGAAAATAAATGCTTAAAGCATCGTATGCAGGCGTGTGTGATTTGTACAGTTAGATGCGCACATGCCACTAAAAATCCCATATGGAATGCATCTGGCTAGATACAGATCTTTTTTAAAGGGCTTCTTCCCAAGTTTTAAACTGTATAGTGTGCTGTTCAGTTGTTGTGTGGTGTGGTGTGTCAAGTGTGTGTGTGTGTGTGTGTGTGTGTACCCACTTATGTCCCACCCTTTGAGTTTGCAACTAAAGAATTTAGAAGTAGGCCTTTCCTTCTAATAATTTGGGTCTAATTATTTGCTTTTTTAGAATCCTAAATGCCTTTAACAACTTTAGTCTTTAGAACGAGCCAGCAGGTAAAACACAAATGATAACATAAATAGACTTCATGAACATAAAAGCCAACGTTTGAAAGAGTTCACCCTGAGAGAGCGTTGTCTTGAGAAGTCCAGCCGCTGCACATGACTGGTAGCCCTGGAGGTCTGAGTTCAGCTGCCAAGGCGATCGTCCCGTTACTCTTTTTAAGTTTTCTGTCTCAGACTCTAAGGAGTTATGGAGACCAGCGAGCGAACTTGTTTTTCTGATTTGCAGCCTGGAAGCTTGCACATTAGTACCAGGGGCGTCAGTCCTGGGAGGTAAAGTGTGGGTGTTGAGAAGTTGTATTCCCGCCATCGTCCGAGGTGAAGTAGGGTTTCGGCTTGCCTTATGTGATGTTTGATCTCTTTCGTAAAAAGAATCAAGAAGAGCAACTGTTCTGACCAGCAACACCCTCTGTCCAAAGCTGGTTACGACTGAGAAACTAGTCTTTGAGATTGTAGGCAATTAGACTGGTCAGTGATGGGGAAGTCACGGAATGCCCCCCCCCAGGTGGCAGATATCCCACGGTTGTACACGTGCGCACATGCGTGCGAGTGGGGTATGTGTATGCGAGGTACAGTCTATAATCATTAGTAATTTTCCTAAGTTTATCTGCAAGTAAACATGAGAGCTTTCACTGTCTTTTTTTTTTTTTTTGGTTTTTCAAGACAGGGTTTCTCTGTGCAGTTCCGGCTGTCCTGGAACTCACTCTGTAGACCAGGCTGGCCTCGAACTCAGAAATCCGCCTGCCTCTGCCTCCCAAGTGCTGGGATTACAGGCGTGCGCCACCACGCCCAGCTGCTTTCACTGTCTTAACGGTAAATTGAAAGGGATTTTACCGAACTCACGTTTCCTAAGAACTGGTTCATAGAAAGTGTGGCATTGCTTGGCATCAAATCTTGCATGTCAGAGATGATGTGAAATAAAAAAAAAACTTTTAAAAATTATATTTCTAATTTTAAAAATCAGAACTGTGGGATTTTTTTAATTGCTTAACGTTTAAAGGTTATTGAAAGCATTAATAAAGACTAACCACCATGCTTTCTTCATTATTGATATCACTTAACACTTTATTTTGACACAAGTTAATATTTGGAGTTGTCCAGCTATATAACGTTGCTAAAAATATTTATAGGTAAATATCATTCTTCAATTAGAAATTGAAATAATTTTCTTAGTTTTGGAAGTAGTGTTTATGATGGTTTAATTCTTTCGCAGCTTAGTTCTGCTCTCCTGAAGCCATAATGCACTGGTTAAGTTTGATGAACTGTCCTGAATCTGTGGGAAACATTTAAAAGAGTCATTTGTGCTGATTAGTTTTTGTCTGTCCACTTGATACAAACCAGAGTCACCTGTGAAGAAGGAGACTCAGTTGAAGAATTGCATCCATCAGATTTGTCTGTGGGGAAATTCTTTGACTAATGATGAAAGTGAGAGGGCCCAGCCCACTGTGGGTGGTACCTCCCTCCTGGGCCAGCCTACTGTGGGTGGTATCTCCCCCGGGGCAGCCCACTGTGGGTGGTGCCTCCCCTGGGCCAGCCCACTGTGGGTGGTGCCTCCCCTGGGCCAGCCCACTGTGGGTGGTGCCTACCCTGGGCCAGCCCACTGTGGGTGGTGCCTACCCTGGGCCAGCCCACTGTGGGTGTTGCCTCCCCTGGGCGGTTGGTGCTGCAACGCAAGCTAAAGAAGCTGTTGGGAAGCAAGCCCTCAGTGCAAGTGCTCTCCTCATGGTGTCTGCTTCAGTTTGCACCTCCAGGTTCCTGTTCCAGCCCCAGCCATGGCTTCTTACACTCAGTCCTGTAAGATGAAACAAACCTTTTCTCCACCAACTTGCTTTTGGTTAGGGTTTTATCAAAGCAACAGAAAGCAACGTAGAATATCACTTTATGCTGTACTTATGTGAAATGTTTTTGTTGCACATTGTCTCTTCCCCCACTTCTGCTCTATTCCATCCTCAAGCCCGTGAATTTCCTGGCCTTTTCTTCTATATAGAACAACCCAGCTTCACCTGGAAGCCAACCACCTGCTGAGATCCGGAGCCAGCAAGATCCCAAGACTCCACCCCATGCCTGGGGGGAGGGAATCTTCCAGACTATATACTGGGTTACATTTATTAAAATTCGGGTCTTGAAAGGCAATGTCTCCTTGACCCAATTCTTTTTGCGCCGCTTTCCTCATCCATCCCATAGTTTTCTCTTGCAGGGACCAGTCCGGAGTAGCTGCAGATAGCTATGGAACTCAACAGCGCATAATTTCTTTCCTCCTTTTTTTACACTTAGTGTCTGTGCATATGCATGCGTTTAGTGTGTGTGTGTGTGTGTGTGTGTGTGTGTGTGTGTATGCATGCATAGGTGCTAGAATTGAACCCAGGAAGTGCTCTCCAGTCCTGCAATGTGATTTACTTTTAAGATATTTTGTTTTTAACTTTTGTCATAAAATAAGGGTTCGAAGCACAACAAAGACCACCATCAAAGTCCCAGGTTAACTAATATAATTAGTTTGTTTTAAAATGAGGTGTAGAAACCTTACATTTCTTAATTATAACATTTTCATGGAGTTGTGGTCTGTGCACTAAGATATTGGTCACTGGAACAGTTTACTCAGATCTAGACATGTGGCACACTGCTGGAATGTCTGTCTGTGGGGCAGCAGATGGCTCAGATGGCTTGGGGGCGCTCACCCCCAAGTCTCATGACCAGAGTTCGGTCCCTGTGATTCTACAGGTGGAGGAAAAGAACCAATTCCTACAGGTTTTCCTCTTCCCCCCTCTCTGCAAGTGAATGAATATATATATATATATATATATATATACACACACACACACACACACACACACACATATATATACACATACACACAAACATGTATATATACAATATTATATATTTACATATTCTATGTATATCTTTTATATTATATTTATATTTGATAATATATATGTACTATATAGATAATGTGTTTATAATGTATATGACATGCTTCTCTGATGCAGGGTGCATGAGAGCTTCTTTTCTGTTATTTCTGACAATCGACCTGAGCATTCTTGCTCTTTATTATGAGACACCGAAGTAGAATAAATGTTACCTCAGGTATCCACATGTCACTGGCACGGGTGAGACCCAGGCACACCCTTTTCTTGCTTTTCTTGTACTTGAGGTGGCTTACAATGGAATAAGGACACACTGCGGCCACTGACTGCTCTGAGCGGGACTTGTTCTGTATGTGTGCGCTGGAGTCTGTGTGGCCTGCTTTCAGATTGGCTGCTTTCACTCACCAATAAGCACTCACACTGCACCCATGTCGTCTCACAGCTCGAAGCTGTCGCCAGTGGTCCTGTCTGAACCAGATGTTTCTAAGTTCTTGGCATCTTAGGCAGGGAATTGAAACAGTCCCTACAAATAGCAAGGCAGTAGGGAGTTTTATTTAAAGGGACAGTGCAAGAGCCTGCAAGGGAGCAGCAGATGTCTTGAGCCAGGGTGCCTAAGAGCATCTCTTTATTGTTTGGGCTTCCTCTTAAGGGGTCCAGGAGGAGTTGGTAGCTAAGGGGCAGAGTGTGGATGTTTCTCGTGATTGATTGACAGGCTTGGTTATGTAGATTAATTCATGGTACGTGTCCTTTCACAGGATGCATCTGCCTCTACTCATAGGCACACATACCATACATAGGCATAATGTGGTGAATGGGGGGCTCCCAAAGAGTTCACTCAGAGAGCACAGTTTGCCTTATTGTGCAAATGTAAGACCCGAAAGAAAAAACGGGGGTACCCCAGCACCCCACGCCTCGGAAACCGGCACCCCGATCACTCACGAGAAACAGACCTGATGCAATTTGCAAGAGGGATTTTAATTTCCAGAGCTCTGGGGGTCACAGTCTCACCATGCAGGGTAAAAGAAGTGAGCCTCGTGGGCAGACTTGGATTGGCTTTTTATAGGCTTATAACAGAACCTGCCTACCACAAGCTTCTAAGCCAATCAGTTCAAACCATCCGAACCCGCGCTCTCTGAGAACCTATCAGCCTCCCACAGAGGCCAGAAGAACTAGTTAAGTCATTTCCGCTTAAGTGGCCGCCATGCACAGGGTCGTGTCCACCCTCCCCCACTGGCAATAGGGGGACCTAAGTGCCCCCAGGCAGGTGCTCTGCAGCCCCCGCGGTGATTCTGCCAGCCCCCAGCCACGCTTGTCCTTGCCACAGCTGCTCCGCGGAGGCGAGATGGGAAAAAAATGCCAGGGACACTCCCAGAGGCTCGCAGCCGGACCCTGGAGGCAGGCGAGATGTGTGCATACTTGCAGGCCAACAAAGAGTGGACCGAACCCCCGCTCCTTTGGGGTCACCCAAGACTCAGGCACGGGGGATTCCTAGCTTGCAACCTTATCCTTTCACAAACACCCAAATCCTGTCCAGAATGGATTGGCTCCTCATCTGTATATGTTCCAGAACATGTTCTAAATTCTAAATAGGAGGGTTACTAGGGAGTTGCAGTGGAGAAGTGACTTTTTGCGGGGTTGTAAGTGGGTTGTAAGTGCAGATGCACGGCTGAGGTTGCTAGGTGTAGTAGGAAAGTGGTATGTGTTGGCCAAGCTAGGCTGGGGTCTCAGGTGGCTAAGCTATCCCCATGCTTGCCTACGTCGAAGCCTCATGGCCTATTGTCATATCTGTACCCAGTGGGTTTGCAGCGGTTGACAAAAATCCCCCTTACTAGTCATTGTATTATCTCCCTTGGACTCGATTTTCTGCTCACAGGAAAAGGAACAAACACAGACAGATGTTGTCCAAGATGCTGCTGAGTGAGACCAGCTTGAGAATCCACGGTGGAACTGCTGCCATTACCAGTCCTGCCGGGGCCCTAAGCCTTTTAAATGAACCACCCGTGAAGGAGACGCACCTGAGCCTCTCCCGGAAGCCATTTGTTGACGTAGCAAAGGTGCCCTGCAGGTTCGAATCCCCTCTAGGTAGCTTTAACCAGGTCGCTATGGTTAAGTGCGTATACTAACTTCCAAGCATAACTGGAACTATTTCCCATTGCTGGAACTATGCTTTACTGTGTTATCAGCAAGGGGGAAAAGAATCGAGAATAACCATTTAAAAACCCTGTTGGACAGTGTGTTCTCCAGCTCTGGCCACTTTACCCATTCAGGAGGCAAAACCACACCCATTCGCACGCTCCATCTGGGTTAGGAATATGCTGTATTCCTCAAGAGCTAAGACTTGAGTTAGAATCCCCTAGACACTTCATAAAGTTGGGCGGAGTGGGATGTGTCTGTAGCCCTTGCTCTTTTATGATGAAACTGGACATAAAGACGGGAGATGTTCAAAAGCTTGGGAACTAGGCACTCTGGAACACTGCGGCAGTAAAGAAGAAAAGAAATCTTGCCTCGTACAGTATGACTGACTGACACCCAAGGTTGACTGTGATGTACACACACACACACACACCACCACCCCACATACCACCACCCCCGCAACAACAACAAAACCGAAAACAAAGCAATTCTTTCTGAAGCAAGGCATCCCAGATACCTGTAATCCTGGCACTTGGGAAGTGGAGACAAGAGGATCAGGCTTTTTGATTACATAACAAGTTCAAGGATACCTGGACCACAAGAGACCTTATCTTAAATATCATCATTCTCTCAGAAAACTAATTCATTCCTTGGAGTTAAAGATTCCTGCTCCTTCTGGTCATATAGAACAAGTTGGTTATAGACAATTTATCATGGACAAAGATTCATCTTTTTAATCTGCTTTCTATTAAATTAGATTGTAATTAATTATCATTTGATGGAACAGTTAATACGAATGAAGTTGGGTAGTATAAGTCTCTTTTACTACCTACTGTCTGCTCCTGTTTATTCAGTAGTTTATTCAAGGAGGAAGCTTGGTGTGCCTGTGTTCAAATGAACTTAACATATAGTAGAGTTTCGGGCAATACAAAGTCTTAGTCTCAAATTGAAGTTACTCATTCAGGTTTTTTTAACATTAAAGGAGGAATTTTTGTTTTTTTTTTTTGCCTTTTAAGAATGTGTACGTGTGTCGTTTTTATGTAGTTACACAGTAATGCTCACCCGGCTGATTTCTCACGGTTGCATTTGCGGATGGCAACCACTAGGTGGCAGCAAAAGTACACGGTTCGGCTGCTTTGCTTCATGTACTTAAAAAGGAAGAAGAAACTATTTTTGGATTCATGGAAGCTAGAAAAAAATAAAGTGATTAAAACTTGATGGGACTGGAGATATATCTCAGTTGCTAGAGTGCTTGCCTGCATATATGAGCCTCGGGTCTGATACCCAACACTGCATAAAAAAACTGATGCAGAGACAGGAGGGTCAAGGTCATCCTCTCCACAAAGTGAATTCTAGGCCATCCTGCATATGTGAGACCCTGTCTCAAAATATTAAACTAAAGCACAGAACAAGTAACTGTAACAGAGAAAACCAAGCCAAATATTGTGATTGAATATTTGCTACCTTAAGTGTCAAAGTTATATTTTATTAATACACAAACCATAATCTAAAGTTGTCCTTTAAGAAGTTTCTCTTAGTACCAGGAATATTCCCCAGGATTTCTGTGAAATCGATTTTTATATTTATAGAACAGAGAGTTTGAATGTCCAGGAGCATTGGTAGAGAATTACCTTTCTCTATAATTTATTTTAAACAGCGTAGCTTGAGAAAAATAAAGTTTGATGATTTTATTCCTAGACTGGAGTTTGTTTCAGAAAGTTACTCACTGGGCAGATTTGAGTAGTGTGTACCTGATGGTTTCTTTTCCTCTTACTGTGAGAAAATACCTTGAAGAGTGACTTAAGTGAGGCGGGGCTTACTGTGGCTTGCAGTTTAAGGTCGCAGGAGCTGGAGGCGGCTGGTCACGTGGTGTGCACAAGCAGGAGGCTTGAATGCCACTGCCGATTAGATCCTTTCTCTGCTTACGTTGTCCGGAGCCCAGCCAGGAAATGGTGCCAGCCTCAGCAGGTGGGTAGGCTTACTCCAAGTGCTGCGATCAAGATGGCCGCCGCAGGCTCGCCCAGAGGCCGGTCTCCCTGGGGTGAATTTAGACCCTGTCTACTTGCCAATCAACACTGATCTCCACGGTGTGGCCCTGAAGATTCCACAACACATTTTCAAAGGCTTAGCTTTTTTTTTTTTTTTGGTTTAAGTTGTTCATGAAGCCTCAAAAATGTGTAATCATTTACAGTTGGCTACAAAATTAAAAACAAAATTACCCTTTTCTGGACAATTGAAATCTGTTTGTATAAAAATAGACATTCCCATTCTCTTAAGAATTTCAACTGCACTTTAGGATAATCTTTATTTTTAAATGAACACTGCAATAAAAACCTTGCAAATAAAAAAAAAATCACACTGATGTTAAACAAACCCAGAGTCAATGTATCTCAGCGAGCCTCTTCTACACAGAGTAGCCATTCTAACGCATCACACAGGATCTCAGACTTACACTACTGAGTGCATTTTAATGTATTTATCCATCCCAACCTCCAGAAGTCTACAGCAGAGTTAGAAGTAACAAAACTTTCTATCCTCTGTCATGACTGAGGTATCTTTTACCTGCATTCAGTCCTTCTTCTCCCTCTAATACGGAACCTTTCTCATTCTCTTTTCTGCATTTATGCCTTACCCACATGTACATTTCTCTCTCTCTTTCTCTTTCTCTCTCTCTCTCTCTCTCTCTCTCTCTCTCTCACACACACACACACACACACACACACACACACACAGTGGCTAGATTTCACGTATGAAGGAGAACTTGCAGCTTTTCTTTCTGAGACTATGGGATGCTACTTAATATACCTTCTATGCCATTCTATTCTCCTGCTTATTTTGTGGTTTTATTTTTCCTTAGAGTTGAATAATATTTATATATATACATGCACACATATGTACACACACAACACACATGCATACACACATGTGAATACAAATATTCACTTATACATGCACATATACACATGCACATACACACATGCACATATGCACATGCACATACACACATGCACATACACACATGCACATACACACATGCACATACACACATGCACACACACATGCACACACACACACACACACGGACACACACACATGCACACACACACACACACATGGACACACACACATGCACACACACACACACACACGGACACACACACATAATTTTCATCATGCTTTCACCTGTTCATCAACTAAATTGATCCCAGTTCTTTGCCGAAGTGACCAAGAGGTAGCAGGAAGCAAGGGGTGCAGCTATCTCCGTGGTAGGGCATGGGGTTCTCTGGGTATGTGCCTAAGAGTGAAATAGCAGGGTCACATGGAGTTTCATTTTGAATCATTTGAGAAATCTCCAAGCTGACTTCCACAAAGGCTGCGTCGTGGACCTCCAACAGCAGTGAAGAGGGGATCCTCTCTCTCAGCATCCTCTCCAGCATTGTTGTCGGATTTGTTGATGTTATAGCTGTCCCGAGTGAGGTGTACTGGTATCTTGAAAGTAGTGCTGACTTGCATGTGCCCAAGAGCTGGGAGTACTGAACACCTTAAACACAGAGAGATTTAGTTTTTTCCTGTTGAAAAGTTTCTTGTTGGCTCATTTGCCTGTTTGTCCATGGGCGGTTTTATTTTCTCTCTCTTTTTAAGAACCTTTTTTTTAGAGAAAAAAAATTATTTAGCTTACTTGAAAGCTTGTCAGTTACTAAAACCAACCCAACCCAACCAACCCAACCCAACCAAACCAACCCAACCAAACCAACCCAACCCAACCCAACCCAAACCAACCCAACCCAAACCAAGGAAAAGCCAAGTGCAGACTCGTAGGGCTATGGTTGTCCAGGAGGCGGAGGGAGGGAAGGGACCAGTCGCCCGCTGCTGTGACCTGCAGAGATGCGGGACAGGACGCGTCCTCCCCTCTGGAGCACCATCATTGTAGTGTCTCTTGGTTTGGAATCCTTGATTTGATTTCTTTAGAAAGTGTTTATTTTTTTTATTTATGTGTGTCTGTCTGTGTGAGTGTATACCACATTTATTTTGGTGCCACGGAGGGCAGAAGAAGGCATGACTCCCCTGGAGCTGGAGTCACAGGCACCGAGAGCCGCCCTAAGCGGATGCTGAGAAACAAATTCAGGTCCCCCCGGCAAAGCAGCCGATGCTCTTAATCCCGGCTGCATCTCTCTGGCATGGATTTAAGTTTTGTAGGCAATGTTATCATAGTTTCTATGCTTGCGTGGTTTTTGGTCGCATATATAATCCGGGCCACTGAACTGTATGCTATTTTGCCCTGTGACCCGCATCGTGCATGTGCCAGGAAGCTATGCTGGTTTTTATTTTTATGGCTATTTTAAGTTTCATCAGCTTTGATAATCCGCTCCATCGCCACTGGGACCATTCTATACCACACCTTCAGGTAAATATCTCAACAGACTATTTTCTAATATGAACTATAGGAATCAGAAAGACTGATAACCACAGAATTCCAGCTATTTTGTCCTGTCTGTGTCTGGACTTTAAATAACACTGAAGCTCTGTGCCATCTCCATCTGTAAAGGGTACGGCAGTGCTGGCTTCCCACCACTGACTAGACAAATGTTAATGACTATGTGTCAGAGCTTTGGGAAGAAAATGGACCTAAAATATTATATTGATTGAACTAAAATACATGTTTTGTTTTTAAACTAGGAAACATTGATAGACAGTTAACTTTTTCCAGCTTGTAACCTATTTTACTTCTCTTTCTGGTTAACGGTTGAAGAGTTTATTTCAAGACATTTGAGTTCTTAGACCCTATCCGCAGGATGTTCTTTGGCTAAAACCTGATATTATGCTGTTTTGTTTGGATAGGTCAGGGTGTGGTAGGTGAGACCATGGGCAATGCCTAATTGTATCAGGTAGTGATAAACTACCTTAAGACAAAGTGATTTTTCTTAGATTGGAAACTGGGAATTTCTCTAACCAATTCAAAAGAAGGAGTTAATTCATAAAAGAAGTTAATTCATAAGAAGAAGCCCTCAGCACAAGGGCTGTCTCTGTCAAGGGCTGCCTCTGTTCTGGGGTTTTTGTTACTAATGGGAGGTGTTCCCATTGGTTCATGGCATCGAGGAAGAGCTCTCTCCACATATACGAGCCCAGGAGCTTAGAGACCAGAGGACGCCATGCGCACGCGCTACCCAGATCGACAAATCAGACAGCCTGACATAGTCCAAGCAGCAGGGCTGTCTGAATGTTTTCAACTTGTGTCATTATGTACCAAGGCTCAGCTCCGAGAGAGAGAGAGAGAGAGAGAGAGAGAGAGAGAGAGAGAGAGAGAGAGAGAGAGAGAGAGAGAGAGAGAGAAAGAGACTGTAGCAGGGAACAACTCAGCGGAAGGCGGAGCCTCAGATCAGCCTCCATTAGATTCCTTGCTTTTACTGCCTCATTTTTTCAAAAAGGGATCTGTAATTTGTCAATGAGACACCCCCTCCCCAAGCCACGTGGTCTGAATCAGTTCCTGCTATCAGCTAGCCTGGACATCACCGTGACCCCCAGCCCTCCTTTGCTCCCTCCCTGAGAAGGAAAGAATGACCCCCACTCCCAGCTTACTCACTACACCTTCAAAGAAACATAAAAATGATGAGTGCAAGACTCATCTCCTTCACACCCTGCCGAGTTCTTACATGTCGGCACAGTGCCTCACAGATAGTCTTCCCAACTCCGATCCACCCCTCACTATAATAAATTAGTGGCTTCCCTACAATCATTTTGCAGAAAGGACAAATGCCCAGCGGCCTTCTAAATACCTTCGCATCAACACGCGAGTTGCTCATCTGCCTTCACCAGAGAACCTTCCTATGCAGCAGGAGGCACTTAACGCAGACTCAGGATGGTTGTGGTGATGGGCCCTAAATAGATTTTTCTCTATCATCCCCTCCAAGGCTCGGGGAACATAGCCAGGTTGGGGGGGAGAGTGGAAAGGCAAGAGGGAGGGGAGGTGCTTTGTAAAAAGTTGTCTTCTGGACGTGACATGGCTTGAGCTCATGAATTCAGCATGGTGGTGGAGGACTGCTCAAGACCCGCA
The DNA here is from genome assembly GCA_964023405.1 of Apodemus agrarius. Lineage (NCBI taxonomy): Eukaryota > Metazoa > Chordata > Mammalia > Rodentia > Muridae > Apodemus > Apodemus agrarius. The sequence continues at coordinate 89,613,036 of OZ030016.1, forward strand.
GCAGGTTGGAAGAGTCAACTCGTCATCATGGAAAGGGTAAGGGCTCATGAAGCCCTGCCCCCTGAGGTGCGATTGACAGGTGGTGGCTGGGGGAAGGAATGCCGCGCTCTTCAGTGGTGTAGCCATTGATCAGTTGTCCATGTTCCAACAAATCCTCCCACCGATGCCCGTGCGTGCGGCCATAATTAAACCCAGCGCGTCACACACAGACACAGAAGGCATGCATGGAGGTGGGCTTCTCGGGTGGAAAAGGGGTTTCTTTGAGAGAGGGATAGCGGATGGCAGTGAGTAATGGGGGGGGAATGACTAAATTTCCTTTTGTATGTGTGTATGTGTATTGTGTGTGTGTGTGTGTGTGTGTGTGTGTAGTGTGTGTGTGTGTGTGTGTGTGTGTGTGTGTATTAAATTGTTGGAGTAAAAATATTAAGCCAATTAGTGGTTTTCCTATTCTGTCTGAAGTCATTCAAGCGAAACCTCATATTTCAAAACACCCAAATAATTATATATACATTTGTGTATACACACAACAAAAAACGTGTTCAGGCAACATTAGTTTAGAAGCAAGGTGAGGAACAGTGCCCTGGGGTATAGACATGAATTCTGAAGTGGAACTGAGCCTAGAGACTGCTGCTCTGTCAAAAGTTTCTTTGTTTTCATTCTGTTTCAGCTTCTGTATGTATGAAAATGCATGGGTGGTGGTAGTCGCAAGTCACAAGCCAGGCATCTCATTCGCTGATTCTAAGATCTGTGCCTTCTTCTGCTGTGTAAAGGGGAGGCGTCTCGGCTGGTGTAGACTTGCTTTAGAGATAATCTAACTGTAGGTTATAGTTTTTGTTAGGTGAGAAGATGCGAACACTGACGTCACGCCCTGCCTACTGCATGTGCCCCTTTTAGATAAGAAGACAATGCAGACCCCAGGCTGTTTCAAGGCTGCCTTGGAAAGAACTGTGGAATTCTCATTGATTATGATACAGACGGTAAGGTTTAAAATAACACATAAATCCGCAAAGTAAAGGAGAAAAAGGCCCTAATGTCTTAAAGGGAACCTAGGTGCACACATGAATCTGGTGAGCAGCTGTACTTGAAAAATGTTTGCTGAGTGATGAATGGATTTGAAATATTGAGAAGCGATTCCTCGCGGTTAGATGTGTAGCCCGGCCCTAGGCTCTCTTCCAGCAGTGAACAAATGGGGGAGGGAGAGAGAACAGAAAAATCAGAAGCAATTTCTCATTCTCAAACACTAATACGAAGTTCTAGACATCACAGATTTTGGTCATGAACGATATTTTTCATTTAAATTAGGTTTTCCTTAAATGATTAAAATTTGCAGACGGTAAAATTTGAAAACCTTATCATTTGGTGGCAATGATAAATTTTAATGAGTGCTTGGGTTAATACCTTGTTTAATGACATCCAAAAGTTTTAAAAATTTTACAGCAATCTGAGTATCTTTAATTCATTAAAGTCATAATCTTAACAAATCATTTTCAAGTGAGATTTTTCCACTGTGATATATATATATAAGTGTTGTGGTCTATATTAATGAGATTTGTGGGTATGAAGCACAATTTGGTTAAGATTTCTGAGAAAGTGAAAGTCACATTAATATTCTTATGCAGCCATGCCAGCATGACCAGCAACCATAAATAAACAAGAAAACCAAATAAACCTATTTGGTTGTCTAAACACTTTGTAAATTGATTTTGTCAAATCAGTATTTGACTCTTTAGATTTAAATGAAGAACCACTTGGAAAACACTAGAAAACATTTTATTTCCCTCCTTCTCTTACTTAAGCTTAGAAAAAAAAAAAGATATCTACATATCTTCTGCTCTTGATCAGATTTTGATAGACAAAGTAACTTTGAGACTCTGATGTCTAAACGTGGAAAGCTTAGATGAAGCAAACCAACAAATAAAAGTTACTTGAAGGCCACAGAAAGCTAAAAGCATAGGAAAGAACCCCAGGTCTAGGAGCTAGAGATAGGGGTGACTCCCATGGTGTCCTGGACACGAACCTACTCTGTTTTTTTTCTTCCTTCTGGAAGTAAAGAGGTCATTTTTAAAATTAGCATTACCCCTTTTCTTTGAGACAGGTTTTGCTATATAGCATAGGCTGGCTCTGAACTCAAAGTGTCCTCGTTGTTTACCACCAGTACCCAGACTGCCCTTCATGGTGTGGGAAGCCAGGGAGAGGGATTACTGGTATCCAGTTGTCTGTGAGATGTCACTTTGGGCCCTGTTCAGCACTTCAGACCTTGTGATCTGTGGCAAAGAATCCAGGTTGAGACAGATGGGTCAGTACAGAAGCAGGCAGAGTTGTCTACAGAGAAAAGCAGAGCCTTCTCAGGGGGGCGAGTGGAAAACAGGCAGGTGAGCCACTGAGAACACTCAGAAGTGGGTGTGGGCAACATCTCAGACAGACAGTAAACTATTTCTAAAGCTTTAAGGGCAGGAACAATAGGATATCCCCTTTCGTTGTTGCAAAGTCTCCTGCTGTACTTCAATCTCTCTCTCTCTCTCTCTCTCTCTCTCTCTCTCTCTCTCTCTCTCTCTCTCTCTCCAGCCTCCCATCTCTCAGAATATACTAATTTTATACTCTTCAGGACTCTTGAAACCAGGTTTAGGAATGGCTTTCTGGCCAGTGTAGGATGCCCCGTATCTTCCCAGGACCAGAGAGAGAGAAAAAAGGATGACTGGGCTCCCATTCCCCTGATCAGCAAATACAGGCCTAAAATTCTAGTCTTTGGTTTTATTAGCTATTGGTTACAAGGGAGGGCTCCAGCCACAATCTCTTCCAACCCTCCTCATATCTAATTTGCACCTAACAGAACCATTAAGGCTGTAAAAGCATTTGGGTCAGTTTTTCTGATAGTTTGAATCAGTTTGAGTTGGGACCTTCTTTACCCTATAGGGTAATACTGTAGGAGGACAGAAAAGTGAATTTGAAAGCAATCCCAGCAGATGTTCAGATGGCTAGTATGCCTGGGTACCAGAATTTATAAGTCCTCCTTGAAGGAACACGACACTATTACCCATGGCTTTTCACCAGATCTCCAGAGAGTCTCACCAATACGGCATCTAGGTATAATAGAGGGAGATCTGGACAAAAGACAGGGACAGAACTAACAGGGAAAGGACTGACAATGCCAGGATACCCACAGGCCTCTAGAGATTGGTATTATTAGCCATTACATTTAAAACAAGTATCCCTTAATAATGTGGTAAAGGGTAAATGTGAGAACCTGGCTAATGTCAATCATTAAAACAAAAAGCCTGAATAGGAAGTCTGAAACAACACTGGATGTCTGAAGGAGGAAGTGCTTATGGTTTGGGCAGCAAAGGATTGACAAGGCTGATCCGAGGCGTCAGAGGCAAGCTGTGTGATGGGAAAAATGCCAAGATGAATATATGGTGGAGAAAGAAAAGGAAGGGTCAGCAGAATGGGGGGGGATGAGGGTAAGTGAAAACTTTACCTTATATGTAACATGCACAATACACACATGCATACACACACATGTGCACACCCTCAGGCACACTCACATGTACACACAGGCACACACATACATGCATACGCACACACATGAACACACAACGCATACACATATATGCAATATGTACATGCACACACAGGAGCCCACATACACATGTGTGTACACATTATACACAGGCACACACACATGCATAAGCACACACATGAACATAGCACATGCACATATACACCTACATGCACATGTACATGCACACACGAGCCTGCACACGCATGTGTGTACAGTACACACATGCACACACACACATGTGCTCACACACACACACACACACACACACAGGCCCAAATGCTCTTCTGCATTCATGCACACGCACACAAACAAGAGGGGGAAGGGAATGGTGTGCCAGAATAATTAGAATAAATTAGAACCATGAATTTCCTAACAGTAGTGAAATTCATAAAAAATGCATATAAATTGCACAAAAGAACCCCTATACCTAACGCTCTGGGAGCATTGTGGAAGAGACCGAAGATGGACTGTAAGACAGTCCACTGTGAGAGTGTGTCTTCTAGGTATGACAGTGAAGCTTTTCTTCTGAAATCTCAGCAATATGTCTAACCAAGAACTAACAGTGACAACAGTAGCTGACGTGCCAACGTGGATGGAGGGAAATCTCACAGGTCCCATCCCTAGATGATAAGCTGGAGAAATGAAATGACTGATGAGAGATGGAGAATAGTTATTGATAAATCTTGTATTTTTAAACAAAAAAAGTGACCAAAGACAAAAGATACATGTTGAGATGGTATATAAATTTCCAGGACAGTTATATACAGTAAGAGTATTTTAAGTGTTTTGTTCACCATATGGTAAAATAGCAATTACATACCCTAAACTGAATTATTATTAATATTGCTGTCTTTTACTGCTGAGCCAGGCATGTGGGGGTAGACAGATCTCTGTGAGCTCAAGCACAGCCTGTTCTGCATAGCAAGTGCCAAGATATCCAGAGCTACATAGTGGAACCCAGTCTTTTTTTTTTTTTTAAGGCAAATCACATAAAATCTCCACTGAGATGCACAACTTCTTAGTGGAGGTGCTAGAAAAATATAAACCTTTCCCTTAAACAACCTGAACAGCACAGGCAAGGGCAGTAGATTTGATCTAAAGAATCAGTCATGTTAAACTCAAGTGAGGTAAAATGGCCAGTTGAAAAGCCAACCCCCAAACTGTTTGGGAAACGTGTCTAAAACATAATGGATGAGGAACGTTGGGATCGGATAATGGAGGGTCGAGGAGCCAGGGAGGTGGGGAGATTTTTTAGCTTTATATGTAATGGTTCAATAACAAAATCAATATAGCAAAACACAGGCAAAGCTAGAGTTAAAATATAAGTCAAAACCCTTAGCTGGAGCTCTCAGCCCATGCCTCTCTGTAATCGACCAGACAAGGAGGGAAATAACTGTAAGTGTGTGAGAATTTTGAAAAACTAATTAGTAAATCTGGCAGCCTGACATGCAAAGTGTTAAACTGAATACTCATAGGAAAACATTTGAAGATGTAGAACATTTTTTTTTAAAAAAGGCTATTGGCCATAAAATGAACTTCAAGTGCTGGAAAAGTGTCTTTTCTGATCACAACATGCACTGGAAGGGTCAAATTCTTCTCACATGACCATTGTAAAAACCATGAAGTGAGACTGTTCCTTGAGATGCCCACCCATGCTCCATGGAATGCCTTGTTCCTTCTCTGACTGCCTGTCTAATAACTCCTGTGCTGACAAAAAACCAAATTCTATCTTATAAATATCTTCCAACAAATTTCAACCAAGCTGCTTCATACCAGCTTGTCCTAGAGGTTAAGTCAAGTCTTACCTGAGTAGAGCTCTTGTCTTTGAAACCTCACTGGCTGATTCCAGGGGGCAATTGCAAGGACAAAGGACACCACAGACACTTCAAAATGATAGTTTTATTTTGTTACAGGGATATCTTGTTTCTTGTCTTCTTGAGACAGGAGACATAGCTTAAGTAAAGTATCAAAAAAACAAAGGCTGCAGCAGTGGCAGTGGTGTGTGTTTGTGTGTGTGTGTGTGTGTGTGTGTGTGTGTGTGTGTGTGTACATACTGTGCGTTATACACAAGGGCAGTCTTCCAGAGTCTCCAGGTGGAAAATTCCGTGGAAAACTGAAAATCAGCCATCAGAACAGCTAATTTTACCTTAGCTAGAAAAGTAAAATGGAACTTTACAAACCAGAAAAAATTGAGAGCCCATCCTAAAGAGTGCCTCAGACTTGGGAGTTCCCTGCTCCCAGTGAGAGAGAGGATCATCTGCACCAGCAGGGATTTAGAAAGAGCTGAGGAAGGAAGGCCCTAGTGACATTAGCAGTGACATTAGCACCCTAGGGGAAAATCATCCTCTGTCCTTGGTGCTAGATGCTCAGTGCTCAGTACACAGTGGAGCAAATCCAAGACCCAGTTGGTAAAGATCCTTCTTGATTTGGCAACTGAGCAGGCCAAGATCCTCTGAGGACTGCACTCTTGGGAAACCCTGATGTTTTCATGGGACTATGCATTGAAATTTGGTTAGGAGAATGCTGTAGGCTTCAGAAAAAAATACTTTAAATCAGAATTATAGAATGTTCAGTAATGGAAGCACTATCTTTAAAATGTTTATTCTTTCTCAATCTTGGAGATATATATATATATATATATATATATATATATATATATATATTTTTTTTTTTTTTTTTTTTTTTTTTTTTTCTGAGACAGGGTTTCTCTGTGTAGCCCTGGCTGTCCTGGAACTCACTCTGTAGACCAGGCTGGCCTCGAACTCAGAAATCTGCCTGCCTCTGCCTCCCAAGTGCTTGGATTAAAGGCGTGTGCCACCACTGCTGCCCGGCTTGGATATACATTACACACACACACACACACACACACACACACACAAACACACACTGATCAAAATTCCTATCCTAATTTTCTCTTTTCTCTCTTCCTCCTTGTATTAAATCCATCTGTGCCTGCCACATTGGACATCATCTGTAGCATGAAATATTTTTTATTATTTGATATATTCTTTATTTACATTTCAACTTATTTCCCCTTTCCTGGACCCCCCTCCCCAAAAGTCCCATAAGCCCTCTTCCCTCCCTCTGTTCCCCCATCTACCCCTTCCCAATTCTCTGTTCTGGTATTTCCCTACACTGATGCATTGGCCTTTTCAGAACCAGGGTGCACTCCTTCTTTCTTCTTGGACATCATTTGATATGTTGATTGTGTCTTGCATATTCTAAGCTTCTAGGCTAATATCCACTTATCAGTGAGTGCATACCATGAGTGTTCTTTTGAGACTGGGTTACCTCATTTAGGATGATGTTCTTCAACTCCACCCATTTGTCTAAGAATTTTGTGGATTCATTGTTTTTAATGGCTGAATAGTACTCCATTGTGTATATGTACCACATTTTTTGTATCCATTCCTCTGTTGAGGGACATCTGGGTTCTTTCCAGCTTCTGGCTATTATAAATAAGGCTGCTATGAACATAGTGGAGCATGTATCCTTATTATATGCTAGGGAATCCTCTGGGTATATGCCTAGGAGTGGTATAGCAGGGCCCTCCTGAAGTGTCGTGTCCAGTTTTCTGAGGAACTGCCAGACTGATTTCCAGAGTGGTAGTAATAGCTTGCAATCCCACCAGCAGTGGAGGAGTGTTCCTCTTTCTCCACATCCTCGCCAACACCTGCTGTCTTCTGAGTTTTTAATCTTCACCATTCTGACTGGTGTGAGGTGAAATCTCAGGGTTGTTTTGATTTTCATTTCCCTAATGACTAGTGATGTTGAACATTTCTTAAGGTGCTTCTTAGTTCTTCAGGTGAAAATTCTTTGTTTAGCTTTGTACCCCATTTTAATAGGGTTATTTGGTTTTCTGGGGTCTAACTTCTTGAGTTCTTTGTATATATTGGATATTAGCCCTCTATCAGATGTAAGATTGGTAAAGATCTTTTCCCAATCTGTTGGTTGCTGTTTTGTCCTATTGACAGTGTCCTTTGCCTTACAGAAGCTTTGCAATTTTTTTTTGTCGAGACAGGCTTTCTCTGTGTAGTCCTGGCTGTCCTGGAACTTACTCTGTAGACCAGGCTGTCCTCGAACTCAGAAATCCGCCTGCCTCTGCCTCCCAAGTGCTGGGATTAAAGGCGTGCGCCACCACTGTCCAGCTGCTTTGCAATTTTATGAGGTTCCATTTGTCAATTCTTGACCTTAGAGCATAAGCTATTGGTGCTCTGTCCAGGAAAATTTCCCTGTACCCATGTGCTTGAGATTCTTCCTCACTTTCTTTTCTAATTGTTTCAGTGTATCTGGTTTTATGTGGAGGTCCTTGATCCACTTGGACTTGAGCTTTGTACAAGGAGATAAGAATGGATTGATTTGCATTCTTCTGCCTACTAACTGCCAGTTGAACCAGCACCATTGTTGAAAATACTATCCTTTCCCACTGGATGGTTTAGCTCTTTTGTCAAAGATCATGTGACCATAGGTGTGTGAGTTCATTTCTGGATCTTCAATTCTATTCCACTGATCTACCTGCCTGTCACTGTACCAATACCATACAGGTTTTATCATGATTGCTCTGTAGTATACTTTGAGGTTAGGTATGGTGATTTCACCAGCAGTTCTTTTATTGTTGAGAATAGTTTTCCCTATTCTATTTTTTGTTGTTGTTGTTATTTCAGATGAATTTGGAAATTGTTCTTTTCAGCTCTATGAAGAATTAATTGAGTTGGAAGAGATTTTTCTTTTTTTAGTATTTTAAAGTTTTTATTGTAAAGTCAGAGAAATGACCCTGGGAATATACACAGTGAAAGGTGAGAACTGATTCCATTAAGTTGTTCTCTGACATCCACGTGTGTACCATGTTGTGTGCATGTGCGTGTGCATATGTGCACACACATTCAGACAGTGAATAGATTTGCAAATGCCTTTCATTTCCTTGGTTAAGTTTATTCTAATCTACTTTATTTTATTATTTTATTGAGACTAACAGGAATGGTATCTCAATATGTTCAGCATCTGTGTATAAGAAGGCTATTGATGTTATTTTTTGAGACAGGGCCTCATGGTGTAGGTCTGTCTATAGTGGAACACACTGTACAAGAGAAGCAGGCTCTGTACTCAGATTCACTTGTGCTGCTATTAAAGGCTTGTGAATCATGCTTGCCAGATATTAATTTTTGCATGCTAATTTTGTACCTTGCCAATTTGTGGGAAGTATTTATCAGCTGTAGGAGTTTTCTGGAAGAATCTTTAATATCTCTTAAATGCAAGTTCTATTTAACTGTATTAAATTGCTGGTTAAGACTTCAAGTATTACAGAGAGTAGGAGTGAGCTTGGTGAACCTAATTTTCTTGTTTGTGATTTTAGCGCAGTGTGCTGAGTTTACCCCTGTTTAGTGTGGTGTTTGTTTATAATGTGTATCTTTTATTAGGTTGAGATATGTTTTCTCCTACTCTAGTCTCTCTGGAGCTTTCTTTTTTCTTTCTTTCTTTTTTTTTTATTGGATATATTCTTTATTTACATTTCATTTCCCTTTTCCTGGTTCCCCGCCCCCCCAAAGGTCCCACATGCCCTTTTCCCTCCCCCAATTCCCCCATTCTCCCCTTCCCACTTCCCTCTTCTGGTATTCCCCTACACTGATGCATTGGCCTTTCCAGATCCAGGGTCCACTCCTTCCTTCTTCTCGGACATCATTTGGTATGTGGATTGTGTATTTGGTGTTCCAAGATTCTAGGCTAATATCTACTTATCAGTAAGTGCACACCATGGGTATTCTTTTGAGACTGGGTTACCTCACTTAGTATGATGTTCTCTCCATCCATTTGTCTAATAATTTCGTGAATTCATTGCTTCTAATGGCTGAATAGTACTCTATTGTGTATATACACCACATTTTTTGTATCCATTCCTCTGTTGAGGGACATATGGGTTCTTTCCAGCTTCTGGCTATTATAAATAAGGCTTCTATAAACATAGTGGAGCATGTATCCTTATTACATGCTGGGGAATCCTCTGGGTATATGCCCAGGAGTGGTATAGCAGGGTCCTCTGGAAGTATCATGTCCAGTTTTCTGAGGAACTGCCAGACTGATTTCCAGAGTGGTAGTAATAGCTTGCAATCCCACTAGCAGTGGAGGAGTGTTCCTCTTTCTCCACACCCTCGCCAACACCTGCTGTTTCCTAAGTTTTTAATCTTAGCCATTCTGACTGGTGTGAGGTGAAATCTCAGGGTTGTTTTGATTTGCATTTCCCTAATGACTAATGATGTTGAAAATTTCTTAAGGTGCTTCTCAGCCATCCGAAGTTCTTCAGGTGAAAATTGTTTAGCTCTGTACCCCATTTTTGATAGGGTTATTTGGTTTTCTGGGGTCTAGCCTCTTAAGTTCTTTGTATATATTGGATATTAGCCCTCTGTCAGATGTAGGATTGGTGAAGACCTTCTCCCAATTTGTTGGTTGCCATTTTGTCCCATTGACAGTGTCCTTTGCCTTACAGAAACTTTGTAATTTCTTGAGGTCCCATTTGTCTATTCTTTTTTTTTATTTTCTATATTCTTTATTTACATTCCAAAGGCTTTCCCCTTTCCCCAGTTCCCCCCTTGTCATGTGTCCCATAAGTCCTCCTCCCCCCCCCTGCCCCGCGCATTCCCCAATCACCCCCCAACCCTTTCTCTGTTCTGGTACTCTCCTGAAAAACTGGAAACAGTCTTTTCTGGACCAGTGTCCTCTCATTTCTTCTTCTTGGGAATCTTTTGATTTGCTAATTGTGCCTTGAGTATTCAGAGCTTCTGGGCTCATTAATATCCACTTATCAGTGATTGCATTTCATGTGCATTCTTTTGTGATTGGGTTAGCTCACTTAGGATGATATTTTCCAGATCCAACCATTTGCCTACAAATTGCATGAATTCATTATTTTTAATTGCTGAGTAGTATTCCATTGTATAAACATACCACATTTTCTGTATCCATTCCTCCTTTGAGGGACATCTGGGCTCCTTCCAGCTTCTGGTTATTATAAATAAGGCTGCTATGAACATAGTGGAGCATGTGTCTTTATTACATGCAGGGGAATCCTCTGGGTATATGCCCAGGAGTGGTATGGCAGGGTCCTCTGGAAGTGTCATGCCCAGTTTTCTGAGGAACCGCCAGACTGATTTCCAGAGCAGTTGTACCATCTTGCAATCCCACCAGCAGTGGAGGAGTGTTCCTCTTTCTCCAGATCCTCTCCAGCACCTGTTGTCTCTTGAGTTTTTAATCTTAGCCATTCTGACTGGTGTGAGGTGGAATCTCAGGGTTGTTTTGATTTGCATTTCCCTGATGACTAATGATGTTGAACATCTCTTAAGGTGCTTCTCAACCATCTGAAGTTTTTCAGGTGAAAATTCTTTGTTTAGCTCTGTACCCCATTTTTGATAGGGCTATTTGGTTGTCTGGGATCTAACTTCTTGAGTTCTTTGTATACATTGGATACTAGCTCTCTGTCAGATGTAGGGTTGGTGAAGATCTTTTCCTAATTTGTTGGTTGCCGATTTGTCCTTTTAACAGTGTCTTTTACTTTACAGAAACTTCGTAATTTTATGAAATCCCATTTGTCTATTCTTGATCTTAGAGCATAAGCTATTGGTCTTCTGTTCAGGAACTTTCCCCCTGAGCCAATGTCCTCAAGGGTCTTCCCCAGTTTCTTTTCTATTAGTTTCAGTGTGTCTGGTTTTATGTGGAGGTCCTTGATCTACTTGGAGTTGAGCTTAGTACAAGGATCAATTCTCATTCTTCTTCATGTTGACCTCCAGTTGAGCCAGCACCATTTGTTGAAAAGGCTATCTTTTTTTCCACTGGATGTTTTCAGCTCCTTTGTCGAAGATCAATTGGCCATAGATGTGTGGGTTCAATTCTGGGTCTTCAATCCTAGCCCACTGATCCACCTCTCTGTCACTGTACCAATACCATGCAGGTTTTTGTTTTGTTTTGTTTTGTTTTTTGTTCCCACTAAAGCCCAATGGGAGTTTTATGTGAGAAAGGGATAGAATTAGGTCTTGTGTATTTTTTTATTGGATTTACATTTCATTTCCCTTTTTTGTTTCCCCACCCCCCTAAGGTCCCACATGCCCTTTTCCCTCCCCCTGCTCCCTCATCCACCCCTTCCCACTTCCCTGTTCTGGTATTCCCCTACACTGATGCTTTGATTCTTTCCAGCACTAGTGCCCATTCCTTTCTTCTTGTCAGACATCATTTGGTATGTGGATTGTGTCTTTGGTGTCCCAAGATTCTAGGCTAATATCCACTTATCAGTGACTGCATACCATGGGTATTCTTTTGAGACTGGGTTACCTCACTTAGTATGATGTTCTCCAGCTCCATCCATAACACTACTGCTCTCTGGTATTGCTTGAGGTCTGGGATACTGATTCCCCCAGAAGTTCTTTTACTGTTGATAATAGTTTTAGCTATCCTGGGTTTTTTGTTATTCCAGATGAATTTGAGAATTGCTCTTTTTTCAAATATCATAATTGGATATTGTGTTTTTTTTCAAAGGCCTTTCCTTCATCTTTTGAGTTGATCATGGGTTTTGTTTTGGCCTTGAGGACAAAATGTGATGAATTACATTCATTAATTTATGTATTTTAAGTCTCTTTTGAATGAAGCCTAGTTGATTATAAGGGATAATCTTTTTGATGTGTTCTTGATTTTGTCTTGCCAAAGAACTGAGACTGGGTTGTTGTTTGTTTGTTTGTTTTAATGGTGAATATGGATCAGCCCCCTCAGAGATGGGGCCTTTCTATGCCATTTAACTATACATTTTTGCCTATTGTTTCTCAGTGCACCTTCATTCTAAACTCTTGCATGTCCTCCTGTTTCTAATATCTACATTTCTGCTTCTATTTTCATCAGTTTCCTGTGCTTTCTGTTTTCCAGCTCAATATTAATAAATAATCTTGGATTTTTGGTTGTAAGCTTAACCTTTAATGGCTGATCCATCTCTCCAGTCTCTAATTAACAAAATTATTCTGATTTTATTTTTCTTTCAACTCATATACGTAGTAACCAATACATTAATACATTGTACTATTGTGTCTTTTTATAGGCTGAAATGGTTCATGTGTAGGGGATCCATAGTTTTTAGTTAACAATCACTGTCTTTTCATAGCATGCCTATCCTTGTTGCAGACAATGTTCTGCTATCTGTGATGTACTGGGATCAAGCTTGGTGTTCCCATCACAAGTATAATGGAGGAAAATTCTACCCAAAACCTCACAACAGGTTATTATCTACTGACATTTGTAAATACTTCTTCTGAAAAAAGAAATGATTTAAATTCATTATTAAAAATCTCAAGACATACCCTGGGTGGGAGATTGGTGCAGCTCTGAGAGCATATGAGTTATCAAACAAAAATCTCAGCACCAGGCAAGAGTTACCTCTCTTACATTATTGCTCACCGAGGTTCCAGAGTACACAAAACAATATAGGCTACTGCTGTTACTCTTGGTTGCCCATTATATCAGATGGTAAGACTCTATTAATAAAGAGACCACCTACTTCTTTTGCAGGACTTGAATTGACCAAGAAACTCTGCTCCCTTTTGGCTAGCTTTTCTGGCACTGGAAGGCTATATAGATTGTTGGGATTTTTTTTTATCCAATAATGGACCTTGAGTGCTACACCACTAACCATTTAGGGAAGATGCATTCACTGGTGCAAGCAATAGTGGCATGGCAGTTGTGGTGGTAACCAATTGTTTTCTTGATTGGACTTAGAACTTCTTCCACAGAAATAAATTCATGCTTGTTACTGTAACTCATGGCTAGGGGAACCATAGGCAAATATGAATATATTTGTATTCGAAGGTGAATATTATAGTAATTCTCAAGCCGGGCAATGGTGGCATGTGCCTTTGTTTGTTTGTTTTGTTGTTGTTGTTGTTTGGTTTTTTGAGACAGGGTTTCTCTGTGTAGCCCTGGCTGTCCTGGAACTCACTCTGTAGACCAGGCTGGCCTCAAACACAGAAATCTGTCTGCCTCTGCCTCCCAAGTGCTGGGATTAAAGGCATGTGCCATCACTGCCTGGCCGCTGGCATATGCCTTTAATCCCCGAACTTGGGAGGCAAAGGCAGGCAAATTTCTGTGTTTGAGGCCAGCCTGGTCTGCAGAGTTCCAGGATAGCCAGGGCTATACAGAGAAACCTTATCTTGAAAAACAGCAAAACAAAACAAACAAGCAAACAAAAAACCAAAAATGATCCAGTTCCAAATACCAGCAGGAGAAAGTTTGCTTGAGAGTGGATATTATCTGAAAAGCGAAACTTTGTACATGCTCTTGGAGATTCTTAGCGGTGAAGGCAGACTTTGGCTTTCTTTCTTTGGTTGCTACTCAGTCACCTTCTACTTCCATTGTAAAAGGAGTAATAGTTTTAAGCTTATGCATATAAAACTATGTGAGATACGTTTTATAGATGCTTTAAGAATTTCCCAAGGATAACTCTCCTTATGAAATTTTTGCCTTATGCATTCAAATCAGATTCTCACTTAACTGTTATAGTAGCCATAGGACACAGCTAGAGAAAATCTAATATCTCATTTCATTGGTAAGAAAACTGGGCTTGAAAGAAAAAAATGACTTGATTAAGATTTTCGCAGCTAGTAAATATCTAAGCCCATCTCTAACCTACATGGGCCTCACATTTTATGGTCCTTTTCAGCTATACACAAGATATTTAAAAAAAACGTAGCTGGGCTGTGTTGGTGCATGCCTTACCTAGCATTCCAAAATCAGAGACAGGTTGATTTCTGTGGGTTTGAGGCCAGCCTGGTTTACAGAGTGAGTTTCAGGACAGCCAAAGCTACACAGAGACACACTGTGGTGAAAAACCAAACCAAAAGAAACAAGCAAACAAAACCCCAAAACTTAATTGCTATTGGACAGGCACTATGCCTGGTATTGGATACTCTCATGGCCATGTTAATGATCCTGCTAGTGTGAGAAAGATGAAGTTCGGGGTGCAGCCACTGGGTGAGCTTGTGTAGAAATATGGTGAGGAAAGACAAATTAATCCAATGAAAATCTTTAAAGTGTCTGCGTCTGGGAAGAGGGAGAGCAACGGCTGCTGGTTAAACAAAACTTGAGTCCAGTATATTCATTCTGCTCTGCACTTTTACTACTAATGTTCCTGTTATTTTTCTGTGTTTTCCATACACACTTTCAAAAAAAAAACCCTTCTGTGTAATTCTCAGTTAAAGATAAATGATATCCTGTGGTGTGTGGTCAAACTGGGTTAATGTATGGGCAGCTGAGACTACGTTTTCCTCCAGAGTTGGTGGTTTATGTTATCTTTGGTTTGCAATTGCCTGGCTGTTGAAATGGACAGAGGTGTTAGACCTATTCCTGTGTGAACAATATGGAGAGCTAGTTTGCTACTGACCATGCTGTCATTCTTCTCCCCAAAGATACATGTCCTAGAACCCATATGAACAAAATAATAGTAGAGAAGTTACATACAGCACCTGGATAGTCCTTATGAGTTTGTTCTACATACAAATACCTACCCAACAGCCAGAAGCTTACACATACAGGAACATTTAATAAATACTGACTGACTGGCCATCCGCATCCACACTTCATACCTTGCTGAGAAAGTCCATCCTTCCTTCCTTTCTCCCTCAGTTCGTTTGTTTGCTCATTCACTTGTTCCTTCCTTCTTTCATTCCCTCCTCTTTTTTCATTTAGTTTCCATTTATCTTTTAAGGACAAGTTTATATTCACATTCATTCAGTGATTTATCTATTTATTTATCTATTTTGTTTTCTGAGGCAAGGTCTTACTCTGTAGACTTGGCTGACCTGGAACTCAATGTATGGACCAAGCTGCTTTCAAACTTAAAGATATCTGCCTGCCTTTGCCTTCCAAGTGCTAGGATTTAAGTTGTGTGCTATCATACCTGGACATTCAGAAACGAATTGATGTCTACCAAATATCCATGGAGCATTTATTCTCGGCAAGGAATCTGGGACACAACCCTGAATAAAGTATTCAATTGCTTCTCCTCATGGAACTTAATTTCTGGTTAGAAAACACATTATAAACAATTCATAGCAAAACTAATAGTGTTTCTGATAAATGTTTCAGAAGGACAAGTATATAACAAGAGATCACAGGTCAGTGTACTGTGACCTTGTAGATAGTGTGAGGGAAAGGAAAGATTAGAAACAGTGTCTCTGATGACAAGATGTTGTGATAGAGAACAGGGTTGAGGAAGGCAAGCCATGGAAGGTCATTGTGGATGGGAGGGGCTTCTTACATGGAGGCTTTCCATACTTAAAAAATCATGGGAACTTTGAGAGACAAAAAAAAATTATAACCACTCCCAAATCCGCCCCCCTAAATAAACAGCTCAAGGTGGCCACTGGACAACACAGACAAAAGGTTCAGGAGACCCAAGTCCTTTCAATGAAGGGGAAGCCAGAACATTTAATACTGTGATGGCAAGAATTTCTGATTTTATTCTAATAACATATATAAATAACTGAAGAGGTTTGGACAGCGAGAAAGGAACAACTTGATGTTCACATTTTATAGCTCAGTGCATGCTATGTCCATAGCCAGTATCCCTGCTACAGGTATGGCTTTTACTGGAGGCCAATAGAGACCAGAGCACATGACCAGAGGGATGAAAAACAAGACTCACAGGGCACATGGGTTATGGGGGAGGGGCGGGTGTTATGATGTATCTGATTCATTTCTTTTTTGTTTTGTGATTTTTCTCTGGAATGCTACTTCCAAGATACAGTTGTCTGGGAAGGCAGGTGACTGTGTTCCTTTGGGGATGGGGCTTTGCTAGTCACATGGAAAAATTGAAGACAACTTCAGACTGTGGGCATTAATTGAGAAAAATGGTAGACTGTGGACTCCTGTCAAGAAATAAAAGGAAGCAGAAGGAATGGACAGAAAGTAGAAATGATTTCATCATCTTCTATAGAGAAGGAGTGCTATGGTGAGGATGTTTGAGGAACTGATTGGGAAGGAGTTGTATGTCTCAGTGATTGTACTGGCTAGTTTTGTGTGTCAACTTGACACAGGCTGGAGTTATCATAGGAAAAGGAGCTTCAGTTGGGGAAGTGCCTCCATGAGATCCAGCTGTGGGGCATTTTCTCAATTAGTGATCAAGTAGGGGAGAGCCCCTTGTGGGTGGTACCATCTCTGGGCTGGTATTCTTGGGTTCTATAAGAGAGCAGGCTGAGCAAGCCAGGGGAAGCAAGCCAGTAAGTAACATCCCTCCATGGCCTTTGCATCAGCTCCTGCTTCCTGACCTGCTTGAGTTCCAGTCCTGACTTCCTTTGGTAATGAACAGCTGTGTGGAAGTGTAAGCTCAATAAACCCTTTCCTCCCCAACTTGCTTCTTGGTCATGATGTTTGTGCAGGAATAGAAACCCTGACTAAGACAGTGATGCTGTGGGGTATGCAAAGTTAATGGTATGACTGGGGGAGGGTTGTTGACTCAGCTTGAGAAGAGATGAGTGGAGATTAGGTAAAGACCCTGAGCCACTACATAAGAGCATATAGGGCATGTAATGAGAGATTGAAGGGGACTCTGTTCGCACTGGGGACAACATTCTTTTTTTTTTTTTTTTTTTGAGACAGGGTTTCTCTGTGTAGCCCTGTCTGTCCTGGAACTCACTTTGTAGACCAGGCTGGCCTCGAACTCAGAAATCCACCTGCCTCTGCCTCCCAAGTGCTGGGATTACAGGCGTGCGCCACCGCGCCCGGCCCCGGGGACAACATTCTTTATGATACTAGAAGTGAGAAATGTGGACTGTCCCAGGTAATGAGAGCATAGAAAACTGGATGGGAATCCCATGTAGCTGTTAAATCATTAGGAAATCCAGAAAGAACTGGGTGAAGAGTATTTTCAGCCAGGATACACATACATGAGAGAAGTCCAGAAGGTGAGATAGTTACTAAGTGGGAAGGGATTTGGGGTACAGGAAGAACAGTCGCCATTTGAAGTAACATTGGAGATGATGTTAGTAGCCTCTGACAGTGACATGATACTACAAGTAGTTTCACCATCTGCAAGGGACTTTCTTAGGAACTGTCTTTCTTAACAGCTGGTTATCAATAGAAGAGCGCCATGGGCCTTTGATCGTCTTACTATGGAGGGCACAGTGGAAAGGTTTGCAAGGGAAGGGAGAATTGGGACTGGATTCCATGGTCAGGAACCAAGAGGGAAAGGCAATGGAAGAGTAGATTGAGTTGATGAAGGAAAGATCTAGATCCAGAACCTCTGACCTCATAGCCTATGCTTGTCTTTAGTCAGGGTCTTAGGCTTAGTACTGTGTTTTAGAAAGGTTTTAGGAGAACCTGTGCTGGAAGACGCCAGTTCATGCTTTGCAGGATGTGTAGGGACAGCTCAATCTTTTACTTAAGGGATCTCAGAGGCAAATATAGGCTGAGGATATCAAACTTGCCTCCAGATATTACTAAGTATCTGTTGGGGGAGGGATTAAAATCATTTCAGTTTTAAGCTATGAGTCATGGAGGGACTCTAACTCAAGCTTGTGGGACCTAAATGCGTGTGGCCTCGCAGCTGAGAAATATCAATGGATATGTCTTTATATTTTTATATACTTTGCTTTAGAAAACTGTAGCTTATGCGTGTGGACTTTTCGAGCAAACAGGAGACTGTAGATTGCCCACCATCAGAAGAAGTTGTCATCGTTGGTTTTCAGAGATTCTTCATTCAGAATTCCTTTCCATAAAACAGCCTCAGAATGAAAGCCTCTACAGGAATTGAAGGAGGAGGTGTTAAAGTGCAAAGTGGTTTTGATGGTCTGGGTAAAATGAGAGCGAGTAGGTTTCTGTTTTAAGTCTCCCCAGAGCTATTTGGCATGAGCACAAAGCTTTGGGAGCAGCAAAGCTGTCCTCTGTGGAGAGCTGGTCTGCAAGGCCGTTGATGAGCAGAGCCCAGGAGGCGCTTGGCACAGCTCCATTCCCATGCCAGTTGGACGGGATTTGTTGAACTGTGCTTGGTGCCAAGGGCAGGGTGGGAAAGGAGAAGTACATTCAAACAAAAGAAGGGGCGAAGCGCCCGAAGGCAGGCTTTTCCAGCCTTCCTTATGTGCTTTCAGCTGCACTAGGGATGCAAACATTCCGACTGCAGCCCTTTTGCAGAAATAGCGGGGCATAGTGAACACGGTGATAGTATCACCTCTATTCACTGGACAAAAGACTTTATTGTCCAACAAAGTAAAACATGTTTCCCTTCCAGTTACTGCTTTGTGACAGTCTTTAAAAATGAGTATCCAAAGGCGCTATCCAGAAACTTGGCGAAAGTTATTTTAGACTTGCTTCTTCCGAACTATCTGATTGAAAGGGTTCTCAGCTGGTTTTCCTGGCTTGCTGAGCAGTTTTTAAACAGTCTCTCTTTCTGGTCAGCTGTGAGTAGGAGGGATTAACAGAAGTAGTTGGATCTTATTTCTGACATTTATAGGCATCCTTCTTCCAAGCTGATTAACTGTTAATGTAGAGGGTAAGTCCAGGCTCTTGTCAGGACTACAGAGTTCACATCTGGCCCCTGGGGGGCTGGAGTAGCACCTACCCTGCCACTCCGAGGATCATCACCTCTCTCCCGTCCAGTGCCACACTTCAGGGACTCTTTTCAGTCTTTTAATGAATTATGATGTTAATCTTTTATCTCTAGAGTTTCTTTGAGTCCTCAAATAGCCTCATGAGTGAAACTCTCCATGTGACATGAAGATGAAATTTATTCTCCCCAGTAAAAAAACTAATCGAGATATTCCTTCATTAAAAACCTCCAGAGTCCAGGAGATGCAGACAATTTCTCACGAGTCTAAAACCGAACAGTGTGTCTATCAACACATGCCACTGACTGATGATTCCACAAATGTAACATACCAGAGTGGTGAAGACAGAGATGGGGACCCAAGCAATGGCTGAAGCAAGGATGGACTGGGGGTGGCAAACGAATTGCTTTATGGGGACAGACAGGTGCCATATCTGGATGAAAGGGGTAGTCACACACGTCACACTGGATATACTGTACGCCAGAAAGCACAACCCCCAATAGTCTGCGCAAAAAGAGATGAAAGGAAAGCCAATGCTTTGGTTAACTGTGTGGAGTTAGTGTGGATTCCTTGGTTTCGATAAGATACGTAAAATGATACCATTAAGAGAAGCTGGGTGATAGTACATAAAAAAAAATTTCCTTGTACTCTTTTTGGGACTGCTTGTGAATCTTAGGAATTATTTCAAACTAAAAATTAAAAATAAGCTATAAACCCTGCATACAATAAAGACACATGCTCCACTATGTTTATAGCAGCCTTGTTTATAATATCCAGAAATTGGAATGAGCCCAAATATCCCTCAAAGGAGGAATGGATACAGAAAATGTGGTATATTTATACAATGGAATACTACTCAGCAATTAAAAATAATGAATTCATGCAATTTGTAGGTAAATGGTTAGATCTGGAAAATATCATCCTAAGTGAGCTAACCCAATCACAAAGAATACACGTGAAATGCAATCACTGATAAGTGGATATTAATGAGCCCAGAAGCCCTAAATACTCAAGGCACAATTAGCAAGTCAAATGACTCCCAAGAAGAAGAAAGGAGAGGACCCTGGGCCTGGAAAGATTGAATCCAGTTTTGTAAAGAAACTGTGGGGGCAGGGGAAATGATTGGGGAATAGTTGGGGGGGAGAGGAACTATGGGACATAGGGAGGGGGGAACTGGGAAAGGGGAAAGCCTTTGGAATGTAAACATTGAATATAGAAAATAAAAATTAAAAAAAAAGCTATAAAACAATCTCAGGTCAAAAAGCCTTATAAGTGATAGTTAACTAAGGAATGAATGAATGAATGAAGGAAGAGATGAATTGCTGAGTAGGCAAAAAAATAGGTCAAAAAATAGGTTAGGAGACAGATGAAAATGGACTTTTAAAATTTCTTTTTTCAGTACAAGGGCTTGCTGCACAGCCAGGCTGTCCTTGAACTTACAGTTCAAGTTCTGTCTCTATCCCCCAAGGGCTGAGATTACCAGAGTGTGCTACCAGGTAACATTTCTAAGAACTTAATGTCAAACATTGTACTAGTCACCTCGATCTTCTCGAGAGCCTTTTTTTTTTAAATATAAATTTTTTTAATTTTCTATATTCTATGTTTACATTCCAAAGGCTTTCCCCTTTCCCAGTTCCCACCCACCATAGTTCCCATAGTTCCTCTCCCCCCCAACTATTCCCCAATCATTCCCCCTCCCCCCTCGGTTTCTTTACTAAACTGGATGCAATCTTTACATGCCCAGGGTCCTCTCCTTTCTTCTTCTTGGGAGTCATTTGACTTGCTATTTGTGTCTTGAGTATTTAGTGCTTCTGGGCTCATTAATATCCACTTATCAGTGATTGCATTTCATGTGCATTCTTTTGTGATTGGGTTAGCTCACTCAGGATGATATTTTCCAGGTCTAACCATTTACCTACAAATTGCATGAATTCATTATTTTTAATTGCTGAGTAGTATTCCATTGTATAAATATACCACATTTTCTGTATCCATTCCTCCTTTGAGGGATATTTGGGCTCCTTCCAATTTCTGGCTATTATAAACAAGGCTGCTATAAACATAGTGGAGCATGTGTCTTTATTGCATTTCGTGAAAAGATAATTTTGTGTGTTTGGTAACACTATAAAGAAAAGAGCATTACTAATGACAAAAACAAAATCAAACCAAAACAAACAAGAATACTCCCAAAACAAACCCTAGGTAATAGTTAATGCTGAGGACAGGAAGATCAATGTTGTTGAGGGGCTAGAGTGTCGAGACTTGTGTGTGTGTGCAAATATGTACATATTTTTCTGTGTGGATGCTTCCTTTAATTTTTAAATTAAAATTTACATTAGCTTTAAAAGTATATTTTGTGTGTGTGTGTGTTCACATGCCTGTACACATCTATGAAGCACATATGTGCATTGGAGGACAATTTGCAGGAGATGTTTCCTTCCAGCAGGAAGACCTTGAGCCTTCATCTCCGACTCTCAGGTCTCACTTACATTTCTACTGCTGAGATAAGACACCTGCCCAAGGCAACTTGCAGGAGGGAGAGAGTTTGTTTGTGATTTACAGTTCCAGAGGGTTTGAGTCCATGTCCATCACGTCAGGGAGCATGGTGTCAGGCAGACATGGCACTGGGGCAGCAGCAGAGAGCACACACCTTGAGATATGAACATGAGGCAGGAGTGGGGGGTAGAGGGAGAGGGAGAGGGAGAAGGAGAGGAAGAGGGAGAGAGGCAGACAGACAGAGACAGAGACTTAGAACAGTGAGAGTCGTTTGAAACCTCAAGGCCTGCCCCATGACATAATTTCTTCAACAAGGCCACACATCCTAATTCTTCTAAAACAGTTCCACCAATGGGCACCAAGCACTCAAACATGAGCATGTGGGGTCATTCTCACATTCAAACTACCACATTGGGCTTGGTAGTAGTGTTTTTGCTTACTGAGCCATCCTGCCTACTCATTATTAGTTTTAAGTAGCATATACATGCATGCATTTGAACATACATTCATGTATGTGTGACATAGTTTATAAAATGTAGATTATGTGGGAAATTATATATTATGTATAATTATTATATATTATGATAACATATATTATAACACATACAAATAGACATTTATATTTATAAACATAAATATATAATATATAAAATTATGTTACACATTAATTATATATAATATAATATATGATATATAAATATTATATGTATATATATTTATATGTATGAAAAAACAACATAGACCCAGGGACAATTTGTGATGTGTTTGCAGTTGTTTTATTGACAAGGGCGGGCCAAACAGCAATAGTTGGCTTCCAACAGGGAAAAAGTGGCTGGCTTTTTCACCTCAGTCTGACTGCTTGCCCTGAAGATTGTCATAGGGATCTTTGACAGAAACTACAAGAATTGTGTCCACAGACGAGTAGTGCTATGAGGGAGATGAAAATGGTTTTCCTTACGCACTTCAACCACTGACTATGGGCAGTCAGATAGCATCAGCCCCTAGCCCCCAGGGAGGCATAGGTAGACCCCAACTACCTATGCTGATCAATGGAGCTGAGAACCCTCACTTTCTTGCTGCGGTCTTTAACATGTGGAGACAAGGAGACAGCAGGGTGTCTAAGAAGAAAGGGACTCTGAGAGCACACGGGGCAGGAAGGACTTAGAGATTCCGTAGTAAATCCGAGCTCCTGCATGGGCCAGATCCCAAGGATGCAGACTGGGACCCTTCTCTATTTATTGATACTGTCTATGAATTTAAGGACACTTAGGGAGACAGATTCACAAGGGTCAGTCACAGACAAACACTTAGGCAATGTAAGTGAAACCAGAATGCTAGTTTTCTGCTGGACAATACCGGAGACAGTCAACTTAGAAAGAGGAAACGTTTGGTTCTGCTCATGGCTTCAGAGGTGTGACTGCAGTTGGTAGATCTTGGTGGGAATGTACAGACAAGAGAGTTCGCTCACCCACTGTGCATGATGGAGGAGCGTCTTCTCATCCCGTCATGACTGTACAACACAGAGACAAACAGTCCGCCATTCCAGTGTCTCCTTTAAGGACTCAACCTCCCAGGGATTAAATTCTTCCTCTAGAGCCCACTGCCCATCGATTAGCAAGCACGCCTTTAGGGGACATTTAATATTCATGTCACTATGACCAGAATGAGAAAAGGTGTGAAGTGAGGCGTCTGCTCAGCATGTTCTTTAAACTCTACACAATGCCATGTGCCTTTAGCTGCTTTATAAGACTGAGCATGGACTAAGGACTGAGTGGCTCCTTCTCAAAATGTAAATATAGCCAATATAGGAACACTGGCTTCCCATAAACATGTAAGCAGTGTGTACATGTGTAATATATGTGTCTGTATATGTATGTATGTGTATATGGATGTATTCATGTGCATGTGTGTGTGGATGTGTATATGCATGTGTGTGCATGCATGTGTGGGAGCGTATATACATATGCATGTACATATGCAACTATGCATGCATGTGTACATGTGTGTGCATACGTGAATGTACATCTATCTATGCATAATGAAACCTCACAGTGGTATGACAACACTACTTATTTTGTACTGTTCAGACCCTTTCTGTGAATGCATATACACATGTAAGGCCTATATAGATGGAGTTTTAAAATGGAGTCTTGCTATGTATTACTCTGTGACTTAGATTTTTAGCTTACTAGTGTGTCTTAAAAATCTTTCTGTTTGGGTCACATGTTCTTTCTTCCTCAGTGGTGTTGGCGATGGCATCACAAAACTCACTGTTCTTGATGATGAGCTGCCTGTGATGGACAAGGATCAGGGAAAGCCCAGAGCACATGGCTTGGGCCACGTGTGTGACCCTTGAGTTTGTACCTTTGAATAAACACTGTCAAAGTGGTCACCAAAGAAACCTTTACAGGACCATCACCTTCAGCACAACAAATGTTTGCTAAATATCAGGCACATCATTGAATTTTACTGTTTACTAATTATTATGGTTTTTTTCTGTAACTAATTTTTATTTACTCATGTTAAAACCGCATTATGCCTAGAAGTGTTATCAGTCTCTCCTTAAAGATGAGGAGCAAATGGTTAATGAAGGTAAGGACCTTGCCCGCACTCCTAGTCAGCTAACACTCTCCAAGCTTGATCGCTACCCCTTTATTACAAATGTTGTTTTATAACTTAGTTTGGAGAAGAAGTCCATGAATTCCTTTTCTTGCTAATAACTATGCGTCTATATCAGAAGAGATGATTACTACAAATTTTTATATATTTATAATAAATGTGTTCCTGCACCTTATATTACATATAAAATGAGTATAGATAATATCAAATTGTGTATATTTCTATACCATATTTAAATTACATACATATTCACACTTTATATCACATATTATATAATATAAATTAGGCACATATCACATCATATGTAAGAATGTATATATCTTTTCAGAACAAAAACAATAAATAATACTGTATTGATGTTTAGTCACCACATTTTATTGAGTACTTAAAATTAGTTAAGCCTTGTTTTGGGCACTAGAGCTAAATAAGATGGTCTCTGACATTCTAATCGATGCAGTGTGGGGACTTGTAATTAAAATAATTTCTGATTACCAAAAGAGTTACAGGGTCCCGAGTGTGTATACTCAGCACAGAAACTGGTCTCGCCTGAGAGATATGCGAAGGCATTTCTGAGACTGTGATGTTTACAGAGAAGTCTTACTATTGTCAGCTGGACAGCTCAGTCTATGAAATAGCATTAAATAAAACTGGATCTAAGAGCCCCTTGGAGCTATACAGACCTAACATCACTCTTACGAGACTCCCTAAAACTGGGCTCTCCTTACTGCACACAAATTATCAGAACGAATTAAACATGTAATGGAAAGGCTTATTGTGCACTACTTGAATGCTTTGCTGAACCAGAAATAAAGTGAAAATGAAATAATTTCCTCTTTCAAATAAATATTGTATGCTCCAGGCACCACTAGGCTCATTAGCACTGTGGGAAGGCCCAGAGGTGATTTACGTTACTTATAACATGCGCAGATACCGTAAGGCTCCTCGAACCTCAGGCACATAAGCACGGAAGGATTTTCCCTCCTTGGCTCTCCACTTGGTAATCCCTGTTTCTCCCCTTTCCAAAACCTACAGATAATTTTTTTGAGACCTCAGAGCAGGCAGTCATTTTAGAGAGCTGCTTATTTGCTCAGTTTTGAGTCAGTCAAACCAAACATCCCCACGGGAATGATCTGAGAACTCCTGTTGGGCTTTGATTTGCTTGCAGGTTAGACTAATCAGGGCTTGTCAGTTCTAAAAATGTGAAGATTCTTATCAGTATGATAAGAAGGAAATGATCATTGTCTTTCACTGGACATTTGCAATATATCATGAACTTCATCATTTCTGATCTGGTAACTGGGAATCAAAGATATTTACTTTTTCCTTTTTTTAAAATTGGATATTTTCTTTTTTTACATTTCAAATGTTTTCCACTTTCCAGGTGTCCCCTTTGGAACCCCCTACCTCATCACCCCTCCCCCTGCCTCTCTGAGGGTGCTCCCCCACCTATACACTCCCTCCCTACCTGGCATTTCCCTACACTGGGGCACTGAACACCCTCAGGCCCAAGGGCTGGTCCTCCCACTGATGTCCAACAAGGCCATCCTCTGCCACATATGCAGCCATAGCTGATGCCAGTCTCCAAAGCTTCATCTCCCCAAGACACGTGTCTCTTTGACCTGAAGAGCCCAACCACACCTTGGAGGACACCGGAAGTCCATTCCTGTGTGCATTTCAGACTCCAGAATACTAAGCATAATAAAATTCTTATTGCTTTGTGCTACTAAATTAGGAGTGACTTCTTAGCAGCAGTGTTTTGTAAAGTCGGGAACTGTCTTATTGTTGCCTAGTCTACCTTCTGTCTCACTGTCAGAATCTCATCACTTTCATCTGAGTCTTTCCCCTGTCTGTTCCCACCCATGCTGAGGATTGGGCATAGGACCTTACATATGTAGGCAAGTATTCTGCCATTGAACTACTAATGTTCTCTTAGCCAGAATTTTCTAGTAGAGAGGCTCCACATGCAAAATGAGGAGTTTGGAAGGATTTTGTTGTGAGGTCTATTGATTATGCAAATGATCAATAGATTATTTATTATGCAAATAAGTTTAGGCAAATCTTTAGCTCCTTTGTACACTTAACATCCGCTAGTAAGACAAGCCCTGCTTCTGAGCAGTGATCGCTTTGCTGTGGGTCTCTGCTGTCCAGTGTGAGTATCCTCAGTCCACTTGCTTACCCTGCTGCCACTCCTTGTCCCTTGCTTACCCTAGGCATATTGTAGGCCCAAGAGGCAGATGATCCTACAACCTCTTCTGAGAATTGAATTCCGAGCTTAGGAATTCTTGTGGGTTCTAATTTTAGCTTTGAAAATTCAAGTTCAGGTTGCATTTTATAACTTGCTTTGCATTTTCAGTAATTATACCATGACTCGAATACCTCCTGATAGTGAAAAATAGTACAGTTTAAGGGGAGCATAAAAATGCCAAAAGTTAACACATGTGCGTTTCTCTTACACTAGAGGACAAAGACCCAGAGAAGACACATGCAGAATGAGTCTATGTTGCAACTGAGACTTTTTACCAACCCAGTTTTTAATTCCTTTAGCTGTAGCCCTTGATAACAATTGTAGAGTGTGGTGGGGCGCAGAGTGTAGGTGGCTGTGTCTCATTCTAGTCCCTCCAGAAACAGGTTGCTCCTCAATACTTTTATCCTGTGGGATAAAATACCCAGATAGGATATTTTCCAGGGTCTTTCAACTATGTTGTAGTGAAACAGGCAGATGAAACTATTTAGAATTTTTTGCTTTAATATTTTTTTTTAAGCTGTAAGAAACCTAATTGTAGTGAGTCCTAGGTTGGAAGTACTAAGTACATTTCATATGACTTGTGTTTTGTCTCTTTAGAATCAAACAAGTAGTGTGAAAGTATCCAGGATGCAACATGAACCTTTGCCCTGCAAAATGAAATGACTGATATGCCATGTCATATGACCATATTACATGTCATATGAAATGACTCGTTGGTATGGTAGTAGGTAAAAACTACTGCCTTCATGTTGGGTGAGATGAAATCGTAACACCTTACAAGACCCGAGGAAGCGTGGTGATCCCTGCCATAGCCCCACCTAATTCACAGAGTGAAGCTTGATTAAAAATAGGTGACTCCTGGAGATGATAGTAATCCACACTGGCCACGTGGCAACCTCAGTGCTACTGTTGTGGTTTTGTGAAGAACGATCCACTATTGGAGACATGCTATAAAATTCTTCATCCTTAAAATGCACTGACTTTCATCTGTTTTTAAGAGACGAAGTTAAAAATAATTGACTTTCAGTAGTAACGGCTGACCGCATGCCTTTTCCAACTTGTCCCAGACTCATATTGATTCTCTCACTGTGTGTCACAGTGCAGTCAAAAGCGATCTGGGGATTTTTTGATGAGGAGCCCATGGGTTAATTTAGGAGAGTTACTTCTCCTTGACTTTGTCAGAGGTCATACAGTCTCTCTAACAGAACCATCTGAGGAAGCAAGAACAGCCTTGAGAAGAGCTATAGTCTCGTTTCCCAAGACTGGCCCAGCATCATCTAGGCATTAGCTTGAACTGATCCTGGCAAGGTTGATCCACACTTCTTTGAAATTTTCACCTTAAGATTCTCTGATATTGAAGTCAAAGAATGAAAATGAATGAAGACAGGGGATGAGGTTGGGATATTGACTTCAGGAAAACTCCTTCAGGTAAATATTTTGAATCAGGAGCCAATAAAAAATTAAGTTCTAATTGTCTATGGTCATGAGCTTGACTAAGATTTTGAATAAAAGCATATATCTGGGATGTCTACATTCAATTGTTTTGTTGTTGATGTTTGTTATACAACAGGATCATGTGTCCTTGGCTGCCTATGTGGATCAGATGGCTTGAACGTATGGATTTACCTACGTTTATCTCTGCCCCATGGAGTGCTGGGATTAAAGGTGTGTGCCACTATGTCCAGCCTCAAAACACATTTCATCCTCTTTAGGTTTTATCTCAATGATAACTGGACACAACTTAGTATCATTTTGACTTAGGCATAAGTTTTACGAGCTTCATAGGTGCTTGCTTAGGAGATGTACCTTCCACATTGCTGCAACATGGGTGTTCTAGTTAGCTTTCTGTTGCTGTGATAAAAACTATGTTGAAGGCAACTTGGGGAAGAAAGAGTTTATATGCCTTATGCATCCCAGGTAATAGTTCAATGTTAAGGGAAGTCAGGGTGAGAATTCAAGGCAGGAACTATAGCAGAGGCCATGGAATAGTGTGATTCTCAGTTTGCTTTTTTAGACTACCCAGGACCACCTTCCCAGGATACACAGTAGGTTGGGCTCTCCCACATCAGTTGTCAATAAAGAAAACTCTTGACAAACTTGTCTACAGGCCAATCTTGTGGAAGCAAATTCTCAGTTGAGGTTTCCTCTTCCCAGATGACTCTAGCTTGTGTAAAATTGGCAAAAGTCTAGCTAGAACAATGGCATTCTCTTAAACATTATTTATCCTTTATGCATATACAACTCAAAATTTCACAGCAGATTTCCATACATGGAACAGTGCTTGATTAATGAGCATTGGGAGCTGAAAGATTTATATTTTCTTTCTTCTTTTCTGGTGGACAGTATTAGTGTCTTAAATGGCCCAAAAGGATATAGTACCTAGTCTAGGTAAAGTGTCTGTTACACAAGTATGAAGACTTTTGGATATCTATCATCTATATAAAAGTGTTGCGGGCCAGGCAGAGATAGGGGAATCCTGGGGACTCCATGTTCAGCCAGTTAGCTGAAATGGTGAGTTCCAGGTTTAGAGAGTGATCCTATATCAAAAAGTATGGTGGGAAGGAGTAACAAAAGACATCTAGCATTGACATCTCGCTTCCAAACTTGTGCTTACCCAAATGAGTGTGCTTGCATGGATGCATATGTAAGCATGAAAGCACACACACACACACACACACACACACACACACACACACACACACACGAGGTCAGTTCAATGTTGTATTTATCCTTATGTTAGCCTGCTTTCTTCTTTATCCCTTCCTTCCTTCCTTCCTTCCTTCCTTCCTTCCTTCCTTCCTTCCCTCCCTTCCTCCCTCCTTCCCTCTCGCCTTCCCTCCCCCTCCTTCCTTCCTTTCTTCCTTTTCTTTCTTTCTATCTCCTTTCTATCTTTCTTTCTTTCTTTCTTTCTTTCTTTCTTTCTTTCTTTCTTTCTTTCTTCCCCCCTCCTATGAACACATGTGCATTTGGAGGTCAGAGGGCAACCTGTACAAATCTGTTCTCTTTTTCTGTCATATGGGATCAAATTCAGATCACTGGACCTGTAACACGTGCCTTTCTTGGCGCAGCCATATCTCTGAGTATTGCCCATTTTCCTTTTCTATTTCTTCTCTCTTGCCCCAACTTCTGATTTCCATGATCACATCAAACACAAAATAATTGTATTTAAGTGTTTGTCTTTGTCTTTGCTTTGGAGGGTTGACTTCAGTGTGGAAATGTCTTCAGTGTCCTACAAAGACTTTGTTCACCGTCCATGACTCCATTGGAAGGTGATGGAAACTCGGAGAACTAGAGCCTAGTCCAAAGTTGTCCAGCAATTGTATGAAAGCCTGGCATATTGGTTGGTTTTTGCCAACTTGACACAAAGAAAGACATATTTGGGAAGAAATAGCAATCAAGGAGTTGTCTCCATTAGATTGTCCTGTGGCACATCTATGGGGGCATTTTCTTCATTAATGATTGCTATGGAAGGGCCCAACCCACTGAGGGTGGTGCCACTCCTGGGCAGATGACCCTGAGTTGTATAAGAACATAGGGTGAATAAGCTTTGTGTTAACACTGAGTGAGCAGTGTTCCTTGGTAATTCTGACTTAGCTCCTGCCTTCAGGTTCCTGCCTTGGCACCCCTCGGTGATGGCCTACAAAATAAACCTTTTCCAATGACATAAACTTCTTTCTCGCCAAGTCACTTAGATCACAGTGTTTATCACCGCAACAGAAAGCAAACTTGGACACCTGGGCAGAGGTGACTGGGACCTCAGCCCTTTCTTTGGCTTTTCCTGGCAACAAGGTGAATAGTTTGATCATCATACACAGTTATCACAGACCCCCACAGGAATCATACTGTGAAACTAAGGACTGAAACTTCCAAAATTAGGAGCCTAAAGAATAAGCTCATATGCGGTGTTCTTTTTGTGTGATGGGAATCTCACTAGCAAGGAAGTCTCAGTGAAGGTCTGCAACATGGTGATTTCATAGGTGATCTCAGTCAGATGCTACATAGAACTGCACTGCTGGTCTCCCTTTCTGCTTCCCACCCCCCCACACACATCCGCCCCACTTCCCTCTCCTCTCCCCTCTTTACCTTTCATTTCCCTCTCCTCTCTCTCTTCCCTCTCTTTTAATCTCATTTTAAAAATCACATAAAATAGGACAAGGTAACTCAAGCTCTATTTCAATCAAGAGATAGATCGAAGAATAACATCACTAAACATTATTTAATTACCAAGCACTACTCTAAATAACTTCTATATACTCATTAATTTACTTCATACAATAATTGTATGGAGGAGCTGGTGTTATTATTCTTTTTTACATAGATGCTAAGGCTGAACTAATTTTAGTTCCTTTCTGCATGTGGTCTGGGCAGTACATATTGAAGCTAGGAGACCACTCAAACTTCAATGCCAGCTGTCAGAGACTGTAAAGATTAGAAACTCCAGGGTGAGAATCAACACTGGGCGGCAGAAAGTGACTGCTGGTGTTTGATTGTTAACATTTAAGGTGCGGCCTTTTCTCAGGAACTTACAGAGAACAATCAGGCCTACCAGCAGAAATAAACTCACAATAAAGCGTACATACCTTGGCCCTGCAGAAGAACGGAATGTCTGGCTCATTATAGAGATCAGCCAGGCCCTGCAGCAAGGGCAGAAGCTCTCAATCCCCGGAGGGACCAGCCAGCTAGGATCAGAGGTGTCGTTTAAAATAGAGAACAGAACCAGATAAAGCAGAAGGCCTCATCGCTTTTAAAGAACAGATACAGACCTTCCAGCAGAACAGAAGATCTGATTCTCCATAGAGAACACACCCAGTGCCTCCCTCTACAGTAGAAGGCCCCATTCTCCATAGAGGTACAGGTCAGAAGCTAGCTTGTTTCATGTGATTGCTGGAAAAGGGAAACATCATGATATTTATTTATGATATTTGCAAATGGATTTTTCTACCTAGTAATTTATGACAGTTTCCTGGACTTTTAATCACAGAAATGGCCTTACAAATGATTTCAGCCTGTCATCACAAAATAAATAGATGGTGTTTACCACATCACGCTCAGAGTGGAAGTGGCTGGTAACATCTGGGAAACAAAACAAACAGGATTAGGTAATTTCAAAAGTGTTTCATTTTTCACCCTCCTTCACTTTGCTCAGCTTTTCATGTTATGCTCAAGTAGACGATGCGTCTTAATTAGAAGAAGCAGGTCGTGACTCCACCGGCAAACAGAACCATTATTCTTTGGAGCCATCTCCTGAGCCTCCAGCTTGAGGTCAAGCTGCATGCATAAGAGGCTCCCTGGAAGGGAGAGCTTTTCCTTTTTTTCTTTTGCTTTGAGTTATTGCTGATTCCTTTTCTCCACCATCATTAATGCCCAATTCTAAAGTGCATGCCGTAAAAGGTAGTCAAAATGGCATGGAGTTATTCAAATGGCCAAGTTTATTAATATCCTGGGACCATGACCCCACGTGAAAATGACAGGAATCCTGCAGTGAGAAGAGCCACAAACAGTGAGTCCCCAGGGAAGTCACCTCATCCCCCGAGCCTGACCTGCCGCTAACAGCAGCTGCAGAGACAACCCGGGCAGAGTGTACTCCAGCGTGGCTTTACAGAGCTGTGCCAACAAGATTTCCATGAAAAAAGAAAAAAAGATTTCCATGAAGACACAGTTTCCTAAATCAGGCAAACAGTCATATCTGTACGCTCCTCTGCTGGTTATGGACGGTAACTAAGAGGCTGGCATCCGCCTAACACTATATCGCTCAGAAGGGGAGGCAGTGCTCATCCCTGCTTACCACAGTGGGGGTACATCACTTGTTTAGAAATGGTGGAGCGGGGGGAGGACAGAGAGACGGCTCGTGTACACAATAGTAAATGAATGAATGAACAAATGATTGAATGAACTTTTAAGAGAAAGAAATGGTGGGGCTAGGATAAAGTGCTCGCTTTGAAAACAAGAGGACCCAAGTCTGATCCCCCTTAAAAAGCTTGGTGTGGTGTCTTGTACGTGCAGTCCCAGAGCTGGGTAGGCAGAGAGATGGGGCTCTCTGGAGCTTGCATCTAAGGTTCCTGTGGCATTCCTCTGTTTTGTAATATTTTGGGGATGTGACTATTTTAAATGTGGTCACTTTGTTTATTTTTCTAGGGCTGGGTGTAACGTAGTGGCTTAAACTAACAGAAACGTGGTTTCCCTTTTGTTGTGTTTGTTTGTTTGTTTAGCGGTCTGGACTCTAGGCTTATGAAATCCACGAGTAGACAGCACCATGTCCCCCTGACACTTGAGGGAAAGCCCCTTTTTCTCCTCTGCCTGCTTTCTGATGGCTTCTAGAAACACTTTACCCTTAACTTTGAACTTCAAACACCCACTAGTCATGACTTGAAGCTGCCCTTAAATTGTCCATGGGAATGTGTTGTCACTTTAAAAATGTTGTGAAACTTACTGCCATTTTAAAAGCGGAAGCGTGGTGCTAGGGAAGATGCTCCGTAGTTAGAGCACTGGCTGCCTCTGAGAGGACCCACGTTCATTCACAGCGTCCAGAGGGTAGCTCTTTACCATGTATCTCCAGTTTCAGATGAGCTGATAACTTCTTTGGGTCTCCATGTGTTAGGATTCTGTCTAAGCTCCACCCACAATTACCTGGCAACAGCCAGGTATGCCCCTCCTCATAGTTGCCTGGCAACAGCCAGGTAGACCTGGCCCACTATAAAAGGGGCTGCTTGTCGCTCCTCTTTCTCTCTCATCTCTCTCGCCTCTTGGCACTCTGACCTCTCTGCCCCTCTTGGGCTCTCCTCCCCCCGCCCCCTCCATGGGGTCATGGCTGGTCTCCACTCCTCTACTTCTCTACACTCTCTCTTCTCTCTCTCTCTCTCTCTCTCTCTCTCTCTCTCTCTCTCTCTCTCTCTCTCTCCCCTCTCTGCCTCCACTACATCATTAACTCCCATCCTCTGCCCTGAATAAACTCTATTCTATACCGTGTCTGTGTGTGTCTGGTCCTCCGGGGGAAGGGGTGCCTGGGCATGGGCCTGCCTAGGCACCCCCTTTCCACAGTGCCGTATACCATTCTCTTTTTATGAACCCAACATTTGGTGCTTAAACCAGGGAACAACACCATGGACACTAGGCACACACATGGTTCACAGACACAGACACACACACAGACACACACAGACACACACAGACACACACAGACACACACACACACACAAACACACACAAACACATACAGAGCCAAACACTCATACACACAAAAATAAAACAAAAGATGAAAGGAAATGAGAAATCCATGTACTTAACTGTTGTTATACAGATTTAATGAAGGAATGTGAGAAACGATCATAGCTGCATTCCTGGGTGACTAGAGAGCCTGACTAGTTCTTATGAACAGAAACACAGAGTTAAAGTGATGGAAACACTTTAAACATTCTTATTTTCAAAACAACAGGACTTTTGGACTTTGTAGAATTTGAAATGTGGGTGTAAAGGCTCTGCTAGTCCTACAGGCACCTTGCTAAAATAAATAAAAGACAGGATCCACACTGCCATTCTTGCCCATGTAGACATTACTAATTGTTATGAGTGGTTTTGTTTTTGAAATGTTGAGATAGTCATTATGAATTAGAGCTAGCACTTAAGGCAAAAGATTTCATATTTGACTACATTGGTAATAACTCTCATGATGATGAAATGTCCTATTGTCTGGTGACCTTATAGTTGCACACAGGTAATAGTGTGCACCATTTTCTATATGTGTGTGTGTGTGTGTGTGTGTGTGTGTATGTATGTATGTGTATATATATACATATATGTATATATATATATGCAGGTGTACACATCTACTTTATATATAGACCTGGTGTAAGCAGACCTTAATGACTTTATTTAAAATAATTTCTCTTCCTATGAGTTTATCATTATTATTGCTGGAACTCCTTAGGGAATGAGAATAGAGACTTAATGACTAGGAACTCAAGGGATGTTGGCGTAACAGGGAATGAATGTACAGGGTCTCACGTAGATGTAATTCTAGGGACAGCAAGTTCCAGACACCACCCACCTCTCCACTCCTGATTGACACAAAGCTACATGCATCTGCTTAGCTTTTTCTTTTTACACATGTCCGTACTCTAGGCTCTCAAAAGGAATGTCTTCCAAAAGAGAACTAATGTGTGCGAAGGAATACACACACATGCAGTGCACACATGTTCACACGCTTGTGCATGCACACATGCATACCTGCCTGCACACATGCGCACACGCCGGGCAGGTGGGAGAACAAAAGTTACATCAAAAGAGCGATTGAGAGAACCTGGCAGAGAAAGTGACTTCTTCCAACCATTTAACACTCCCACATTTATCCGCTTGGGTGATCACATGCAAATGACAAAGGGAGCTACAACCTTTTCCAGGTCAAGAGACGGCAATTACTTAGAGGAAAAATTTGGCAAAATAAGGAATAAGCCAAGCAGAGAGAGCAGGCTGAAAGGAATAAGGCGAAGGCGGGTGGTGATGTCTGGGCGGGCGTAGGGCCTTGTTCGATGTGCCTCCTTTGTGTTTAAAGGGAAATACTACAGGGGAAAAGTCTTTTTTTTTTTTCCACAAGTGACAGAAAGCTGGTC
Organism: Apodemus agrarius; assembly: GCA_964023405.1. Taxonomy (NCBI): domain Eukaryota; kingdom Metazoa; phylum Chordata; class Mammalia; order Rodentia; family Muridae; genus Apodemus; species Apodemus agrarius. The sequence goes on from OZ030016.1 coordinate 89,648,124, forward strand.
GTTTACCCTTCTCCTGCTTCAGTGATTCTTCACCATTTTCTGGAAGAAGTAACAGAGGTCAGCCAAGGAGAGGGTGGATTCTCAAAACTGGGTAAGTCCACTTCTCTCTGGAAACCGCGTGGACTGCTAGGTACTGCTAGGCTTACCTGCCTCTGCTCCAGGATCTCCACGGAAAGTTTCTCCTATTGAAGTCTATCCAGAGATGTTATAACCTCAGACATCCACTATTACCCAGAGAGCTTCTGCTGCAACCACCATGCTTGACACTTGAAATGCAGAGTCATAAGGCCCTTGGACAACACAAGGCCTGGGCCAGCAGGTCTTTATTTCAGGGCAGGGGAGTTGGTGACAAAATCAATGCCTGGTTCCCTTCAAGGGACAGTCCTTCAGCTTGTGTTGTTTTTTCTTCATCTGGAGCAGCAAAAAACCAAAACCAAAACAACAACAACAACAAAAATCAGTGGGTTTCACAAACAGCACGGTGCAAGGGGGTCCACTGGGGTTGAAGCTAATTTGAACATCAAATGCTTACCATGGGCAGAAAGGGAGGCGTTGTTGGATCCTGTTCAAGTTCCCCGCCCATGTGGGATTGGGTTCACCCTTTTAATTAAGTGGGGCAGTGAATCTCAATGTCCCACAGAATCAAGTAAAACTAGCAGCACAGGCCACACGAAGATTCCAAGAGAGGGAGAAGGTTTAGAAAGTAGGGTTGATTCTGATCTGCCCTGAGTCTGTTTGCTTCTTTTGAACTGGTGCAGCCAAGAGAGCTGGGGGCTGTGAGCAGCGGCCTTAACTTTTTAGATGGCCTCTTTGGCCCTCTCCTTCTCCTTCTCCACCCCTTCCTCTTTCACCTCCTCTCTCCATTCACCAAGGCCTGTGTTCCTTCTTCTTCTGTTCTCCTTTCAGGATTAAGTAGTGGGTGTTGCTTCCAGGAGCTTAGCGCTGATAATAAACCTCTTGTGTGGTAACTCCATTTGTTCTTAGATACACACAACCTGGTTTGAATGGCACTGTGGAGTGAAACTCAAATAGAATTAACCACCCCTTTCAGAGACTGTTGAATGCCTTCTTGAGTTCTCAAAATCAAGTTTCAGTGACTGGCTTCTTTTGAACAAAGTGTAAAGGAATTCACAAGAATAAGTGTAACAAGATGGAGAAAATTGTATTCAGCAACATTCTTCTCAAGGAAAGCGCTGCATATATTTGGGAGAATTACTTTGATAAGCCACTTTGGCTGGGGATTAAGCCCTCCAAGCATGCAAGTAACAAAAGGCGGTCACTAAAGTGCTTATGAAGGGGGGGGGAGGGCAGGGGGGAAGGGGGGGAGGTGGTGTTCCTGTTGCTTATGAATTCCTTTGTTTTGCTGAATTCAGTGATTGGTTGGATTTGCCTGTCAGGAGGGGAGGACTGCAAGCCAGAGAAAGGAAGAAGTTCAAGTGCTTTGGGGAGACTTTAAAAGGACAGAATTGGGCAAAGGGACTGAAGCTAGGAATGCTCCAACGGTTCCCTAGCCAAGACCAGCATGTGAGCAGTCACACTTAACCTTTTACTGTGAAGATTTGAAGCATGTTAAATAAATACCACGGTATCTGAAAATTCCACCCAAACATCTCATAGCTGTTCAGTTGGGTTTTAAAAATTGTATCTATTGCTTCAATGTACTTTTGAAAAAGCTTTTATTTTGCAGGAAATCCAAGGCAAGTTTGGAAGAGAAAACAAATTCTTGGCTTTGACTTTTTCTTGCTGTGGTCTCTTCTGTACCCCGAGTAACTAGCTCAGAATGTACGGCACCGGGCTCCTCTTTTAGACAAACAATATCCTGTTCTGTAAGAGATTCCACACGGCAAAAAATGTCATTGCATACATGATCCTTGGATCTGGGTGGTAAATGTTCGTGTTTGCTTTCTGTTGCTGTATTAAAACACTGGTCCAAAGTGACTTAGGGAGGAAAGGGTTTATTTGCTACACATTTCTTGATCACAAACCATTGCTGAGGGAATTCAAGGTAGCATATCAAACCATGGAGTAATGCTACCTGCCAGTTCCCCCACTGGCTTGCATTCTTGCTTGCTTGTACACAGGCTGATGCTCAGACACCTTATTTAAGGCAGCCCAGGACCATCAATTTATGGTTAAGACAATCTCTCAGAGACATGCCCACAGGCCAGCCTGAGCCAGGAAATTCTCCAGTAGAGGCTTTCTTCTCAGGTGACTCTGGCCATTGACAGTTAAAGTTGACAGTTAAAGCTTCCTAGGATACTCCACTTCTTGTCAATTTGTGCATAAACATTTTTAAACCATTGAGACAAAGAACATTCTGTTCTTCACCAGGTTAGGAATAGTAAAATCTGCAATTGTATATAGCAAACCACTTTTAACATCGTTTTAAAATTCCTTGTTTCCTAGCTATAATATAAAACACAGTATATCTTTGCAAGTCCCACAGTTTTTAAAAAATGTCAATACTTTTAAAAGTCCAATATCTCTTTAAAAGTCCTAAGTCTCTTAACTATGGGTTCATATAAAACCAAAAATAAGTTAAATACTTCCTTGTTACAAAATAGAAAAACTGGGGCATGAAAACAATCAGATCAAAGTAAACCCCACATGTAGCCGTGTAAATCCAAATTCTATAGCTCAGAGTCTAGCGTCCAGCATTTGCTTGTGCTCCTTTGGACTCCTGAGGTCCTGGACCATCTCATTTCTTCCACTCTCTCTCTCACCCATAGCATGCAAGGCTTGTCCCTTAGACTCAGGGCAGCTCCACTTCATACCTGTCGTTGTCTTTGCTAGCTGTCCCACAGTCTAGGCGTCTCCACTATGCTCAGTTCTTCACAAGTTAAGGGAGAAAAATATTTATTCAGCTTATACACCCAGGCCACAGTCCATCCCTGAGAGAAATCAGGACGGGGACTCAGGTGAGATCTTCAAGTAGAAACTATGGGGGATGCTGCTTTCTGGATTGTTGGATATCTTTCATGAACAACCCAGGCCCACCTGGCTATGTAACACTATTAATAGTGGGCTTGACCCTGGTATTATCAGTCTCCAAAGACATACTAAATGCATGTCAAAATCATTGAGGCCATTCTTCAGCAGAGGCTTTACGGTAAGATAATTGTAGGCCATGTTCAGTTGACAATTAAAGCAGCTGGGTGGCGGGGGTGGTGTTGGTGTTTGTGTTGGTGTCGATGATGGTGCTGGTGTTGGTGTTGGCGGTGGCGGTGGCGGTGGCACATGATTTCCAGCACTTGGGAGGCAGAAGCAGGCGGACCTCTGCATTTGAGGGCAGTCTTGTGTGCAAGGCGAGTTCTGGGACAGCCAGAGAGAGACACACCCTGTCCTAAAAAAACAAACCACCACCACCAACAAAAATTAAAGCTAACTAGAAAAATGAGAATAATAGATATTTAGTCAAAGAAGAGAAGTATGATTTAAAAAGAAAGATCTTAAATGTATACATACCAGTGTATTTGAACTTTTCTGCTCTCTACACTTTCAAAAACATCTTCAAGATGTCTCTTTTATTAAATGAAGAGGTTAGTTGACATGTCAAGCATTCTCAGTGGGGGCCCTAGTTCTTCAGGCCTCAGTTATATGCTAGTGGGCAGTACCCCATCTCTATAGATAGTTAGTTCAGATATTCTTTAATTCACAGTATTGTGATGATTGAATTTGTGAAATGCAGAGAAAATATCTTCAAAATATTGTGCTTTATAAATGTGAATTATAGTGTTGATGTTATTGAAAAAAAATACCTGCACCAAAAAGACTTCATCTTTTAGGCTTAAAGTCTTAATAAGGGATGCCTATGCAGGGCTTCAAAGTTTAATGAAAGCATTTACTACAATACCTTGTACATTTTTGGGCCCCATTTTTTGGCTTCCTTGATTTAATTGTTACTCATAAGGCATTAACTAATTAATTATTAATTTTGGAATTAGCCTCTAGTGAGGCTATGGATTTTCAACTCCAGCAAGTCTTAATTTAAAAAATAAAACTTAGGCTTATCTTTTTTTTTTCTATAATTGGTCAGAGTAAACATAGAGTGGATTGTCTTATGTCATACTGTATTCTACGAGGTGACAATTTCTGCTCCTCCCTAACAAGGGTTTCCCCATTAGCAAGTTTCTTAAAGTCCAACACTGCTCCGAACACTCAAGGCTCTTGAAACGTGAAGCTCTTGTGGAATTTCCTTCCTCTGTTTGGCTTCTGTCTCTACCTGGTTCCAAAGGGAATCCAATTTTAGCATTTATCATTGTCATTAAAGAAAAAAAAGCAAGTAAAAAAATAAGTAAATAAATAGCAAATAAATAAATAAATGACAATATATGCCAGAACCAAATGTTAATGACTGTGGAAAAACAGATTGAGTTTAGCCCAAGTACTGTGTCCTAATGTGGAAACAGCTTCATGAAGTTTTGGTTGTTTTTACTATTATCAGAAAAAATAAAACATAAATCAAATACTTTAAAATGCATTGATGGGAAAGGGGAATTGTGAGAGAGACACTTCAGTGGGAAAGACAGGAGGAAGGGCAGAGAGGAGAACTGGGGAGAAGCAGCTAACGCTAACGATATTTGAAAACGACACGTGGAGACCTATTATTTCTTAAGATACATTTATATGTCACACAAAATGTTTAACTATGTCTTGAATAGTTTTATGTCAACTTGATACAAGCTAACGTCACACGTGAGAGCACGGCCAGTTGAATCAGCTTGGCAGGGCTCACAGAAACTGAAGCAAACACAGAGCCTGTGTGGGTCTGCGCTGGGTTCTCTGCACGCATGGTGTTGCTGTTGGACTGGTGTTTTGGTAGAACTCCTGAGAATGGAAGTGGGAGAGTCTTTGACTCTTTTGTCTCCTCTTGGGATGCTTTTCCTCCTACTGAGCTGCCCTGTACAGCCTTATGTGAGGGTTTGTGCCAAGGTTTGTTCTATCTTGTGCAGAGTTCGGTTGATGTCTCTGGGAGGCCTGTTCTTTTTCTTGAAGGAAGATGGGGGAGGTAGAGAGAAGATCTACAGAAGAGGGAGAGAAAGAGTAAGGGGAAGCTACTGTGGGAATTGTATGAGAGAGGAATAAATGAAAATTAAAAAGAAAATGCCTCTATGAGCCTATATTGCATTTTCTTAATGAGTGATTGATGGGGTAAGCACAGCCCGTTGTAGGTGATGCTATCTCTGGGCTGGTGTTCTTTGGTCCTATAAGAAAGCAGGTTGAGCAATCCAAGATGATCAAGCCAGTAAGCTTCACTCCTCCATGGCTTCTACATCAGCTCCTGACTCCAGTTTCCTGCCCTGGTTGAGTTCTGATCCTAGCTTCCTTTGAGGATGGACAGTGCTGTGGAAGTGTAAGCCAGATAAGCCCTTTCCTCCTCAAGTTGCTTTGGTCCTGGTGGTTCCCTAACTAAGACACTTGCTCGGAGAATAGTGCTTCTCTAAGAATCTGTAGATTACCAAATAAGAACCCCAAATTCCAGGTGTGGGATAGCTCCCTTCTAATTGTTGTCCAAGGGTGTCCCAGATACCCCCAAATGACATCGGACATCGCCATTTCCCTTAGTTGTCCACTGGGACTTGGTGGCAAGAGCTTATCACCGAAGACGCTACACATTTTTGGACACAGGACAAAAAGAAATCAAGTTGACATTGGCAAGGAAGTTACCTCTGGTGGCTAGTTTTCATAGAAATGCAAGGTGCTATGTCGACTGCTGGGGAAAACTTTACCAGCAGTCTAACTCAGCCCTGAGCCCCATCAGGTACAATAATGCTATCATGGCACGGTGTACCCACTGGTACAATAGCGGCCTAAATATTATGGGGCTAATTATTGCTTTGTGATTGGATTTAAAGCTGGCTCATGTAGCTGATACTGTCAATCTAGCTAAGAGCCCATGGTTTGAGAGCTCACAGGCCCTGGGAGTAAATAATAATTAATAATAATAGCATTCTATTATTCTGCAGAATGGACTTAGTATTCAACTACCCACTAAATTAATATCTCTATAAGCAGAGAGTGCAGCCCTCAGAAGGCATCGGAGAAGCTGCTATGTGCAGTGGATGGCGGCTAGTGCAGAAACTACAACAGACTACATTGTAGAGAATGACGGTCACTGGAGTGCTCAGCCACAAATAAGGCATTGATACAAGCAAGCCCCACCCCCTAAAAGAAAACATCATAGACTATCCTGGAAGACAGGATGAAGATGTGGTTAAGAGCAAGAGGTTGGGGCAGACCCAACTGGAACAGTTTGTCTTCTGGATGTGATAGGAGTGTAGCAATCACGGACCCACAGCAGCTGGGATTGCCTGTACAAGATGTGCTGGAGGTCAAACAGTCTATCATGGAAGGGGAGGGGCTTCGGAATCCCTACAACAAACTGAGGAGCTAGCGGCAGCTCATGGCTGCTGGAAAAGGAAGAGCCAGGTTCTATTAAGAATGTAGTCAGGGGCCCCTAGACCAGCGGTGTAGCGGCGGGCCTCCATATTGCAACCAGGACACAGCTGGAAAGGCCCAGGGTCTCGGAGCCAAGCAGGCGGAGTCCCGCCTAGGCTCTGTGGGACATCCCCGAGCCCTCTGGTGAGCACCAAGGCTGCTTCTGCAACCAGCTCGCCGGCCCCTGGACCAGCGGTGTAGCGGCGGGCCTCCATATTGCAACCAGGACACAGCTGGAAAGGCCCAGGATCTGTGGGACATCCCCGCCCTCGGGTGAGCACCTAAGCTGCGTTCTGCAACCAGCTCGCCGGCCCCTAGACCAGCGGTGTAGCGGCGGGCCTCCATATTGCAACCAGGACACAGCTGGAAAGGCCCAGGGTCTCAGAGCCAAGCAGGCGGAGTCCCGCCTAGGCTCTGTGGGACATCCCCGAGCCCTCTGGTGAGCACCAAGGCTGCTTCTGCAACCAGCTCGCTGGCCCCTGGACCAGCGGTGTAGCGGCGGGCCTTCGTATTGCAACCAGGACACAGCTGGAAAGGCCCAGGATCTGTGGAACATCCCCGCCCTCGGGTGAGCACCTAAGCTGCGTTCTGCAACCAGCTCGCCGGCCCCTAGACCAGCGGTGTAGCGGCGGGCCTCCATATTGCAACCAGGACACAGCTGGAAAGGCCCAGGGTCTCGGAGCCAAGCAGGCGGAGTCCCGCCTAGGCTCTGTGGGACATCCCCGCCCTCTGGTGAGCACATAGGCTGCGTTCTGCAACCAGCTCGCCGGCCCCTAGACCAGCGGTGTAGCGGCGGGCCTCCATATCACAACCAGGACACAGCTGGAAAGGCCCAGGCTCTGTGGGACATCCCCGCCCTCGGGTGAGCACCTAAGCTGCGTTCTGCAACCAGCTCGCCGGCCCCTAGACCAGCGGTGTAGCGGCGGGCCTCCATATTGCAACCAGGACACAGCTGGAAAGGCCCAGAGAAACAACAGGTGAGCCCAGCCTCACAGGAGATTCAAACACCAGCCACTGACAACAAGGCCAACTAAAACCAGAAATAACCAGATGGCAAAAGGAAAACGAAGGAACGTTACTAACAAAAATCAAGGCAACATGACAGCATCTGAACCCAGTTCTCCAACAACAGGAATCCCTGGATACCCTAAAACACCAGAAAAACAAGACTTGGATATAAAATCACTGGTCAGGATGCTGGTAGCTGAACACATAGAAAAATCTCATAAAGAAATAGAGGAGAAAATGGATCAAAAGTTAGAAGCCTTTACGAGGCAAATACAAAAATCACTTCAAGAAATGCAGGAGAAGATGGATCAAAGAGAAGAAGACAATAAGGAAGAAAGACAAAAGTCACTTAAAGAACTACAGAAGAACGTGGGCCAACAAGTAGAAGCTATGAAAGAGGAAGCACAAAAATCTATTAAAGAAATACATGAAAACACAATCAAGCAAGCGAAAGATCTGAGCACATCCATCCAGATACTAAAAACAGAAGTAGAAACAACTAAGAAATCACAGAGGGAGACAACATTGGAGATAGAAAACCTGGGGAAGAAATCAGGGGCCATAGACGCAAGTATCAACAATAGAATACAAGAGATAGAAGACAGAATCTCAGAAGCCGAAGATACCATAGGAACCATTGATTCAACAGTCAAAGAAAATACTAAATGCAAAAAGGTGGTAACCCAAAACATCCAGGAAATCCAAGACACTATGAGAAGACCAAACCTAAGGATTATAGGTATAGACGAGAGTGAAGATTTACAAGTTAAAGGGCCAGCTAATATCTTCTATAAAATTATGGAAGAAAACTTCCCCAACCTAAGGAGAGAGATGCCCATGAATATACAAGAAGCCTATAGAACCCCAAACAGACTGGACCAGAACAGAAATACATCCCGTCACATAATAATCAAAACTCCAAATGTAATAAACAAAGAAAGAATACTAAAGGCAGCAAGAGAAAAAGGCCAAGTAACATATAAAGGAAAACCTATCAGAATAACACCAGACTTCTCACCTGAGACCATGAAAGCTAGAAGATTCTGGGCAGATATCATGCAAACTCTAAGAGAACACAAACTTCAGCCAAAACTACTTTACCCAGCAAAACTCTCAATTGCCATTGATGGAGACATCAAGGTATTCCATGACAAAACCAAATTTGCAAGATATCTCTCCACAAATCCAGCCCTACAAAGGATAATAGGGGGAAAACACCAAGACAAGGACGGAAACTACACCCGGGAAGAAGCAAGATAGAAACCTCCTCTCATCAAACCCAAAAGAAGATAACCTCTCGAATATAAAAAATAAATAAGATAAATAAATATAATTTCAAAAATGTCTGGAGGTAATAATTACTATTCCTTAATATCTCTTAACGTCAATGGACTCAATTCCCCAATAAAAAGACATAGATTAACAGACTGGATACGGAAACAGGACCCTACATTTTGCTCCATACAGGAAACACATCTCAGTGTTAAAGACAAACACTACCTTAGAGTAAAAGGCTGGAGGACAATTTTACAAGCAAATGGTCTCAGGAAACAAGCTGGAGTAGCCATTCTAATATCAGATAAAATTGACTTTCAACCTAAAATCATCCAAAGAGACTCAGAAGGTCACTTCTTGCTGGCCAAAGGGAAAATCCACCAGGAAGAGCTCTCAATACTGAACATCTATGCTCCAAATGCAAGGGCACCCTCCTTCGTAAAAGAAACCTTACTAAAGCTTAAAGCACACATTACACCTAACACAATAATTGTGGGTGACTTCAACACCCCACTCTCCTCAATGGACCGATCAGGAAAGCAGAAACTAAACAGGGACACAGTGAAACTAATTGAAACTCTGGACCAATTGGATTTAACAGATATATATAGAACATTTCATCCTAAAGCTAAAGAATATACCTTTTTCTCAGCACCGCATGGTACCTTCTCCAAAATAGACCATATAATCGGTCACAAGACAGATGTCAACAAATACAAGAAGATCGAGCTAATCCCATGCCTCTTATCAGATCACCATGGAGTAAGAGTGGTCTTCAATAGCAACAAAAACAACAGAAAGCCCACATACACATGGAAACTGAACAATACTCTACTCAATGACACCTTGGTCAAGGAAGAAATAAAAAAAGAAATCAAAGACTTTTTAGAATTCAATGAAAATGAAGGTACAACCTACCCAAATCTATGGGACACAATGAAAGCAGTGCTAAGAGGAAAACTCATAGCTCTAAGTGCATCCAAAAAGAAACTGGAGAGAGCATACACTAGCAGCTTAATGGCACACCTTAAAGCCCTGGAAGAAAAACAAGTTAATTCACCCAGGAGGAGTAGAAGACAAGAAATCATCAAACTCAGGGCTGAAATCAATCAAATAGAAACAAAGAGAACCATACAAAGAATCAACAAGACCAGGAGCTGGTTCTTTGAGAAAATCAACAAGATAGATAAACCCTTAGCCAGACTAACCAAAGGACACAGAGACAGTATACAAATTAACAAAATTAGAAATGAAAAGGGAGACATAACAACAGAAACTGAGGAAATTCAAAACATCATCAGATCCTACTACAAAGGTCTATACTCAAAACAACTGGAGAATCTGGAGGAAATGGACGATTTCCTAGACAGATATCAAATACCAAAATTAAATCAGCATCAAGTAGACCAGCTAAATAGTCCCATAACCCCTAAAGAAATAGAAGGGGTTATAGAAAGCCTCCCAACCAAAAAAAGTACGGGACCAGATGGTTTTAGTGCAGAATTCTACCAGACCTTCAAAGAAGACTTAACACCAATACTCTCCAAACTATTCCACAAAATAGAGACAGAAGGGACACTGCCCAACTCATTCTTCGAAGCCACAATTACGCTAATACCTAAACCACAAAAAGATCCAACAAAGAAAGAGAACTACAGGCCAATTTCTCTTATGAATATAGATGCAAAAATACTAAATAAAATTCTTGCCAACCGAATCCAAGAGCACATCAAAACGATCATCCACCATGATCAAGTAGGCTTCATCCCAGGGATGCAGGGATGGTTCAATATACGGAAATCCATCAATGTAATCCACTACATAAACAAACTGAAAGAAAAAAACCACATGGTCATCTCATTAGATGCTGAAAAAGCATTCGACAAAATTCAGCATCCTTTCATGCTAAAAGTCTTGGAAAGAGCAGGAATTCAAGGCCCATACCTAAACATAGTAAAAGCAATCTACAGCAAACCAGTAGCCAACATCAAAATAAATGGAGAGAAACTTGAAGCATTCCCACTAAAATCAGGGACTAGACAAGGCTGCCCTCTCTCTCCATATCTTTTCAATATAGTACTTGAAGTTCTAGCAAGAGCAATTAGACAACATAAGGAAGTCAAAGGGATACAAATTGGAAAGGAAGAAGTGAAACTATCATTATTTGCAGACGATATGATAGTTTACCTAAGCGACCCAAAAAACTCCACCAGAGAACTTCTACAGCTGATAAACAACTTCAGCAAAGTGGCAGGTTATAAAATTAACTCAAGCAAGTCAGTGGCCTTCTTGTACTCAAAGGACAAGCAGGCAGAGAAAGAAATTAGGGAAATAACACCCTTCACAATAGCCACAAACAACATAAAGTATCTTGGCGTAACTCTAACCAAACAAGCGAAAGATCTGTACAACAGGAACTTCAAGTCCCTGAAGAAAGAAATCGAAGAAGACCTCAGAAGATGGAAAAATATTTCTTGCTCCTGGATTGGCAGGATCAATATAGTAAAAATGGCCATTTTGCCAAAAGCAATATACAGATTCAATGCAATCCCCATCAAAATCCCAACTCAATTCTTCATAGATCTAGAAAGAGCAATTCTCAAATTCATCTGGAGCAACAAAAAACCCAGGATAGCTAAAACTATTCTCAACAATAAAAGGACTTCTGGGGGAATCAATATCCCTGACTTCAAGCAGTACTACAGAGCAATTGTGTTAAAAACTGCATGGTATTGGTATAGCAACAGGCAAACAGATCAATGGAACAGGATTGAAGACCCTGAAATTAACCCACAGACTTATGGTCACTTGATCTTTGATAAAGGAGCCACAACCATCCGATGGAATAAAGATAGCCTTTTCAACAAATGGTGCTGGTTCAACTGGAGGTCAACTTGCAGAAGAATGCGAATTGACCCACTCTTATCTCTTTGCTCTAAGATCAACTCCAAGTGGATCAAGGACCTCCACATAAAACCAGACACACTGAAACTATTAGAAAAGAAACTTGGGAAGACCCTGGAGGACTTGGGCACAGGGGAAAAGTTCCTGAACAGAACACCAATAGCGTACGCACTAAGATCAAGAATCGACAAATGGGACCTCATAAAATTACAAAGTTTCTGCAAAGCAAAGGACACTGTCCGAAGGACAAAACGGCAACCAACAAAGTGGGAAAAGATCTTTACCAACCCCACATCCGACAGAGGGCTAATATCCAATATATACAAAGAACTCAAGAAGTTAGACCGCAAAGAAACAAATAACCCTATCAAAAAATGGGGCACAGAGCTAAACAAAGAATTTTCACCAGAAGAAATTCGGATGGCCGAGAAACACCTTAAGAGATGTTCAACAGCATTAGTCATCAGGGAAATGCAAATCAAAACAACCCTGAGATTCCACCTCACACCAGTCAGAATGGCTAAGATTAAAAACTCAAGAGACAACAAGTGCTGGCGAGGATGTGGAGAAAGAGGAACACTCCTCCACTGTTGGTGGGATTGCAAAATGGTAAAACCACTCTGGAAATCAGTTTGGCGGTTCCTCAGAAAATTGGGCATGTCACTTCCAGAGGACCCTGCCATACCACTCCTGGGCATATACCCAGAGGATTCCCCTACATGCAATAAAGACACATGCTCCACTATGTTTATAGCAGCCTTGTTTATAATAGCCAGAAATTGGAAGGAGCCCAAATATCCCTCAAAGGAGGAATGGATACAGAAAATGTGGTATATTTATACAATGGAATACTACTCAGCAATTAAAAATAATGAATTCATGCAATTTGTAGGTAAATGGTTAGACCTGGAAAATATCATCCTGAGTGAGCTAACCCAATCACAAAAGAATGCACATGAAATGCAATCACTGATAAGTGGATATTAATGAGCCCAGAAGCACTAAATACTCAAGACACAAATAGCAAGTCAAATGATTCCCAAGAAGAAGAAAGGAGAGGGCCCTGGGCATGTAAAGATTGCATCCAGTTTAGTAAAGAAACCGAGGGGGGAGGGGGAATGATTGGGGAATAGTTGGGGGGGAGAAGAACTATGGGAACTATGGTGGGTGGGAACTGGGAAAGGGGAAAGCCTTTGAAATGTAAACATAGAATATAGAAAATAAAAATAACTAAAAAAAAAAAATAAAAAAGGAGAACCTTTCCAATGCCAAAAAAAAAAAAAAAAAAAAAAAAAAAAAAAAAAAAAAAGAATGTAGTCAGGCCGGGCGGTGGTGGCGCACGCCTGTAATCCTAGCACTTGGGAGGCAGAGGCAGGCGGATTTCTGAGTTCGAGGCCAGCCTGGTCTACAGAGTGAGTTCCAGGACAGCCAGGGCTGCACAGAGAAACCCTGTCTTGAAATAACCAAAAACACAAAACAAACAAACAAACAAACAAACAAACAAACAAAAGAATGTAGTCCCTGGGGCTGGAGAGATGGCTCAGCGGGTTAAGAGCACTGACTGCTCTTCCAAAGGTCCTGAGTTCGATTTCCAGAAACCACATGGTGGCTCACAACCGTCTGTAACGGGATCTGATGCCCTCTTCTGGTGTGTCTGAAGACAGCTACAGTGTACTCATATAAATAAAATAAATCTTTTAAAAAAAAAAAAAGTAGTCCCTGGTAGGTTAGCATGGTTCAATGGATGGCCTTAGAACCATGAATATATGGGTAGCATAAATTGAAGTCAGTCACTTGGTCATGTAAAAAAGGATATAACTTATTTAATACCAATTCCCAAACTTGGCAACTTGAAACATTAATTTGTTTACTTTATTCATCTTTTTTTGTTTATTTATTTACATTTCAGATGTTATCCCCCTTCTTGGTTTCTCCTCTGCAAACCCACTATCCTATATCTCCCCCTCCCCTTCTCACCCCTCCCCCTTCTATGAGGGCGCTCCACTACCCACCCCACCCTCCCACCTCACAGGCCTAGCATTCTCCTATGATGGGGCCTCAAGCCTCCATAGGAGCAAGGGCATCCCCTCCCACTGATGCCAGATATGGCAATCCTCTGCTACATGTGCAGCTGGAGGCATGAGTCCCTCCATGTGTACTCTTTGGTTGGTGGTCCAGTCCCCAGGAGCTCCAGGGGGTCTGGCTAGTTGGCACTGTTGTTCCTTCCATAGGGCTGCAAAACCTCTCAGTTCCTCCAGCTCCTTCTCCAACTCCTCCACTGGGGACCTCGTGCTCGGTTCAATGGTTGGCTGCGAGTATCCGCCTCCATATTTGTTAGGCTCTGGCAGAGCCTCTCAGAAGATAGCCATATCAGGCTCCTGTCAGCACGCATTTCCCAGCAGCCACAATAGTGTCTGGGTTTGGTGACTGTATATGGGATGGATTCCCAAGTGGGGCAGACCCTGGATGGCCTTTCCTTCAGTCTCTGCCCCACACTTTGTCTCCATATTTCCTCCTGTGAGTATTTTGTTCTCCCTTGTCGGACCGTGAAAGGCAGTCTGTGTTCTGGTTGAGCTAGGCTTAAACCCCAGCTACCCAGTGGACTTAATCCACGAGGGAAGAAAGGCTTTTTGCCCATGTTCCCAGACGCTAGGCTCCTGACACCACGGGCCCTCAACTCCATAATTCTGTGACCGTCAGTAAAGTAGGGCCACGCCCCAGGATCCTAGAATTCTGGCTGGACTCCACCCCCACAGTCACCTGGCTACTGCCAGGTTTGCCGGGCCCACAGTTGCCTGGAGATAGCCAGGTACCCTGGCCCACTGTAAAAGGGGGATGCTTGGCCCCTCCTCTCTCTCTTACTATCTGTTACTTTCTAGCTTTCTCTCCTATCTCTTGACCCCTGTTCTCCCTTTCTCCCCATTTCTTCCCCCACTCTCCATGTGACCAAGACCAGCTTCTACTTCTCTCTCTCTCTCTCTCTCTCTCTCTCTCTCTCTCTCTCTCTCTCTCTCTCTCTCTCTCCTGTTCTACAATAAAGCTCTAAAACCAGAGATTGTCTCCTAGCATTTGCAGCCAACAGACCAGATTAACAACACGCCAGGCCGGGGACCTCACCTGCGGAGGAACCTGCCCCAGCACACCTTCCCCTGCCCCCTTTCCCCTTCCATCCCAAGGCTGACTGAGTCTCCCCCCTTTGTTTCTTTTTATTAGACATCTGTTTTCTTAAATTACATCTCAAATGTTATCCCTTTTCCTCGGTTCCCCCCCCAAACCACCCTATTCCATTTCCCCCTCCCCCTACTCACTAACCCACCACTCCCTCTTCCCTGTCCTGGCATTCCCCTACACTGGGGCATCCAGCCTTCTCAGGACCATGGTCCTCTCCTCCCTTTGATGACCAACAAGGCCATCCTCTGCTTGAGCTTCGTTTGGTCTGTGTTTGGTTTGTATCTTGGGTATTCCAAGCTTCTGGGCTAATATCCACTTATCAGTGAGTGCATACCATGTGTGTTCTTTTGTGATTGGATTACCTCACTCAGGATGATATTTTCTAGTTCCATCCATTTGCCTAAGAATTTCATGAATTCATTTTTTTAATTTTTTTATTTATTGAAAAGGGAAGTAAAGGGAAATAAAAACATTTTATGATAAAATTAAAGATTTACATGGAAAATATTTCAGATAAACACATTAAAATTGACAATTTTTATGGAAAATTAGAGAGTAAAGTGTTGGACATGTAAAACTGCTAAATTAATTGAAATATGGGATAGAAACATTTTATGATAGAATTGAAGATTTACATGAAAAATATTTCTGATAAAATTGTAGAAAAATGTAAAAAAACATGTTAGAATTGAAGAATATCATGGAAAATTTTATATAGATATAATAATGGTAGGTATGGAAGTATTCCTAAATTGATTGAAAGTGGAATTATAAACATTTTCTGATAAACTTGAAGATTTACATGTAAAATATTTCTGATAAAATTGAAGAAATATATAGAAACATGGGTGAGCTCTATGGTATCTTGACTTAGAATGCTTTCAGTATATAGACATGGACGTTATAGTTAGATCACATGGCTGTTCTCGTGTTTTAGTTTTTGAGAAATCTGCAGACCTATTTTTGTACTGGCTGCACAAGCTTACATCTCATGCAATGTCAGTATAGCTTGCACTTACATTTCTTGATGGCTCAAGATGTTGATCACAGTTTTGAAGTCTCACTGTGTATCCCTGGCTGAAATGGAACCCAATAGATAAACCCAGCTAGCCTCACCCTCAGAGATCTGCTTCTCTCTGTCTCTCAACTGCTAAGATCAAAGTTGTCCTTAAGAACTACCTATTTGGGACTGGAGTGACAGCGGCACATCAGCTATAAGCAATTGTTGGTCTCATAGAGGACCAGGGTTTTAACACACACACACACACACACACACACACACACACACACACACTAGCTCATAACCACCTGTGTCTCCAGTTCTAGAGGATCTGATGTTTTCTTCTGACCTTCATAGGCACCAAGCCCATGCGTCACACATACCTATTTGCAGGCAAAAATCATACACATAAAAGAAATAAGGGAATGTAAAACATTTGATTTTCTATTATAGTATAGAATAGAGTTTATCCAGATCATGGGGAGTGGAGTTTAGAGGTTAACAGAGCAGAGAAAGGCAGAAAGAGAGGGAGAGGGAGAGGGAGGGAGAGAGAAGAGCAGAGCAGGGAAGGGAAGAGAAGAGAAGAGAAGAGAAGAGAAGAGAGGAGAGGAGAGGAGAGGAGAGGAGAGGAGAGGAGAGGAGAGGAGAGGAGAGGAGAGGAGAGGAGAGGAGAGAAGAGAAGAGAAGAGAAGAGAAGAGAAGAGAAGAGAAGAGAAGAGAAGAGAAGTAGAGGAGTAAAGGCTGGCCATGAGCATGGGGGGGAGGGAGGGAGGGAGAGAGAGAGAGAGAGAGAGAGAGAGAGAGAGAGAGAGAGAGAGAGAGAAGGGGGGGGACATGGGGGAAAGTGAGGAAGGGAAGAGCAAGGGGAGCAAGAAAGGAGCAGGAGGAAGCAAGCGCATTCACCAGAGCAAGAACACTTAGAAAAAGAACTATATTCAATTCATCAGCCTGTTCCTCAAGTGCATGATGTTTGGGTATTTAAGTTTTGGCTTGCTTTATACATCTGATGTCAATTTCCTGTCATATGTACAGTGGGCGAAGATTTCCTGCTGCTCCATCGGCTGTGCCTTCACTCTGCTCGTTAAGTCCTTCATTGGGCAGAATCGTATTTCTTAGAATCTGATACGTCATTTGGGATTATCTGCTATCCCGTCGGAGTCACTTTCAGAAAATCTTTGTTTTTGTCTTGTTTTTTTTTTTTTTTTCCCTGTATCATTTCCAAGTTTTGGATATTGCACTGAGGATTTTGATCTATTTTGAATTTTTTTGGCAAGGGTGGGGTACAATTCTAGCTCAGAATTTCTTGAAGGGCTTGGTCGAGAGGCTGGGGCTTCAGCTAAGCTTCTGCACGTGGCAGTTACTGAAATCTGTCATTTCTCAGCGGGCGGCCTCTCTTCAGGAATGCTGATGGCATAACAATTGGATTTTTGTTATCACAAGTGGCCTATGCGAACAGTCTTGGAGTAGTTTCACATAATACCACTTTTCTTTATGCAAGGCACGAAGACCAGCTCATACTTAATGGGAGAGATCATCCAGAGACCATTGATAGCATTTGAGCTAGGTGTCTAAACGAGTGAGTCAATTCTATTTAAACACCGTTGTCATTTTAACATAGGACAGTATTTGGGACATATACCCAATATTTATGTAATAATCAGGGCACCCATGAGTAGAAGGATCCGGAATGCAGCATTCAGGACTCAGACTCTACGGTTCCTTCTCCCTGCTTTCTCTTCTAGAAGGACCACTTTGAGTCTAGTTATAACATGGGTCCCTTGAGCAGTTAATGAGCGCCACCAAGAGAATAAGCTCACAGCTGTGATGCTTTATGGGTTAATCTGATCAGAGTTTACCATTCTGTCTGATCATACTCAGATATTTGACAAGAGAATTAGACACTAATCACAAAATAGTTTTTCCATCATTTATGAGTTTCTGTTTTAACTGAAATTTTTTACTTTGGTTGGTTGGAGTAAAGGACGCAGGGACGCAGTCAGTGTATCTCCTGTCGGAAGAATTGTTAGAGCAGTCTTGGGATTTGCTTTATTCTCTCTCTCTCTCTCTCTCTCTCTCTCTCTCTCTCTCTCTCTCTCTCCCCCTCCTCTCTCCCCAGTGGAGCTGTTATTTTTCTGAGTCTATCAGTGTCCACTATAGGATCACATTCAGGAGGGAACAATAAGTGAACTCAAGGTGTGTTGCCATAAACTACAGATCAAGCACATCAAGGTTTTGGTCTCTAGTACATGTTGTGCCTACATGGCTGGTGCAAGTCAGGTAAATCTCAGAGCACAGAGATCTTGTCTTCAAAGACAGATGATTTGACTAAGTTTGCAATACCCAATGATGTCTAAATGAACCTGGTGGAGGTCTTAGTGGACAAAGGCTCCCTGGTCAACGGAATTTAAAATTACTTCTGATTACATGCATCCTGAAGTACATGGGCTGCAAGGGGTTGAATATGGTTGATCGATAGAATGTAAAATCTATTTAACTTCCAGAATAACCACCATAGGTGTCTCTGTTCATTAATGATTCATTATATAAAGAGAAACAGAATGTGTTCCTGAGTCTGACGGCTGTCTAGCTTTCTGGTTTTAGATTCAATTTCACTATAGGATTCAGTTTGCTCCTTAAAAGTATTCTTGTATGTTTTTTTTCTAAAATTTGGAACCAGTTAACTGCCTCCTCTTATTGTTACCATGGAATCCCAAATTACAAGACTCAAACCTCTTCCTGCCCCTCTGCTGAGGCATCCGTTAGAATGTTCTGGATTATATCTATTCAGTTTGGTCAGCTCTCCCTTGTCACTCACATCTTGGTGGGGTAGTCCCATCAGCCACTTGTTTTTACAGAAAATGTGAGCATTTGTAATATTCTTCTCTTTTTTCCTTTTATTAAAAATAAATGTTTTCATATAATATATCCTAATTACAGTTTCTTCTCCCTCTTCTCCTTCAAATTCTTCTTCCCCTCCCCTCCTATCTGGATCCACTGTCTTGCTGTCTCTTATTAGAAACAAATAGGCTTCTAAGGGATAAAAATAAAACAAAACAAACAAAACCTAACTCATAGGAGTTGGGCAAGACAAACAGAAAGAAAAGAGTCCAAGAATTATAGACACATTTGGGAATCCTAAAAAAGCACACAACTGGAAGCCATAATATATATACGAAATACGAAAGACCCGGGACAGACTCTTACTCGCCTAGTGCATGCTGCCTGCCTGTGAGTGTCTATGAGCTTTGATCATGTTCAGGGGAAGGTTTTGATAGAGACATCCATTTAGGGATGAGTGGTCCAAGCTCTCTCGCTTTCTTCATATTTTCTGGTTGTCTCTTTTGCAGCAAGTCTCCAACCCCAATAAGCCTGTGCAAAAGCACACAACTCATTTACAATACGTATAAGCTTCACATCTAGACTGGGCAGAGTTAGCGCTACACCGCTCTATGGCGCAGCTTTGAGATGCCTTGCTACTGTGGCTTCTCTGGGTGGTTCTGCATGATCTTCCTTTCATCTCCTCTTCCTCTCTCTAAAATCTCCAGCCCCACCTTTCCCTTCCACTGCCCAAACACAGGCTCTAATCTTTGTTTGACCAGTTACAATGGGGAGAAGGTTCACATGAAATCACCTGAGTATGTGATCTGCTCCTTGTCAGGGCGGCCCCTCTTGAAGAAGCAGAATTGACATCAGAATACAAACAGCACCAGGGCAACCCACAACAGGTCTCTGTATTTATTCCCATCTTGGCTGCAGGAGGAAGCTTCTGATCATAACTGAGCAAGGCACTAGTCTGTGAATAAATCACAATGTCATTAGGAGTCATTTTATTGCTACAGGTTTTTTTTTTAATTTTTTTTAAGATCAGCAGATTTTGATTTTATCCCATTTCTCTAGACTGTCTTGTCTTAGGTTCTTGGCTTCCCAAGCAGTGTTGTATAAAGAGAATATTTTATGCCTGTGTAGATGTGGTACCTGTCAATAATAAATCTGATGGCCTATGGCTTAGGCAGGAAATAGGAGGTGGGGCATATGGGAAGAGAAAGAATTCTGGGATAGTCAGACAGGAGTGCCACCTGGGAAAATATGAGACAGACATATGGTCCCTTAGCACAGGTGATTAGCCACACAGCAGATTGTAGGTTAAAGTAAATGTAAATAGTAGGTTATGATCTAGTCAGATAAGCCTAGCTATATGGCCAAGGTATTTGCAAATTTATTTTGAGTCTGAGTCTTATTTCTGTGGGGCCTGAGGCTGAGAGAAATAACAGGGCCTAACCTCTACAGTGTTGGGTATGGGTTCAATCTTGTGGAGTGAGTCAAATCAGATATTGGTTGATTACTCCCACAAGCTTTGTGCCACCATTGCCTAGCATATCTCGCTGGTTGGACATCATTGTCGATTAAAGGGTTTGTGTCTGGCTCGGTGTTTGCATTTCTTTCCTGGTAGTCTGTAGAGTTCATTCCTGTATCAAAGACTCTACAATGTAGGTGTGAAGGCTTTATATGGACACCAGCTTGACTTCTCTGGTTTGATGAGTAGTGTAGGTGTTGTCTTCAGTAATGGGAACTCCCTATCAGTTTGTGGAACGCAAGCTATAGTCTTGGCAATAGCCTGGGTTGTTAGGGGATTTCCATAGGATCCCTTTGGGAAACAACTCAGTTAGATAAACTGATCGGGGTACTGGAAACGTTAATAGGTGAGAAGAGATGCCCAGTAGGGACTCTGTCTTCTGCATTATTTGGCAATTTCACTTAGATTCCCTTCATGTATGTATATATTTTAGGCAGCTTCTACTTTATTAGATTTCCATGGTACCCCTCAAGTGGCCCTTAATTTTGGCTGTCTCTCCAGAATTCCCTTTTTTGTCCCAGTCTCCCTACCCCTCTGTCCTTGATCCTCCAGTTCTAGTCCATCCATCCATCCATCCATCCATCCATCCATCCATCCATCTATCCTTCCTTCCACCGACCCATCCATAACTATCTATTCTATTTCCCTTTTCAAACAAGATTTATCTGTCTACCTAATTTGTTGCTCTATACCTAACCTCTGTATTGCTGTAGATTGTTGGTTTTCCTTGATATAACAGCTAATATCTACATAGCAGCAAATTTGTACTGTATTTGCCTTTTGGGGTCTGAAATACCACACACAGGATGATTTTTTTCTAGTTCCATCCATTTACCTATGAAATTTCATCATGTCATCTTTAACAGCTAAGGAATACTCCACTGTATAAATATACCACATTTACTTTATTCATTCTTCTGCTGAGAGACAGCTAGGTTATTTTCAGTTTCTGGCTATTATGTAGAGCAAAAATAAACATGGTTGAGCAAGTGTCTCTGTGGTAGAATGAAATGTCTTTGGATATGTGCCCAAGGATGGTATGGCTGTATATTGATTGAGGTGGGTTGATTCCTACCTTGGTGAGGAATGTCTACACTGATTCCATAGTGGCTTTATAAGTTTGTACTCCTACCAATCTGGGCAATGGTAATTTTCTGAGATCAATATAAAGCTCATGTGAAAACTGTAATGTGTTTTTTGAGGATTTGACTTTTGAATGCCTACCTTATCTTAGGAATTCACTGTTAAATATGAGATATATCTAGCTCTCTATTTTTATAATTACACAAAGAGAATCTATGTATTTGGGGGAAGTTAGCATATTCACATTAAAATTCAAAGTGTCTTATTATTTTCTTTTATCTCATACTTATTTCAGAATTTATTGTTCCAATACAGAGCAGTGCTGTGGGTTTGCAATTGGAATATGACTTATTGAAAACTGAGTGTAGGGACAGGAGTATTCTGGTCTCCATCTGTGCCCTGAAGCTAAGGCTGTCCCACAGCCCTCCATAGCAAATCCTGCCCAGAGAGAGTTGGTCTCTTAGGAATGCTCTTACTCCTAAGCTCACAGGTGAGACCATCACTTTTGCTACAGTAATTGTCCAAAGATGGACCTGACAGGAGTCCACAGGGCTCAGGCACCTTGAAACATCCAGGAGCAGGATTCTTCCAGTTTAAATCAGTGCCCCAGAGTTAAGGCTGTGACAGAGGTCTCCTCATCCAAATCCCATCTGGAACTGGCCTCCCAGGAGTGCTGATACACCTAAGACCATAGGTTCATAGGTCCACAGAAGGGACAAGTTTGAGTCAGAGACAGCAAGACCAAATAACACCAGAGATGACCAGATGGTGAGAGGCAAGCACAAGAACCTAAGCAATAGAAACCAAGGCTACTTGGCATTATCAGAACCCAGTTCTCCCACCACAGCAAGTACTGGATATCCCAAAATGCTAGAAAAGCAAGATTTGGATTTAAAATTATATCTCATGATGATGACAGAGGATTTAAGAAGGACATAAATAGCTTCCTTAAAGAAATAAAGGAGAACACAGAAAATAGCTAGAAGACCTTAAAGAGGAAACACAAAAATCCTTTAAAGAATTACAGGAAAGTATAACCAAACAACTGAAGGAATTGAGCAAAACCATGTTTTGGGTTAGGAGCCTTTTGCATTTTGCATTTTCTTTGACTGTTGTGTCTATGTTTTTTTTATGGTATCTTCTGCACCTGAGATTCTCTCTTCTATTCCTTGTATTCTGCTGTTGATGTTTGCATCTATGACTCCTGATCTCTTTCCTAGGTTTTCTAGCTCCGGGGTTGTCTCCCTTTCTGATTTCTTTATTGTTTCTATTTCCATCTTTAGATCCTGGATGGTTTTGCTCAATTCCTTCACCTGCTTGGTTATATTTTCCTGTAATTCTTTAAAGGATTTTTGTGTTTCCTCTTTAAGTTCTTCTAGCTGTTTACCTGTGTTCTCCTTTATTTTTTAAAGGAGTTATTTATGTCCTTCTTAAAGTCCTCTATCATCATCATGAGATGTGATTTTAAATCAGAGTCTTGCTTTTCTAGTGTGTTGGGGTATCCAGGGTTTGCTGTGGTGGGAGAACTGCGTTCTGATGATGCCAAGTAGCCTTGGTTTCTGTTGCTAAGTTTCTTGCCTTTGCCTCTGGCCATCTGGTCAGCTCTAGTGTTAGCTAGTGTCTTGCTCTTTCTGACCGTGGCTTGTCTCTTCTGCAAGTCTGTGCGTCAGTACTCCTGGGAGACCAGTTCTCTCTGGGATGATTTTGAGTATGGAGAGAGTTATGGCACAGAGTCAGCTCTGTGGCTCAGACAGAAACCTGAAGGATCCTGTCTCAGGCTGTTCCTTGGTTTCTGTGTCCCAATGACTGTGGGCTGGTCCCTTTTGGACCAGGGATTTGAGCAGAAGTGGAGGTCTTACCTGTGCTCACAGGTGTGCTAGCACTCCTGGGAGACCAGCTCTCTCCCAGCTATTTGGGTACGGAGTGCTGTGGCACAGGAACAGATCCCGGCTGTGAATATTTCTTTTTACATCAACAAAGTTTTTTGGGTTACTGCCTGACTATGCTTTTGAGAGCTAGTGTATTTTAGATACTGAAATGATAAAGTGATAATACTTTTGAATATTGTTGAAACTCTGTAAGACGCCCAATATGACATCAACTCCTTTCACCCAGACTGTTAACGTGAACTCTATAGAAATTGCTAATTTTTCACCATTGGTGCTTGTGTGGTCACTTTATTTTCATGAGAGTCTGCCTTATGATATCAAATGAAAGCCGTGAACCAGATGGTGTTGGAGGCTCCTTGCTGCTTTTACATTACCCTCTTACACTGAGCAAATAAATACCAGAATTGACTTCGACTTAACCTTCCAGAGCAGTTACATAATTGGCTTTAATGTATTACTATACATGATTAAGATAACCTTTGATATAGCTATTTCAGTGTTCTCTGGTCTGGTCTTTCTATCGGAAGTCCACAGCAGAATGCTCTGGTTCCTGTAGTTTTGTCATAAAAATATTTGTTATGAAGCACTTGGTGTTATGCTACACTTGAGTTCAGATGAACTCTCTTGTGCACAGCAGCTCATATAATCCAAGTTTTAATATCCTTATCTTTAGAAAGTGGGTGTCAGGAACAGTTCCCTACTAGCTCTCTGTGAGGATTCAATTTGTTAATCTGGGAAAGTGTACGGCAGAATGCAGAGTGAGTTCTCCGTGTGCTTTGGCTGTAGTTCCTTGGTTTGGGACTGGCTTGGAGAGGGGCTAATGTGATTGCTCCTCCTGGGGAACCTTTGCCTGCTCTCCTCTTTGTCAGCCCCGCACTGCCTTTGGGGTTGGCCTCCGTTCAACATTCCCCTTCCAATCGCACTTCCTATGATTCTGGGCATGCTCACACCCTCTGCTTGTTATCTAAATTTGTTGAAACCCTGTTAGATGCCAAATAATACCTCAGCCCATCAAGGCTGCTGAAGGCTGCACAAGCCTAGGCCGGCCTGGAACTTACCTTGTAGCCTAGGCTGGCCTTGAGCTCTGGGCAGAACTCCTGCCCAGCCTCTCAAGCACTAGATTAGAAGTGTGAGCCCCAGTGCCCCATTTTTCCTATAATTTCAGAAAGAGAAATACTTTGTAGTTATTTTTTATGGTTTTTACATCTTACAAATATACATCAAATCAAGTATGTACATATGGCATAAGAGTAAAAAGTAAAGCTGTCTAGGTGGCCAAAGAAGAGTAAAATGTTAGCTTGGGGGAGGCATATATAATATAATATAATATAATATAATATAATATAATATAATATAATATAATATAATATAATATAATAAATATAATATAATAAATATAATATAATAAATATAATATAATATAATATGATATATACTATATACTTAAAAATAAGGTAGAAATCAGCTGTGGAAATGTGGACAGCACAAAACTAAACTGTCCTGATACATTTCTTCCGAAGTCTGGCTATAACTTTCTCCCAGGTGAGGATGGACCTTTTCCTGCACTTCAGTCTTGGGTAATTGGGATTTCTCTATTTCTCTTAGAGAGAATGGAGGTAAAGGGGCATGTCTGCTTGGTGAGTCATCTACAGATGAATCATGCTACAAAAGGGTCGGGGATAGAAGGCTTGGATGGAGCTACACAGCACAACTCTACCTCTGAGCTCAGTGCATTTCCAACAGACTGGCATGCTAGTCATATTCCTATTACTGTGACAAAATGCTGAGAAAATTAATGGAAAGGTTGGTTTTAGTTCCCAGTGTCAAAGGCTCCAGTCCATCCCATGGTTCTGTCTTTGACTTCTATTGTCTCTGAACCAGTGGTAAGGCGAAGTCATCCTAATGAGCACATGGCAGACCTGAGTTGCTCACCTAAGGGTGTCCAGAAAGGGGTCAGGACAGGATGCACCCTCTGACTTAACTTTCTCCAACTAATAGCACTTGAACTCTTCAGTGGATTGATTCTTCACACACACGCACATGCACACACACACACACACACACACACACACACGCAAGCACATACCACATGAACTATCACTGCTCAGTAGCACCATGATCTGAAAATTAACTCTTCAGTATATGAACTTCAAGGGCACATTTTCTATGCAAACCATAATAACTGTTTATTTATTTGTATCGTAAGCTAGTCACACCAATCAGATCACAGGTTGTATTGCTATAAGGGATGCAAATAAAGCTTTCTTCTTTAATATCTGGGATTGAATAGGTCACTAAAAGAACAATACTGAAGTGCGATTTGTAGGCATGAATGTAGCCGCCTTTGGCCTAGGGATACTGGGTTCCCAGGAAGGAAAGCTGGGGATGGGGTGGGAGAAACATGGAGCCAAGACAAGATTTCCTGCTCAAGGCTCAAAGTTTAATAGAGGTCTCCAAATATATATAGGTCGGGGAAGACCCTTCCCCCAAAATTCCAGGGTGTGTTCTGGGGAAATGATCTGGCTCTTCGCTGGGTGTTGGCGCTACTGTTCAAGCAAGCTGGGCGGGGCACCTGCTTAATTCAGGAATTAGTAGACCAGGAGGAACAATGAGCTTCACCTTTACTCTGAGTGTTCCACCCTAGGTGGAGCAGGATCCTGCCAAGCACAGGAATCCCCGCTCAACAAAGGCTGGAACTTTACCTTGGTCAATGTCAAATCGTGTCAGGTGGCATAGGATCCCAATACAGCTCTCTACACGTGAAGACATCAGGAGAGAAAGCAGATCACAAACAGGTGGCGTCTAATTCCAAGTTTACGCAGTGATAAGTTATTCTCAGCTGGTAAAATGAGTCAATTCAAGCCAGATCAGAGTATATAAAGACAGGTTTATTGGGAAGCAGCTTTTGGGAGGGTTCATTGGTTCTGAGAAAGTAGGCTAGGGAAGTCGATATGGAGAGGTAGACAGAGTGGAGGGGGAGAGAAAGAGAGAGTGTGTGCATGCAATGCACAGGGCGGAGGGGGGAGCAAATTGGGGGGAGAGGGAGAGGAAGAGGAAGAGGGAGAAAGGAAGAGAGAGTAAGGGATGGAAGGGGGAGGGGGAATAGGAAGATGTAGTGATGGAAGAGAGAGGGAAATGGGGGAAGGAAAGAAAGGGTTCAAGAGGGAGGGGAGGGGAGGGACAGAGAGAGGGGGGAGAGGGAGAGGGAGAGGGAGGAAGGGAGGAAGGGGGAGGGAGGGAAGGAGGGAGAGAGAGAGAGAGAGAGAGAGAGAGAGAGAGAGAGATTGAGAGAGAGAGAGAGAGAGAGAGAGAGAGAGAGAGAGAGAGATTGAGAGAGAGAGAGAGATGCAAGCACAAAATAACTGGCAGCGCAAGTAAATCATCCCCAGCGATAGGTAAAGACGGGAATGCCGGAGAAGCTGGAGGGCAGTCTGCTTTGGTTTGTGAAGTAAACACCTCAGCGGCTTGTCCGGGGTCTGAATCCCAACAAGTGGCATCTCCAACGAGCAATAGAACATTTTTACAAAGGAGACAGGATGGATAAAGAAAGGCATTGAGTTTTCTGTTACCACCAATTTGGGAAATGGTCTAAATGGGAGATAAAAGCTAGGCTGGCCTGTGTGTGGAGATTCTTCTAGAGCCCTCGCGAGGCCTGGGAGGGCCCGGAGCTTGCTCCACTTGTTTTATTCTTCTCGAGGGAGGCAGAATGTTTCTATCTTTGTAAATCTGCATCTTGAGTTTCGGCAGATTGAGGAAGGGCCTGCGTCTGCGGCTCCTCATTGCCTGCGGCTCCTCAGTCTCCCGTGGTTTGCTAAGGCACATTCTGTTCTCCCACAGCACAGAGCTGGCGCTTGTTAGCTAGCGCTCATGGCTGCCAGGGACGAAGTTTATTAAAAGCAAAATCAAACTCTCATAAAGTAGAGGACAGTCTAGCACCCCGAGCAGGACAAACAGCAGAGGTCTCCTTGAGTGTGAATCAGCTCAGCCCATCAGAGAGTTGATCACAACTTCCTCATTTTCAAGAGACAGCTCGGGACTGTGGAAGCTTTGGTTTAAGTTGCCAGCAGAACATATCCCATGCTTGAGAACCACAGCTCTGAGTCAGACAGGCTTACGAAATATAAGCAAGGAGACCCCAGGGACATGAATGTACTAGGTGTTGGAGCTACACAGTCTTTTAGAGAGAATGGTACCCTTGCCTTCATTTTGTTTGCTAAATTTTTCCTTTTCAGTCTCTAGTCTTTGATGAAAGGATTTCAGAATATCAGTATCATACTTGATGTGGTGGCAGAAATATGTTTTCCATTCCAGAAAGAGGCTAATGACTTTTCTTCTGTTTATAGCGGAGTGATTTGCTTCTAACAGGGCTGGCCTCTGCAGTCCTTATTGAGAGAGTTCTTGCCTGCAGCCTGCTGGTGCCATTTGCATACTAATCATTTCTGTAATTGATCTTGCCAGGTCTTTTCAAACCTTGTAGGAGGCACTGGCCTGCTGCTCTGAAATTAACTAAGGACTGTAGAGTCTGCCTCCCTGGAGAGGAGCTGTGTGGCACGAGGATCCTGAGACATCAGTTCGTCCACTTAACTGTGCCCTGTGACCCCCACACTGGAGGATTCTGATCAGTGTGCAGGTAAAGTTAGGGCAATATAGAGACTGGGGCTCAGATTACCAAGAGCTTATTATTGGCATGGTGAGGGTGAGACATTTAATGCTGTTTTTTCCTTGCGTTATTAGCAGAGCAGGTGGTGGAAGCAGTCAGGAGGCAGGTGCTGGTCACGCGTTTAGATTATGTGCTGGAAGGGGCTTCCGCTCACGCTGAGTCATTAACGTATGATGGGAAGACGAAGGGAAACAGAGTTCCTGAGTTGGATCGAAGATCTGAAACCAACCCTGCCTACAAGGCCAACCGCTGTGTTGTTCATTCTTGGCTCATACAGTGGAGTAGCTTCATGAAGCCATACCCATTCCATGGCCCCACTGTCATAGTCGGGCTTCTGTTGCCGTGATGAAATACCTAAAGACGGGGAACCTGTAAAGAAAAGAGATTTATTGTTAGCAGACAGTGTTGGAGGTGTGAGGGCACGGCGCTAGCATCTGTTTGGCTCTGGTGGAGCCTCATGACAGATGGCATAGCAATGGTGGAAGGGGTGACAAGCAATACATGCAGAAGATGGATTCAGGGAAGGTGCCAGGCTCCCTTAGCATTTCCACTGTCCTGGCAGTGACTCCATTCTATGAATCTAGCTCCGTCCCTTATGAGGACAATGCCCCCAAGACACGATGGCTGTCTGTCAATATCACCACGTTGAGTACCAACATAGGATACTTTGGAGGGCATGCTCAAATCCTATCCAAACCATAGTGCCCATGCTCAAATTCTACAAAGTAGAAATGAAAATTCATGGCATGGGAATTCAGTGGCTTATGCAAAACTACATACTGGGAGCAGGGTTCAGCATTTATGTGAGGTCATTTAAATTAAAATAATTAAAATGGGAACTCTGGTTCCTCTGCCTTGCTGGTCACAGTTCAAGTGCTCATTGGGGCTGTGTGACTAGTGGCTACCATGTTAGACAGCATGGATATAGGATATTTTTGGCAATAAAGTATGTCTTATTAGACAGTTTTGTTCTGGAGATTTATAATTTCTTCCTTCCCGAATGCATAATTTTCACCTATAATTGTCACAAATAGCAGAAAAGGCACATTTTCAGATAATGCAGAAAAAAAAACCATCTGAGTGTTCTGTTTTCTCCCCTCCAGAGCAGTGGGAAGGGAGTGCTCACCCGAATTCTCCAGCTCTAGGGCTTTTCTCTAAGCATCCTGTGACATGGAATGACTGAAGTTGTCTTTAGCAATGTGCTTACTTTGACTTCTGCGTGCAACTTTTTCTTTACAGCTAATATCGATCTAGCAGTGAATTCCTTACAAAACCCATACAGCTCCTCGAGGAAAAATTGGCTGAGGTGCTATAAAGTCACAGATGTCTCAGGGATTTAAATTAATACTGTAAATCTCAGGATTATGGGGGAAAGAGCTTGCAGCTTGTCTAAAAGCCTCCAACCTGACTCTGGCATTCTCCTGGCTACCGTGAGAGCTTGCAGGTATGAAAACAAAGATTCTTGTATTAGAAAATATTGAATCAGTTTGATACTTAGATGTACAAGGACCTCATTTTAAGTTTTTTTTTTTTTTAATGAGATTACTAACAGGATGTTACGCTTATGACAGAAACAAGTTAGGATTGGCTTAGCCTGTGGAACTCAGCTCTGCATCAGGATAACATTGGTTTGTGAGCAGACAGGGTGTGGTGGGTATCATAGGTTGAAGGAGTGCTGCAATATGTAGTTATGACACACTCTGGCAGGTCATGGCCTGGTGGGCGGTACTATGTCCTTTCTTCTGCTAGTCAGGATGTTTTTTTTTTTTTTTTTAAAGATTGATTTATTGATTTTATATAAGTACACTGTAGCTGTCTTTGCACAATCCTCCAGAAGAGAGCATCAGATCTCATTACAGATGGTTGTGAGCCACCATATGGTTGCTGGGAATTGAACTCAGGACCTCTGGAAGAGCAGTCAGTGCTCTTAACCACTGAGCCATCTCTCCAGCCCGCTAGTCAGTATGTTAATGCTGCTTGCTTGGGGTGGGAAGCCCTGAGTTTATGGAGGTTTGCTGAAGATAACAGAAGGAGCTTCTGCTTTGCAAGTGACAGGGATGATAGATAGGACTATGTTCTCTGGTATGATTTTATGCTGATCTGTCATCCTTGGCAAGAATGTTAAGGTGTTTGATTGTATATTTTTCTCCCAGAGCGTGGAGAATGAGTGTCAAGAGATGGGTCCTGGATGGGTCTATGTACCCTTATATGTCAAGCTATGATGACCCTTGGGCATGATTTCATGTGGGAACTTGGTGGTAAAGGACCCACCATCTTAGCATAAAGATGGTTTTTGAGAAAGAACATTTGAAATCTTTTTCTGAACTTGCTTGGTCTAACTTGCAAAGCCTCTCTGAAAAGAAAAAAAAAAAAAAACAAACCTGTAAAAACCTGTGAATTTTAGTCTCTTCCACGAGAAGAGTCCCTGCTAATTCCAGGAAGAACACTGCATTCCAGTAACATTTCAACAAAACAGCATCATCATCATCATCATCATCATCATCATCATCATCATCAGCAGCAGCAGCAGCAGCAGCAGCAGAAGCGAGTTGAAAATCAAGTCAAGAACACCACAAGAAGAGCCATAGTCAACTAACCTAGGACCATGGGGACTCTAAGAACTTGGATTACCAACCAGGGAGCACACAGTAGCTAGAAATAGGTGACCTATATATTTGTAGCAAATATACAATTTGGCTTTCATGTGGGGCCCCTAAAAAATGGAGCAAAGGTTGTCTCCATCTGTTTCCTGCTATTGGATCTCCTTTCCCCAACTTAGACTGCCTGGTTGGGCCTCAATAGGAGAGGTTCTGCCTACTTCAACTGGGACCAGATGCCCCAGGGTGGGATGGTACCCAAGGGGAGCTTAGGAGGAGTGGTTTGTAAGAGTGGGACTGGGAAGATGAAGGAGGGTCGCTGTGATTGTGATGTAAAGTGAATAAATTAAAAAAAATTAATTGGGAGGCAGAGGCAGGCAGATTTCTGAGATGGAGTCCAGCCTGGACTACAGAGCGAGTTACAGGGCAGCTAGGGCTACACAGAGAAACCCTGTCTTGAAAAACAACCAACCAAACCAAAAAACAAAAGCAAAAAAAAAAAAATAAATAAAACAGAGATGAAAATTAAAACCAAGAGAACTGTCCACATTTTCTTGAAATGCTGTAAACCTCCTCCCTTTCTGTTAAACTAGTATGGAAACCTTAACCTCTGGGCATTCAGTGAGCAAATAATTCCAATGCAAGTGTGAATATTTAGCTTTCCTCTTGATACTCAATTACCAGTTAATTTGAAGGTCTGTTCCGGAGTCCAATGTAAATGGAGAGAGGAAAGTTCATTCTTCTAATAACAGAAAAGTCAAAACTCAAGTGCTATCTCACAGTTCTATCATGAACATCAGCATTTAAGCAATATCCTCTGACAGACTACATGTAAATATAGTCTTGTTTGAGAAGCAAAATAGGGTTGATAAATTTCAATTGTAAGGGACCGCACAGTAAATATTTTTGACATGGGGAATTATATGGTGTCTCTTGCCATGCTTAATTGTGCTCTTGTGGTATAAGAACATCCATCAGTAACACTTGCATGATAAAGTATGGTTATGTTTCAATAAAGTTTTATTGGTGGATACTGAAGTTTTCATTTCATAAACTTTTTGTGTTATTTTTAATTACTAAATATTTTCCTCAGAACTCCATAAATTTGTTTGGTATATAAACATTGGTAGTTGGTTAGACTCTGTGTGGACCATAGCTTGTTGACTATTTATCTAGACCACTATGCCCATCCATTTTTACTTTATAGAACACATGGAGAATGATGCTTTATCTATATGCTAGGGTAAGTGACCATGGACACTCATGGTGGAGCTAGATTTGATGGACTGTTAGCTGGTAGGCCTCCAACTGTATTGAGAGCTGAGACCACTGAAAAATGTGTCTCATTCACTAGTTTACAAGCTACTGACATGGAATCCTAGATAGTCTTCTCATCTTCTATCTCAGTATGTGTCATGATACAGACTATTTGAAGACCCTTCATAGATATTTTCTGAGTAGAGATCTAAGAAGTGATCTTCTGGTAACTTGCATAGCCTAGAGATAAGCTGATGATTGTCTGAGCACTTCTTTCTAAAAAAAATGCAGCAAAACCATGGCTAAATTATACATAGATAACTATATTTAGAGCTTATAGTGGTTGAAGAAAAAGCTATATTTTGTCAGAAAGTGCTGTCCTGGGCCCTCAAGTCCCATCAGTGATAGCCATCAAAGTTGTTCAACCCTCAGTACCTCTGGTTCACTCTGTCCTAGATACTTCTGTATGTACTGGGGATTATGAGAAATCATGATGTTCTAATTGTTGTGCTAATTGCAATGATTTTTATTGCTTTACTTAAAGATCAAGAATGACTTAGAGATTAAAAAGAAATATGTGTATTTGAAATTTGCTTTCTAGGTTATAGTGCTCTATTTCATAATCTCCCAACTAAGTATAAGCTTATAGATACTATATCTAAGTCAACTGTATATTATTATTCTGAATGGATCTATATGGAATTGTGACTCCTCAGCTTTATATGTTGAAGTCTTACTTTTCGGTGCCTCCAAACTGCTGAATTGAACTTATTTGAAATAGGGTCTTTATAGAGATAATAATAAAAAAAAGATTTGATTGGGGTGGTTTTCCATACAATATGACCAGTGTTCTTGTTAAAAGGGTCAGTGTAAAGATAAGATGGAGACAGATTGGAATACTGTTCCTATAAACCAAGGAATGCCCAGGATTTCTGGAAATCCACTGGATGTTGAGGAAAGGCATGGAAGAGACCACTGCTCTTTAAAGGAGTAAGCACTGTCGATGTCGCTTCTCTGACTTACATCTCCTACAACTGTTGAGGACACAGATCTCTCTTGTTTAAGCAACTAAGGTTATGGCAAATTGTTTGGCATTCCTAAAACTTAAAACAAGTATATGTATATGCCTGTGTCTGTATATGTATATATACATATATGACACATGATACATATGATATACATATATTGTGTACATATATAATACACACACACACACACACACACACATATATATATATATACATAAATGACATCAACTACAAGCTATTATTTTCTTGGACTGAGATTGTGGCTCAGTTGTTAGGGAGATTTTCTAGCATCTACAAGGCTCTGTGGTCAGGGCCCAACACCACACGAAACCAGGCATGCAGTGCATGCCTGTAATCCTAGCACCCAGGAAGTAGAATCAGAAGGATCAGAAATTCAAGGTCTTCCTAAGCCTCATAGAAAGCTTCCTTCGGCTTTCTATGAAGGCCACCCTTGGCTGCAAGACATCCTGCCTCAAAACAAAAATGTCCTTGTTTTTATTAAAGCTTTAATGTGCTATAATTTACATACCTCACAACTTACCTACTTTATAGAGACACAACTGCAGGATTTTTAAAAATATATTCACAGAGCTGTGCAATTATTAATGAATCACTTCTAGAATATTGAGAAACTGTTACCATTAGCAAACACTCTCCATGAACTCCTTTCCTTGCATCCATCTGAGCAACTATCCACTTACTTTTTGTCCCTTTACCAGCCTGTTCTGGACATATCACAGTTTGTCTATTTTTAATGATAATAAGCTCATCTACATTTCATTACTTGGGGATTTGTGAATATACACCCAGATAAGGCACCTTTAACAGTGCAAAGAAATGGCTCCACCCAAGTTATACCAAAAACTAAACCAAACTAAACCAAACCAAACCAAACGAAACCAAACCAAACCAAACCAAACCAAACCAAACCAAACCAAACCAAACCAAACCAAACCAACTCAACTCAAACCACAACAATAAAAAAAAAAAAAAGTGAGTTTATTGGGGTTATTTATAGGAGTATGGAGAATGTTAATCCCACCCAGCAAGAAAAGACCGCTTCCACAAATTTTGGGCCAAATTTGAAGCTAACTTTATTAAATAGAGGGCAGGAAGATAGACATTGGCTAGGTCCATACCTGGGACTTCCAGAGAACGGCACTGAACTGCATTAGATAAAGGCTTTAAAAGGCAAATCCCACAAGGCTACACATTTCCACTTTAGTCAATTCAAGGGCAAGCATATATCTTAACTTCCTTTCTTAATATATCCTGCCTAACTAAGATCAAGCCGCATCTGGTGCAATTGGGACAACCAACCTTGTTTACTGAAGTGAAAACACATGGCTTGTTATCTTATCTTATGAACAGGCTCCAACATTCCAGAAGTTATCCTCTGGCAAGTAGGGCTTACCGGTTAGAAGCATTTTTGTTTTATAGATCTCTCAGGCACAACAGTGTAAACTTAAAAACTTAACTTTAGTCAGCAGAGAGGCATAGGTGAC
Organism: Apodemus agrarius; assembly: GCA_964023405.1. Classification (NCBI taxonomy): domain Eukaryota; kingdom Metazoa; phylum Chordata; class Mammalia; order Rodentia; family Muridae; genus Apodemus; species Apodemus agrarius. The sequence goes on from OZ030016.1 coordinate 89,682,293, forward strand.
TCGAAGGCAGCCAAATCATCAGGAAAGGCCACCCTAGCATCCCCAGGGCTGTGGGAATGACTCTGGAGCTTAGCAGGGCAGAAAGTCCCAGCAATTGTTGTGATCACCTCCTTTCCTCAAGAAAGATGTGTTTGAAAGAGCGACACAGCAGCATTCCACTGCGTCTGGTCTTTGTGAGCTGGGGTTGTCCTATGGAGCCCACGTGCTCTCAAGCCTGTGGATTCACCTGCCAGAGTCTTTGGAGATCTGCGATTCTATGTGTTTACAAGGTTTCAATTCATGATTTTTACTGGCTGTTTGTGGATTAAATCCTTTGCACATGTTCACTTAGGTTGTTTTCTTGTCTTTTATTATTGAATCATATGAGATGATGTTGCCAGTCAGGACACATTTCACCGATGACTGGACTTGATGGTCTTAATCAGCAAGGTACAGATAATTTCTGTTTTCTGTGGAGTTTGGAGGGCTGCCTCTGATTTCTGGGTACTTAATAAGTATTTGAGCATAGGATACAGGCCAGGAGCTAAGAGGAGAGAAGACTATGAAGTATTTGGAGCTGAGAGAGGAGACAAGGGCGTGCCATGCCAGATAAGCATGATTGTATTAACAGGAGATCAGAACACCATCCTTGGGATTTATTCATATTTGCCTGGGTATCTCTATTATACATTTGAGGTGTCCATAAAATTAAATTGGTTTGATATTTTTCCCTCACAGATCTTTCTTTTCTTATCTTATAGAACTTGATCCCACTAAATACTACATGGATCTCAGAGAAAATTTTATTTATTTCTTTATGCTTACCTTCTGGGAAAAACAAAATCTTTCTATTGCAAAACTTTTTTGAGGTTCAGTTGTGTAACCTACCTGGATGCCTCTTTTAACGTTCACACATCATCCAGAGGAAAAGGGTTTTTTGTTTTTTTTTTGTTTTTTTCTGTATAAGATTCCTCCCCCTCCTTCCTTTAAACCAATTTTTGGTATGATTTGTTCTTTATTGCCTGTAATTGCTGAACTCTGGGCACAAGGTGGCAGGTAAGTTGAGGAAGTTGCTCACCTCCTGCTGAGGTGCCTCTGCCTTTGTCACCTGGATCAAAGCAGAAAGCCTCTCTTTCTGGCTGTCTATGCAAATCTAAAGCAGATAAATGTGAGCTATCAGAAGCCAATTTGCTGGGAACCTGCCCCTTTGTAATTGGTTTCATATTTCAGTCCTTAGAAAAAGTCTACTCTCATTACCACCTCTGCCTTAGCCCCTCAAGGAAAGAGAGGAAGGGAGAGAGAGAGAGAGAGAGAGAGAGAGAGAGAGAGAGAGAGAGAGAGAGAGAGAGAGAAAGAGCAGCCCTTAGAGACAAGGAAGGAATCAATATTCAGGTAAATGATTCAGCCTCCCTAGTGGCTGTACTCCCAGGTGTCCCTGCTCAGTCATGCTTCCTCCAGAAATCCCCCCTTTAGCTGGCCAGACCTTCTTGCTGAGGTTGATTGTGTCCTTGTTCCAGGCTCACTTTACCAAGATAGAAAGTGACAGGCAAGGAGACCTCTTGCTCCCAGCAGCCTGGGAAGGCAATACAAAGCCTACAAATCAAACACGGCCACCACACCCCCTCTTTTGGGTTGCATTAGGCAGTCAAGCATTTGTTGCCTGCTGAATGTCATCTCATTTAACATTTTGTTAAACAACTTCTAAAGGTCTTAACAATATGACAGATGGGCCATTGACCAGGTTCTTGGTAGCCAAGTGGCAGTTTTCTTGGGCTGGATTATGTGCATTGCTCGTTATGTCTTTTTGTTTGTTTGTTTGTTTTTAAAGCCAATCCTATGCTTCCAGCTCCTTGTTCACCACAGTCATTAAGACCCTGAGATAGCACATTCGGGAGCTGTCTCTACCAAAAGCACTATACAAAGAGGAGAGGAACCTGTAAAGAAGAAATGAGAAGACAAGTGGAGGAAGTGTGTGTGTGTGTGTGTGTGTGTGTGTGTGTGTGTGTGTGAGAGAGAGAGAGAGAGAGAGAGAGAGAGAGAGAGAAAGAGAGAGAGAGAGAGAATGTTTACATGGTCAGTGATACAGTGAAAGGGTGTCTGGCGCCTCGTGGATTCTAGGAATGACAAAGATTGTCTTTAGACCAATCTTCTTTAGGTTCCTATGGTTTTTCTTCCTGAGCATGCCTTGACATTTGGAGTTCTTTGATTCACTGTTTCACCAAATTTCATGGAGAATCCTTTTAGCTTGCTTTAGCCTATACATACATTCCTTTAGTCTAATCAGCCATGAATAACTGGGCAAATTCCTTACCCCACCTCTCTCCTAGTTGTGTATGTGGGTGGAGGAGGTATGAGAGATATATGCACACAAGCATGCAGATGTGTGCACCTCTGTACATGTGCAGAAGCCAGAAGAGGATGTCAGCTGTCTTGGTCTGTCACTATCTGACCCTTTTGTGATGAAGTTTTGCTTTGATTCTGCAGTTAGCCGGTGCCCAGCCAGCCCCAGGGAATCTTCTGTCCCTGTGCCCTGCTCGAGGTTACAGTCATACTCAGGACTTTTTGTAGTAGAACCACTTTATGCTTAGTGCTGACTAGCTTACAAATAAATGAGACTCACACTATGGTTATTTTATTTGGCTTTGACAATTACTGGTGGGCGACCCCTAATCTACTCTTCTAATTGCTGGCCTGGCTACTCTTCTCAGTGCTGTACACCAGATACTTGCATTTTCTCCTTGCCACGGGCTCATTTCCATCTCCCCTCTTGGCAGTTTTCTCCTCCTTGCCTTCTTCCTTCTCTTCTTTTCTCTCTCCCCCAACCAGGTCACTTCAAACCCACCTACCTCTAATTCCTCCAGTTATTGGTTGCAGCCAATTTTATTTAAGTAGTAGTTTTAAATCAAGGAACAAGGTTTGCACAACAAAAGCTTGTAAATGAGAGAATTCACTTGTAGGGCTATACCTTCCCCTTCCTGTACAGAATTTAGCATTACAATACATAGTAATAGACCAAAACTCAACAGTTATTCACAAGTGTGTTGGTATTTAAAATCAGGTCCTTTAGCCTGAGAAGCAATTAGCTTTTACACCTTGGGCCACCTTTCCAACTTCCATTTATATATATATATATATATATATATATATATATATATATACACACACACACACACACACACACATATATACATATATATATATATATATATATATATATATATATATATATTTTGTTTTGTTTTTTGAGACAGGGTTCCTCTGTGTAGTTCAGGCTGTCCTGGAACTCACTCTGTAGACCAGGCTGGCCTTGAACTCAGAAATCCGCCTGCCTCTGCCTCCCAAGTGCTCGGATTAAAGGCGTGAGCCACCACCGCCCAGCTTATTTATTTATTTTTAAACAGAAAAACAATTGAACCTTGTTTGATGGAGAAAGCGGGGAGGAAATGATGTGATCTGGTGGAAACAATGAGGGCCAGTGCATTCCTGCAATGTGATGATACTGTGAATTTGTGTTTGGCAGCAAAGGCAAAGGCATGGTTGTATTCCTGGAGAAGCCCATTCATGGTGATTGATGATCACCACTTCCTTCTCTCTTGGACAAAACCAGTTTGGCTTCCACCATCTATAAAGGAGGCCACCAGCTTCAGCAGATTAGTTCTGGGTGCAGAATTTAAATCTGGAAATGAAACCCACCTCTTGTTTCTTCTAGTGCCAAGACCTCTCAGCCTGTTTATACTTAATTGAGAATATAATAATGGAATTAAGTGTAGACCAATAAATATGGATTACATCTTTTTGTGCAGCTATGACATTAGGTATTCCAAGTAATAGTAACAAAATAGATGGTTCTGATCATCATCCAATTCAGATGTGGGAATGAAGTAGAAAGGCAAGGTATACATTAATTTGGTTGGCATGGGAGGCTTTCTGTAGAATGGTAGAGAACATCATTCTAGGAAAAAAAACTTCCATCTGGGACATTTTGGAGGATGGGAATGAGGTGATAGTGAGATGTCACTAGGAAAGGAAAAAATATTGTATGAGAAAATAATAGACTGACCATGGCCATTGACCCAGAGGCTCAAGATCAATGTTGGGAAGTATGAGGATTTTAGAAGCAAAGCTCAGACTATAAACAGAAAGGACAGAGGGGGGATGTGGATTGCTGTCGATATTCAGGAAAGGGCAGACACTAGACAAGGGGCTGGAGCCTGTGATTGGGCAGTGGAAAAAGAAGGTGGACTGAGAGTTTTAGAGACTGACAGATAGGGACAGAGAGACACAGGAGGGCAGAGAAGACAGAAGAAGGAGAGGACAAACCTGATCCATGTGGCTTTAAATAGTCACACGTAGCTAAATAGCATAGACAGAATAGAATAATGTAGTACAATTTGTCCAGTGTAGGTTGGCAGCTTGTATCAATATCAATTGGCTCTGAGTTCATTGTGTGGGTGTTTTGTGGGTTGAGAATTTACTGATAATACATCTGACTGGTAAATTACAAACTTCTAGGGTTTTTATTTCACTGGGTTACAGGATTTGTGACAGCTAGTCACAGGTGGCAGATGGATGGGAAGAGAGCAAGCAGTTTGGAGGCAGGTGAACTGCAGGGAACAGGGAAGACTGGGGCTTGCAGCTCCCATCGGGGGAGGGAAAACCGCTTACTAGAGCATAGCTGGTGATAGCGTGGATTGCTTTTTAAAATGACATACAACAGGGGAGGCTAGAGAACCACACTCTTAGGATGATTGGGGGCAGTGATGGACATTCTAAGATGAGTGAGGAAGGGGATTCAGGCCCAGCCGACTGCTGTCCTTCTCAGAAAGTATGATAAATCTAAAGAGCTAAAACCACAAAAGTTCTTCAAAGCAGTAAGAAAAATAATGATCTCGATTTAGGTAAAGATCTTAAAAATATAACGCATACAAGATAGAGTATAGCATAAATCACAATAAATTGAAGTTCATCAAATTAAAATATTTGACCTCCAACATATACTGTTTAGAAAAATCATGGATGGAAGAAAAAAATCTTTTGAAATAAGTTATCTCATGAAGGACTTTTCTGTAGACCACATCTTAAAATAATTGAACAAGAACACAACTTTAATTTTTTAAGTGAGTAGAACATTTGAACCAAGAGCCAGCACAGGGTCAATGAGCATGCCAGGAGACACTCAGTGTCATCAGTCAGTAGAGACATGCAAATTAAAACCACCATAAAATATCAGTCGGGTTACCATCTGTGCTCTGAGCTGTTCCTGTGCCACAGCTCTCCACACACAAATACCACTGGGAGAGAGCTGATCTCCCAGGAGTGCTGTCACATCTGTGAACACAGGTAAGACCCACACTTCTGCTCAAATTCCTGGCCCAAGAGGGGCCTGACCTGACCCATCAGGACACAGGAACCTAAAAACTGTCAGGAACAGGATCCTTCCAGTTTCTGTCTGCGTCCTGGAGCTGACCCTGTACCATAGCTCTTCATACATAAATTCTTCCCAGAAAGAACTGGTCTCCCAAGAGTTCCAACACACAGACTTGCAGGAGGGACAAGCCACAGTCAGAGACAGCAAGACAAGATAACCAGATGGCCAGAGGCAAGGGCAAAAACATAATGAGTAACAGAAATCAAGGCTCCCACCACAGCGAGTCCTGGATATTCCAACACACCAGAAAAGCAAGACTCTGATTTAAAATCACATCTCATGATGGTGATAGAAGGACATAAATAACTCCTTTAAAGAAATACAGGAGAACACAGATAAACAGCTAGAAGACCTTAAAGAGGAAACACAAAAATTCCTTAAAGAACTGCAGGAAAACACAAACAAACAAGTGAAGGAACAAAACCATCCAGGATATAAAAATGGAAATAGAAACAATAAAGAAGTCAGAAAGGGAAACAACCCTTGAGATAGAAAACCTGGGAAAGAGATCAGGAATCATAGATGCAAGCATCGTCAACAGAATACAAGAAATAGAAGAGAGAATCTCAGGTGCAGAAGATACCATAGAAAACATCGACACAACAGTTAAAAAAAATGCAAAATGCAAACAGCTCCTAACCCCAAACATCCAGGAAATCTAGGACACAATGAGATGAGCAAACCTAAGGATAATAGGTATAGAAGAGAGTGAAGATTCCCAACTTAAGGGGCCAGTAAATATCTTCAAAAAATTATACAAGAAAACTTTCCTAACCTAAAGAATGAGCCCATAAGCATACAAGAAGCCTACAGAACTCCAAACAGATTGGACCAGAGAAGAAATTTCTCCTGTCACAAAGTGCCACACGAACCTCGGTGGGCACTGTGTGAATTTCCACAGGTAAAGCTCAGGAACTCAGTGGACACTGTGATAATTCCCACAGGTAAAGGCCTTGTACAATAAGGCTGTCCTCGGGTAAAACTGACGCTGTCCTCGAGGGAATTTTGCTGTGGAGTTCCCTGGCTGGAGAGAATTCTGAGCTCTAATCTGGCTGGAGAGAATTCTGAGCTCTAATCTCAGGGCAGCCTTGCCTTTGTGACTTTCCTTTGATCTAATTCCTCATTCATAAGAAGTTCTGATAGCCTGAGCTATATGTAACCAGGCAAGAATGTTAATTAAAAGTTCATTCTTTAAACTACAGTACTGGCCAAAAAACCTCAGTTCTTAGAATGACATCGCTTTGCTTAGTAGTTTACATAATTACATTGATCTCCCAACAAAATGTAAACTTTTATGGCTATGTTGATTAAGAGTGGCTTTGACATTGTGATTTGCAAAACTTTAACTTAACACTATGATCTCAGGTTCCCTCAGAGAGGGCCAGGTGATAATTAGGTTACTCACAGAATCTCACTAAGGTCTGAGAAATCTGGCTTAATGTCCTTTGAAGTCCCTTTTATGAATGTTACCTATGGCTTTTTACACGGAAACGCTTACCTAGCTGATTTTACATTTTCTCATGGCAAATGGTTATTGCTAATTGTCTTTTGTGCCTGCTGTACTGGATACATCCTTTGATATATAAAGATCTCATGTTTAAAATCCCCTGGCTGACTACAGCAAAATGCACACAGATACCAAACCATTTCTGTGTCATGGTTTCTGTTTGCCTCTTTGCTGAACTTGTGCCTTCCTGCTTCACAAAAGAATCCTGGAAATCTGTAGCCCCCAGCTCCAGGTAGAGAGTGTGGTCCATAGCAACAAAGTAGTCAAAACACCAAATGCCCAAAACAAAGAAAGCGATCTAAAAGCAATAAGGGGGAAAAGATCAACTGACATATAAAGGCAGATGGATCAGAATTACACCAGAATTCTCACTAGAGACTATGAAATCTTGAAGATTCTGGGCAGATGTTATACAGATCCTAAGAGAACACAAATGCCAGCCCAGGCTACTATACCCAGCAAAACTCTCAATCACCATAAATGGAGAAACCAAGATATTCCATGACAAAAACTAATTTAAACAATATCTTTCCACAAATCCAGCCCTACAAAGGATAATAGATGGAAAATGCTAATACAATGAGGGAAACTACACACTAGAAAAAGCAAGAAAGTAATCTTTCAACAAACCTAAAAGAAGATAGCCACAGAAACATAATTCCACCTCTAACAACAAAAATAACAGAAAGTGACAATAACTATTCCCTAATATCTCTTAACACCAATGATCTAAATTTCCCAATACAAAGACATAGACTAATAGACTAGATACATAAACAGGGCCCAGCATTTTGCTGTGTACAGGAAATGCACTTCAGTGTCAAAGATGGATACTGCCTCAGAGTAAAGGGCTGGAAAACAGTTTTCCAAGCAAGTGGTTTCAAGAAACAAGCTTGAGTAGCCATTCTAATATTGAATAAAATATACTTTTAACCAAAAGTTATAAAAAAGATAAGGAAGGACACTTCGTACTTCCAAAGGAAAAATCTACGAAGAAGTACTCTCAATTCTAAAAATTGATGCTTGAAATGCAAGGGCCCACACATTCATAAAAAAAAAAAAGTTACTAAAACTCAAAACACACATTACACCTCATACAATAGTGGGAGACTTCAACACCCCACTCTCATCAATGGACCTATCATGGATACAGAAACTAAACAGGGACACAGTAAAACTAACAGAAGTGATGGACCAAATGGTTTTAACAGATAACTATAGGACATTTTATTCTAAAACAAAAGAATATACCTTCTTCTTGGCACCTCATGGTAACTTCTCCAGAATTGACCATATAATCAGTCACAAAACTGTCCTCAACCGATACGAGAAGATTGAAATAATCCCATGCATCCTATCAGATCACCACAAACTAAGGTTTGTCTTCAATAACAACAAAAACAACAGAAAGCCTACATACACATGGAAGCTGAACAATGTCTTACTCAGTGCTAACTTGGTCAAGGAAAAAATAAAGAAATTAAACACTTTTTAGAATTTAATGAAAATGAAGGTACAATATACCTAAACTTACGGGACACAATGAAAGCAGTGCTAAGAGAAAAACTCATAGCTCTGAGTGCCTAAATAAAGAAACCAGAGAGAGCATATACTAGCAGCTTAACAGCACACCTGAAAGTTCTAGAACAAAAAGAAGCAAATATACCCAAGAGGATTAGATGGCAGGAAATAATCAAACTCATGGCTGAAATCAACCAAGTAGAAACAAAAAGAACTATGTAGTGAATCACCAAAACCAGAAGCTGGTTCTTTGAGAAAATCTTTCTTCCTTTCCTTCTTCCTTCCTTCCTTCCTTCCTTCCTTCCTTCCTTCCTTCCTTCCTTCCTTCTTTCCTCCCTCCCTTCCTCCCTTCTTTCCTTCCTTCCTTCTCTCTCTTTTTTCTTTTGTTCTTTCTTTGCTTTTTTTGTCAAATATAGTCTAACAGGTGTCAAACTGAAAAAGGAAAATTCAATTGAGAAAAATGTCTCCATCAGCTTGTCTAGTAGGCAAAAGATCATCGAACATTTTCTTGACTGATGATTTACTATTGCAAGTGTCATCCCTGAACAGCTGGAATAAGAACTCAGTCTGCGCAAGATAGTATTCTATTCCTTCATGACCTCTTCTTCTGTGCTTGCCTCCATGTTCATGCTTAATTTCCTGTCCTGACTACCATTCATAATGTACTGTAAGATATAAGATGAAATAAACTCTTTCTTTTCCAAAAATACCCATACAAGCATTATAATATGTTTTTATTTTAATCCAAGGTGTGGGACATGGGACTGCTTCAGAGTGTCCACAGCAGGTGACTATGATTTGCTTCATGCTCTAGTAGAGACATGGTTTTGCCAGCTACAGATAGTTTCTGCAATTGTGTGATGTTTGGAACTCTGGGAATTTTTCAGAGGGTATATAAATGCTAGGGCCCTGAGAGGCAGGCTGGTTGCTTCTTGGTGGTTGTTGTTTGTTGTTGGTTATGGTTTGTTAAGTAGTCATGTGCAAAGAAGAAATAAGAAAAAGAAGAAATTATATATCCTGATGTGGAAGATCAAACTTGCCTCAAGGAGCTTGAAGCCACCAGTCAGCAGGAAGCAGTCTAATGATGTTGCTCCAAACCCTGACTTTATTCAGGAATCTCTTTCCATTCCTCTCTATCCTTTTTGCTCTCTTATAGAGTAGTAGAGGGTTGAAAGGGTAGAAGAAAAAAAAGGAGAAAGTAGCCAAAGGCAACTACATTTCACTGTGTAAATGTACCATATTTTCTTTCATATTTTTTCAAGGGACAGCAACATTGTTTCCAGTTTCTGGACATTTTGAATAAAGATGCTATAAATATCGTTTAAAAAATATCACTGTCCTTTCCCTGGAATTCCTAGAACAACAAACAAACAAACAACCCTGGCAATATTTCAGGTTGGTGAGAGTGTGGCATACTGCGCCTCTCTCTTACACTGCTGGCAGAGATGCAGATTGAGGCAGCCACCATTACCATGCCACACAGAAATTCCGTTCAACTATTTTCACAGGGGCAATAAAAACATATGTCTACATAACATTTTGTATGGGAAAAATTTCAAACCATAAGTCAATGGCTATAAATAATCCAATTATCCATCAACCAACTAGCACTTAGATAAGCATACTATGTATGATGACAACATACACATAAACATGATGGAACTCAACTCAATGATAAAACAAGAAATAATTAACATTGCATACACTAACAGATATGAATCTTAAAATCTATTCACCAACTAAAAAGAAAAACCAGAAATGAACAATTCCATAATTGTATGAATTCAATTAAATGAGGAAAGGGAAAAACAAACAAAAATTTGATAGACATTGATACCAGAGGCTTGAAGTAGCAAGAGGTCACTAGAGGCAATTAACATCATTATGTCAATTTTAGATGACAAAATGTTCTATATCTTGAGTATGATGATTAAAACTGTATTCCTCAATGGCCTTTATTTCATTTCCTATTTCCAGGTCCCTATTGAGTTCCTGTCCTAACTTTCCTGAAAGTATAAATAAACCATTCTTTTAAAGTTGGTTTTGATCAGTATCTAATCAAAGCATTATCAAGCAAACTAAGACATTGACTAAGTCTGCATAGTGTTGGCTACATATGTGTGGGTGTCTCACCATCTACTGGAGCATAGGTGATTTCTCAAGGTGCGTACTTAATTTTTATGTGTTAACTTCATATCCTGCTATTTTTCTGAATGTATTTATCAGCATTAGTGGGGTCTTTAGCATTTTTAGTGGGATCTTTAGTGTCTATTATTTATAGAATCATGTCATGTGAAAACAGGGGTGTTATGACTTCATTTTTCTGTTTGTACCCCCTCCCCTCATCCCATTCTTTTTTCTTATTGCTGTAGATGAGGCTTCAAGTACTATGTTGGACAGAAAAGAATCGACATCCTGGTTCCTGATTTTAGTGGAAGTTCTTCAAGTTTTTCTTGAAGCACTTAGCATGATTTTGTCTGTGAGTTTCTTCTTAAGATGTCTCCTAAATTTCTATATTCTCTAGAACTTTTATTGTGAAAGGGTGTATTGTATATAGTTTTATGCTACCTCCTTTGTTCTGGACCAGCCCCCACTAGCTTCCTTTAAATCCTTGGACAATACACACACACACACACACACACACACACACACACACACACACTCACACACACACACACTGTTTGCTCCTTTACAATTTTCCTTCTTGGCACAATTGCTGGACACTGATATCTCCTGCCTGGAAAAGCATGCCCTTACCAATTTATTATCTCCATCTCTCTTCCTGCCTTAAACTTCAGTGGCTAATCCTACCTAATTCCTGTCAAACATCCCCAGCCACCTGCCTACAGTAGTAGCCACAGGCTCCAGCTCCCCCAAGAGACCTCATATGGTAGCTGTGTTCTTCTCCCTCCAAAGCACTGCAGAAACTCCTCTCTCCTTCTTTTAGTCTATCTTGTCCCCTTGGGACCCAGAAGTCCCATCTGTACCTTCAGCCCAACAATTAGCCCCTAGCCTTTTTAAACTGACAAATCAAGAACCAATTGGCAAATAGGAACCTAGCATCCAAATTGCCCCCTTCGAGAGTGCTAGATTTTTGTTAAAGGTCTTTTCTGATTCTAATAAGATCATTATATGATTTCTGTCCTTGAGTCTATTCATGTGGTGAAGTACATTTATTGGTTTACACATATTGAACTATCCCTGTATCTCTGGGATGAAGCCATTTTGGTCATGGTCAATGATATTTTTCATATATTTTAAAATTTGGTTTGCAAATATTTTATTCAGAAATGTTGTTTATATTCACCACAGAAATTGGTCTATTATACTCATTCTTCTCTCTCTGTCTCTGTCTATCTCTCTCTGTCTCTCTGTTTTTCTCTATCTTTGTCCCTGTGTCTGTGTCTGTCTGTCTGTCTGTCTGTCTGTCTGTCTGTTTGTCTCTCTCTCTCTCTCTCTCTCTCTCTCTCTCTCCTGCTTTTAATCCTGCTTTTAATATTAATATAATACTGGCACTGAAATTTAGAATATTCATTTTCTTTCTTTTTTTCCCCTTGGATATTTTTTTTATTTACACATCAAAAGTTTTCCCTTTTCCAGGTCTCCCCTTAAGGAACTCCCATCCCATAGCCCCTCCCCCTGCCTCTATAAGGGTGCTTCATCTCCCACTCCCATCCTCCCACCCACCCACTCCATTCTCCCATGTTGGCACTCCCCTCCCTACACTGGGGCATTACACACCCTCAGGCCCGAGGGCCTGTCCTCCCACTGATATCCAACAAGGCCATCTTCTGCCACATATGTGGCCAGTGCTATGGGTCTCTCCATGTGTATTATTTGGTCAGTGGTCCAGTCCCCGGTTGCTCTGGGAACTTGGGATTCTGGCCTGTTGACACTGTTGCTCCCTCCATGGGGCAGCAACCCCCCTCAGCTCCTTCCGTCCCTTCTCCATTGCCTCCATCAGGACCCCCCCACCCACACCCCCCATTATTAAATTATCATTATTGTTAAATTATCAATATATTAAGTGATCCAATTCTTTGGCCTCAACTTTCATCCATGATTCCATTTTCTACATTGTCCTTTATAGTGGTGAGGCTTTCTACTGAGGTTTTTCTTTATCTTACTGAGTTTTTTCTTTCCAGCATTATTCCAGTTTGGAAGCTCACCCCATGAACCTCCACTGTCTGTATGTTTCTAAGTATTCTTGTTGTCCAAGCTTTCATAAGAGTAGCTCACTGAGCTCTGAGTATAACATGCTAGGGCTTTTCTAGCCCAAAGTCAAGAAGGAGACAGTAATGAATGCTTGTATTCTATTCTTGGGTTTGCTTGTATTGTTCTTTTTTTGTATCCTTCCAGATTTCATCCCAGAGAATGGTACTACCCACAATGAGTGGGTCTTCTCAATTTAATTAACCTGATCAAGATAAATCTTCACAGGCAAACACAGAGGACTGTCTCCAAGGTGACTCTAGATCACATTGGGTCAACAGTTAAGATTAACCATCACATGTGTGTTATTTGATTATGATGTATAAAAGTTTCTGCTTACGATCTTGACTTTAAAGCAGTGGAATACCTATCTCTGGTTGAGTTTGACTTTCATATGTTGATTAAAAAAAAGTCTTTATGTTATTCCCTTCCTTAAATGTTGATTGAATTAACCCAGAATGGCTCCTGTCTAAAGGAAATACAAGAACAAAGTGTGGAGCAGAAAGGAAAAGCTATCCAGACACTATCTCACCTGGGGATCCATTCCATATACAGACACCAAACCCAGACACTATTGTGGATGCCAAGAAGTGCTTTCTGACAAGAGCCTGTTATAGCTGTCTCCTGAGAGGCTCTGCAAGAGCCTAACAAATATAGAGGTGGATCCTCACAGCCAACCACTGGAGTGAGCACAGGATCTCCAATGGAGGAGTTAGAGAAAGGACTAAAGGAGCTGAAGGGATTTGCAATCCCATAGGAAGAATAGAAATATCATCCAACTAGAACTCCCCCAGAGCTCCCAGGGACTAAACCACCAACCAAAGGGTACACATGGAGGGACCCATGGCTCCAGCTGCATATATAGCAGAGGATGCCATTGTCTGGCATCAATAGGAAGAGAGGCCCTTGGTGCTATGAAGGATTGATTCCCCAGTGTAGGGGAGTGCCAGGGTGGTGAGGTGGGAGTGATGGGTGGGTGGGTAGGGGAGCACCCTCATAGAAGATGGAGCAGGGAGGATGGTATAGGGGGTTTTGGAGGGGAAATAGGAAAAGGGGATAACATTTGAAATGTAAATACATAAAATATCTAATAAAAATAAATAAAAAATATTGATTGAGCTCTATTTGTCTTCAAGGCTCACTATTAGTATACATGGACTATCTAGAGATAGTACAAATATTTCTATTTTGAAAATGTAATTTATCTCAGGTCAAGACACACACACACAAAATTAAATAATAGATTATGAAGACTTAAACTCGATATCTACTGAATTTCCTCATAAAAGAAGATAAAGGGGAGGAGTAAAGCCTCTTTGTGTCAGCTAAACAACGTGCTTGTATTTGGTAATGAATGAATAAGGCTTGGCTTCTCAACCTCCACATTCTCTTGGAAAGTTCAGATGGTTGGGATTCTGTTTTGCAATCCACAAGAGATGCCTGGCTGCCCCACCTATGCTGGGTTTCTTAGTTAGGGTTTCTATTACCACAGTGAAACACCATTACCAAAACCAAGTTGGTGAGGAAAGGATTCATTTGGCTTACCCTTCCACATCATTGTTCATTATCAAAGCAAGTCAGGACAGGAACTCCAATAGGACAGGAACCTGAAGGCAGGAGCTGATGCAGAGGCCGTGGAGGAGTGCTGCTTACTGGCTTGCTCTGCATTGCTTGTTCAACCTGCTTTCTTATAGAACCCAGGACCACAGGTCCTCTCCAGGACCCACAATGGGCTGGGCCCTCTCCATCAACCACTAATTAAGAAAATGAGCAACAGGCCTGTCTAGAATCTGATCTTATAGATGCATTTTCTCATTTGAGGTTCCGACCTCTTAGATGAAGTTCGCTTATGTCAAGTTGACATGAAATCATCCAGCATACTGGTATTACTGCTTGCTTTGTTATGGGCTTGTACTTGCTTAAAAGGGGACATCTGCTTAAAAAACAGAGGGATCTGGGCTCTTGTCTGTGCATAGCCTACATCTTTTTACATGTTTAGAAGCAGAAAACCTGGCTTATTTTGCTATGCTTGGGATGGGTATTGGAGAGGCAAAACTGGAAGCATGTGTTGACTATGCTTATCATGTGGCTTCTGAAATTAAATAAAGTGGGCCCCAATAGACAGCCAATTTCTTGCTAATAAACCCAATAATTACAGACTCATTGAGAAAGAAAGAGAGAAGAGAGGAAAGGGGCAGGTTGGGATGAATTCTAATGTAAAGGGGCATCTCTGAATAGAGTTTAGCCAGTACAGATGGAAGGCGACTCCTTAGTGACTCAGAGCAAACAGTACCCAGAAGATCGTGGGTGATTAAAGCCCTCCCTATTGGCCCTGGAGTCAGATAAAATAACTCTGACCTCAGACCCTTCACAAAGAGTAGTACAGAAAAAGCTAAGATAACAGAAAATATATTATACATAGGCCTAATGCATAGAGACAGTGGGATAGGTGATACTGTTTTCTCTTTTCTAGTCTAGTGCTTTGTGCCTTAAATATCATCGTTCTAACACGATTGTCAAATTTTTTATTTGTAAGCTGCGTTAGGACCACAGCACACTAACATGAAGCCATGTAATTTTTTGCAAAAGCAATATTAGCTTATGTTAAGAGCTAGATTATTTTATATACAAAAATGAGGTTCCTGGATTCTCCAAAAAAAAAAAAAAAATCCTCAAATATGGCATCAAGTCTGTGTTGTTGCACAGTCCAATGGTCCTAAGTTCACTCTCTCCCTATCAATGGGGGCAAGTATTCCGTTGTTGTTGCCCACCCATTCTCTTGTCTAATTGCCCTGCCCCCAATCCATTTCAATTATCTGTTTAGTCCCTGTTGGCATTTGAGTTTGGGAGCTACACTCTAAGAAAGAAATACGAAGTCAATGATAAAGAAAATAAAATGGAAAGGTCAGGAAGAACCCAGTGAATCCTGTGGGAAAATTGCCTTTACCCTAGAATGTAAGTGGGATGTTCTACCTACCCGTATTGTATGAGAGATAAAGATCTGCTTTTGTTTGATTTTTTGGCCCAGCATGTGGCAGGAAGATGAATGGCCCCTCTCTCCCAGTCTGGGGCTATACTTCTCTTACAGAAGGTCTAAGACCTCATGTTTAGCTTTTATCGAGTAGAATGGGGACAGATACACAGGAGCCATTGCTCTTGTCTCCCCTCTGCAGTTCTTAGTGCCGAATAGTTTTGTTCATTCTCAACATATCTAGCACGCCTTCTGTATTCCAACACCATTTTATTTCTCTAGCTGTGCGGTTAGAGGGAGTGGCTAGCACAAGGTCCTTATTCTAGGACTCAGCTGCAGAACTTCTTATGGGTTTGATTAATTTTCCTCCTTATTTTTATTCAAAATGTCTTCTTATACCCATCTAACTTTCCTTCTTCTTCTTTAAACTTTGACTTTGAAATAACAAAGGGCTGACTATTGCCCTTTAAAGTTTTCTCTTTTTCTTTTTCTATGTGACCAGGCTTTACAAAAGGCTATTTTATTCTAAGAAATTAGGTTTCTGGTTATCGAGAGCCCTAAATAGACATGAATTACAAGAACGTCCTTTGAAAGCCCCATGCAGCGCTTGTTTCATTAAATTCCATGGAGCAACCTTAATTTAGTGGAACACTGGATAGGCTGTTCTTTTAACCTATTATCACTTTGGCCAGGCCCATAAACCATATTCATGGATGATTCCATCAAGAAGGACAACAGTGGGATTAATATTATTTCAGGACACAGTAAATGCCACAATGATGAAGCTGTTTAAGATCTGGTGCTCACGGTGTCACACTGAATGCATTGACATTTACTCCGCTATCACTTCATTTCCAATATTCCTTCCAAATCAGCCGATGCTAATGCTTCAGTATGTGTGCAGAATACAATGTGGGTGGGGGCTGGGAGGCTGGGAAGAGACTGTAGGAGTCCTTCGCTTCCTTTTGGTATTCTGCACAGGCACCTGCACTTGGATGGTACTTTCTACTCACTGGGACCTCGGATGTCAGTTGCAGGACCCCAGGCTCCCTGAAACTTGTTTTTCTCTCTCTCTAGAGTTGGATCAAAATTCATCATTGAATCCTTCTTAAGTGTAATTGAATTTTTTTGTTGTTCTGGTATGAACTGGAACCTCATCAGTTGGTGTTCTTGGCATGTTGGAATTGGGCACATAGGAAAGTCCATAATAACTTAGAAAGCCATATATGCAATACCTTCTTATTGTTAAATTTGATGCTTTTGATAGCAGTAAAGGCATGATGATTATCTGAAAGCCCTTTGGGAATTTCTTTTAAAGTGGTAGCAAAGGTATTCTACAATGCTATTACCAATTTTGCCATGATTTCTCTCTCCTTCTCTCCTCTCCCTTCCCCTTCCTACCTCTTTTCATCCCTCTTTCTGTGTTAGGAGTCCTGGGACATAAGGGCCTTGCACACGTGAGGCTAATTTCCCTTTTGATTTTGAAGGAGATTCTTAGAGTTGGGGAAAAAAGTTGGCAGCTGTCTGATTCACAACTCTCAACTTTTAATGTGATCACAAATCTCCCCAGGGCTAGTTAGTCTCAGGAGCTACATTCCTAGTGTTACCAGGCCTGTAACTGACATCAAGAATGCAGGTTTGCATTACACCTCACTGTCAGGAGATATGGCCACTGGCTAAGAACCACTGAGACCAGAGAGGGCATGTTCCTTTTAGATGAACTTTCTGTACTTGTCTAAATTTCTATTCAGTAGGGCATCACACACTTTCTTAAGGCAGTCAACAGACTCTGAAGATGAGTTCATTACTTTGAACATTACAGCCACAGTATAGGCTGTAGTCTTACTTATTTTTTGCCCAGCTCCAACTTAATGCAGCAAGGAAGAAAACGGCCTCTCTGTGAAGGGAAGCTTGGCCATGATGCATTTTTAACCTATAAGAAAGTCTTCAAGTGAGAAGGGACAGCTGAATCCAGGTAACCTGCCTCCTTGAGGCTCCTCCCTCCTGATAACCTCAGTCTACTTTTCTGACTTTCAGAAACTTTTCTCAGTTTGGTTCTATTCCTCCTCAAGTGAATAAGACAGCCCTCTTTGCAGCTCATACATATATATGTGTATATATATATATATATATATATATACATATATATGTGTGTGTATGTATATATGTACATATATATGTATATATATGTATATGTATATACAGACACACACATATATATGCATTTTTGTGCACTATAAAATACTTTTAAAATTTCTACTAGATTATACATCTGTTGATGCAGAGCTAGTGTCCTAATTATCCCCAAATCCTCTCTCATGCCTCCCGCATACTCTAAGAGCTAAGACCGTGTTTCTTAAATTGAGTAACATGTAGATACTATGACAGGAAATTTATAGCATCAACAAAATATGAAGGCAACAAGGCAGTGAATTATCGCACCAGATAGGAGAGCAGTGGACTTAGTACTAAGTATGAAGTTCAGGTAAAAGGAAAATTTCAGTATAGTGAGGAGCAATCGAGAAGGACTTTATGACACAATTGGGTGTTAATCAAAACGCTAGGTAGAGAAGAGTTTGAAAGCGACAGGATTCAGCAGCATTAGGGCCCCGAGGACGTCAGCTAACGTCTGAAGAGCTGATGCTGGATGTATCAATAAGGACATCGCTAGCATCATCGGCCAGTGTTTGGGGAAGGAGAGGAATAGGATGCATCGGGCAACTCCAATTGCCATGCTGATTCTTAGAGACACTGTAAACAGCACAGAGCAACAGACCAAGCTGTTGAGTACTCTCAAGTTCCAAGGGTTCTTTGAAGACATGTGGGGAAGAGCTGGCTCAGCAAGTGTCCTACATGCCTGCCCAACCTCTACTGCAGTTCCAAAAGCTTCACTGGGTTTTAGATGGACAAAGCCCACAGGACACTAGGTCACAGGCCACATCCTCCATCTTTTCCTCAGCTCAGAGCACACTGTGAGGACGCTGGCCTGGTGGCACTGTGCTGCAGATGTCACCTTCTTGGGAGCCCCACAGTACAGGCCAGTAAGCTAAACAAGAGAGGAGCGGCCAGGGGGTGAACTGAACTCTGAACTGAAGCCGGGTTATGTGACATGTGTCTTACACAAGTGCATTTCTATTACATTGTGTTACCTGAGTTGAAGAATTAAATGAATAACACTTGTTGGTGGTAGTAGTAGTAGTCGTAGTCGTAGTCGTAGTCGTAGTCGTAGTCGTAGTCGTAGTCGTAGTCGTAGTCGTAGTCGTAGTCGTAGTGTGATAAATTTGATCACTTCTAGTCAGGGTAAATGTCTCTGGGGATTTCTAGACGTTTTGTATCTCATATCAATAGGATTATACAGTATTTGTTTTCTTTTATTTGTGACTTAATAAAATCTCTTTAAGTTTCATTTATGGTTTAGTGTATGACAAGATTTACCTTTTCTACCAGACAGGTACTTTATTGTATGCACACACACTTTGTTGATCCACTCATCTGTCCATGGACATTAGGGTTGTTTCCCACTCTCTGGCTCTTAGCAATGTGGTTATGAATGAGGCTGGGTAGGCTAACGCTCCGTTTGAAGCCCTGCTTTCAGTTACTGTGGTATGTACCTAGGAGTGAGTGCGATTGCTGGATCATGTAGTAATCATGGCTGGAACTTTTTGTGAAATTGCCAAACCCTTCACATATTTAACATCATCATCATCATCATCATCATCATCATCATCATCATCATCATCTAGCACTTTGAACATGAGAGATGCAGTGGTATTGAGAGAAATATCCATGAAAGAGTATTCTAAGAATGATACAGAAAATGGGCACAAACTATAAACATTCATAGCAATGGGATGTTAACTCCAGGGGAGTCAGGAAATGCATTCTACTGGGGGTGCATGTGAAGAAACAGCAAGCGTAGGAAGACACCAAGGTTGAGATTGACTGATTCCAATCCAGCTGTGAGAGGTGACATGTGGGGAGCATGGCACATGCCCAGGACAGGAGTGGGAAGCATACAGATACCCAACACTGATCTCTAGAGAGCAGATCCCTGCAAGGTCCAGTGGTCAATGCCAGGAAGAAGGAGGTCACAGGAAGACTGGGCGGTTGACTGCTGCCAGCCATAAGCAGATGAAATGTACGTAGTTCATGCATTCCAGGCAAAGGCCACACGGCAGGCAGATGCTGGAAGGCTCTCAGACATACACGCTCACATTTGGACTGCACAGATATGTGTGCAGACGAGCACATAGGCCATAGGTAGGCATACAAGCCCACACACACACACACACACACACACACACACACACACACACACAGAGAGAGAGGCAGCTGGCAAAGGGGATGGCTTTAGATGCAAAGACCCTATTTATGTAAAACCCACACAAAAGTGGCATTTTGCTTCAGTTACATAACTGATTGTGTCAGCATTTACTTGTGACTTCCCAGGTCAGCCATCTTGCACTGACCTATAGCTACCTGGCTGTTCAGCATTAGCCAGCCTGGCCTATGCCAGATCCCATATCAGCACCAGGTTGTTTAAACATAACTGGTCTTACCATCCTCTGTTCCTTATAACCCCTCCAGGCTGCTATGTATAAAAGTGTACTATCCAAATGTAGTACTCTTACATACTTGGAACATAGGGAACTTGGAAATTGTGTTTTATAAAAAAGAAAAAGAAGCCGGGGATATGTTTGGTGGAGGTGAGGACCCATGCTGTGGCATTCTTTCCCCCTGAAGTGCTGGCCGTATGACAGTATAGTATAGAATAGTTTATTCTGGGCATGGGGAGCGGAGTTGAGGGGGTGAGGGAAGGGAGGGAGGGAGGAAGGGAGGGAGAGAAAGAGAGAGAGAGAGAGAGAGAGAGAGAGAGAGAGAGAAGAGGAGGAGGAGGAGGAGGAGGAGGAGGAGGAGGAGGGGGAGGAGGAGGAGGAGGAGGAGGAGGAGGAGGAGGAGGAGGAGGAGGAGAGAGGACGGCCTGAGAAAGGACAGAGAGGGAAGAGAGGAAAGGAGTAATAAGAACAAGAGAAGAGAGGGAGCGAGCAGCCCCTTTTATAGTGGGTCAGGCACGCCCAGCTGTTGCCAGGCAACTGTGGGGGCAGAACTAGAAGGAATGCCAACAGAAATAGTCTGGTCCACAGTGTGGAAGGCTTAGTTTCAATCTCTGTTTCTGTCTCTATCTCTCTCTTTGTCTCTCTGTCTGAGTATTTTCCTCGGTTTTGCTGTATGTAGCCCAGCTTGGCCTTGAACTCATGATCCTTCTGCCTTATTCAGACTTCCAAATGCTGGGATTATATATGCATGCCAGTGTGCCCAGAAATCTCTTAAAAATATTTCATGTATCTGTGCGTATTCTTATGTGAAAAACAATACCATTAACTCCCTTCTTTTATGTGAGAGCTTTATGAACATTGACTTTATAAGTACTTGAAAATGTATATATGAGTATAAAACACACACTAACAATCCATTAATGTATGGCTTATTACATATGAAGTAGAGTTTGCTTTTTAAAAATAGAAACTACTGTACTTCTGATACCAGATGGTATTTCCTATCATGCGGAGAAGTTGGAAGTCAGTTTTTCTCTTTCAATTTGTTATGTGGCCACAGTAACTGGGAAGATTATGTGAATGTGTGATTTGTATATATGTACAGATTTGTACAGAATCCTGTGCACACCCAAGTGTGGGCCCGTTCCCAATAAGACTGCAACATCTCATGAATAGCAAATGGAATTTCTTGCAGGAGACAGGTTGTGAGGGTGGAAATTAGGAGAGGGGATGGGGTTGAGGCTGCTGGGATGTGGGACTGAGTCAGAGCTGGGGGAGGGGGGAGGGGGAGGGGAGGCCAGGGAGTCTACAGAATGACATTAGTCCTTCCTACTCAGAGTCCCATCTGGTTATAGGATGCAGCAGACGTCAACTAGTCTTATCTTCCTGTGCCGCAAAGAAAGAAGGTGAGGTCTTCCTTGTTCTCGCCTGTCTCCCCTCTCAGGGAGAGGCATTACTCTGGAGGGCATGGGCCTGCAAGGTCTCAGCCCTGTGGAGCAACATTTCTGCTTCTCAGGAGGGATGCAGTAAGGGGTCACGTATCTCAGGCATTTCTTCCTCTTCTCCCAACAAAGCGAGGTGTGTGCTTAGACAGGCACGGGAGTCTTAAGAGCCAGGACATTTTGCCCATATTCTTATGTCTTTACTCCAGGGACCACCTATGGTCTCTGCTTGCTTTTTAACACCGTGCCTGACCAGGAATCCATGGGCCTTATCCCTGGCTGGCAGTGCAGTCAAATATAAACACAGAAGGGAGCACCCGGAGTCAGACAGTATGTTTACTAAACAAAACCGACAAGTTCTCAGTGTTCTGTGAGGAAGTGCTTCAGCTTTTAATCCCCTGGAGCTGCAGAGGATCCATTTTATTGAGCTTGGTAATGACGGTCCTGCTGGAGCAGCTGGGCAGCTCCTATTAGCTCTAAGAGGCCCAGGAGGGCAGTTTTTTTTTTTTCTTTAGAAAAA
The DNA here is from genome assembly GCA_964023405.1 of Apodemus agrarius. Taxonomy (NCBI): domain Eukaryota; kingdom Metazoa; phylum Chordata; class Mammalia; order Rodentia; family Muridae; genus Apodemus; species Apodemus agrarius. Next base: position 89,704,429 of record OZ030016.1, read on the forward strand.
TTATGTTTTTCATTTAGACCAACAACAGCCTGGTGGTCTCAGCATAGTCTCCTATCATTTTAAAAAGAGTAGGAAGATCACAGCCCAGACTGACTGCTCTTCAAATATCGGGGCGGCTGGAGTTGGCAAATAAAATCACAAGACCTAGTTGAATCAAAGTTTCAGATAAATTCTTTTGGAATTTATATATGTATTATGGGACGTCTTTGCTCTAAGAAGGTTTTAGTGGTTCATTTAAAATTCAAATTCAACTGAGGAGCTTGCATTTTATTTGGAGATATTTAAGTACTTTTCCTAATGCAATTGTTTATATTACACTCATAAGAAACTGATGCAACTAGGAGAGAGATATTGCTTAAGCAGCAGGGACCCCATCAGTTCTCATCCAAGACTAGAGGGCAGAAATGTCTTTCCTTTGTCCTGTAGGCAGTTTTGTTCTTGCTAGAGGTCAAGAATGCCAGAAGAGGAGTCCGGTTTGCTCTTTCTCCCACAAATGAGCAAGTTTGCCGGGAACTCAGGTGAGGATATGATCAAAACTAAACCACATGCACACCCTGTACGTGGGCTATGATGAACCAACCCAACACTCCCTCCACAGGCTTCACCCTAATATTTGCCAAAAGTCCTACAGAAAGCCGCTGGACTGATACCTTGGTGCTCTTCTATGTCTAGGAACACCTCCTGCTGTATAGAGCGTCTGTGTAGCATCATTCTTTAAGTTCCCATCTACAATCTGAGATTAAAAGGTCACTTGAGACTCACTTTTCTATAGTCCATGAGTTTCATTCTTCTAGCTTAGGAGAAAATAATTTGGAGGTCACAGGGTCCTCATCCCCTCAAGGATACTGCAATTCCTGAATCATCCTGGTACATGGGCTAGGACATTGTAAGCCATGGATTGGTGTTTCATTTTATGTATGTATGTATGTATGTATGTATGTATGTATGTACTTATCTGTGTATATCTGAGAGAGGAAAGAAATGCACATACACACACAGATAGAGACAGAGGGAGAGAGAAAGAGACAGAGAGACGCAGAGAGAGACTTGTGAAGGTCAGAGGGTAATTCCACCATGTGAGGGCTAGCTGTACTTGGTGGAGAGTTTCTATAGCATGGGGTCATCTCTCCAGCCCACTGTATGTGAGGGGTTTGGCACCAGATATATGTGAACGGGGTGCAGTTATGAAATTGAGGACATGGCTACTTTATGCTTTGGATAGGTTTTTATTTTAGGTAAAAGAGAGAAAATATCCAGATGAGTCTGAAGAAGACCAGAGCAGAGAGCAATAGAAACAGACTGAACGTGGCCAGGGCCATTGGTGAGAAAAGAGAGGATGACCAGCGGAAGGGTCAGAGAGCGCAGAATGAGACTAGCCACAGCAGTGTAGTAAGACGTGCCAGGTTATAGGAAGGATGAGTATGTGAGGGGAAGGAAGCCCATGAGCTGGAGGGAGTTTAGGATAGAGGAAGAGCTAAGATGTTAGCATGGACTTTGAAATGTATATCAAGTATTGTGTGTAGGGACTGGCGGAGTATGGAGGCTAGCCTGGGCCTTGATATGCTTGCAGGAAACACAGGTATATAGTAAATGGAGTACCATATGCCCCCTTTTTCTAGAGGTAGGGGAAATGACTCCTTTTGATAGATGGGAACCAGCTTCACAAGTTCAGAGGAATGTTAGCTGTTATCTAACAGTCAGAAATCCTCCTATGGTTCAGGTTGAGCTCCCTTCTCAATATCTGGACAGCTTTTTAAAGTTTGGGGATTTGGAGTTCCCTTTGTACACATACCCACAATGGTTTATTTTCATGCTTTAGTTCAGCCTTATTTTCCCTCTCCCTTCGTATCCTTGCTTATAGGTATAGGAGGTATAGGCTTGTCTATTTCCCATTTCTGTCTTCTTCATACTCCTTTTGACTTAGAAACTGGGCATGATAATCTGTTCCTTCCTGCTTTTGTGTGGCCAGGAGCCAAGAGTGAGAGTGTATCTCGGCATCCCTTTCTCTGTGTCTACATTAGAAAGCATGCAACATCAGCCTAAGAGAATTAACCCTTTGAGAAAGCTGGCCCTGGGATGTCGGTACGGACCAACACAGCTGCCACCAAGTCTGGGAGATGCACAGCTTGCCTTGATGATACCGGATGTGCCTGTGACTGCATCTTTCTTGCCATTGACTAGAAACCAGCAAGGCTAAGGTGGTGAACTAGGCAAATGGATTGCTCTAGACGTCGGTGCTGAGGATGCTGTATCTACAGGGTCTTGGGGCCTGCTGTCTTTGCCTCATGACTCTTTCTACTTCCCCAAGCTTTTATCTTTATATCTTGTCCCAGGTCTATAAGCCCCTTGCCTTGTCACTCTCCCACCCTGGGAGAAGGAAAAGGGTCTCAGCTTTCTTTCTCTGCATAACTCCTCCTTGATAACAAGGGCAAGATCATCATGTCTGGCACAGACACACTGACACACACACACATACACACACTCACACACACACTCACATGCACATGCACACTCGCATGCACACACACACATACACACAAAGAGAGATTGAGAAAGAGAGGAAGGGAGAGGGATAGAGAGAGAGAGAGAGAGAGAGAGAGAGAGAGAGAGAGAGAGAGAGAGAGAGAGAGCAGAGTCTAGGATGGTATAGCCATCTCAGTCCTTTTGGTCCCACACCCTGAGACCTTTCCATGTTGCTGGCTGTCCACTTTTTTCTCATCCTTTTAACTGCTCAGATCTTGCTACAAAAAAGCTAACTTATGGGAGCTCTCAAACTCCAGGGGGAGGGGCACATTCTAAGTACAAACTCTCATATTCTGGGCTCTGAAGTTTGTCAGTCTCTTGTATAACTTGGCCTGTACAAGGTCCCCAGGCTTCCTTCCTTGAGGATAATAGTAGGGCATGTAATGTCTTTTTTCCTTGGGTTGTTTTTCTACATGTCCAAGGCTGATGTCTTATGGGTGGACATAAATAGTGTTAAGTTGAACTGCCTCCCCCCCCACCCCCACACTTCTTGACTCCTGGAACTCTATTTTCCTCTCACCTCTGACATTTTCTTCAAGCCAGAGAGAGCCCTGCTCAAAGTTAGGGGCAGGGAGGAGAACAAGCAAAGCTTGGTGGGCCTGGGCTCATAGACCTCTGACCAACCACAGGGCATCAGCAGAGCCCTGAAACAAGTGTGCTATGCTCACTGCTAGTGCCAGCCCGAGCCCAGTGTCTCCAGACAACTGCATTTCTGAGCAGGGGCATTACAAAGACTGCAAAGGCTTCCAATCACTGTTGTTATTAACAGCTTGATTTCAAGTTCCTTAAATGCCCTGTCAACACTGAGAGTCACAGATCTGTCTGATCTTAGCCCACACCATCTTCAGGTTGGGTGAAGTCATGGCATGGGATTCTTTCTCAGTCTTACTTCTCACATGCTCCCAACATGCTCACAAAGCAACAGTGACATCTATAGATACTGGATACCCCAAAACACCAGAAAAACAAGACTTGGATATAAAATCACTGGTCAGGATGCTGGTAGCTGAACACATAGAAAAATCTCGTAAAGAAATAGAAGAGAAAATGGATCAAAAGTTAGAAGCCTTTACAAGGCAAATACAAAAATCACTTCAAGAAATGCAGGAGAAGATGGATCAAAAAGAAGAAGACAATAAGGAGGAAAGACAAAAATCACTTAAAGAAATACAGAAGAACGTGGGCCAACAAGTAGAAGCTATGAAAGAGGAAACACAAAAATCTATTAAAGAAATACATGAAAACACAATCAAGCAAGTGAAAGATCTGAGCACATCCATCCAGGCACTAAAAACAGAAGTAGAAACAACTAAGAAATCGCAGAGGGAGACAACATTGGAGATAGAAAACCTTGGGAAGAAATCAGGAGCCATAGATGCAAATATCAACAATAGAATACAAGAGATAGAAGACAGAATATCAGAAGCCGAAGATACCATAGGAACCATTGATTCAACAGTCAAAGAAAATACTAAATGCAAAAAGGCTGTAACCCAAAACATCCAGGAAATCCAGGAAAACTTCCCCAACCTAAAGAGAGAGATGCCCATGAATATACAAGAAGCATACAGAACCCCAAACAGACTGGATCAGAACAGAAATACATCCCGTCACATAATAATCAAAACTCCAAATGTACTAAACAAAGAAAGAATATTAAAGGCAGCAAGAGAAAAAGGCCAAGTAACTTATAAAGGAAGACCTATCAGAATAACACCAGACTTCTCACCTGAGACCATGAAAGCTAGAAGATCCTGGGCAGATATCATGCAAACTCTAAGAGAACACAGTAGATCCTTATAGGAAGAAAATTAATAGCATTGCTGAAAGAAGCAATCACACCCTTATTAATGTTAAAAGGAAAGGAAAGGATGGCGAAGCTTCATCCATTAGCATCTAATGGGTTCTGACTCTTGTGGGGGCAGAAGGTTACTCCTCACTGACTAGATTTCAGAATTTGGAAAAGCATGTACCCCAATGTCCAAGAAGCTTTTGATTGATTCTCACCAACCAAAGTTAATTTGAATTGGGTGGTAGATGCTATTACTGATTCCCAAGCCTTTTGGTTTGCTTCTTAGTTGTATTCCACATATTTCTACCACGGACTTATTAAAGGTAACCTGGCAAAAGGAAGAACATGGGGAATAAAGGCCTCCCCTTCTCTCATGGTCATGAGCTGGGGCAACATGCACGCTGGGTCTAGTTGGTAAGTATGACTAAATTGGAAAGGCTAATCCTGTCCTCATGGATGGGACTGAGGGAAGAGAAGTAAGGGACTTATCAGAAAACACTCTGACAGGAGGACTGAAGTAACAAGAATATTCTAACATGCCATTTTAGTCTCACTGATATGTCCACAGTCAAGAAGAAATGCCTGACATTTTTCAGCACTTGAGCATAACCTGAACATAAACAGAAGAGTAGAATATATGAACCCTAGAGAGAAATACTAATTTTAGTAATATTTTACAATTAGATTAGTTTTGCAAGAGAAAAGGCAATTGTCCTGAGATCCCCTATATACGGGCCTTCTTAGCTCTAAGACATAGCTCTGACCCACATAAGAGTGGCTTGCTGCCCTCACTCTATGGAGTACTATAGGCAATTCACAAATGCAGCCACCCTCAGAACAGGGAAAGGTTTCCTGCCTTCCTTACTGGGTGACAGAGTTCCCCACTCTTTCTTCCAGAGTATATTGTTTTCTCCTATCTTTGTAGGATGCAGGCATTGACCAGACTGGAAGAACCACCCAGGTACATACTCCCTTTTCCTTTTTTGTTCTTTTAAAGATTTATTTATTTTGTATATGTAAGTACACTGTTGCTGTCTTCAGACACACCAGAAAAGGGCATCTGATCTCATTACAGATGTTTGTGAGCCACCATGTGGTTGCTGGGATTTGAACTCAGGACTTCTGGAAGAGCAATCAGTGCTCTTAACTGCTGAGCCATCTCTCAAGCCCAATACTCCCTTTTCTGACAACACTTTATATAGAGACACATTAAACTTAGAAATTGTCTCACTAACCCAAGCAAGTACATTACAGTTTTTCAGAAGCATAACCAGTCCTTTGATTTAACCTGGAGGCATACAACATTAATTTTAGAATTTAGACATACTCTAGCCAGTTTCCTGAAAACTGCTACAAAAATTTCCCCTTTAAAAGTTATATTTTATGTATATGAGTGTTTTGCCTGACTGTATGCCCAGATCACCTGCATACTTGGTGCTTGGCAGAGGCCAGAAGAGGGTGCTGGATCACCTGGAATTGGAGTTACAGGGTTGTGAATCTCCATGGTCTGAGCAACAAACCGTGGCCCTCTGGAAGAACAGTTAGTGCTCTAACTGCTGAGCTATCTCTCTAACCCCTACTAAGATCTTTATAAGTATGATCAGAAACAGATTTAGAAAGAAGATAAAATGGGAAAAATTATGGTCCTTATGATCAGAGTATAGGTTGAATTCTAATTCCCAAGAGGAAAAGAAAACTGGCTTTTGCTTGTTTTGCTTGTGAGCAGAAGGGCCATCTCAACTGGGAATGACTCAAGAGAACTATATAGTCCCTAAAGCCATGCCCATGTGCCAAGGATGCCACTGGAATGTCCCTCAAAATATACACTCTTGGACATTCCAAGTACAAAGTTGGCATCTATGTTTGTTTGTACTCTAGGTGATACTTAGAACAACTAGCATTACTTAAAGTCTTGTTAGATCTAGGAAACAAGTTCTATGACTCTATAACAAGAATACCCACATTTAATTGAGGTCATATACCTGGAGAGATTTTGGAAAGCCAGTTCACCTTTGTAGCTCTCAGAATGCTCTTCTGAACAATAGTGGTTTGAATAAGAATTACTACCATAGGTTCATTTATTTGAATGCTTAGTCAGCAGGGAGTGGAACTCTTTGATATGATTAGAACTAGGAGGCATGGCCTTGTTGGATGAAGTGTGTTACTAAGTGTAGGCTTTGAGGTTGCAAAAACCTATGGCAGGCCCAGTCAGTCTATTTTTCTCTTTGTCTGCAGATCAGAATACAGTTCTTAGCTACTGCTCCAACACTATACCTACCATGACTGCCATCATGATGCCTCCCCGTCATGTTAATAAAAGACCAAGCTTCTGAAAATGTAAGCAAGCCCCCTAGTTAAATGCTTTTTTTTAAAAATAAAAGTTGCCATGGTCACAATATCACTTCATAGTAACAGAATAGTGACTAAGACCGAAGTTGGTACCAAGGACTAGTTACTGCTGTGACAGACCTGACCATGTTGTTTGTTGGAGGAATATTAAACACTTTGGAACATTGGAGTGGAGAAGTAGTTGTGTATTTTAAGCACAGTTTAATGGGCCATCCAACTAGGGGCACAGAAGATAGTGCGACTGAGAGCAGTTTGAACTATGGAGGCCCAGATCAAGAAGTTTCAGAGGAGAAGATTAGTAATAAGTGGTCTAGAGACCATTATGATATTTTGGCAAAAATGTGGCTGTTTATTGCCCTTATCTAAAAAAAATCTGTCTGAGGCTAAATTGAAGAGTTTTCGATGAAGGGCATTGGCAGAGGAAATTTCAAGATAGCCTTGTATTGACTGTGTTATATTGTTATTAGTAATCATATATCCAGATATCTGATGAAAAGGAGCAAGCTGAACCCAGAGAAATGCAAAATTTACAGTTTATGGAGAAAAGATATACCAGGAAGTATAGTGGAGCTGTCCAGCAATCAATTGGATTAAAAATTTTAGTATCAGGGTAATTGTGGCTTCGTAGAATGAGTTGGGTAGTGTTCCTTCTGTTTCTATTTTGTGGAATAATTTGAAGAGTATTGGTATTAGGTCTTCTTTGAAGGTCTGATAGAATTCTGTACTAAAACCATCTGGTTCTGTGCTTTTTTTTTGGTTGGAAGACTTTCTATGACTCCTTCTATTTCTTTGGGGGTTATTGGGCTGTTTAGACATTCTATTTGATCCTGATTTAATTTTGGTATTTGGCGTCTGTCTAGGAAATTGTCCATTTCCTCTAGATTCTCCAGTTGTGTTGAGTATAGGCTTTTGTAGTAGGATCTGATGATTTTTTGAATTTCCTCAGTTTCTGTTGTTCTATCTCCCTTTTCATTTCTAATTTTGTTAATTTGGATACTGTCTCTGTGCCCTTTGGTAAGTCTGGCTAAGGGTTTATCTATCTTGTTGATTTTCTCAAAGAACCAGCTCCTGGTTTTGTTGATTCTTTGTATGGATCTTTTTGTTTCAACCTGATTTCAGCCCTGAGTTTGATGATTTCCTGTCTTCTACTACTCCTGCGTGAAATAGCTTCTTTTTGTTTCAGAGCCTTCAGGTGTGCTGTTAAGTTGCTAGTATATGCTCTCTCCTGTTTTTTTTTTTTTTTTTTTTTTTTTGAGTCACTCAGGGCTATGAGTTTTCCTCTTAGCACTGTGTCGGAATGGCTAAGATTAAAAACTTAGAAAACAGCAGGTGTTGGCGAGGATGTGGAGAAAGAGGAACACTCCTCCACTGCTGGTGGGACTGCAAGCTGGTACAACCACTCTGGAAGTCAGTCTGGCGGTTCCTCAGAAAACTGGACACGATACTTCTGGAGGACACAGCCATACCACTCCTGGGCATATACCCAGAAGATTCCCCAGCATGCAATAAGGATACATGCTCCACTATGTTCATAGCAGCCTTATTTATAATAGCCAGAAGCTGGAAAGAACCCAGATGCTCCTCAACAGAAGAATGGATACAAAAAATGTGGTATATATACACAATGGAGTACTATTCAGCCATTAGAAACAATGAATTCATGAAATTCTTAGAGAAATGGATGGAGCTGGAGAATATCATAATAAGTGAGGTAACCCAGTCTCAAAAGAATACCCATGGTATGCACTCACTGATAAGTGGATATTAGCTTAGAATCTTGGGACACCAAAGACACAATCCACATACCAAATGATGTCCGATAAGAAGGAAGGAGTGGACCCTGGTTCTGGAAATGCTCAAAGCATCACTGTAGGGGAATACCAGAACAGGGAAGTGGGAAGGGGTGGATGGGGGAACAAGGAGAGGGAAAAGGGCATATGGGACCTTTGAGGGGCAGGGAATCAGAAAAAGGGAAATGAAATATAAATAAAGACTATATCCAATAAAAAAATGAAAAAAAATTTAGAGAAAAGCATGAAGTTAAGTGGAGTAAAGGGACCTGTGACTTCAGGGCAAGATCCCACCCAGTTAAACTTCCAACTTGTGAAAAAGATTCAAAGAAAAGCATAAGAAATGTAAGAACAACATCAGAACATCAACAACAGAAATCTGATGCAAATGTAATTGAAGGAGGGAGCCAATGCCAGCCCCAGCATGTAGCTGAACTTGGTAGCTTCAGCCATGCATTTCTGGCATTAGAGTCATGAATTCAAGAAAGGGGTTGTAGAATCTTCTTTCACAACTAAGAAAAACTTCTGAAGCCAGGTGTATGTCAGGGGTGTCCCTGAATAGAGGCCCAGAGAGGCCATTATGTGGAAGTCATGAGGGTAATGCTTGAATTCTCTTAGACACTTCAAGATATTGGAGATTCTGAAGCAATGGGATTTCTGCCAAAAGAGCTTTTTAACAAGGAGATAGATAGATAGATAGATAGATAGATAGATAGATAGATAGTGTACTGGCTAGTTTTGTGTGTTAACTTGACACAGGCTAGAGTTATCATAGGAAAAGGAGCTTCAGTTGAGGAATTGCCTCCATGAGATCCAGCTGTGGGGCATTTTCTCAATTAGTGATCAAGTGGGGGAGGGTGGTACCCTCTCTGGGCTGGTATTCTTGGGTTCTATAAGAGAGCAGGCTAAGCAAGCCAGGGGAAGCAAGCCAGTAAGGAACATCCCTCCATGGCCTCTGCATCAGCTCCTGCTTCTTGCCCTGCTTGAGTTCCAGTCCTGACTTCCTTTGGTGATGAACAGCTGTGTGGAAGTGTAAGCTCAATAAACCCTTTCCTCCCCAACTTTCTTCTTGGTCATGATGTTTGTGCAGGAATAGAAACCCTGACTAAGACAGACAGATAGATAGATATTTAGTTAGATAGATAGATGGATAGATATTTAGTTAGATAGATAGATGGATGGATGGATAGGGATGTTGCAGTCAATGAAACTGAAAGAAGCTATATTTCAGAAGAGTACTTGGATATCAGAGATGAAGATGCTGAATTTGAAGTTTGCATATCTGGTTTCCAGTCTTGCTTTGACCCAGTATTTCTCACTATGGTCCCTTTGGGATGGTAATGTACATTCTGTGCCATTGTATGTTGGAAGTATATGATCTGCTTTTTTATTTTGATTTTACAGGAGATTACAGTTAGAATTCTTTGAGTCTTGTGGATTTGGAACTTTGGACTTTTTAATTTTGTTGAGAATGTGATAGACTGTGGGGGACTTTTGAAATTGGACTGAGTGCATTTTTGCATTATGATATGTGTTATGGGTAGCCCACCAACAATGACCAGTCAGATATACTTTATAGCCAACTGAAAGTCTTTATTCCAGCTACCTGGGGCCACACCAGGTATTCAGGGGCCTAGGTGTGGTCCCGAGTGTTCAGAACATAGAGTTTTTAAAGGGAGATAATAACCTGACATCCTGCCCAGCAGCCTCGTGGAGCTTTGCAAAAGCAACCAGTTTGAAGCAAGCAGTTTTAAGAGACACTAAGATGAGTGGTTTGCTGGAGGGGAACAGGCAGTTTAACAGATGCTAAGATAAGTTAGCTAGGACACCCTGACCTTTTGTTCTTAGAATAGAGTTGGGTAATTTCTCATGAGACTCTCCATAAATGAGACCAAATTCTAGTTAAACTTTAATGGCCTCAGCAAGAATACAAGATGGAGGAACCTTTCCATTACCTGGACCTGTCATATATGGCCACAAGCTTATGGGGAACAGGGAAAGAAATGTGCTGGTTTAAACAAGAATGGCCCCCATCTGCTCATATATTCGAAAGCTTAGCTACCAGGAGTGGAACTATTTGAAAGGTTTAGATTTACAGTGGCTCCTAACCTGTTAATCACAACCTCTTGGGGGTTGCATATCAGATATCCTGCATATCAGATATTTACCTTACAGTTCATTGCAGTAGAAAATTATAGTTATACAGTAACCACAAAATATTTTTATGGTTGGGCAGTCACCACAACATGAGGAATTATATTAAAGGGTTATAGCATTTGAAAGTTTGATTGCCACTGGTTTAGAAGGATTAGGGGGGTGTGGTCTTGTTTGTCAAAGTGTGTCACTTAGGGTGGGCTTTGAGGTTTCAAAAACTCATTTTAGGCCCAGGAAGTCTTTCTCTATCTTTTTCTCTCTCTGTCTGTGGGTCATGATATAGCTCTTGACTACGTCACCACTACCATGCCTGCCGTGTCTGTCACCATGCTGCCTGCCATGATAATAACGAACTAAGCTTCTGAAACTGTAAGTAAGTCCCCAGTTAAATACTTTCCTTTATAGGAGTTGCTTTGGTCATGGTGTCTTTTCACACTAATAGACCATTGACTAAGGCAATGGAGAATTTGTGTTAATTCTCTTTTTGGAATAATGTCTCTTAGTGTTGACAGTAATAGTGTCTCTGAGTGTTGACACTAAGTAGACAGGAATAAAGCAGGTAAGATCAGACCATTTTTTTGTTTTGTTTTGTTTTGTTTTTCGAGACAGGGTTTCTCTGTGTAGTCCTGGCTGTTCTGGAACTCACTCTGTAGACCAGGCTGGCCTCGAACTCAGAAATCCGCCTGCCTCTGCCTCCCAAGTGCTGGGATTACAGGCATGCACCACCACGCCTGGCCAGATCATTTTTTTAAAAAATAAAATAAAGAAAAGTTGTAGCTCTTTTAGATTAAAAGTGGCTTAGGTTCTCAACTTTCTTAGGCAGGAGACAGTCTTAGAAGAGTAAGTGTAGGATACCCCTTGGTCTCTGTGAAAAAACTCATCATTAGTGGTTAATGATTAGGTAAATATAGAGATTGAGAGGTGTTTAGAAGTACTTAAATATACTTGACATTTTTACCATATCCAATTGTATGATTAGTGAGTTTTCTCATTGAAGAAGTGCAGATTTTTCTGAGTGTTGGTGAACCTGTGTGATAAATGTCATGTAATGTGAGCTGTGCATGAGACAGTGACAGTTGGTCCATATATTACTACAAAATTGGTTCAATACTAAGGAGAACAAACAAACAATCACTCAGCGCCATAGCTTGCGTGTTTGAGATAGACACAAGTATCTTAGAATGGTGATTGGAAGGGCCTTGCCATCAGATAGAGACATAGCAGCAGCCTGGATACTGAGCACATTTATTATAAATAGGATAAAGGAGGAGGCAGGTTAGGTCATCTTGGTGGGTGAGAACAGTCTCAGGGAAGTTTGGTCATGAAGTCATAGGGCTAAGGAAGATCAGTGGATGTTTTTATAAGTACTGTCTTTAGCTACAAGTAACCAATTCTTAGCACCCATACTTGAACCAGGGAAAAGTTTTGTTGTTCCTCTGAGCCTGACCCAGAGAAGGCCTTGCCATACCCACTGGTCTAGAGCACTGGCATCCTTGACATGGCCACACTTGTGCTATGAATGCTTATTCATAGCATGGCACACTTGTTCTCCACAATATGGGTTCTTACTGTGCATATTTTGAGGCATGACTTCTGACTCATGTGTTATGTAAAAATTCTAGGAATGCTTAGCTGCTGTGTTCCTGGGCTCTTCTGGTATCTGTAGGATGCTTAGGATAACTTAAGCCAAAGCCGCTAGAACACTTTGTTTCTAGTCAGGAAACAATTCTCTATGTGAGCCATGATATGAATAAGATTGCAGAGTGCTTTCCTCCTCTTTCTCCTACTTTTCTTCCTCCCCTCCCCTTCCTCCTCCTCTTCCTCTTCTTCCTCTCCCCTTTTCATTTCTACTTTCTTCAAATTATTTTTAATGCAACATACAAATAACAGATTTCGTCACTGTATCTTCATACATATGTATACATACATATACATATGTGTCCTTACTCTCGGTTCCTTTCTCCCACTTTCTTTCTCTTTTGTGCTTTATTCTCCATTCTGGCTGGCCCTTCTTTCCTTCTGCTTTCCTATTGCATGTTGCATGCACTCTACATTCTCTATTTCCCAGTTCCCTTCTTATAATCCCTCTATTGTGTCTTGCCTCTCCCTGCTCTATCTTGTCTCTTCCAGTGAAAAAATGTGGGGAGAGAGAGGCTCGGACTGAATACTGCCCCAATTATAGCTGTCCAATGAACGGAACCAACCCTGTAGTTCAAAATGGAATTCTACTTGCAAGTAAAAATGGCAAAACTCCTTTTCTTGCTCAGGTCTGCTTTGCTTTCAAAGCTAAATACCTGCATGGCATAATCCAAATAGACATGTCCTTAAAAATCGAGAACTAAATCAGAAAGCATGAGTCATTGCACTTTGCCTTCCTAAGTTCCACTCACGCTCCTCAAGAGGAGTCATGTTTGAATGGTAACTTTTAATCTTGTAGACATCAGAGAGCAGCCCAGGAAGAGAGATTCCTGGCTCCACGAAGTATCATGGGGAGGTGGGTTGCAAGTCTAAGTTGTGAGCACAGGCACCATGGACCACAAGTCCCCTACCCTCATAGCATAGACAGGAAACTTCCTCTCCTCCCCTCAGTTGTTCTATCTCATTCATAGTCGCCCACCACATACAGTCTAGAAAAATAATCTCTGGGATAAAGAAATCTGACTGGCTCTACACACTGGGACGCTAGACTCTGAGATGTGCAGATAAGAGGCTAAAACCCCGAGTTTCCTTGATTATCTGTCTATTAAACAGTGTTATGCCAATTCCTTCTGATTGTGCTCAGGAGTACCAGAAGCTGTATGCCATATCAGAATTTATATACCACCATGGAAGGAGGTCAAAGGGTTTTGGTCTGGGAAACAAAGGCATCTCGAGCGGAATTCATGTAAGTGACCTAGCTGCTGACTGCTGGAGTCTTCTAATGATTATTCTACTTTGACCTTCAATGGTCTACAAACCTGCCTCTCCCCATTCAACAACTTTAATTAGCTTCCTAGTGCTTAACCCTTAAAGATAAATGGGCAAAGTTCAAAACATATTTTGATCTATTGTCATGAGAGGTAGGTTTTGTAGGTGAATTATTTAAATATCCTAACTAATGTCTTGTCTTCCATTCGGGTTGGCCCGTAAGGTACGTCTCAGACTTCTACTCTGATTCTGGCCTTGCCCATGTGACTTGAATCACCCAGCGGGATAGTAGTTACCTGCATGTAAGTAGAAGCCTGAAGTACCTCTGTGTGTTTCCACTGCCACTTACATGAAATGTTGGAGTCTAGCTCATGCTTTGCAGCAGCTCCATACTTTCACATGTACTGACAGGCATCTATCGAGACATTATTTGTGTTCCTACTTAACAGGCTTCTAGTGCCAGGACATGACGTAGCATTGTCTCATCAGGAAGTTAAGGTTCATAAAGAATGCTACATCCCAGTCCCTACTCCTTTCCCTGACTTCTGCCTGGGAATCCTAGAGCCTGGCTGCAAAATCATGCTGTGTACTTCCCACAACCTCAGTATATTAGTTTGCTTCTGTGCTGTTGCAATGAAACACTGACCTCAGTATCTTGGGGAGGAGTTTATTTGGCTTAAAGGTTCCAGGCCACCATCAAGGGAGGGCAGGTCTGGAGCTCCATTCGGAACCTGGAGGCAGGAATGGAAGCAGATGTGGTGGAGGAATCCTGCATAATAATGGATTTAATAGTAAAAGTGTAAACTCCAGTGTGAAGCCTCACAGTGTCAGAATGACTTCTATACAGAAGTTCATGGAGCTATATAGACTCTGAGTCTGGGTAATTTTGGTGCATGATATATTTTTATTTGCAAGTCATTTATAAATAAATTTTAAATTAGAGAACAAAACAAAGAGGTTACTTTTGTTTGTTTCTGCCACTTGGGCTCAGATTTTCTTCAGAGACTCACCTATGCTGTCTGTCTCTGGTTCTAGGACCTGGATTGTCTCTAGAGTGCCTGTCATGTTGTTGCCCCCTTTCTGTCTGTTCATGGCATTAGTAACTCTTCTAATGAACACCATGGTCCCCAGAGGCCTGTTTCTGAGTCCTCTTGAACCACCTACCACTCCTGAATCCTACTGTAAACATTTGTCGCTGGCCAAACCTTCCAACTGAGCACAGTTTATGACTGAGGCCAGTTGGCTCAGTGAAAACACTGCCTTCTGTGAGGAAAGACATTAAATCTGTACCATAGAGTGGGTGAGTCACCCCTGCCTTCTTGCCCATTTCTGTCCCACCATGCTTGAAGTATAAGAACATCTGTTTATCCATGCAATCCAGCTGTGTACAGGAGTGGCATCTTGAGTCATGCCTCAGACATAACTAGACACCATGGCTTGAAGTCAACAGAAGCAGAATGCTAGGCAACCTTTGCTAGCCACAGGTTTCACTCTCAGAGTCCTGCTCCTGCTCCATAACTCCCTCCTTATGTATAAGGCGTGGTGGTCATTTCTTCTGTGCAATTAGGACAAAGTCCTGGGATGTCAAGTGGACCCAGGACTTGATAGGGGGGAGGTAGGAGAATTGGAGATGTATGTAAGATCACCTACCATGCCACACCCAGCCTGTTCCTTTTTCTGTATCTTTTAGCCACAGACAGCTCTTTCTGTTCCCAATCTCATTTCAGGCAAGAATACTTGCATTCAGGGCACACTTGTTTCCTCTTTCAGAGATCCTCACAACTCTAGTCTTACCCTCCGGTTGAGATAGGAATTATTCTCCCTATTCGAAAAGAATCGTCTCTGGAAGGTTCAAACCCCTTAGTCTGTTTCTCACTGATTCCGAGATGGGCTCCTCTAAGTAGAGTCTTATGATTGGCACCTCTACTGGCCATTTTCTTTCCCCTCAAACATTGAAGCATTGCCATCTTCTTTCTCCCAAACTCAAGCAATGCTATTAGCTCCCTGTGGACTGCGGGAGAGAAGGTAGGGTGGTCTTTCAGGTATGTTTTGTGTCATAGTTCATACTATCTCCTGCTCATATTCAAACAGCATACTCTGCCAGGTGCTCTTGCCTGTTGAATAATCCCAGAGTTGACATTGTAGCATCTAAATGGGTTCAGAGGAAGGATTTCATTCCTTAGTAGCCCTTTGCTCACATTCAGAGAGATGTTTCCCTCTTTTTGATGCTGATAGAACTTAAGGTCTCCGTGGAAGGTGAAGTCTAAGAAATAAGTAATTATGGCACTGAGCTTGCCCTCTAGGGCAAACAGAACCGAGGTAAATGTAGGAATAATTTGGGTGAAATAACATCATTTCTGGGAAAGGCAGGCCCTGCTTTGGGGAGATACTGCCTATCACTGAATTTCACAGATTACTGCTTAGATTTTATGACAGTACAAATGGACATTCACTCAGTAGACAGGACAGAGTCAAGTTCAGTTTGTCTGGCCAGTGTATCTTGTTCTCTCAAACACAAAGGTGCTGGATGAGCTTCTGCAGTGAGGACTCTGCAGGCCAGAACAATTGTGATCAGATCAAATTCCATAGTAGAGGAAGTGTGAGAATGAAGATTCCCTGTTTTTAATAGCTGAGTGATTTAAGGCAAAAAGTCCCAATGCTGGATCCCAGAGTGTGAAGGAATAAGCAAAGGGATTGACCTGGATAATTTGTGGTGTCCCTTTCAAGTCTCAATGTATGTAATTTTGAAACTTCTCTGGGCTGGAGATTCCATAGGATTTATCTCCTGAGCTCTAACTGGAGCTAAGTCTAGCACTGTTTGGCCTCTTATGTGCCTATAGGAAGGGAAGCCAGAGTTTTACAGATGTTTACAGTGGCCTTCATATCTCAGTTTCTTCAAAGAGAATTGTGTGCATGTTTACAAGGCCATTTCAGTTTGTGTGTGTCTGTATGTGTTTATATGTATCTGTGTGTATGTATGTGTATATGGGTGTGAGTATATATGTATGTATGTATGTATGTATGTATGTGTGTGTGTGTTTATGTGTGTGTATATGTATGCACAAGAACCTGCTTTTTTCCACAGTAAAATTGAGTGCTGGCTTCAGAGGTCAAGGGAATGAAAAAAATTCATGTAAAGTCAGATTTTCTCTACAATTTATCTTGGTCACAGCCTCTTCTTTATAGATACTTATATTTCAGTAATGAAGCAAGCTAAAAATGTTACCCTGAACTTATTAATTAAAAATCTCAAATATATGTACATATATGTTTATATATACTTATATATAACACACACACACACATATATATATATTTATGTGAAAACATATGGTTTTCGAACATACGTGATTTTCATCAGGGCTCATCTGTTAGTAATTTAAAGCTCAGGCCATTTTCCATATTCCTATCAAAGGTTGTCTGCTGAAGATGAAAGCCTGGTGGATAACTGTAGAAGAGAAGCTTTCTGAAGTTATAAATAACCAAATGTCCACGGGAAGAATGACTTCATATATAGCAATGCAGTAATGATCACAGCTGAAAGAAGCCCAAAGCTAAAGGACTGCCTTAGGAGGCGATGACTGTGTCTTTGTTAATGGTAACATTTCTGGCTCCCCTCATCCACGAGTAGGAGGTAGATAGATGGAGCAATGAGTAGAATTCGGAAATTGTTGAACATAGGTGGGGCCCAGCACTCTCCTAGTAAATGGAAAGAAAGCCATGCTCGGTAGTGCTTGTTAATTTTCTTGGTATAAATACACATTCCAAGGTTGCTGTCATGTCACTCCTTAGATCCGGACTTCAGAAGAGATGCATGAAGTTGACACTTTCAATACGGCATCGATACTGACTTCCATCACCGACTGGAGACACTCTACTTTCTGCTTCTGGTCTGAGAATGGCGATTTTGGAGCTCAGCTGGTGACCATTCAGAGGAAAACAATGACAAAATGAAGGGGGATCTCGTGTTGAGGAATATTGGAACTCACTCATTAATTTCCTAGGGTAGTAGAAACAGATTACTACAAAATGTGTCTTTTAGAGCAGCAGAAATTTACTCCCTTACAGTTCTGTTTTTTGAATATCTGAAATCAAGGGATTGGGAGAATTGATTCCTTTTAAGATCTCCTAATATCTAGTGATATCTAGATAGCCTTGGCATTCATTATTAAAATCATACTACATCACCTCTGTCTTCACCCCATGCCACCTCCATGTGCCTACCTGTATTATTCCATCTTGTAAGGACACTAATATCAGGTTTAGGTCTAAGGTGATTTCATTCCCAGAGCCTTAGTTATTATACCCTCCAAATTTTCTTTCCAAAGTTGTGAGGTTCTAAGTTGCCATGCACTGTAAGACATCTGTGACTGAACTCTGTTCACACATACACAAAGAACAGGAAGGGTTACAGAGAGAGATAGGCAGGCCCAGAGCTGTCCACCTCAGCTCTCAAACCTTTCTCATGATGGTTCAAGCATCAGACAGCTTGAGACTTGTTTCTTGATTATGGCCACAGGTTCTCAGGGTCTGGAATGACTTTGTTGATCCTCTATTTAGTCACATTCTTTGTCTCCAAATCTAGAGAGTGAAGAGTGGAGTGCTGGGTCATTCTCTCCTATCACTTTCTAACCTTTGGAGACAATTTGAGTCAACATGGCCTCAGGGAATCCTGATCTTATTTAGTTTCATACAACTCTCTGAGCCGAGTAGGCCCTCATGAAACAGCAAAAGAATAAGGGAAGGGTAGAATTTTAGCCACATCCATTTCAGTTGCTTAGAATGGGTTTTCTCTGGCAGATAATCTTTTGCGTGCTCAAGTTTAAAATTTTTTCCGATCTGAAAAAATATATACCAGCACATTAGGTCAGTGGAAAATAGTGGCTTAGAATCAGTTGTCAAAGGATCCTCCCACCAATGAATACTCCTTTGGCTGTTTCATAGGAGCTATTGCTGTCTATGGAAACTTATGAGAGTCTTTCCCAGGCCTTGGTAAGGAAGCTTGCTTGGCAGGCGTGAGAGGACTTAGAGAGGTCACTTTTATGCCATGTCTTGTGGATAGCTTTGGTTCTATGTCTGGAGCTCATCTCATCCTTCAGTGGAAAGGTCAGTTTGCAAAGAATGAATCTGGACTCTATTTATGTGACTTAGGCATGCTCGTGTTTGGGGAATCACCAGGGCCCGGGGGATCTGCTATACTACTGAGATCTCTCTTTTCTGCCAACATTGTCTTTCCACCATCAACTATGTTTGAGACTGTTCACATTTATGGGAGTTCCTAACAGAGATCTTTCTTATTTGGTACAGCTCTATCTCACTCCCCCAGTGCGTTTCTGGTATGTGGTTATTTGGCTGGGTGAGTCCTGTGATCACAAGAAACAATGGGCACATAAAGCATCTCTCCTTTTTGAGGTAAGCACTGATGCATGCTCCACAGCTGAGAGATTCAAATCAGCTCTATCAATCTCACCATGCTGTATATCTGACACTCAAGGATGAAAAAGAAATTCCACATGAAATAGCCTGCGATTAAGAGGTTTGTTCTCATATGGCTAGAGACCAAAGGGAGGAGGCAAAGCTGGCCACTGATGTCAGTGCTTTTCTGTGACAATTTCACTGAGATTCGAGTTCATTCACTATTCATTGTGAGAGCCTAGAATGTGTGCAATGGGGGATATACATGGGATGTAACTTGGGGTTGCATAGGTTTCATATATGAGTTATGTAGAGTTGATACAATCAGGATGTTTGAAAACATATTAAGACTCAGCTATAAACAATTCTACTTGTATATATAGTCATGACTTTAGGGACTCCAATGGTACAATTCTGAGGAAGGAATTGATTTTTTTTTGACATGTGGTGAAATACTGCATGCCATCATGATTCAAATTAAATGATAATAAAATGAACCAACTGCCTCTATATTTTTTGTTTTGTTTTCTCAATATCATGATGGTTGTGTTTTAGGGATTAACTATGCACTTCAGCTTTTCTAGTCTGTTAGAACGCTGTGAGAATCTGTTAGAGAATCTTGGTGCTGCTCTTTTTCCTTACCTGACGTCACAAATAGAGTGCATGTGTTGCATGCATCTGTAATGCATGACTGGGCAGGACTGTGCAGGGCACAAAGGAGTAGATGGGAGGCACAGGGGTTGCAGAGGGAAACTGAACATAGTAACAATACCTTCTGAAATACCTTTGATACTCTCTAGTTGCAGGTGCGTTTATAGTTGAAAATCTTCTGTGCTTAGACAACTGTGGTGTCTCCACATCCTTCTCTCCACCATGATGGCTGCAACATCACAATGTAGTTTTATGCTGTGAATAACATTTACTAGAGTTAAAAAGGGAGTCTTCCTTTGTGGATTGAAGCAGAGTAGGGACAAGGGAAGGGGCAAAGCAGACTTAAGTGCCTTTGTGTCTGGTTCTCCTGTGGTCTCTATCTCAGTGTCCTTAAAGCCATTGGCTTGAGGTGCCCAGTAGAATAATGAGGTGGAGAAGTGTGTAGGTGATGGGAGGGGGAGGGAGGAAAGGAAGAAGGAAAAGGAGAGGGAGAGGGAGAGGGAAGGAGGGAAAGGAGGGGAAGGAGGAAGGGAGGGAGGGAGGAAGAGAGGAGGAAGGGAGAGAGGGAGGGAGAGAGAGATGGAGGGAGGGAGGGAGGAAAGGGAAGAAGGGAGGGAGGGAGGGAGGGAGGGAGAGAGAGAGAGAGAGAGAGAGAGAGAGAGAGAGAGAGAGAGAGAGAAACATTCTTTATCTAGTGGGAGTCCAAGTGGAGGAACAATGAAGAGAACTAGAAAAACATTGGAGACAGGTAAGGTATAACATTGTGCTGGTAAATGGAGCAACCCCTCTCCCCCCAAATCCGTGATTGATAGTGTTTGCTAATGGCACTGAGTAGTACTTCTTTTATAGAGTATCAGTGATACTGGTGGAGATGTGAAATAGAAGAAGGAAAGACAGAAAACCCAGGACTCATCAGCCTGGAGGGGGAGGAGGGCTTGGGGAAGCCTTTCATTCTGCAAGAGGCTCACAGTCAAAGTGAAGGTGTTACATGGTCATAGTCTCAGAGCTGAGAACACGAGGCAGAGACGACCGGCTTCAGGGAGGAGTGGAGCATGTTGGCCCTGAGCGAGTATACCCCCTGACTCTTCACCCCTTAGTCATGTCTTAGTCAGATTTATGCCACAAATATCTGATGAAACCACCAACTTGACGGGGAAAATGATGGATTTAGGCTCATAGCACATGGCTCTCTTGCCATCCATCATGTTTTGGGTTTGCTGCAGCACAACAATACATCATGGCAGGGGTATATGGCAAAGGGGCCTGCTCACTTAATGGTTGGGAAGCAGAGAGAAAGGAAGGATGCTACCACTAGGGATAAATATCCTAATATCCCATAAAGTACATGCCCTGAAGAGCTAACTTCTCACAAGGCCCCACCTCTTAAATTTTCTAGCACCTTCCAATAGCTTTACGGGCTAGGACTTTCGGGGGACAGTTACCCAAGCCACAGCGGTCATTTTCACCTCCACCATCAGGACCCTCGGAATATTTCAGGCAGTTACAGCTGTGGCTAGCTGTGAGAGATTCATCTCCCTTCCTGGAACAGGGATGGGGTCATTCTTTGATATGTCAAGATGCCATCTGTAGTGGTTTGAAGGTCACTGTTCCCCTATAGGCTCGGATTTTGCATGTGGTTCCCAGTGATGCTTGGGTACGCTTAAGAAGTATGCCCTTGGAGCTGGCTTTGTGAGTTTAAAGTGTCATGCCACTTTCTATTTAACAGGGATAGAATAAATGGCACCAGGAATGCCCACAACAAGGTGAAGCTTAGGAGAATGTACATTTAGGGGATTCAGCACTCTAGGGATACAGATTCAAGTACCAAAGAGAAAAAGGTACAATCTACAAAGACTGCCTCCCAGTGGACAGGTTCAAAGCCTCTGGGATTCTAAGCCTTAGTACACAGTGAATTTCCTTTTCCTGGGGATGCTTTCTGAATAAAGGAGAGATGGATACATGTGCCTGGATAGTCCTGGTGTAGACTATTGTGGACACAGGGGAATGGTCTAGGTGACCTTCTAGAGGTTTTGTACCTAATCTGTGATTCTGTAAGTAATGAGTTGACAGAAAATTGCATCCCGTATCTGGTCAGCCATCTGCTGTTTCCCCAACACTGACTGATAAAGGCATGGCTATGCGGGGGAAGGTGAGCTGTAATTAATTATCTGTGGCATTGATGAATTTCTTGTAGGCTATTCCCCTGCTAATCCAGTGATATAGCTGCATCCGTCCCCTCTCCCAGTGCTAATGGTCTATTTATGGACTCTGCTCCATAATTAAATGTTTCATTTGCAAGAAAATGATTCCTAGGAAAACCCAAGCTCTCTTTATGTGCCTGCAATCAGCGCATGCAGACATTACATAAGAGATCTCTCCATGTTGGTTGCTGCTTTTAGCTTTCTGGATAATCTAATGTATTATGTTTCCGGTGTATGTAAATTACTAAATGTAATATTCTTCAGTATGCCTGCTGACTGAAGCCAAATGTATTGTGGGCATAATTTTAATTATTTATATGCTATAAAAATGGAAGAAATCAGAATTACAGAAGCAGGGTTCTAAGAACTCCCTCTGGTTTTCTTTTGGGCAACAGTTTAATGAGATTAAAACTGTAATTGTTTTTCAACTCTTGCTTAATACTTGTTCTGGTCATCTTTTGTCAGCATGTAGCCATGCCCATGAAGGCATTTAGTGTCAGTCCAGAATGTCTGCCTTATTAGAAAAAAAAAAAAAAAAGCACATCTTAGATGGTAAGGTTCAAGACAGGGCTGCTGCTGGGAGAGCTCCGGGCACTTTTCTGAGCTCTGTCTTTTGTTCTTAATGTGTCCCCAGGAGACCTGAGTGCTTTTCCTTCTGAATCAAGAAGACTATAGTAGGTAGGCAAGACCCTGAAGCAGAACTGGCAAATAACAAAGTGTGTGTATGTGTGTGTATGTATTGTGTGTGCAGGTGTGTGTATGTGTGCATGTATGCATGTGTGTGCTTGCATGTGTGTGTGTGTACATATATGTGTGTGCCTGCATGTGTGTGTATGTATGTATGTATGTATGTGTGTGCATGTATGTTCATGTGTGTGTATGTGTGTATGTGTGTGCTTGAACGTGTGTATGTATGTGTGTGCTTGAACATGTGTATGTATGTGTGTGCATGTGTATTTATGTGTGTGTGCATGTGTGCTTATGTGTGTGTGTGTGTGCATATGTGTGTACCTCAAGTGCAGCAGCATGAAAACAGAATGAAACCCAGCTAGTTTTATTAACTAGCTAGAAATATTGGAGGGTGGTCTGGGTTCAATATAAAATGGAATTTGGGGATCTATCTGAGTCCACTTTCACAGAAACAGACAGTGACCTTATCAAAGTATCACATGGAATGAGACATGGACATTGGGGCTCCACTTTCGGGATTGTTACAGGCAAGACATTCTCACAGAGCCTTGGTTTTCTTGTCTGTGCAGTGGGGCAGGAGCTGTTGCTGGGTGGAGATGTTATGGGAAGGAAGAAAATGGTGTTGGGCAAATGAAAGCGAGTTACAAACCCAAGGTAAGGTGGAACCGGTTATTTCTTGTCATAACAGCCCTGTCCTGACCCATAAGCCATATTAGTGATTTGTTTTATAGCTGATGGAAAGAAGAAAAATGTTTTATCAGTGCTAATCTGGTTGCTTTGGGTGAGTAGTAGTATTCTTTAAGGTAGGAAAATTGGTCTTTCCTTTGGGACTACATAAAGGAATATTTGGATTCTAAAGAAAGGCTCTTTGGACCAGTTTACACCTGTTTCCTTTAATGATCTGTAACAAAGAACCAGCTTTAAAATTCTAATCCTTCCTGAACTGTTTAATAAAATATAATGACATGTATTATTAAAATCATAAAACAAAAAAACCTAGAAAGCCAGAGTCCCACAAGTGTTTTGTTATTTAGATTCAGATTTTACTACGTTCCTGCCTCTCTAGCTCCCAATGCTCCCCCATCTTCCCAGGCCTCCAGAAAGCAATCCTGAAAGGAGTTGACCAAGAGGGCTGCACAGAAGAGACCCCCACACGGAAGGGGGTCTTCTGACTTCACACCAGTCCCAACACGACTCATGCAAAATGTTGGGCCCAGTATAGCAAAATCTCAATAGAGCTAATAATTATTATTTAAAATGTGAACTAGATACTTTGGAATAGGACAAAATACATTACTCAACTCACTTTCATGGCTCAAATTCCAAAGGAAAGACACCTCCCCACTGAGCAAAGTCCCACCCCACAGCCCACACTCCCCCCTCCTTCCCTCAATGACCTCCCAACTGAAGGAACAGGGGATTCTTGGGGGCAAGGACCTAAGAGATTTTATTTCTGAGGCTACAGTAAGGCCCGGGCCTCTTATCATGCAGACATTAAATGCATCCATGCTATATAACATAGGAAATCACACACACACACACACACACACACACACACACACACACACACAGAGACAGAGAGAGAGAGAGAGAGAGAGAGAGAGAGAGAGAGAGAGAGAGAGAGAGAGAACCATGCACACACATCCTTGTGGGAAAACAGGGTGATTTCTTTCTGGCTGGAAATTCCTCTGCTCCCCATTTCCCTCGAAGATCTTTGTGGCTGCATTTCTACCTGTGTTCTTCCCCAAAGGAAAGGACATGGGCCCTTCCTCTTGGTGCTTACACAGGCTAGCCTGCAGAATGAAGGTTAGAGATTTTACTGAAGGTTCAAGAACTACAACGCAACAATAGAAGCAAACTAAAACTTAAATTTACCTTTTTTTTTTTTTTAAGAACTACTGCTCTACTCTATGCTTTGACTGTGTGCCATTTTCCCGGGGCCCTTTTCCCTCTAGGCATCATTTGGGTTTACCTTTCTTCTCTGAGTTCCACAGCAAGTTAGCAGCCCATCTGCCAAACACATGTGATAGCCCCAATTCTATTGCAGAAATCTCTCTCTCTCTCTCTCTCTCTCTCTCTCTCTCTCTCTCTCTCTCTCTCTGCTGGTGGGCAGAGAAGTGGTTCTGGATTTCCCATACTGTGTAGGATGCATGTATTTAAGGTCTGCAGGATAAGAGAGACCGAGGTTTGGGTGTAGCCTCAGAATCAAAATTTCTTAGTTTTTTTTTCCCCTCAGTCATCCCCTGTTCACTAAGTGGGAAGTAACATAGTGGGGGGAGGGGGTAGAGATGGTGGAAGGGGAGAGCTGTGGACTGTGGGGTGGGTGGGGCTTCTCTCAGTGGGGAGGTGACTTTTCTTTTGGAGTTTGAGCCATAAAATGAGTTGGAATTAGTGCTGAGTAACGTGTTTGGTCTTATTCTATAGTATATAGTTCACATTTTAAATAGCAATTATTAGCTCTATTGAGAATTTGCTGCACTGGGCCCAGCATTTTGCATTAGTCATCTTGGAACTGGTGTGATGTCAGAAGACCCCTTTCTGTGTGTGTGTGGGTCTCTTCTGTGCAGCTCGTTTTGTTTTTTTTAAAGATGCATTTATTTCATTTATATGAGTACACTGTAGCTGTCTTCAGACACACTAGAAGAGGGCATTAGATCCCATTACAGATGGTTGTGAGCCACCATGTGGTTGCTGGGAACTGAACTCAGGACCTCTGGAAGAGTAGTCAGTGCTCATAACCTCTGAGCCATCTCTCCAGCCCTCTGTGCAGCTCTTTTGATCAACCCCTTTTAAGATTGCTTTCTGGAGGCCCATGAAGATAGGTGAGAATCAGGGGGTCTAGAAAGGCAAGGACAGGGATCAGAGTGCCTAGCCCCCGTGGCTGACTCTCAGCGCAGAGGGAGGGGCTCATCTCTCAGCTGGCCACCCCTCTCTGCTGGCGAAGACAGCCCTGGTCTGCCCTTCTCCAGGAAAGAGGTGCCAGGTTCTCGTAAAGGTTCCTGCATTTGTACAGCTATTTTCGTATTCCAGGTCTCTTATTACTGTTGTGCATCTTTAAAAAACTAGTTCATCTGCCTTTCATGGTGGCCCATGCCTTTGATCCTCGCACTTGGGAGGCAGAGGCAGGTCTATCTCTGTGAGTTAGAGACCAGCTGGGTCTACAAAGTGAGTTCCAGGACAGCCAGGGCTGTTGCCCCGAGAAACCCTATCTCTAAAAAATCAAAACCAAAAAATATTGTTTTATCTGAGTCTCATTTCTCATCCATATACAGATATAAACCATAGACACCACTTTATAATGTCACTCTAAGTATTAAATGACAACATCTGGAAGATATGCCAACTAATGAAGATTTTAAAAAAGCACTAATATTGATAATGATAATAGTTAACAACAGTTAACTAGCACTGGAACACACATGGCTCATACTGAACACTGAGGTTATTTTAGATATATTATTTCCTTTAATGTTGACAGCTAAGAAGGATTTTCATCACCCCACTTTGTAGGTAAAGATCCTGAGGCTCAAAGACATAAAGTATTTGCTCATGGCACATTTCCAGTAAATGATGTAGTCAGGTTATACTTAAGCCTGCTTCACCCCCAAAGCACTTAAAACAAAGCCTTTAGTTTATTATTTATTAAAGTGCATGTACCTGTAAGTACCCATGGGGACCAAAAGAGGGCGCAAGAACCCCCGGAGCTGTGGTTACAGGCCGCTGTGAGCTATCTAGTGTGGGCGCTGGAAATGTAGCTCTAGTCCTCTGCAAGAACAGTTAAAGGCTAAGCCATCTTTTCAGCTGTAGAGCACTCTTCATTAGGACAATATTCTTGCCATTTAAAAGAGTATTATAATTGTGACTGTAAGTTGTTACTATAAATATTACAAATAAGGAAAGTGAGTTCAGCTAGGTGAATAAAGTTGAGACTGAAAGGCACTGGCTTCCTGTGGAGTCAGTCGGTTGTGTGGCTGGAGCTGGGTGGCTGAAATGGCCCCAGACTTGGCTGACTGCACCAGCAGCCATGCCTTCTGTGTGATGGATGTGAATGGGAACGGGTTTATGACCTCTGCTGTCCCCTGGAGGAGCCAAGCTCTCTACAGTGAGCCTGAGCTCCGAGATTAGACAGCAGACTTGCTGGAGCCCAGAACCCATCCACACCCAGTCTTGATTTACATGGGAAGATT
The DNA here is from genome assembly GCA_964023405.1 of Apodemus agrarius. NCBI lineage: Eukaryota > Metazoa > Chordata > Mammalia > Rodentia > Muridae > Apodemus > Apodemus agrarius. The sequence goes on from OZ030016.1 coordinate 89,731,088, forward strand.
TCCACACTGTTGGCATTCAAAAGGGAAATAGCAAATTTTGGATGTTTGCTTATTTCCATCAGTAGTCAGTAATTTTAGCTGGGAAGGGTGGAGGCTGATTAATTATACAGCAGGTCATTAAAACAAACTATCCCTTTGAAGCCCAAAGTAGCAAGTGGGGAACTGTTTCTCAATATTGGTGGGATATTGGGTGGACGCCAACTTCTTCCTTTGTTGCAAATGGACTCTTCCTACTTAAGAGTTACACCTATCCACCCAGTTGAGACAAACTTGTGGAAAGGTGGGAGAATGGGAGCTGTGGGGGATACATTGTTGCTAAAACATATCACAAGGGGATAAATCCCTGGCTAAGGCTGGGCTAAGTACATATCCTAGCATAGGGATAGGGGATGGGGCACTCGCTGGACAGCCAGCACCTTCAGTGCAGTGAGCCATATTAATCCAGGGAGGCTGGCAGCCAGAGCTGGCTGAGAATCCTGTAGCTATCAGTGTGTCCACCTCAGAAAGACACCTTAGGCCAAGGAAAACGCTTGTTAAATGCAGTCTGTGTAGCACTCAGCCAGTAACTCATTTAAGATTTAATGTTTCTTTTTAAACAGAGCACAGAGGCTTAGAAGGCGGTTACTGCCAAGAGGTGACCCTTATCCGATGCCATATTCATTTTAGCTTTTGGCATCTAAAAGGTACTCAATAAATGTCTATTCAATTTCAGTCTTTTTTTTTTTTGTGGTTTAAAAAAAAAAAAGTTTGGAAATACCCCAGTCATCATCTCCTAGATGGTTTAGAGTTTGGATGAGGCAAAGTGTTGAAATAGAGGGTTACTAAAGACTGATTATTTCAAATTAAACAAATCATAAACATGTATTGGTCAGGCATTGAGCAAAGGTAGAAGATTCATCACTGAGCCAGTAGAAGGCCGGACGGGAGCCACCCCAGGGGGAGGTGTGAAAGCAGAACATAGCAGCCTCTTCCTGGGAACCTTGAGAGGGATCTGGGAGGAGGGCGACTTTGATAGATGTGGGCACAATGCAGAGTTTTTTGGTTTGAGCAATGACAGGAGAAAAGGCTTCAATTTATCAGTCTCTGCTGGCAAATATGCACTGTGCTAGAATTTCTAGTATATATTGCCAAGTTGCATTTTATTCGTCTCTTGTTCTATTGTGTGTGTGTGTGTGTGTGTGTGTGCGCGCGCGTGCTTGTGTCAAAACCACAAGCTTGCATATGTTAACCAGCCACCGTGCTACTGAGTTATATCCCTAGCCCAACAAAATTAATTTTGAGAAAAGTCCCCCCAAAATAAATAATCATATGAATTACACACTGGGTCTAGGTCAAAGATTAAAAACAACAACAACAACAACAACAACAACAACAAAAACCTCTCATTGATTATGAAGCCAAAAATGTGAAAAACTGATTCAGAAAAGAATTTGATCAAAACATAAATAGAGGGAATATAAAAGATTTTGACACAGAATTTGTTAATGCTCTAGAACAATAAAGCATTAAATGTTTAGGGCTAATCTATAATTTCTGTTTTATTTTTAGAACATTTTAAGATTTATTCTTTGACAATTTCCTATTTATATGCAATGTATTTTTTTAATATCCTGAGGTCGTCCTTCCAACTGTTGAGGGATATCCACCAGCGGAGACTGCTCAGATATGGGTTTAAGCCAATAGGATGTTTTTTATTAGCCAGTTTACAACTACACTGAATGTTCAGGATCCCCATTGTTGTCCTGAGTTTTTCTCAGGGTGAGCTTTTAAGCACAAAACCACATCCTGTGCTGACATGATTCTGTTTGCAAGAACAGTTAGCCAGAAGCAAAGCTACAGATGCCAAAAGGCAAGGCTAGTACATTTGTGGACTTTCCCAGAACTATGGATGCTGACGGATTAGGCCTTTGTTCTCATTTTGGCAGGTGGCACTGTTTACGTGCTGGGTTCCAAGGCTTAAATAGGACGTGCATCATGGTGTCAGTTGTATTAAGGGCCTACTAAGGTCTGTAACTCTGTTACACAGCCCCACCTGGACCTTCCTAACATATCTCTGCCCCATATTCATGTCTTCATGTCACTGTGTTCTTGTTCTTCCTCTTCCTCTTGTTCTCTTTCTTCTTCTTCTTCTTCTTCTTCTTCTTCTTCTTCTTCTTCTTCTTCTTCCTCCTCCTCCTCCTCCTCCTCCTCCTCCTCCTCCTCCTCCTCCTTCTCTCCTCCTCTTCCTCTTCCTCCTGCTGCTGCTGCTTTTCCTCTTCTCCTCTATTGGAGCCATCTATTAGAACATGGGCAACCAGTCGCCACATTTTTACAGGAACCGCCTGGTCCCCCCTGTTTTCTCAGCAGCAACCAACAGAAAAAGTACCTCATTGGCTATGGGTAGGGCCTCATGAATTCCTGCTCCATCCACACTGGAATGTTGACCATCTTGAGCTCATGTAGGCAAGCCACAGCTGCTATGAATTCTTTTTTTTTTATTGGATATATTCTCTATTTACAATTCATTTCCCTTTTTCTGGTTCCCCATCCCCAAAGGTCCCACATGCCCTTTTCCCTCCCCCTGCTCCCTCATCCACCCCCTCCCACCTCACTGTTCTTGTACTCCCCCACAATGATGTTTTGGTCCATTCTAGCACCAGTGTCCATTCCTTTCTTCTTGTGAGACATCACTTGATATGTGATTTATGTCTTTGGTGTTCCAAGCTTCTAGGCTAATATCCACTTATCAGTGACTGTATACCATGGGTATTCTTTTGAGACTGGGTCACCTCACTTAGTATGACGTTCTCCAGCTCCATCCATTTCTCTAAGAATTTCATGAATTCATTGTTTCTAATGGCTGAATAGTACTCCATTGTGTATATATACCACATTTTTTTGTATCCATTCCTCTGTTGAGGGACATCTGGGTTCTTTCCAGCTTCTGGCTATTATATATAAGGCTGCTATGAACATAGTGGAGCATGTATCCTTATTGCATGCTGGTGAATCTTCTGGGTATATTCCCAGGAGTGGTATGGCTGGGTCCTCCGGAAGTATCACATCCAGTTTTCTGAGGAACCGCCATACTGATTTCCAGAGTGGTTGTACCAGCTTGCATTCCCACCAGCAGTGGAGGAGTGTTCCTCTTTCTCCACATCCTCGCCAACACCTGATGTCTTCTGAGTTTTTAATCTTAGCCATTCTGACTGGTGTGAGGTGAAATCTCAGGGTTGTTTTAATTTGCATTTCCCTAATGACTAGTGATGTTGAACATTTTTAAGGTGTTTCTCAGCCATCCGAATTTCTTCAGGTGAAAAGTCTCTGTTTAGCTCTGTACCCCATTTTTGCATAGGGTTATTTGGTTTTCTGGGGTCTAACCTCTTGAGTTCTTTGTATACATTGGAGATTAGCCCTCTGTCTGATGTGGGGTTGGTGAAGATTTTTTCCCAATTTGTTGGTTGCCGATTTATCCTTTTGACAGTGTCTTTTGCCTTACAGAAACTTTGTAATTTTATGAGGTCCCATTTGTCTATTCTTGCTCTTAGAGCATAAGCAATTGGTGTTCTGTTCAGGAATTTTTCCCCTGAGCCAATGTCCTCAAAGGTCTTCCCCAGTTTCTTTTCTATTAGTTTTAGTGTGTCTGGTTTTATGTGGAGGTCCTTGATCCACTTGGAGTTGAGCTTAGTGCAAGGAGATAAGAGTGGATCAATTCTCATTCTTCTGCATGTTGACCTCCAGTTGAGCCGCTGCTATGAATTCTTAAGTGTATGGCGCTGTCATGTCCAAAGACTGCATTTCACAGCATTCTTTCCTATCCCAGTACTCTTTCCCTATTTCTATTCTTTCTTCTATAATGTCCCCAGAGCTTTGTAAAGATCCATAAAAATATCTCATTTAGTGTTGAACGCTCAACAGTCATTTCAACACTTTGGCCAGTCATGAGTTTTTATTAACTGAATTTCAACTGCAAAAAACTTCCCTAACAAGGATTAGAAACAGGACTAATAATATATAGGCATACAGATGAATGTTTAGAAAGTAGTTCAACACCATATTCATTTAGCAGGACAACAGTTAAGTAGGTTCCCTGTGAGGTTATATGACCACCCCAGCCATGGGTTTTTACCAGGTTTACAGTACTAGGCATAACTTTCCTCTCATAGAATAAACCTCAAATTAGAAAGCTGTTCAGCAGTGACCTGCATAGCATCTGCCAGCTGTATAGAAGATACTATCAGGGAGGAAGTGTCCAGGTGAGTTCCAGTCTGTTTCTCTATGTCTTGCAAAGTATGTTGTGTTTACAGCAACAGGATCTTCTCATCTAGGTATGGTTGACAGCCAAGAGTAATGGCGATGCCTCTGTCAGTTGGGGACTGTCTCTGGGGCCTCCTTGCCTACCCAATATCACTAAATAGCATTTCATGTCATGCCCAGCAATGAGAGTTTTTTCTTAATAACTCAAGTCTTTTGGGAGAAATATTGCTTCTCCACATAAGGTACTTCAACTTAAACTCCACGTTCTTATCCTTCTTTCTAAAAAAAAAGTTATTTAATTTAATTAGTTTACTAATTACTGCATAGAACTTCATTTTCTTCCAGAAAGACCAGACAGAGAACATTTGTAATTATATTGGAGAAAAAAATAATTATTTGCAGTTGGCCAATTTTATATGTTAGACCCTAATTTTAATGAACTTGAGCTTGAACTGATGATGACTTGTAGATTGATATATATAGCAAGGTGATCCCAAGGTAGGCTTTTATGTGCTAATACCTGATTTGATAATGTTTGTGCTTTATCAGAAGTGATATGGTATGTAGCATGGTAAGGAAGATGGTGGGAAGGACTGAGTTGACAAAATAGAGAAAGGAAGCCATGCTGGGAGGGTTTCATCCTGGTTCAGGTAGAGACGCTGAAGAAAGTGAACTTATAAAGGTAAAGGGTTTACAGGGAACATGATGACTATGAGACTGCACTAAGTTCATTTCATGTGGGCTGAGAGGGATTTTATAGATGTTTCCAGAGCATCAGCTCTGTGTCACACTCTATGATGGACAATAGAAGGGAAGGGCAGAGTAAGATGTCACCATTGTCCTTCAGGATCTTGCAGAGACAATTTTTATTTTTTATTCCACGAGGAAATATCAGAGGATAAAAATTTTCAAGAAACAGAGGGGCTGAAGGTTGCATCAGGGAAAGAGTCCAGAGACATCTCGAAAGCCAAGAAAGTTGTTGGAGACAGGTTCTCCAGTGTCGGCTGGATATCAGAACACCTGACTAATTTCAAAAACCCTAAAACCATCTTTTTTCATTCAGAGAGTCCCATTTAACAGGTCTGGGTGTGATCTGATCCTATTGAATTATCTAATCTCCCTGGGTGATTCCAATGTGCAGAACAGTACATGTGTGGGGTAGCAGAAAGATGACTGGCAAAGAACTGTTAACTGGACTGGAGGGTAGTTGGGGAAGAAATTACTCCTTAGAAGTTATGTTTATGTGTACTGGTTGGGTTTGTGTGTCAACTTGACACAGGCTGGAGTTGTCACAGAGAGAGGAATTTCAGTTGGGGAAATGCCTCCATGGGATCCAGCTGTGGGGCATTTTCTTGATTGGTAATCAAGGGGGAGAGCCCATTGTAGGTGGTGCCATCCCTGGGCTGGTAGTCCTAGGCTCTATAAGAAAACAAGCTGAACAAGGCAGAGAAAGCAAGACAGTAAGAAACATCTTTATATGGCCTCTGCATCAGCTTCTGTTTCCTGACCTCCTAGAGTTCTAGTTCTGACTTCCTTTGGTGATCAACAGCGATGTAAAAGGTGTAAGCTGAATAAGCCCTTTCCTCCCCGACTTGCTTCTTGGTTATGATGTTTATACAGAAATAGAAACCCTGACTAAGACATTATGACATGCAGAAAGCTGAGAAGAGTGGCTGGCTGGCCACAGCTGGTGGCCTCCATAGTAAGCCTAGTCTTGGAGCATACACCATTCTGTGCATTTTCTCCACTGGGTAATTTGGAGAATATATGTTATTAAGGACACAAAACAAGAACAACGAATTTCCATTATCTATTCCCAGTCTTGAATTTGTAATGTGATCTCAGTTTCTCTATATGTAGCATAAACTATTGAATTGGAAGAGTTTTGCTGTTGATAGGATATTTATTCCTTGAAATTTCATGTGTTGACGTCAATGTATTGGAGTTAGGAAAGTCTTTGGGAGGTGATAAAGCTGTGCAAACTCTGTTCTCATGAAATTACAGATGGTCCTTGATTGACAAGAGTTTGCATCTGGACAAACCTATTATATCAGTCTGTCAATCTGCCTATCTATCTATCTATCTATCTATCTATCTATCTATCTATCTATCTATCTAATTTCTCCTGAGCTTAACTGAGTGAGCATCCCAGCTTACTGCACAGTAAATGGTATATTATAGGCCATCTACCCTCATGACATTGTACTTACCAGCTCTGTGGCATGCCCAGAATCCTGAGAGAATACTTATGGCCTAAGGAAATGTCAAACTCAAATTTCCAAGAATGATTTGTATTAAATGCGTATTGCTTTTGCTCCATGATGACATGAAAAAAAATCATTATATTAGATTATTTTAACTTAACGACTATCTTTGTAAACTTATAAAAGAGGGCAAGGAAGCCCCTTAAACCTTATGAGGAAACAGAAGACACTATGAAAGGAAGGACTCATGAAACACCAAACCTATTGGTGCTTTGACCTTGGACATCCCAGCCCCTCAAACAGTGAATAATGAACATCCATTGTCTACAATGGCCTAAGGTATTTTGCTACAGCACCTACAAAGATCAAGATGATACATATATTCCATTTATTTTAAGAATTGCCAAATTCTGGCTAAGGTATGATGTTGCCCAATGTAATCTCATCACTCAGGAGGCTGAGGAAGGAGGACCATGACTTTGAGGCTAGCAAAGGTTATACAATGAAACTGTATTTAGAAAGGTAGAGGTGAGAAAGAAGAAACATTTCTGATCTTGGCTCAAAGCAACCACTCATGTCCTTTGTCTATAGGGCACTTTCTCGTTATTAAAAAAAATCCTTTTGTCAAAAGTAAAGTTTCCATGTATAGTTAGACTTGCTTCTACACCTTTCATTCTGTATTAGTTACTTATCCTAATATTAACATTATATTGTTTGTCTATAGATGTGTATTGTATTTTAAGACATTCTAAGACTAAATCATCCTCAATTACCTTTCCAATTTGGGATTTTCTGACATTTTTTTCAGAATGACTTTAATGAAATTTTCTATTAGATTTGTTAAAGAATTACAATTGGATTATTAGATAAATCAGATCTAGCCTCCTTCTGAGAGTAAGTTTGTTGTCAAAAAATAAAATTTATCAAAATTTATTCATTTTTGTTATTCAATAGCACCGAAGAGTTTCCATCACATAGGTTTTAATTCACATTAAAGCTTTGTTAGAAATTTAAAAACTGGTTTTGCTCTTGGAAAGGGATATTTTACCTTTCATACTATTCTACCTATATAGAAACTTGACTGTTTTTGTATTACAGAAGAATCTGATAAAGAGCACTCAGAAAAAGTGCTAAGACTTTGGAGAAAGAATAGGAAAGCTTCCGTAAAATCTAGAGGAGGTTGGGTCCCTCTGAGGAGGCTGACATTGTCAAGTGGTGTTATAGACAAATGGCAGGAGACAGAGCCTCTGTGTTTGCTGCTAACTGGAAACTACACACTTAAGCAAACAGCAAAAGTGTCCATCTCAGAATTCAGGGCCTCACGTGGAGCTGATACCTATGGCGTCATTTATAGTCAGTCTGATAAGAACAGGAAGCTGGCATGCAACCCTAGTGGGAGTGTGTGAGCTTTCTCTAAGGTTATAGAATTAGTGGAGAAAAGGAAGATAGATTTGCTTTTCCTGGAAGTGAAAATATTAGAGTAATCAGTAGACAGAAAATTCTCTTTCAAAAATTATTTCTATTGGAATTTTGTTGAGATGGTAATAGTTAGCCAAATGATTATAAATCCTCGATATGGGTGCAGTCTTGTCTCCCACTTTCTGCTCGGATCTCTCAGCCTTATTTGCTGCAGTAAACTTTCTTTAGGCACGAATGCCAGTGAGCAGCATGAAAGACCATACAACCAGTTTAGGCGGTTGGCCTTTCTCAGTGGCTTTCTGCCTGACTAGGCTCTTGCTATAGCGAAATAGTACTTGACTTGGCCATGATGCTGACACCAATATCATTTCATATATGAAAACAATCTATCCTATACTAGGTTCTAAGAAAGAGTCAGTGAACTGCCAAGTAAACCAAGTGCTCCTGTTGTACCATCTAAGTTTTTTTGCTTTGAATAAGAGAGGAATGTGGTTATGGAAGCTTGAGGTCATCTCTTGGTCCTTTAAGGAGAACAGACATACAATTCATATGTTTGATAGAAAGGCTTTTGAAATAATGAAATTAGAAATTTAAATTCTAGAGGAGTTTTTTTTAATCTGATTGCCCAATGGAATAAAGAACACTGGGTTAGATTTATATTTAACTAGGCAGTGGGTAAATGTTATTCATATTTATTTGCTAATTGTGGAAGCACTCTACTCTTTCTAAGACAGATAACACACACATGATGGATTTCACTGGTCAGCTTGGAGAGAGAAATGCCTGAGGAAGTGTTCCTGGGAGTATGCTCTAGAGCTCCCATACATAAACAAGATTCCACTTCCTTTGCAATCTCCGAGAACTTAGTTTCTCTCCTACACCTATCTTCTATATCCAGTCACTGCCAGATAAGTCAGAAAAATTAACCTAAGGTGTTTATGTGTTTGGTTTAGGGTTTTTTTTTTTTTTTTTTTTTTTTGGCGGGGGGAAGGGGCAGCATTTTCCTCTTTGCAGGATCTCATATTGTTTTTTTGTTTGTTTGTTTGTTTTGTGTTTTGTTTTGTTTTGTCTCAACATGGCCTCTAGCTCTATCACTCCATCTGCTCTGGGTATAGTCTTTTAAAAAAGAACCCACATACCATTTCATCATATCCTCTGTTTTTATGTAGCTAATCATACTTCCCTGTGTGCAGAAACTGGCCAGCCTCTCTAGAGCTTTGGTTTGTCATTGTGTGAGCTTTCCCAGGTTAGTCATCCTCTCCTATGAAGCACCCCTGAGTGCTTCAGAGTGATTCTTTCAGATCCTTGCTCGAGAACCATTTTCTGGGCAGTGGTAGCTGCAGAGAACCATCATCGTTGATGAAAGATGAGATTCTGTGAACTGTAAATACTTAGCCATACATAGGACAATCTGGGTATGAACAGTCTCTGTTCCCCAACATTCTTCAGAGTCTAAGCATACTTGGGGAGAAAGATATGGGGACATTTTTTTATTGACTCTCAATATCTGCACAGAGAACCCTGAGACTGGCTAGCTCATTCCTCTAAGCTTTAACCTGGGTGGTGGGGAAGAGGCTTTGCTCTTTTCCCATGGATCTAGCCTGTAGTCATGGACATGGTCATCTTATGTATGTCAAGAGCACACATTCACTCAGGCCTTTATACACCCGGGGCTTCTTCTACTTCCCTAAAGAAATACATTACGTATATTATAAAAACATCACAATGAAGCCCATTACTAATCATAATTAACACATTCTAATTAAAACATTTTTAAAAGGAGCAATGTATTGGTTGATTGGTTTTAGTGAAGACTACTAGAATTGCCTGACTTTGTAGAACAGAAAAGTTGCTTTAGGCCTGAGGTTTCTACAATGGAAAGTTCCAGAAAGATGCAGGAAGTTGCTCCAACTTATCAGTCTCTTTTTCAGCTCCAGGGGACTTTCTGCATTTGGACATGGGGCAGTTTGGCTGGCAGATGCCCCTCTAGCCTTCTACAGTAGCTGCCACAGTGAGAGGCCCATTGTAGGCTGGTGATGGAATTGAGTCGAGTAGGCCATTGAATCCCAGATTTCTAGTTTCATATCTGTACATTTAAAAAAAGAACTTACCATTTGTGCATACAGGACTTGTTCAGCAGCATAATCTCCTTGATTGCTCCATTTGAGAATATTTACATGTAATAATCCTGGCAGGAGTGAGTGAAAACAATGAGAAACCAGGAACATTTATAAAAATTGCTATAGGTTGGAATCAAAGTAGTAACAACAATGATATAAGGTATCTCTAGTATTTTAGGCGATTTATGCACCTTTCCTTTAATTCATATAATATTGTTAACAGATGTTTTGTTACCATTTTACAAATGAGAAAATGGAGCCAAGAGTGATCCCTCTGTGGATTAAAAATGAGCTAAGTGGGCCTAGAGAGAGGGCTCAGAAGTTAAGAGCACTGGTTGTTCTTTCCGAGGACCAGGGCTTGATTTCCAGTACACACATGGGGGCTCACAATTGTCTGTAACTCCAGTTTCATGGAGTCTGATACCTTCTTCTGGTCTTCAATGTCACCAGGGTACACATAGTATACAGACATGCATGCAGGGAAAATTCACACACATAAAATGATAAATGTGTTAAGCACAATTGAATAAGTATTTTAGTTTATCCAACATGCCATGTCTCAAGCATCTTTCTGTGGTTTGAGGGATTTTTTTTTTTTATTTTTGCTTTGTCATTAAAGATTTAAAGATTTGACTGAGGGGTAATATGAAGGCCAAATGGTAGCCTTGTGTCCATAGCCAAATGGCACACAACTAAAAGAATCAACTGATCGTCATAGCCAATAATAAAAATGTGTATGTAGGTCCTGGGGTCTGTAATGTGCTCTAGCTTCCCAGCCAGACTTTTCCGAAACCAGACTCTGCCTTGACCTGAGTTAATCACTCTGTAGTTATCCACACAACTGCATTTCTGCTGTTGGAGTTGCAAGGATGCATGTCGAAGCTGCCAGAGAACACAGAACAGAGCTGATCCTGGTGAGCTCACTCCAGGCCTGGGCGGGACATCCTGTCAAAAAGTACTCATGCGATGAGGCTTCAGGGCTCCCTGGCACACTCTTGCTTTCCAGCTCTGGTCTTAACAAGCTTTTCTTCTGGGACATTCAGGAGCTAGAAATCTCTCCCACGGATCACACAGACACACACAGACACACACAGACATACATACAGACACACACACAGACACAGAGACATACAGAGACACACAGGAACACACAGAGACACACAGAGACACACACAGACACACACACAGACACACATAGACACACACACAGACACAGACATAGACACACAGACACATAGGCACACAGACACACACACACACACAAACACACAGACACATAGACACACACAGACACATAGACACACAAAGACACAGACACACACAAACAGACACAGACACAGAGACACACAGAAACACACAGATACACACACGCAGACACACAGACACACATAGACACACACAGATACAGGCACACACACAGACACACATAGACACACACAGACACACAGACACAGGCACACACACAGACACACATAGACACACACACAGACACACATAGACACACACAGATACACAGACACAGACACACACACAAACACACACACACAGACACACATACACAGACACACAGACACACACACTGGCACCCTGCTGCAGCCCCCCCCCCCCAACTCTGGCTTGATAGCAATCTAGCCCTCTCAGTTGGAGCTCATTACCTGGGAGCTGTCCAGAGAAAATGATGAAAACCCACCAGTGTGTAGCTATTATGGTCAATTAGCAGCAGCCCTTTAAATGAGGGCTGGCAAACCCGGGAGCCAACGAGTATCATTTTTAAGCCACTTTGGATTCATTGTTTGCTGCCTCTCTTCTCTTAATCTACCTTGGCTTCTTCCCTTATTTTCCTGTTGGCACTCGTAGGAGTCTGAAAGGCTGTGGGGCCCACGAGTTTCTGACTGACAGTATTCTGACAAATAGTGCAGGTGTGGGGTGTGGAGGGGTATCTGTGGGTAGGAAGGTGGGTGAGATACTTTAACTCTCAGAGTCAGGATGCTTGACTTTGATGAGAGCCAGTGAATGGAGTCACCAGAGAGGTTAGCATTTGACTAGAGATCTAGCAGGACCTCCCAGGTTCTTCTAGTTCTTCTCTGGGAGAAGTTATCTTCCTCTGGACAGATCCTGAGCACCCCAACAGCAAGAGGAAGCTTCCTCCTAATAGATGCTTTCACTGAAGCCTTACCCACTAGTTGTTAAAGGCTCCCAGAGTCAGAACATTACAGGACAACCATAGCAGTGATGGCACCTCCCAGTGGATGGGCCCTCTCCCATCAGTCACTGTTTAAGAAAACGCCCTATAGCCAGGTATCAAGGAGGAACAGTTTTCTTTTTCCAGTTGAGATACTCTCCTTTTCAACGACTCTATCAGGTGTCAAGCTGACATAAAACTAGCCAGTATAACCTCCCGAAGGTAGCTTGTGTCCACTTGGGATAGGCTGGCTTTTAGGTGATTTTTGGAGGAATTCCAGTGTTTCTGGGTAGTCTTCTGGGTAGTACCCACTTCTTTCTAAAGGCCTGTGTGCTTTCCACCCAAACATTTAGGCCAATGGTTTAAAATATGTGGTCCCTGTGCCTACAGCAGCTGCATATGCAATCACATGAGAAAACCAGCTACTTATGGACCCTTTATAGGGGGGCAGAAGCCTGAAAGTAAGGGCTGGTAGTCTGTTCTAGCAAGATCTTGTAGGCGATCATTAGCTATGCTCAGTTATGTCACTCATTATTTGCTCTGTGAGCATCTCTTAGGAGATAATAAAAATGTGAGACTCAGATCCAGCTTGGAAATCTGCTAATCTGATACAGTTTTACAGGTGGCTTGACTGTATAGCTAAAGCTTGGAAATGTTTCTTAGAGTCAATTGAGACTTCAGATTGGACTTACCTAGTTCTGGCTTCTATCCCGGAAACATTCACATCAGAATGTCTGGGATAATGCCCAGGCATTGGTGTTTACAGATGTTTACTTGGTGATTCTAATATGTAGATAAACCCTAGAGTGATTGGTGTGAACCACTATATGTTACAGAACCACAGGGCACTATGTCTGTTAACAAGCAAAGTTGGGACTGATAGAGGGAGAATGTTCAATATTTGATTACTTCAACATACAAATCCCTAATCCAGGATATGCCTCTAGATTATTATTGTCACTTATATTTATTTAGTAGAGGCTGTTATCTTATGATTTGTTTATGTAACTGATTGGACAGTAAGTTAAGTGTTGTCTCTGTTAATAAATTGAGGCCCAGAAAAGTTGGGACTTTATTAAAACCATTTAAGAAAAGAGAGTCAGGAGTGAAGAGATATTTTGTCATAGCGATAGAAAAGGCCTAGAATTCTCATTTTACACCTTATTTATTGTGTGTGTTGGGGTTGGGGTGGGTGGAACACATGCCACGGTATACAGGTAGAGGTCAGTGGACAATTTGTTTTCTCCTCCACCATGTAGGTTCTAGAAATCCAAATCAGGTGGTCAGGCTTGGCCGTAAGCACATGTAAGCTGAGCCATCTCTCTGGCCCCATTTCTCATTCTTGATGACACTCAGCTCCCTACTTGAAGAGACATTTGAGTGTTTCTCTACTACAGTAGCTTCCCTGGGTCCTGAAGCCTACAACATCGTGCTTCCTGGGAGCATCCAGGAAGTCGATTGGACTTACCTAGTTCTCGAGGAGCATCACGAGTCTCTAGAAGACTTGAAGAGAGAGAAACCTTTTTAGCTAATTACAAAGACCAACTGTTGTGTGGCTGGCTTGTGTGCCAGCACTCCCTCTCATACAAGTACTCATCCTGGCACTATGTGAACATATCATAATTATGTTAATTATGCTGGCTGGACAGCCTCAGTCCAAGAGGGAGGCACCCCCTCTCCCTGATTGTTTCCCTTTCCTCGTACAGTTGTTAGTCTGAGTCCCCCATAAGGTGGTGGGAAGATCCTGAGGTCAGGGAAGCCTGCACAGGAGTTCCTATCCAGAAGGCTGCCAGAGATACTTGGTTTACAAGGGAGGAAGTGACAGAGACTGTTGCTAAGGCTGGGCAAAGGGATTTCTTGCTAGACTCAGTGGAATGGAACTGTTTTTTTTTCTATATTCTTTGTTTACATAGAAATGGAACTGTTAAGGACTGGATTTTGTCAGATTGTAGAAGGTACAAATTAGTATTTGGTGTCCTTCTTTATCCTTCTCTACATCTTGGTTTCTCTCTCTCTCTCTCTCTCTCTCTCTCTCTCTCTCTCTCTCTCTCTCTCTCTCTCCTATCCTGACCAAATCTTGAAGCACACAGGATTCTCTTTCTGATGTGGACTTTGCAGTCAGTCATGATAGACATATTGAAAATTATGGACAGAGAGACACAGTTATAGATATAGACAAAATCACAAGCAGCCTAAAATGTAGTTGACATAGTGGGCACTTGATGACTAAAGACAATGTGTCATAAAAGACCATGCTTTGTGATCCTGAGATCATCCATGAGTGGTGATTGTTGGCCAATGAGTGGATCTAATTTTCTTTATATGGTATGGGTTATAACACAAGCTTATCAGTTAGCACTAAGATGGATCTCTTTAGAGGAAAAAACTGGGTTTTGTTTTGTTAAATAATGCAATATGTGATTAAGGGAAAAAGTAGATAATTAGGAAAGTTTTAGAACTGGATTAGCAGTGACAATAACAGTGATTAGGAAATGGAAACATTTGTTGTTTTTTGGGGGAATAAGAAAGATGGGGAATAGGAAAAAAAGAGAAACTGGTGGATAGAATCTGATGGAATTTTAATGATATTGATTATGTATACTGAACTGATTTAGGTTATTTGTGCTTGTTATAATACTATGTATTCATGACATCTTTAGTAAAGTGTGCTTTCATGGAATTTACCAATGAGCAAGGCTCCATGCAGAAAACTATCCACTTATACAAAGAAGCTGAGTCCCATATTTAAATTGGTGCAACCTGAAAAGGTGCAATCTGATTAACTATATTGCTTCATAGGTCAGAATTCAACACTGTTTTTAAGATCCCTCAGATGATGGACCATTTGAACTCTATAGGACAAGAAAATTCTGCTTAACCTATGGGTAAGTATTTGGGAGTCAGCTGTGGGAGAGTGGATGCCTTTGATATTTATCCATTTGTTTTGTTACTTAGACAAAACATATATAATCAGATGATTTTTAAAGAAAACAAAGCCATATAAATAAAAGATAAAGGTAGACATATATAACTATAGAAGCATGAATGAAGACACACATGGACATAGAAACAGAAGGCAGGAAGCAAGAGAAGAAGAAAAAACAAAGAAAATAGAAGGTAAAGAAAAATACAGAGAGATGCTAAAATATTGCAAGATAGATGCTTTCCAAAAAATGGTGACCTGTGGTCAGAAGAGATTCTTGAGCA
This sequence comes from Apodemus agrarius, assembly GCA_964023405.1. Lineage (NCBI taxonomy): Eukaryota > Metazoa > Chordata > Mammalia > Rodentia > Muridae > Apodemus > Apodemus agrarius. Next base: position 89,746,456 of record OZ030016.1, read on the forward strand.
ATCTCCACTTACAGCTGGTTCTTGACTAATAGATAATATAAAGAGAACTATAATACATAATTATACAGATGATAGATTTCTCATGCCATAAAGCAATCTACTTGAGAATAGGAAGTTTTGCCCTGGCTGATACTAAACAAGAAATCCCAAAAATGCTTGTGATAAAAGAAGCCTGTCACATAGAACTAAACATTTCCCTGGATTTTTTTTTTTTTTTTGATATAGAATAGAGTTTATTCAGGAAAGAGGATGGGAGTTACTGGTATAGTGGAGGCAGAGAGAGGCAGAGAGAGAGAGAGAGAGTAGAGAAGTGGAGGAGTGGAGGCTGGCCATGACCATGTGGAGAGAGGGGGGAGGGGAGGAGAGCCTAAGAGGGCAGAGAGGTGAGAGTGCAGAGAGGTAAGAGCAATGAGAGAGAGCCCTGGATTTTTCTAATCTCTAAAGACCATCATAATATGCAGAAAAAGAAAGAAGGAAGCACTCCTTCCATGGTCTTCCTGGTAGCTGAATGTGAGACCATCAGAGGCAATCCCAAATTGAACTCAAGTGGAAAATAAAACTATTGCACATCTCTAACTAACTAGTGACAGAAAGGTCTGGGAAAATTCCTTTGGAGACCCAAAAGCAATATGAGTTTCTCTCATGACCTCATATAACAGTCTAAATGCAGGGAAGAGTTAATTACTATTCTATATCAGAATTACCCCATGTTTTTTGCCCACTAAATCATATTCTTAACACTCAGTTACTTCATTAAAATATATTTTGGCCACAAACATTTTATCATTTTCCTCTTTTTAAAAGACTAGTTAAAAGACAAAAAAGAAAAACTCATTCCTTTAGAACACAGTTTTGGTAAGCAGGCAACACAATTCTGGAACAGAAGGCTTAACTATAATTTACATGTTATTTAATGTCATAGCATTGGATCGTGCATATTCCTGAAGCATTGGGAAACTGTCTTACTTGTTCTTCTTCTGAAGATGAATTTGAAGAGAGGAAATGCTGAGTCTGGCTTTTCCATCCAAGGGACAATATGACATGGTTCCTGCGCCTGGAACAAAGCCAGTAGGGTATGGGACTCCACATAGTTGCTGTGGGGTCAAAGGTTGGTTGTATAATAATGTACATATTTTCATGTTTCTCCTTTGGAGTATGTTCTCTCTGTTAAGGTTAATGACTCCATGGTAATCAGAGACAGCAGAGTTGAGGACGTGAGGGTTTCTCTATGTTCTTAGCAAAAATAGGAAACATTGAGATCTTCAGAACAGCCCTTAGGGCTGTGTGAAAGAACTCTGAAAACATGAGTTCAAAAATATAACTTCTCAATTATGCAAAACATAAGGATGCAATATGAATTGTATGAAGGGCTTCACAGACCTAAAAGAAAAGAGGCAGCTTGCCAGAAATATACGAAGGCAGGCAGATTCCTGAGTTCAAGGTCAGCCTGGGATAGAGCAAAATTTGGGCCAGGCATGGTAAGAATGGTAATCTCAGGACAGGATCCCACTGGGCTACAAATGGTAATCTCAGGACAGGATCCCACCTGGCTACATTTATTGTCTGTGCTTATGAAGGTGGGCAGATCTCTGAATTCATTTGCAATGTTAAAAAATGTGCTTGCTATCTTTTTCTAAGAATGGGGGGCAGGGGGCTGGGGTCATGCAGTGCTGTTTTGTGGGATAATCAAAAGGAAACCTGGAATAAAGGACTGAATTGATATGGAAATAAGACTGGGCCTTGGTCAGTGAGAGCCCAGTGATCTGGTTGAGCTGTATGAAGATACCTAGAAAAAGAAGTCTGAAGAGCAAGCACACAGCTCTTTTAGGATATTTTCTAGTAACTTTGTGGAAAGAAGTGCTTTGAGAGCTCATACAGCTCTTTTAGAATTGTTTCTGGATGTCTGATTTTGACTGGAAAACTCAAGAATTCCTTCTTGAATTTTTCTAACAGCATTTCTAATTTGGTTGGAAAATCTAGGATTTTTTTCTAGCAGCTTTTTTGACTTGGATCAGAAAACCCATGAGTTATCCAGAGAGCATTTAGAACTTTTTTTCTAGCATGAAAGAACTGTCTCTAGCAGAGAGCTGTCTCTCTCTAGCAGCCTACAGAGCCAAGAGCTATCTTGAGAGCGCTGTCTAGGGAGCCATCTTGAGTACATCACAGGCTGTCAGCTTGGACCCACAGTTTGTGTTCCAGTTGTTTTTTCACCACTGTCAACCACCTCTTCTCTTGGGAACCCCTCTTCAAACCAAGGCTGGTCTTTGGCAAGAAAAGAGGTGGTGAGTCATTGGTGCCAAGAAAAGAGAAGCCTGCCGTGTTCTAGTGCAGTCTCTATATAACCGAGGAGAGAATTTGAATTAATCAGGCATTTTCTTCAACAGGACAGTCTCTCTGGACTAGAAGGCTGCTGTCCCTTACAGTGTGCTGGCTGACTCATTTCTGTGATTGCATTACCAGTCATATAATTACTGACTATATTGGCCATTTTATATGTGCACTACTGCTAACTATCATTCCCAATAGATAATAGTCTTCCCAACCTCAAGGTCAAGACAAGGAGGGAACTAAATGAAAACAGAAGATCCAGAGCATAGTATGGTAAGGGCACATCTCATCCTCTTTCCTAATTTTTGCTTTAAGAAAAAAAAAGAAATCAAATCATTACATTTACATGAGAAAACATGAGGGGGATTCCTTTTCATGTTGAACCATTCATTGCTATTCTTTAGTCCACAATAAATTTAGAGGCCTAATATAAAATTCTTATATGAAGCCCCCCCACCCCCAAAATAAGACACTTCAAAGATATATGAGTGGAGATGGGCTGGGCTATGCTGTGTCTTCAAAGAGTCCCAAGCATGAAGTAAAGCTTATGTCTTGCATATGCAGATTCCGCTAGCACGGCCTTTGGTTTTCCAAAAAGCTGCTTTCCAAGGTCTCTAGTCGGGCTGTTCAGATCTTGTACCTATGCCATCAGAAGCACACTTTATTCCCTTTTATTCAGTAAGGCATCAGAACTTCTGGGCTCACAATTATCCATTGAAATTAGACATGCTCACCGCAGTGGCCTTCTTAACTGAAGCTGATAAGCTGAGAAATACAGAAGGATATGTAGATAGTGAGACTGGCACCATCTCTGCCATAGAGCATTGAAAGTGTCTCTTTTGCTAGCTATTAATATCTGGGTGGGGTAAATATTTTAGAGATGTTTGCAGGGGGTAGACTGCTTAGAGGGACACTGGACAAGTTCCTGTCAAGGTCAGAAATGCTTGAATTAGGAATAGTCTTGCTCAGACTGCTGAGCTCCAAAGATGCACCAGGCAGCACCACAGGGTATAGGTAGACAGCCTGGAGACGTCTGTCACATGCTTGCCCCACTTGTTGTCTGCAGGGTTGTCAGGAGTCTCTCTGAGACGACTCAATATTCTCCAATGTTGTTTGGAGTAGCGCCACCCCACCTACCTCAATGCTGAAATCTCAGAAAGGAGAAGCCATATCTTACTGGTTATGGTTTCTGTGATAACATGTAACATGATGACTGAAAATACAGATTGACAACCATGTGAAGCCATGTTAATAATATAGCTTTTGTAGGAAATACAGACCAGAGCTTTCTGTATTTATAGATGACTAGAAACTTATATTGAGATTCACTAAGCCTAGATATGGCCTTGTAGTCTGTATACGTATGAAGATTTTGCAATCTGCTAAGGATTCTAATTAGAATGTTAACTCACATCACAACCAGTTGTGAATATGCTGGAAAATTGTGGAGTCTTCCGTTACAGAAATAGTAATCTCTATCTTATGGTCTTATTGCCTCGATCTGCTAGTGAACATAGGCCCTAGGAAAAAGAGGCCTCACTATGCTAGTGGTGAATATATAATTCTCATTCCATCTAGTTTTGTCTTTTCCACTTACGAACTCTGACAGGCAGTTAATAGCTCATGCAAAATAAAACCTAACCTAACCATACTTTGAAACATTCAAAAATTACTGGTTTGCAAAAATGCCGTTCCTATCACAACTCCCAAATCTGGTCCAATAAGAGTCCTGAACACCAAGTGCAGCTCCCCAGGTATTCTGAAGAATTTGAGAAAATTCTAGAAGTGATCAAATACCCATACACTGTCCTCTGAGTGCTTGCTGGAGATGACGGTTTCAGTTTTAAAAGAGCCAGAAAAATGAAATATTCTGCTTTATTAAATTCCAAGCCAAAAGGAGGGATTGTATTAGAAGAGGAGAACAGGTGGAGGGGTTCTGGCTTGATTTCTGCGATGCTGATAAGCAGTAATTTTTACGGAGAGGGTAAAAAGTAATCCAGGGCAATGAAACCATTTTCATAGCATCTGGGCATGAGTTATGGTTCCAAGTGAGCCATGTGGCTCCTAGTGGCGGCCGAGCCCACCAGTTCTATCTTTCACGGGTCAGCTCGACATTTTTATAGCGCTGATACAAGAGAGAACATTTATGTGGCTTCCCTTCCTCATCAGTCACCTGGTAGGAGGGCGCCACTGTTCACGAGTCCTTTTTGATCTGGTTCGCTTGTTATCATGGCACGGGATTCTTGGCTACACTATGAGAGTGTGGTGGCTATGAGGACCAACTGCACCAGGTTTTTGACTGTTAATAGATGGACAGCAAAGTGATTTTTGCACATATCAGAGAAAAGTGGAGTTTCTTTTCTGTTATGTTTAACTAGAAACTTGGCCATATGGGATTGGGCTGGCTTTCCCTGGGCCTACTAGACTTTACCCAAGTTCTGTTTCCAGGAATTAGGACTCTCTCTCTATCTGGACTTTGTATTTATCTTTCCCTTAAATAGTAACTCAGAAAGGTGGTTAGCTTATTTTCTGTTAGGCTACCACGTTTCTTCAAGAGTGTCTTTGGAACTGGAGATGAAATACTCTCACTTCTTTCTTCTGAAATGTTGAGCCATTTATGAACCACATAAATGTGGCCATTCTTTAGACCACAATAAACTTAGATGCCTAATATAAATTTCACATATGAAACAAAAGAAAAGAGATTGCTTGAGGATGTACAAATGAAAAGAGGCTGAGCTATGCTGTGCCAACAAGGAGTCCCCTGATGTCCACAATGGAAGAAATCTGGCTCCTCCCACTTCTCCCGTCCTTCTGAAGAAAGAATCATGAATTTCACTGATGTGTGTGTGTGTGTGTGTGTGTGTGTGTGTGTGTGTGTACAGCAATGAGAATAAAGAATCTCTCAAAGTTAAATTCTACTCTCCATAGAATCACTTTTAATGGCTGCATGGATAGAATGGGCCAGAGGTAGCTGGGTCTGACTCAGGGCTGAGAGGCACGCACAATTTTGCCTGGAGCTTGACAGGCAGCAGGGGCTTATAGGACATTCTGTGGGGAGTTCTAATTCACCCAGGCTCTCCTGTTTTCATAAGACTTGTTTGCTTTTAATCTTTCTATTTGTAAGAATACAACACAAGATAGAGGAAAGGAGGATTTTGAGCTTTGTTTGCTGTCCTGGGTCTCCTGAGCTCAGTGTTCTGTCTGACTCATCTGGGAACTCCATCTGTCATGGAAAAGAGGTGTTAAGGGCAAAGGCGCTGTGGTTATTTCATAGGATTGTAGCAATGTATGTAACTTAGTTTCCCTTGTTATCAACCACTGTTAACGTACTTGGCATTATATCTTTTCCTGACAAAGTCTTGAGACAAAGATCAAACAAAAATCCAATGTTTGCTTGGACCTGCTTATAGTTGAGCAGTGAGGATGATTTCAACATGAGACAGGATGCTTACAAATGCCTTCATAGACCACTTTGTAAAAAAAATTCCACCCAACCAGCCACAAAACCTGAATCACAAGCTAACAAATTAGAGTCTGAGAGAAAAGTCTGTGTGCAAATGTGAATGTCTCGTACAGGTACAGCAGATCGGAATCCGACTGTAGCTCCGCCACGCCTCTGAGGGAGCCGAGCACCTTTCGGTGCTTCCTGCTCCTGAGGAACTCATTCACTGTTAGTTTTAAGGTGGTAATAACGCAAACTCCAAAGCTGGGGTGGCCATTGATCAAAGAAATGAGCTGGCAGTTTCCAGACAGAATCACAAAATGAAATACTTCAAGTTGACCAGCTCGAGAACATTTTTCACATTCTATCCATCCCCTCTGAGCCATTCAGAGAGCAAAGTAAAAGAAATTAGAAATTAGAAATTGCTGCTTGTTTGTAGCAACCTCTCTGGGACACCAACAAACAGCCGTTTATCTAGTTTTTTCTCTTGGAGTATCAACACTGACCATACCACTGTAGATGTGTCTGGTGCAATTGTAATATTCTTGTTCTCATGTGACTTTCACAGAAAAACTGGCAGGGAGCAGGGAGCACTACCCTTACCTTATAGATGAGGAACCCGAGGCTCAGAGAGGGAAATGAACTATGTGAAGTCACACAGCTCCAGGCTGAAAGCTGTGCTCTGAGCTGCTTTGTAAGCTGCCCATTCACTTTCCAAACATCTCTCTTTAAAAGAGAGGAATAGTCTTTTTCCAAAGTGGTATTTGAAGACAGTGCACTAGGTTCCTACCCATTAAGTGGTGTGTTCTTCTGTTTTTGAGAGAGGAAGCATACAGCTAACGTTCTGTTTCTGTTTTGTAGTCATCTCAAATAAGGAAGGCACAAACTAACAGCTGGAAGTGTCCTAGTGGGGAAGGCCGTTCCCTTGTGAAGTCCATTGCAATGGCACATGGTAAAATTACAAGTCTTTGGAGGTTGGGTCGCTAGTATCCTGGATGGGTGAGAGAAAGGCAATGGAGCAGGTGGTCCTAAAGAGACCTGATGAGGAGAGAGAGAGAGAGAGAGAGAGGAGAGAGAGAGAGAGAGAGAGAGAGAGAGAGAGAGAGAGAGAAGAAGAAGAAGAAGAAGAAGAAGAAGAAGAAGAGAAGAGAAGAGAAGAGAAGAGAAGAGAAGAGAAGAGAAGAGAAGAGAAGAGAAGAGAAGAGAAGAGAAGAGAAGAGAAGAGAGGAAGATGGGTTTGGTTTTCCCTGGTTTCAACCACGCCAAGAGCATCCTGTCATGGGGTAAAAGGATATGACTGATGTTTTGAGGTTAAATCAATCTGAGGCTAAAGGACAATAAGGACAGGTAATTTTGTCAGCATGAGTGATGCTACTGAGAGGCCCGGAGTAGAGATGCAGGAGGAAACTGAAGGAAGGAGCCAAACACTGATGTAAGAGTCCTGAAGGAGGAAGATTGTAGGGTAAATAGCCAAAGAAATTCCTATATTGTTAGATTCCCACTCTGGGGAAACATATGCAGGTGCCAATAAACCTTCTCCCCAGTACAGAACTGGGGATTCACAGGATCTGTCAGAAACCTATGAGTAGTCATGGTAATTTTATCCATAAAAAATCAATGGTAGAATTATCATTGTGCAACTGCACGACTGTAATGGTACATGTGAACTAAAACTGAGCAGCCTTGGTTCTGGAGGATGACCCAGAGGTTGAGTGCACACTGTTCTTGCAGAAGGTCTGACAAACAGCTAGAAGTGTTCTGGGGAGGGGACACCTTGCCCTTATGAAGCAACAAGGCCATGGTACAATTACTAGTGGCCCACAGACACCTGTGTCTCCAGGTCCAGGGACCCAATGCCTCTGGCCTCTGTGTGCACCTGTATTAATGTATATGCAACTCTCTCCTCCATATTCATAAATAAATATATATTAGTTATTAAAAACAGATTAATCTCAAAGTTATAATGTTGAGCAAGATTTGGGGAAAAAAGGGACTGGAAACACAGCAAAACATGACAAACAACAACTGAATTTGGCTCATCTGTTTAAGAGACTTTGTGTTTTAGTCTTCTCTTACAGATGGATCCAGAAAGATCCATCCCACCAACTGGTTTTGAAAGTTTTTTTTTCCCATTTTGATTTTTTTCTAGTGCAAAGTCAGTTTTCTTCCCTTAGTCTGAAGTTCCCTTTGCTTCCTGACCCAGCCAGTGAGCACAAATGTTGACCTGGCTGGAAGGTTAAGACCCTCAGACTTAATTCCGGCTCTTTGGATCAGGCTGGAGCAGCTTGCTTGGTTACATGTTGAGACTTATTCTTGGTATTTGCTAATTTGGATTCAGATTTGGGCTAAATCAGTCTTTCTCAGCAGCAGATTTCACATCATAAAATGCAGAAAGCAAAACAAATAGACAAAACAAAACAACAAAACAACAACACCCAACCCAAACAAACCAAAACTACAATTTTCTGGTAAAAGATTTTCTGGGTGTCTTTAGTGTGAATTTCATGAGCGCTTTCCCTAGATAAACACAAGGAGTGAGACATTCTCATTTGGACAGCAACAGGTGGCAGAGGCCACAGCAGGGGAGGAGGAGCTGAGCAGGGTGGCTGCAGTGAGGAGATTTGAGGAGAAGCCCAGCGAAGCCTGTGCAAGCTTGGTGGAGAAGACTGAGTTGAGTAGAAGAGAACTTTTAGGCAGCATCCCCCTCAGAAGTGGGACTTGGAAGTGGAAGCAAACTGAGTTAAGTATCTGAGAGGATCCTCAGCCTACAGATAAAAGCAACTGCATATTCCTATCCAGCCATGAAAGGTCGTGCTAACATAGGTGTAAGCCTCTAAGAAGTTCAGCTGTTGAGTCCCACAAAACTCAGTGCTTGTGCGTCTATTCCCTAGGGTCTTCAGGTCATCCCATGAGGAGCTGTGGGAGATACTTTGAGAGGCATCATTGGACATCCAGAATGAGAAAGCCTTCCTTGTGGAAATGCCTTCCAAAGCAGACGATTAGCTGGGGATTCTCACTCATAGTTGTACAGGACATAAGGTCAAACCTCAAGGCAGTCCTGTGCTTGAGAAGCACTTCCTGTGTTGATACTTGTTACCACCAATGTGGTGGTGTTTTAATGATGTGGGTATCCTCCTCCTCTTTCTCCTCCCCTCCTTTCTCTTCCCCTTATATCTCAACTTGAAGTTTTCTCTTGATTATGGGTGAGTGATAGGTTGGTAGCTATATAGTAGCAGCAACGGTAAGGCATAGAGTGTAAGAAATTCCCCCAAAGTTCTAGAGCTAAGTGCCAGAATTATTCATGAACTCAGTTACTTCTCTGTCACAGTTTCTTTCTTCAGCTGACATCACGCTTTATTGGATGTGGGATTTTAGTACAAACAGCAAATGCTTGGAGCCATTTGGTCCATGCACGCGAACATGACTTCTGGCCCTGTCTGTAGTCTCATCTGAACTTAACTTAAGCTTCTATAGCCTGAGGAAGTGGGGTGACGTTGCAGCTACATAGGCTGTCATGAAGAGAAAAATGAGCTAAGAGGTGGGGAACACTGGTGTACTGCCCGACACACAAAAGGACTGCCCTCCTCCTGACTCTAGTCTCTCCCCTTTTTCTGAATTTTGGCTTCTCAAAGGCATAGATCTAGCCTAAGGCAGTTCACGATAAAAGCTTAGGAACTAGCTCACACATGAAAGAAGACTTTAAGCCTAGGGAAACCAAGCTTTGTCAGTCCCCACTTCACCCTTTTGCTGTCCGTTTTCTCCTTAATTTGAGGAATCGCGTAGACATACTGTAGAACACTGTTGTGCTTCCTTCCCCGATAATTGACTCATCCTTGAAGTCTTCAGCCAGCCAATCCGTTCTCTGGTCATAGTTCTCTAGGGCTGGGGGGGGGGGTATCTGGCAGTCTGTACTATCTCCTCCAGAATCACGGGAGTCAACAGTTTCAGGACCCACTGACTCCAGAGCACTTCATTTTCTCCTACAGTGAAGTGTCTTACATGGGTTTTTCTGGACAAAACACATGATATTCAGTAAAACACATGAATTTTAGATGAACTATTAACACATTTTGGCATAAGCATTATCTCCAATATCATACATAACATAAGGAAGGAATGGTGAGGAGTATTCATTGTTTATCCAAATAAGAAACTGGATGTCCTGTATCCTCATTTGTTAGATATGGAAATCCCAGGCTCATAATAGTGCAAGGTGTATATAAAAAAAAAAAGAGGCTACTTTCACACACATGCTTTCTGTTATCCTAATAAAAACACCTAATAAAAAACATCCACAAGTTGCTAACTGACATTAGCCGAGACTCCTGAATTTAATTTTCCCTCCACAGATACTGTTTTGGACAGTTCACTAGTGAAGGCAGATTTAGAGTTGCAGCCGAAAAGATTCTTCAACAATTTCTAGATTTTAAGTGTCTAGGTGACCACCTTTCTGTCATTTTAAGGAGAGATAGCCTGAAGAAAAAAAAAAAAACCACCACCTCCGGACTCCTCTCTGCCACCCACTACCTTAAGCTGCCATTTCCGCTGGTCTGAATTCTCAGCCATCTCTCATCAGATATTTTATAATACGCACAAGGCTGAAAAGATGAAAAAAAAATGTTCTGGGCTTAATCAGAAGTGTGTTGAATAACAATGAGTCCTGCAGCAGGCTGGTGAGGAAGCAGATCAGACCCACTTAACCATAATGGTCCTACAGAGTAATGGAGACTCAAGTGGTCTTTATTAGGTATCAAGCTGTGAACCAGAACTCATCTTCCATTCTGATTGCCAAAGGAAAGAGGTAATTGATGGGACAGAATAGCCGTTATTATTATTATTACTACTACCTATTTTTTTTTAAATTCCAGACACAGCAGTTAGAAGGCTGTCTGTCCTTAGCCTTGTCGGAGAATACCAGGTGTGCAGTATGAGGGTTGCCTTTCCATTAAGTCTTCAAGTGGGAGCACTAATAACTTTTGCATTGAAATAAGTAATGGCCACATTTAATGACCAGTTTGTTTGAGTGTTAACAGCTTGTGAGCCAACAAATGAGTCGTTAACAGGTGTTAACTTTCTGCTTTCTGGTTTAAATGACACATTCTATCTCTGCCCTGTTTGGATTGAGGGCTTTTGCAAATTGTGAGCTAGATTTTCATTTTTCTTGAGATGGGCGTCTCTTATTAATCAGCTAGACAGCTATGTCTAATGGCTTGTCTCTTCCAGGATTATTTCTTTCCTAGTCCATGGAAATATAATTTTTCTTTGAATTAATTTTTCCCCTTGAAATATGAAGGAAGACTAGGAAAATTTAATTCTGGGAGAAATTAGGTAAAAAGTCCAATAGAAAAATCTACCCTGAAACAGAAAAGTATTTGCTGTGGGGAAGGAATACAAATAGGTTGAAAATACCATAGATTTGAGACAGCATTTGTACACACTGAGGGGACAGGAAAAAGATTACTGTCTCAGGGCTAGAAATGAAGCATACATGATCATTAGTCCAACAGGTGCCTGCAAAGTACATGCAATGAGACTCAGTCCTCTTGAGATATCTCCTGTTCGTCACCGCTCTTGTGTTCCTCCAACCCCTTTGATTTTGCAAATCATGGGAACCATGAGATAGGATATACTTTCTTTGCAACTTATTCTTTGAGGAATGGGATTGGGTGATGATGCCATTGCAGGAACTTTCTGTAGACAAAAGGAAGTTATAAAATAAGAAATCTGAGTTCTACCAAAGACACAATCCACATACCAAATGATGTCCGACAAGAAGGAAGGAGTGGACCCTGGTTCTGGAAAGGCTCAATGCATCAGTATAGGGGAATACCAGAACAGGGAAGTGGGAAGGGGTGGACGGGGGAACAGGGGGAGGGAAAAGGGCACGTGGGACTTTTGTGCAGGGGAGTGGGGAACCAGGAAAAGGGAAATGAAATGTAAATATAGAATATATCCAATAAAAAAAAACAACAAAATCTGAGTTCTGCCAAGGGTAAACCATTTTCAGCACCATATATATTGTAGAGGGTACCTTCATTATATATATAATGAATATATATATATATATATATATATATATATATATAATGGTATATATAGTGGATATATGTAATAAATACATAATGAACATATATAATGACTCTATATAATGAATATATAATGAATATATGTTGAATATATAATGAATATATAATGAATATATGTTGAATATATAATGAATATATAATATATATATATTCTTCTGCCAGTACAATACTTCCCAAGCTATTTCTCATAAAAATTCTAACAGTTTGTAAAACCGAGGCAGACCTTGGACTCCACCCATTCCAGACTTTGCCCTGTACCTGGGCAGCCCATCAGGAGGTGGAATGTGGAAGAACACGTGAAGAACTGTGCTAAGGAGTCACAGCATTAGAAAGGGTGAGCACGACTGTTCTCGTTGATTGCTATGTTTATAGTTTGTCACAGGGTGTAGAATAACATAAAAAGTACCATTCGACATTGTGAATAGGGCGTGGAATTTTAGTACATTTTATAGGATACTTAACGTGGCTGTTTGGGTGAGAGAGGTACCCCATAGGCTTGTGTATTTGAACACTTGGTCCTCAGTTGATAACACTGTCTGAGGAGGTTATAGAGGCTTTAGGATGTAGAGGAAATACCTCCCTGGCAGCAGGCCCTGAAGGTTGGCGATCTCATCTGACCTCCTGCTCACTCTCTCTGGCCTTTATGGGAACATATCAACACTATAACCATTAAGCTGAAGATCTATGATTGAGGCCGCCTGGTTTCCAAAGCCTAAAATCTTACCATCTGACCTATTCTGTAAAAAAGCTGACTGCAGTCTAGAGTGTCATGTGTCCTCTACAATCCTGACAGTCAGACTTGCTGTCACTGTGACAAAATATTTAACATAAATGATCCAGGGGAGGGAGGAACTGGTTGCACTCACAGTTTTGGAAATTTTAGTCTATAGAATTTTGGTTTCATTTTGTACTTTTAATAGTTTCTTTATTTTTATTTCATGTGTATTAGTGATTTGCTTGTATCCATGCTTGTATATCTCATGCAGTGTCCATGGAGTCGAGAAAAGGGGGTTGCATTCCCCTGGAGCTAGAGTTACCATACGGACATGGGGACTGAACCTAGGTCCAGTGAACGATCAGCAGTGCTGTTGAATGCTGAGTCACCTAACTGCTTCCTAGTCCACAGTTTGATTTCCATTGTTTCTACACACTCTTGGTGAGACAGAAGATCATGGTTTGGGAGCAGGTAGCATTACTTACCTCCAGACAAGGTGAAAACAGAGAGGAAGGGACTCAGAATCAGGCAAAACCTTTAGAGCCATGCCACCCAGATGAACAACTTTTTCAAGTTAGGCCCCACTTCCTACCATTCCACCACCTCCCCAAGTGGTAACCCCTTCTGGGGACTGTTAATCACACCACATTGACGTGCATTTCATATTCAGACTGTGATACCAGCCCTCAACGAAATATGTGGGTTACTGCTCAGATGAGATTCTCTTTGCCTGCGCCCCAGAGCTGTGCCTCTCCAGGACACCTCACCATTTGTTGACCCCACTACATCTCCATCATGCTTTGCTGTTGGAGAAAAGAACACTCCAGGCCACATCTGCCATTCATTTTGTCCAGCGCCCGACATCATAACAGTAAGTGTTCCTCAGATATCAGTTGATGGCAGAGACTATAATCTTGAGACTTCAAATACATTGAGAGCAGAATGGCCAAGGAAAATTGTAAGAATGATTAAAACCCAGAGAATAATTCTTCATAACACAAGATTACTTCTTCAACTCACATAATTTTTTCAAAATAATGTAAATAATAAGTAAGTGTATTCATTGACTTGTTTCTGTGATGAAATACCAAGACTTACAGATGAAAGAATTTTTTTTGGCTTTCAGGCTGTTCTTCCTGCCTGTGGTAGGGAGTCTGCAATGGTAGGACAGCCTTATAGATGTCCATCTTACCAGTTGAGAAAAGAGGGCCTGGGAAGCCAGTCTTGCTTCCAGTGATATCTTTCTGGCATTCTCAGCTCCAGGTCTAGAGCTCACTTTGTTATTCTCTGTAGCCATGAGAGGGCTGGGTGAGAAAATCAGAAGAGTTGAGAGGTTGAGGTCTCTGCCACATTGTGTATGGGCAGAATGAAGCCAAAGACTGGGGGCTCAGCAGAAGCACTGGTGAGACATAATGCAGTTATACATTGTTCTGCATAACTTCACTCTAAGAAGAACTGAAATAGGAAAAGACTGGGAATCAGTACAGAATTGCTCTGAATAGCTTTGGGAAGAAAGAACTGGGTATTTTGTCACTAAATAATTGGAGTTCTCACCACAAGCTCAGTCTGCATTGCCTTCAGTCTGCATTGTCTCTGTAGGAGACCCCAACTTCTGTTTAGGTTTGTCTGAACTGATCCTGAATGTTCTATGTCAGTTCCACAGAAGAAAATGGGCATCTCAATCCCTAGTCCTCTCCTGAACATTGTAAACAACTCAACCGACAAGAGTGGCATCTTAAAGAAAGAAAAGAAAGAAAGAAAGAAAGAAAGAAAGGAAGAAAGAAAGAAAGGAAGAAAGAAAGAAAGGAAGAAAGAAAGAAAGGGAGGAAGAAAGGAAGAAAGAAAGAAAGGAACAAAGGAAGAAAGAAAGAAAGAGAAAGAAGAGAGAACACAATTAGTAAATTATTCTAGATGTGAAATTCCTAGTAGAGAAACAGAATCCAAAACCATAAATCAAGAGAAGTCTCCCACATAAAATACTAATTCCATAATAATGTCATCCAAGGAAAATGGAAGAACATACAGACAGAGAATTCAGAAGAATGACTGTATGTCCAAACAACTCAATGAAGACATGAATAGATTCCAAGTAACAGCAGCAGCAGCAGCAGCAGCAGCAGCAGCAACAACAACAACAACAACAAGATTAATGGAGAAAGGAAGTCAATCCAAAACATGAAAATAAATCAATGAAGAGATAGGATTCCTGAAGAAGAAAAGGGACTCCAATGTTGCCTGCAATAAAGAGATCAGCCAAAGAAAAACCTAACAAAGTGTGCATCAAATGCAGATCTTGTAAAAATTATGGAACCATGGATGGACGCCAAGGGAGAGGAATTGGCTCATTCAATGAAAGTCAATGGTGAAGTTTTAAAAAATGAATAGACTGTGGGAGAGCTATGGAATACACCACCATGAAAAGACCCAACTTTTGGGCTATGGTCACAGAAGACAGAGAAGTCTTCTGCAAAGGCACAGAGAATATTTTCAGTAAAATTACAGAAGAAAAATTTCAAACCTAGAGTAAGACCATCCAAGAGGCACCAGAGTATATCAAAGTATAAGAGGCTCATAGAACACCAAAATGATTTGAAAGCGTGTATTTCTTTTCATGCCACCATTACAAATATCAGGCTATGGTCTAGTTTTAAAAGTCTGCTTTGACTACTTCCTCAGAAGAGTTCAGATGCTGATGGCTTGATTTCTAAAGTAAGGGTGTCCAAAGATAGGGCTCTTGGGAAGTGATTGGCTCACGAGGGCTCTGACATCATCAATGAACTCACCCATTGCTAGCTTGATAACACAGTGGTCTTACTGAGAGACAGCAGAAGGAAGCAGGTGGGGCATGACTGAAGGAGGCACGCCACTGGAGAAATGCCTTTGAGGAGTAACCTGTTCCTGGACCCCTCCTGTTTGTCTCTATTTGCTCAATGGCTGTTGTAAGGAGTAGCTTTCTTCTACTGTGCCCTTCCTCTATGACATTTCGATTCTTCCCTGGCCAAACAAGGAACCATCTGACCACATTTTAGAACTGTGAGCCCAGATCAGTCTTCCTACTTTAAACTGTTTATCTTTTCTGTCTGTCACAGTCATGAAAACATCTAAAAAAGTTTCCCTTACTGAACTTCATCAACAGAGAGAAAGCGCTGCAGCTTTCTGAGAGGGGCAAAGGTCAAGGCCACAAAGGGTAGGAGTCTAACAAGATTTTGCATCTGGAATTCAACTTAGTACATTAGCAATTAGCCATTAAAAAGGGGGACTTTATTTTTGTAGAGTGATTTATGGCCTTTTATATGTTTATTTTTCCTTCACTATTGGACATTCAAAGATGAAAGAGCATATGGGTCAGAGTCTCCCTTGTCCGGCAACAGGCTACATCTCCCCAGGTTTGCTAGCTTGGTATAGAATAAGGAGCATATTCTGACAATGATCTGGGTTGAGAGATGGTCTCATTTCCCATCCAGGAGGCAACTGTGCAAAGTTCGTTCTTACTCTATCCAACTTGGCCTTGCCCTGCTCAGCGAAGCCTGAGGTGCCATTCTCATGCTATTCTTTCTGCTCCTGTGCTATGCAAAACAAGCACTGCAGTCCCTTCTAAGTGTTTACCCGATAGGCAGGAGCCTTTTATGTACCAAGTTAAATTACTGCTTTAACTGGTCTAGAACACAGGATAATTTAAACATAAAAATTACAAGATTCAGAAGGGTAGGTCCCTGGGCTGGACCTGATGCTCTACAAGGGCCTTTTGGGATAGTGGAAGGGCCAGCCCTATCTGGTGGGGTGGGCAGAATTGAATGTAGGATCTGAGAAGAGGCTGGAGGGCCTCTGCCAGATGCAGGAGCAATTCCATTTGTGAAGACCATTCGTATGTGTCATCCACAGTGTGTGCTTAAGCAAATTCGGCTCAAGTGGACGCCAATTTGTTTTCATTCCCAAGGCAAATGAGTTTGTGTGGACAGCATGTGAGCTCATTAATTGCTTGGTGAATTTAGTGCAGGCAGTTTCTGAGAGGCTGGAACGCTGAGCCTGGAAATGCTGAGATCATACCATCAATACTGTGTGTGTGTGTGTGTGTGTGTGTGTGTGTGTGACCACGTAAGGGAGGCTCTGACTTGCCAGGCCTGTAAGGTAACACAAAGAGAAAGACACCCCTGTGGTGGTTTCTAGCAAGCAATGGAGGTGGACACCAGGGGAATTCTAACAGTTCAAGGCCCTTGAAAGATAGTATTAATAAACAGCATGCCAAAACCGCGAGAGGAATGCACGAGGATGCACTCCTCTAGGGCAATGCTGGAGAAGGCAGGGGAATACGGGGGTGGGGGGAATGTTGATTATACTAGGAGGCGTAACATGTTTTTAAATCATACTCTTGGATTCTGAAGGAGAGACTTTTTTTTTCTTTTGAAAAAGTACTGGTAAAATATCTAATGGGTCTGTGTGACTTTTCCATAGACTTTATATTGAATTGAACATGTTAACCTTCATTTCATAGCAACATTTGACCAACTTGCCTAGTGTCATAGTGGACTGTATCGGCACGTAGAAACAACTCCTATAGACATTGTTTACATCTGCACTGAATTATTTTCTCTCATTTCTTCCTATGCTTGTGGACAGAACTTCCAGCACTAACTGCTATCGTACTGCACCCGTTTGGCTTTTATTTCATTCCTTACTTCATGGATGTTCTTCGATGGAGGCACCAGTGGGCAAGAAACAGGCTGGCAGGGCCTCCTCCATGCATGAAGGGAAGGTGGTCCAAGAGGCGGAAGGATGGTGGTAACTCTGAAATACTAAGTCGGTGCTGCTAAAATTAGCAAGGGTCAGTCCCTGTGCAATAAGGTGTTCGTTCACCGAAGGCTGGCTCAGGTAGCTCCTGTTTCAGGGCAGCACCTCCTGGACTTGATTCTTTTGTTTCTGCAACATAATTTGTACATGGATACAAGTTCCTCTAGGCTGGAAAGGGAAATTTCATAGATAACCCAGACATAAACCAGCCGGGCAGCAGAGAGTTGACCGTGCCATAGTTAATTGACACTGGAGGGGGACCTCAAGTTACGTGCCTTTTCACTAAAGTTTTGCATTAGCTGTTTGCTTGGAAGGGCAGATGTTTTGGCTCTGGTGGTCACTGCTCACCTCTGTCTGGGAGGTGCATCAATCACTTTAATTATAATGGAACATGGGGCCAGGAACTGAAGGAGAAAAATCAACTCAATCCCAAGAACAATCTTTCTTGATGAATTCTCCCCTAAATCGAAACAATTCACTGGGTATCCCAGCTGGGGTTCATATGCTTTTGATTACTGTGGGCTATTTAGCTCTACAAAATGACAGGCTGCTTAATGGGCTTTTAATGGTTATAGGTTTCTCTCTCTCTTTTTTAATGAGCTTCACCAGTTTGTTGCTAATGCCCTGTAGAAATTTGGCGAGGGTCCAGACTCGATGCTACACATTTCTGGTTTCGAGGCAGCAAACATACAACCTTTCTTGCCAGTGGGGAAGTATGCTACCAGCCTTAAGGTGGGGCCATCAGGGCAGGGAGAAGAAGAAAGGTAATAAATGCCTTGTATGCCTAATGATTATGTCATCCTAGAGAAGGTGGCTCCACTTTGCAGCGAAGGTTCTCTTGAAGGCTTCTTTTAGATGTCTGGATTGGCAATGTCAGTAATGCTTTGCCTTCTAATGTAAGTTCTATACTGTTGGTAAAAATCACCCTTGTAGGCTTAGTTGTATCCTGTATGTATATATATAAATACATATATGTATGTATATATATGTATGTATATATATATACACATGGGATGTATATATATGTATATACACATGGGATACACAAACACACACACACACACACATATATATACATATAGATATGTGTATATATATACATATATATGTGTATATATATATATATGTATATATATATATATATATATATATATATCCCAAGATAAACTGTAATTTGACTCTGGACCTGCAACATTCCAACCCCTTCACAATCATATGTACCAACAAGTACCCCCAGAGCTCCCAGGGACTAAACCACCAACCAAAGAATACACATGGAGGGCCCGATGGCTCCAGCTACATATGTAGCAGAGAGGATGGCCATTTCAGACATCAAGGAGAGGAGAGGGCATTGGTCCTATGAAGGCTTGATGCCCCAGTGTAGGGGAATGCCAGGTCAGGAAAGTGGGGGGCAGTTTGTAAGCAAGGGGAGAGGGGTGGGCTAGAAGGTTTTCGGATGAGTAACGAGGAAAGGGGATACTATTTGAAATGTAAATAAAGCAAATATCTAATAAAAATAGTCTTATCAGTTGATTGGCATTGGTGGAATGTTCAGTGTAAGTTACTGCTTCTCTGGGAACTTTAGTTCAGTTTCTAGAACACCCCTTCTTCACTCACCCCTCTCTGGAGGTTTGATTTAATTCTCAGAAGTAAGTGGCCTCTGATCCTATTCTGAGATATTTATTGCAGTCCCATCTCCTTATTTTATAGGCAAGCAACCTAGGGGCCAGAGAGACTAAACAACTCCCAGTCCATATACCCTTGTCAGAGACAGAGCTGAGAGCACTGTGCATCTCCAGATTCACCAGGTACAGCCTCTTCCACGTCTTAAGAGTAATACATGGATCTCAGTGTTTCCTTCTGTTGAAGTGGGTGGAGGTTGGCTTTTCCTGCCCCAGTCCTGAAGTCCTTACTGACTGCCCCTCCTAGCCCTAAAGACAGAGATCGACTTCCCTGGACTCAGGGGCAATGAGCCAAGGATTGGAGGACAGGATCTGGCACAGCTAGCATTGCGAAGTGAATGGTAAGCACATGAAAGACATTCTTTGCAAGTCTTAGAGAGTGAGGAGGAGGTGGGTCAGAGAAGGCGGGACCTCCTTGAAGAACTACTCTCATGTTCCCGTGTCCCAAGATCCTACTAAATCAGACTCAGGTCACGTGGTGCCCAGACTTGTCTCCTGGCCCGGGGTGAGAACAGTTCACGTTGTAAAATTAACTTTCCACATTTGGCCAGCCCACACGTGCCAACTTTCTTTCAAAGTGAGTTTGCGAATGAATGAATGAATGAATGTGTTGACTGGGTTACTGTTCTTAGGGGAGCCTTCTTTGCCTTGGACTTGGAGAAGGATTAAAGTTGGTTTTGAAAAGTGCTGGTGCTCTCCCAAACACAGCAGGCTGATAGAATTCTGGTTGCACTTTTATTTGCTATGGAACAAAATGTTGTCATTTCATGGAAGAAATAGCCTAGCAGATGGTGTTTGGTGGATGGCTTAAATGTAGCTTTGTAAATAAGCTACTCAAAATAGACTAGCTTCCCCAAAACTTACCATCTGCCCCTTACCCCATGAGGTCTACAGGTGATAAAAGAAAGAAAAGAATTTTGTACTTTCAAGTTGTTATTGTTACTATTTTTGTGTTCCCAAATTATGAAAAGTTCCCCACGTATGGCTTCCTTAAATTTGGCTCTGAAATAGGAGAGAGAAATTGATTCCAACATAATAGACACTTCAGGGTTTAGTCTGGTTAAACAATAATCTCCTAAGCGGGGTATTGTGGGTATGATTACTATCCCAACTACTTGGGAGGCAGAGGCGTGAGTATCATTTGACTCCAGAAGTTCAAGACCAACTTGTTTAACTAAGTATGAAGCTTTCTCAAAACAAAACAAAACAAAAAAAAATGAAACAAAACAATAACCTACACATAGACACAGACAGACAGAGGCGCATGTCTAAATGACACTCCCCTGTTATTTCAGCCACCTTTCAGGTAGCCTTTGATATGATTTGGCTTCTGTAGCTATCATGTGTAGGAACTTCTTGTAGCTTCTCCTGGCTGAAGTGGAGACTCCTCTGTAATTGTTTCCCATTTCTGAGGACCAGGTTAGTTTATTATGCAGCGGCTCTAGAAATGTACACATCTGGGCTTGAACCCTGTTTTCCAGTTCCAAAGTGATAGGGTTATTTAGCTTCTCTCAATTTCAGTTTCCTCGTAAGGGCGTTAACAGGATTGCTAGAGAAGTTCTTAAGATTAAGAAAACACCTCGGCAACACTCAGGCCCGCACACTCAACATTCAGTGTATTGTTACGGCTCCTGTCGTTGTTATCAGTATCATGCTCAACTGTAGCACACAGCCAACAGGGGATGTCATGGGACGGAGCTCATAGTTAACGGTGGTCATGACGGGTGTGACTGTCTCTATTTTCTGTGACTGTGACTCATGAAGGGAAGATTGCTTTTGAGGGGAGTGTAACTTATCAAGGAAAAAAAGAAGACATTTGAAGAGAGTTAAATCTTTCAAAAGAATCAAAGGAAATTGACCTTGTAGTGGTCTCTAACACTTACCTGTATTTAACTCTAAGCAACAGACTCAAGGTGCTAGGGTTATAAAGTTATCATAATAGATTTAAAATTTCGTCTCTTAGTGTTGCAAGTAAGGCAACTGTAAGCCAGTTAAAATAAATGTTGATCACCTTCCTCCTGCCATGATCCAAGAACCAAAGTGAAGCTTCCCTGTCACCATGGGAGAGGAGCTAGTGATGCCCCTGGTCTTTCTCCATTGGTCTAACACATCTTGCCAAGCTTGTATACAATTAAACACATCACTGTCTTTAATAAAATCCAAGAAATTGGCCCCATGCAGATACGCTGTGTTCTAGACACAGACATATTCAGTGTTAAGTAAGGTGTGAACCATGTACATAAAGACCTTACAATATTTAAGAAATGCCTGGCTTTGTTGAGGCAAAGGAGTCTTGAATGTAAGCCTTCTACAAGAAGAGCACAGTTCAGTGTCCCCTGTCGGAAGTGAGGGCAGGGGTACCATGCTGGCTTTCTGTATCTCTCTACATTGTGATCAACAGAGCAGAGTGCTCGTTTTGTTTTGAGCTTGAATCGTATCTGTTTGAAAATAACTATTTCTCTTCCCTTCTGATGAGGTCTGGGTCATAAACGAGACTGAAGACTTGCTTACAAACAGTAAAGAGTAGTCGAAATTCGGAGCGTCACTAGGAGTTGGAGTGATCCCACTCTGGTGAAGGCAGTTGATGACTTGGATTGCCGCCATTGTTATCTTCATGGTTATCACCCAGGAGCCTTGTCACGCTCCAGACCCTTATCATTATGACGCACAGCTACCACGGTATAACTCAGTACTCTGTGAGCAAGTCTCACTCCATGCCAAATGCCCAGGGAACTGTGAAGATCCGTTTACACGCCCCGATAGTTGTTGAGTGGTCCCTAGTGCCTTTTGCATTTGTTCATGGGAACATGTGCATCATTTATTCCATAGCCACACTAAGCACAATGGGTACTTGAGTCTTTACTTGATGACGGGATTAATTTTTCTTTTCTTCTTCTTTTAAATCAAGTTCTAGATGTGGCTGTGATGGATCCAAGCATAAAGACCTCCATATTGAGGAATTTTATGCAGTACAAGTTGCGATTAATCTTAAGAAATGAGCTTTTTGGATCTAGGAGGGAGCTCGAGGTGTGAGCCTATATGCTGTGACTGGCTGTGGCTGTGGCTGGCTGTGGCTGTGGCTGTGGCTGTGGCTGTGGCTGTGGCTGTGGCTGTGGCTGTGGCTGGCTGTGGCTGTGGCTGTGGCTGTGGCTGGCTGTAGCTGTGGCTGTGGCTGTGGCTGGCTGTGGCTGTGGCTGGCTGTGGCTGTGGCTGTGGCTGTGGCTGGCTGTGGCTGTGGCTGTGGCTGTGGCTATGGCTGTGGCTGTGGCTGGCTGTGGCTGTGGCTGTGGCTGTGGCTGGCTGTGGCTGTGGCTGTGGCTGTAGCTGTGGCTGTGGCTGGCTGTGGCTGTGGCTGTGGCTGTGGCTGTGGCTGTGGCTGTGGCTGTGGCTGTGGCTGTGGCTGTGGCTGGCTGTGGCTGTGGCTGTGGCTGTGGCTATGGCTGTGGCTGTGGCTGGCTGTGGTTGTGGCTGTGGCTGGCTGTGGCTGTGGCTGTGGCTGTGGCTGTGGCTGTGGCTGTGGCTGTGGCTGGCTGTGGCTGTGGCTGTGGCTGTGGCTGTTGCTGGCTGTGGCTATGGCTGTGGCTGTGGCTGGCTGTGGCTTTGGCTGTGGCTGTGGCTGTGACTGTGGCTGTGGCTATGGCTGTGGCTGTGGCTGTGGCTTGCTGTAGCTGTGGCTGGCTGTGGCTGTGGCTGTGGCTGTGGCTGTGGCTGGCTGTGGCTGTGGCTGTGGCTGTGGCTGGCTGTGGCTGTGGCTGTGGCTGTGGCTGACTGTGGCTGTGGCTGTGGCTGTGGCTGTGGCTGGCTGTGGCTGTGGCTGTGGCTGTGGCTGTGGCTGTGGCTGTGGCTGTGGCTGTGCCTGTGGTGTTAAGGTGTTTATCATTCGTTTGGCAACAAGGGCTGGCATAAGCAAGGCAAGCTACTTGGAACTTGTCTTATTTTTGCTTCAGCTGCAACTTGAATATCTGGTAGTTATAAATCTAATATTTATTTTCTGCTCCTCTACTCTTTTGCAACATAAGCTCGTTTTTATCCCAGAAACAATGTCTCCTGTTTATAATAATAACAAAATTTATAACAGCAAATTATGTTAAGAATTGTTAAGTGAGACTTCCAGAAGTGATCCCAGGTAAGGGACCTCTGTTCTATCCTTTCTTATAAAAGACCTTCCTCCTTCTGTTCTTCCTGACTTCTCCCCTCGAAATGGCGAGTTTAGAGCCCTCTGCCCTTGCCTGACCACACTTCAGACCACAGCATGACCTTGAAGAGAGAAAGCATTGCTGAAGGTAATGTGGCATACAGATGGAGGAAGCATGGCTTCCAGTACTGTTGTAGAACCCTGGGTTTCTTCACCCTGGACTTCATCACAGAGAAATGAGGCCGAGGCATCAGTCACCATCTTCTCCAGTTTCTCCTCACAGTACACGAATGCAGACTCTAACCGATGCAGATGTCCTCCACCCAGTGAGTACTGCCCTTGTTTCTTTGCACCTAGATCCTGGAAACACTGTCGGTTGGCCCGTGCTGATTCACAAGCCCCTACAAGAGTGAAGTTGGACTCAGCTTCTGCTAATGAGCAGCGGAATTGCTGGTGAATACAGTGCTGGGATTATAAGGTGCTGGCAACCTTACCAGAATAATAAGGTCAGATGGAAAGGCATCCAGTGAATACCTTCAGTGAATATCCTGTCCTGCGATAGTGGCCTCCGAGCACTGCAGCCCAGACCCACAGCTCACTTGGTGGGACCGCAGCCCCGCCCTTTACTTTCTTTGGCAAAATGATGAGGGGCTTCACCATTGGTTCAGTTTTTGTTCTATGTAGCTATTCAGTAGAAGCGCATGCTCATTCCAGTTTGTCACTAAAGCACTCATTCATTGGAGTTTGCACCAGCGGTCTCATCTGTAGTCTCAAAGATGGTGGCTGCAGTCGGCTTTGCTGATCTCAAGTCCCTTGGGTTGATTCCTGTGATGAGAGAGGGTCACAAGACCTGAGCCACTTGCTTGGCTCGCTGTGCCTGTGTTCTCGGAGCATCAGTTCATCTGTGTGGTATAGGGAATTGTGTACACTTTTGATAAAAATTTAAAACTAAATTAAAGGAGATGGTTTCAGAAATAATCCCATCACCATTAACTTGCTGTGTCTTCAGTATCTTTCAGAGATAACTTCGTACAGTTTGGAAAGTGAAATGGATTGCATAAACCCGAGGCAGGATGCCAAGGCAAGCCGAGTAGCTGCTGCGAATCTGCCTTGGGGTAGGTCTGTGGGTGCAGCACTGCCAGAGTGAATCTGAACATGTTTACCAAGGTAATTCCGGGTACCACTTAGGTTCCCCTAATAAAGTAAGGTGGCGATTCTAGCCCTGATCTCATTATTTCATACCCTTTGCCAATGGCTGGCACTGCCTTTCAGGAAAGACTGCACCAGTTGGTAAGATCCAAGGAGCACAAAACAGACTGTTGACTTGAAGTCAGTTGCTTATAAAGCATTTGTATGTGAGCAGAAATAAGGAAAGCTCACACGGACACTTAAGATGCGACACATAAATTTAAACTTTTGGGAAATAAGCAAACATAGTCACAGGTTTTTTTGTTTGTTTGGGTTCTCTTTTGTTATAAAAGTTTTGTGTATTTTAAAGAGTAGATGAATTACCATCTATATAGAAGACATTTTATAG
Source organism: Apodemus agrarius (assembly GCA_964023405.1). Lineage (NCBI taxonomy): Eukaryota > Metazoa > Chordata > Mammalia > Rodentia > Muridae > Apodemus > Apodemus agrarius. The sequence continues at coordinate 89,771,172 of OZ030016.1, forward strand.
ATGTTTCTTTACCTAGTGCACCAAAAGGCACATAACTAATGCAAAGGAAGGACGGGATGGAAGAGGAAGAGGGGATGCGAAGCAGGAGGAGAGGGAAGAGAATTCTTAGAAGGAATAATTAAGGTGACTATGTTTTCCTATTGGTCTGAATAGTGGAGAGTTAGGTGGGCTAACCCCAAAGGCACATATTTCTCGTATAATCCTGGTTATCTCACAAATCCTGATGATCACTGACAGAGGAGACTGGCAAGACAGGTGGGCGAGGCTGCCAGTTACAGAAGGAAAGAAGCAAATATCTACGGTCTGCAGTTCTTCAGGTCTATTCTAGTAGAAGGAGTGTCTTTCACTTGGAGTGACCTGCAGTTAAAAAGCAAAGGTCATGGCCAAGAGAACAGGCACTGTGGAGAGAAGATAGGTCTTTTCTTATGATACTTCTCCACAAATACAGACTCCAAGTTTGCTCATGTTTTGACAAGACTTTAAATAGAGATGCTTGCATTAAGACTTCTTCAAAAGTCCTTTTAGCTTTCAGAAATTCAGGTCTGTGGATGGAATGGGCAATCTTAAAGCAAGAGCATGTGAGTCGGCCGTGCCTGAGTCTCCGTGGTTGAACACTTTACTTGGTATGATTAAGACCTGGGGCGATCAACCCCAGCACCAGAAAAAAGGAATCAACTGAAGTAACACCAATCAAAGATCCTCCAGGCTCAGGCCTTGCTGTGTTACTACGCTCTAGTTGTCTACACCAACCCTAGTAGGAACAGACGATGAATAAGTAACTTTATTTTATATTTTGGTAGTCATATTAAAAACATGGGGGAAAAAAGACTCCAGGTGAAATTGATTTTAATATTTTTAAACTGAATCCAGTTATTACAAATAGCATCTAGGCGTGTGATAGAGATTTAAGAAGTTAATGTGCACTTTTTCCTAGCACGCACGCATCCTCCCTTTACCCTCTTTGCTTTTATAATCCATTGGTCCAGACAAGTAGCTGTGGTTACTGGATTACAGGGGAGGTGGAGACGACATAGGTTATGCCTCATTGCACACAGATGCCTCAAGAGAGGATTTTTCAGAATGATCATTGTCTGAGAGTAGACTTTTTAAACAGGAAGGGAAATGTCATGGATTCCATGTTTTCTGGAAGTTACTGGTTTCCAAGCAGGCAGATTCAAGGCATCTAGTTTTGTACCTGTAGGGGGAGCTCTCTCCCCTCTGCTCTCTAATTTCCATTCCAACCTTGGTTCTCAGAGCCCTGCGGTTCTGAGTTCTTTCACCTGGGCCTGTGGAGAGTTTGTGTTTGGCTCCAAACCAGCAGTACTTTCACAATCTCCACACGTTAACGGCGGCTAAAATGCTAGGACACCAGCCGGGTGGCGGCTTGAGTCTTGTGATTCCCAGGCAGTCCAGGGAAATGATAAACAAAAGTCTTTTGTGCAATATTAATAAGCTTTAAGCACTCCCCAGTGAGCCTCTTGTCATCCAAGTAAGTCATGTGTATCAAAAGCCCTTATACGTGGAAGTTTGTTTTCATATCTGGCCCACGATGAATGGGAGCCCCCTTTGCCATGTTGTAAAACAAACATTTGTTTATTTTCTGAGCAGAGCTGGCAGGACGATACAGGAACTGGAGCTGAATGGGGAACCCTTTCCAAGGAGGCGCCTTTGAAGACCTTCTGCCGCAGCTTTCCAACTGTCAACTGATCTGGAACTGGGTTTACGTTAAGACAATAACAGTGTTTCCTAAATAAATAAGTTAGAGACACCCGTGGGCCTTAATGAAACCCATAAAAGGCTTGTGGGGTGGGCGAAAAGGGTTTTTGTGCTGCGCAGGGAAATGATGTCTAGTTCATCTCACCATGTATGGGAAGCTGTGTTTTTGAGACAGAAGGGGTCCTTTATGGTAATTACACTGGTTAACAAAAGCCAAACCAACAGCAAAAACAAAAACCCACCCCCCGATAGAGCTTTCTCTGGACCTCTGGGACAAAAAATAATGTGACACTTCCCTTGGGTGAATGCCACAGTGGCAAGCAGGCATTTTCTAAAGTAGAGAAGTGTGGTCACCCTCTCAGTTGATAATGTAACCCCCTCCTGGCACGTAAAGAAAATAAATGAAAACTGTAAGATGAACCATCTGCTACTGGGATCTGGCTTTTTTCTTCGTTGGCTTGGGGCTTCCGGGAATCCATTTCACTCCAACAAGTTTTCAAGCACAATGGCCCTAGAGGCAGAGGGGGGAAACCAGGATGCTCCACTGATCCCGGAGCTTGGGTTTCGGTGGGTTTTCCTGGAAGGCGGGAATTTCAGCCTATTACTGGAAACTGCGCTTCTGAGTAAAAGACACATTCTAGGGAAAGACAGAAAGCTGCAGAGCTGAAACATCAATTGCCTGTAAATGAAAACAAAAGAATTAAATACTACTGCGCATTACAGAAAGCCTGCAAACTAGAGATTCCCTCAGACAAGTCTCCTCAGTTGTACTGAATCATTCTTTGTGACTTTCCGCAGAAACACAAACTTGACTATAATAAATGTAGAATATGATTTGGTTATAGCACATGGATAATTTTATAACTTACTTTTGGGAGGCTTCGATTTTTCATGTGCATTTTCTTCAGATTACCACCTGATATTTATAACCATCATTTTCCATGATTGCAACTATATATAACTATATATGATATACAACTAATATTTTTACAATAGTATAATAATATAGCTAATATTATAAAATCTTTTCCATGGATGTACAGTCTTCCAAGTAGATATACTGTAATTTGCATATCAGACCTTTTCTTTCTGGCAACTTGGGATGATTATAATTTTTTTTCACAGCACAGTTTCTTTCTTGGCGATGTATCAATTGGGATAATCTCAAAGTTATGAATACTTAGGGAGTTTCGACACACAATATCATATGGTTTCCCGGAAGGACTTGAAAATAAACTGCTTTTCTGACTGTGACCACTCCCTACAGTGTAGTCAAACTTTCACTTCCTCTGTCTAGAACGATCCCACCACTTACAGGGCCTTCCATAAACACCTTCACATAAACATTTCATCTACGCGTAAAAGTGGTTCTGGGATGCTGTCTCTCAGAGACCTTAAAAGAGCATGTCAAATTCAACCTATTTTTATTATTACAGACCAGAGTATTTCAATCTGTAGCACATTGCTAACTGCTATGGTTTCGTCTTGTATAAGATGTACTTACTTTTGGGCTAATACACAATTTATATTCATTTCTGCACATTCCAATAATTTGTGTTAATGTGGTAGATAGCATTTGAGAAATCTGCTCAGTCCAACAGATTACCTCAACCTATGAAATAACTCCTGTGCTTGGTCATGTGACTGACTCCTTCACTCCTACCACATCCAGCAGGACCGAGATTGAGCTTTCAGAAGATGAAGGGCGAAAGAGAAGGCAGTGCCTCCTCACAGAAGAACAAAATGGAAATGGGAAGTGCTTCCTTCCTTTGTGAGGATTTTCTAGTCTTTGCTTTCAGTTACTCAGCCATTTCTCAAGTCTGTCTGGTTATATGTTCTCAAGTGTCTCTCTCTCTTCATAGCTTTACAAATTCGGTTGTATGCTGAGAAACTCTAGACAGATCTGTCCGTGCTAATGGAGCGACACACCCCTGCCCCATCACTCTTTTTGACTTGGTCTGTGTCTCTCCCTGTCTCTGTCTCTGTCTCTGTCTCTGTCTCTGTCTCTGTCTCTCTCTCTCTCTCTCTCGTGTGTGTGTGTGTGTGTGTGTGTGTGTGTGTGTGTTGGAGAGAGAGAGAGAAAGAAAGATGGGGTGGGGTGGGAATGGAGTATCTCTTCATGACTGATTATACAATAAGGAGTGTTGGGCAGAGCTATCAAATCATTTTAAATGGGCCTCTCTGTTTCCCTGTTTGCTGTCTACCAGAGTTTATCTGTGGATTGACATATTTGCTAGCATATGTGACCTCAGGCAGTCACTCTTCTTTTTTTTTTTTCCTTGCCAGTGTTTGTCCATTCATTTAATTAAACCATGTCAACTGCCCAGAAAATGTCTGGCCCCATGCTGGACAGGATGATCGTGGTTCAGAGCAGACACTCTGCTGCTCAATGGATCCTTGATCTGATGTCATAAGGCAGCTTGCCCAGCCGGTGTGGGCCAGGCAACCAAGCGGCCAGCAGGCTAAATATTCAATGCTCGCTTTAGGTGATGTGTGGTATCCTCAGTGGGATGAAAGACACGCTTATGAGGCATTTCCTATGCCATGTGGCTTCCACAGAAATGACCAAATATGTCCAAGTGCTGTCCTCAAGAAGAACATGATGGGTTGGCATGTGTTGCATGTAGCTTTAGCTACCTTCATCTAAGCTCTGGGAAAGGGCAGCATTACTAGCCCCCCCCCCCAGCTTCCCTTGACTCCACAGATAAAAGACACAGACACACATGTTGTCCATTTTCAATTTGCCTTCTTGGTACAATTGCTGGGCGTTATTAAATTCCTGCTGCTAGTGTGCCCTTATCAATACTCTAAGCTCCACACTTTCCACCTGCGCTAAACTTTTGTTGCTCAGTTACACCTAGTCACAGCTAAATACCCCCGACCCTGTAGGAGTAGCCTGTGTGGCCACTCCGTTTCGAGATCTCACAGGACTGGTCAACTTTCTCTATCAGAAGCATGGCAAACGCTCCTCTCCTCTCCTTGCACTCCCCTGCTTGCCTCCAAGGACCTGGAAGTCCCGCCTATTCCTTCCACCCAGCAATTAGCCCATAGCTTCTTTACTGACAGATCAAGAACCAATTGGGGGACAGGACTGTAGCTTTAGAACTACTCCTATAGGCATGATCTCCCATATTATCACCAATGACAAACTTGAACTGTGCCTTGAAGAGTGAGCAGGGCTACAGGAATGAGCCTGTGGAGGCTGGAGAGAGATAGGACTAGGATAACCAGAGCAACCAGGGCAGGCAGATTTGGGATGGGGCTGAGGGAGTTTAAAGACATGAGAAATGGGTTTTGACTAGAGATGTGGTAGGCTTGACTGTCTTGAGAATTCTGGACTTGAGGGGAAAGCAATGAGGTTACAATGTTTGACTATTTTGTACTTTTCTGTAGTCTCCCGTTGACCCCATCCTTAAAGGTCCCAAGCACGGCATCGTTCTTTACCCCCCCCATCCCCTTGTTCAGATGGAGTTCTTCCTCCACTTTGTAAGAGTCTAACCTATTCTTCTCCAGCTTTGCAGCCTGGAAAGCTAAGCCTGAGCTTTGGATTAAATGTGTTGTTAGAAGGGGCCCAAGACCTTCATGTAGAATGATTTCTTATGTACATGATTTCATGTAGAATGGTTGCTTATGGGCTCAAGTCAGTTTTCCAGACAAGCACATTCATGTAGAGGGCTCTGCAGAGTGCACAGGTACTCAGGGTGGTTGTGGGACAGATCACATTTCTTGTATTTCCCCCTTATTGGCTTCTACTTTTTGATCCATATTCTCCTGAATTTCTTTAAATGATTTTTGTGTTTGCCTTGTAAGGGCTTCGAACTTTTGATCAATTTTCTCCTGTATTTCTTTAAGAGATTTATCCACGTGTTCTGCTATCAGCATCGTCACCAATGATTTTATATCTGTATCTTGATTTTCTGGTGTGTTGGGGTATCAGGGGCTTTCAGATCACATTTCTTACACTACCTGGCAAGGTCTTGGTAAGTTTTTCAAGTTGTATGCTGTCTTTCTTCAAGCCCATGTGAACAAAGTGTACATGTATATACACATATGAGTGTAAATAAATGAATTATAGAAAAGGATGCCCTCTATGACAGATAGGCATTTTCGAGTCTTCATGAATGTGTTTATTTTGCACGTTGGAACAGGTATTTGGTGATGCCCTTTCTTAGGTGAGCTGAGCCTGAGGACTCTACCTTCCCTTCCTTTGGATTACCTGTTTCTTCATACAATAGAGCTTTGACCTGATGGCACTTACTTCTCCCAATGAGCTGCATGCTGAAACCCATTGCTACCATCACTGAATGGTCACAGGCTAGAGTGAGAGGTGGGATGAGCAAATCAGACCTGAGAAAAGTGTGTTTGCCTTTCTAATACTCTTGCTGAGGTAATACTAATATTCTTACTGAAAAAAGGAATGTTCAGAACCATCTTTTAAATGTGTTTTCCATAAGGTCAAATGATGGATATAAATATACCTGTACAGAGAGCAAAATTAAATATCTATCTATCTATCTATCTATCTATCTATCTATCTATCTATCTATCTATTTGCTTATCTTCATAGCAAAGATATATGTGATTGGGCCTGAAGTACTTCAGGTATTTGCAAGGTGTCTCAAGTCCTGATACCCAAAAATGTCTGTGAGAGCAGTGTGAAGGCCACAGTCAGGCTGCAGAGGGCAGTATGAGACTGTGGCACTATGAGCTGGTTGCACTGCCAGGGGCTGTGCCTAATACAGACCACCTGTGATGTTCCATGATCAATTATGCCGGAAGGGGAAACTAGTCTATTGGATTTGCAGTAAATGTGTGCTAGTTAGCTTCCCTTCAACTTTCTAGGTTTTCCCACTCTTGGCCGATTTCAAGACATTAAAAGTATTGACTCACTGAGTAGCAAACTCATATCCACGTCGTGTTTCAGAGATGTGACTGTGTTGAATAGTTCCCTGCAGTGGCAGTTGAGATGGTGCTTCCCGATGCATTGAAATGAACTTGTGTTGAGTGCTGATATGCATCTGGGTGTGGCCAGAAACTTCCTTAATAATAGTAGCAGCAACGATAGGGATAATCACTACCACCAGCACAAGCACAAGCACCACCACCGCCGCCACCAGTACCACCACCACCACCATCATAAGATTATAAGTGATTTACTGTCTGCATCTCCTTTTTCGAAATTTTATTAAATTTGTTCTTTGACAATTACATACGTATATACAATGAATTCTGGTTGATCTCCTTCCCACCCTCTTTTCTCCCTACTGTCCCTTTCAATTCCTCCTCCTCCTTACAAGTCCCTTTACCCACATTTATGGATTTTATTTTGTTTTGTAACTCTCTGAATGTATTCAGGGCCTGTCTGTGACCATGGGTTTGGGGCTATCCATTGTAGTCAGCTAGCCTCATCATTATGTAACTGATGGTAGCACATGGCTGTGCCTCCCACACAATCTGTTAGTGGGTAGTAGTTCACCAGAGAGGGGAAGGCCTTATTACCCACTCTGTGATTGACTGTTGGCAGGCCTAGTCTTGTGTAGGGGCAGTGCAGGCAGACATCTTTTTGTGTGATCATGACTACAATGGCTATGTCATGCCCAGAAGGAGGCATTTCACAGCTCTGTACTCTTTTGATATCAGTGGAGGAACCCTCATCACCAGAAACAGTGTAAATCTTTAGTCAGCAAGAGGCAAAGCCGAGCTAGCAAATGACACTGTGACCTTCCTTCTGCTATCCTCTTTCAACCTGGGCTGCTACCAGACAGTGGCTAGCAGAAATCTGGTGGAGGGCGTTATGCTTGGATTAATGAAGACAATCGGGGCATTTCTTTAGGTGAGGAGCCCTACTTGGGTGATTATACTTTCTGGCAAGTTGACATTACAACTAACAATATGGTCATGTGTTAGAATCAGGTAGGCCTGAATTCAGATGTGACTTTCTAATTAACTTGTTTCCAGTCCAGTCTCCTCCCCCATAAACTCAGAACAATCAGTTCAAAAATTCTGGCTCAAGAAAGAGGTAGTTTGAAAGTGAACTGTCTCCCTAAAGTTTCATGTGTTCAAACACTTGGTCCTCAGTTGGTAGAGTTGTTCAGGAAATACCCTTTAGGAGGTGGAGCCTTGCTGGAGGAAGCGGGTCACTAGGGGTGGGCCTTGAGTTGCAAAGCCTGGCCCTACTTCCTGCCTGACAGTGCAATGTGATAAGTTGTCCTCCTACTCCCTCCTCTGTGCCTTCCTTGCTACCAGGGAATGCATCCTCTTGAACTGTAAGTCAGAATAAACACTTTCTGCCATAACTTTCTTTTTTTTTTCTTTTGTACAGGTATTTTTTTTTTTTGTCAAAACAATGCCAAAAACAAAACCCTAAAGTGCTAGATAATATACATGACAGAATGACCCCTGGCAGGTTGTATTCAGAACATGGCACCATCCAGTTCACAACTATTTATTGCAGACCTACTAGAGGGCTTGACAATGTCAACATAATTCTAATGAGACACATCGACATGAATAGGTATGAAAGACTTCATTAGAGAGCACAGTGCTTGGGGTGCACAAGAATCAACAAAGAACATGGACCTTACATCAGAGGGCCTAGTAGAACCCGCCTCTGTTGTTTCTAGCTGGGTAACCCTAGAGACTCGCACACACCCCATTGGCGCGTACATCATCAGGCATTACAAAAGTTATATGAGTTTTACTTGTTACATCTCAGAATAAAGTCTGGCATGCAGTAAACATCAGAATTGTTTAGCTACTCATTACTTTGGTGTGATAGTTAGAACAAAAAGACCAGGACAGTGGACATACATTTCAATACAGAGCTATTATGCGAAGCCCAGCTAAGTAAAGTTTCTCAAAAATGGGTAATGACTCACAAAATGGTAGTAGGTGGGTGAGTCAGAGGTATATTTACATATGTTTTTAGGAAATAATGTCTAAGACAAACAATTAAGGATAAAAGGCAGCAGGACAGCACAATATGCAAGACAGTACCCATTTCAGTAGTTAAGTCAAACGCACCACATGTATGTATATTATCTTTATGTATGAATGGATCTATCTACTTAGTCAAACATTATTTGATTCAGAATCCATTGAAAGACTCCTAATATGATTGCTTTAAGGTGGGGATCTAAAAAAATAGCTCATTTCCTGTGGAAAAAGGTGACTCAGAGGCAGAATTAAGCATTCAAGGCACGGGGCCAAGGGAGAATCATCATCCAGGCAGGAAACATCCCAGGCCTTAATCAAGAGACTGGTGACATCATAGCCTAGAATTGGAGTAGGGCTGGGAGAGTATGTGCTTTGCATGCCTGTGCTTTCTATTTGCTTCTTTTAGTTGGATTTCACTACTGTAGGCAGGGTGCTGGGTTGGTTAGATTTTTGTTGTCACCTTGAAACAATCTAGTGTCATTTGGGAAGACAGACCTAAACTGAGGAATTTCCCAGATCAGAATGGTCTGAAGCAAGGCCTGTAGGAGACTTTCCTGATTGATGATTGATTGATATAGGACAGCCCAGCCCAGTGCGGGCAGCGCCATTCCCTAGGTAAGTGGACTGGGGCTGAGATGAAAACTATCCAAGCAAGTGAGCTAGAGAGTGACATGAGTAAGAAGCATTTCCTGTGGTGTCTGCTTCAGTTCATGCTCCAACTAAGTCCCTAAGTGATGGGCTCTGACTTGTAACTGGCAGCATAAATAAAACCCTTCCTGGAATTCACGACCTCTGAGGTTTCAGTGTGTTTATCATGGCAACAGAAAACCAAACTAGAATAGATATATAGTGTGCATTGTGCCTGTAAGAGGAACAGAACTTTTATGCTCCATGAACAAGTCTTCATTGGTAGCGAGAGCTGTGTATCAGAGGCTGACAACCTTATTCAAAGCATTTCATTTATACCACGGTACAATCTGGAAAACGAGGCAGTTGACCTTGACAATTAGAGTTTAAAATTGTGATGATGTAAGATTGGCAGGTGCGAAGAGAGATGAGACTACTTCGGTATGAATGTAAATGATCTAAAGTTAGAACACAGACCATGGAGATGAAAACAAAATGTCTACATTTGACACTATTTCCATTGAGGAATGGGGTAGATATCCTAGGGTTGGCTTCTACTAGTTTCTGAGAATCTAATTCTTATCTCTAGTCCAGAAACTTGTTTTTTGATATCCTTTTGGTGGCTTGAGATTAACCATGCTGTAGTCACAGAAATTGTTAGATGCTTTCTTCCTAGACAGCTTATCAATAAATAACCATGGACACACAATTCCTTATCTTGACAGTTTTTCAGGGTATAAGTATGGGTCTGAATGGGTAATTCACACAGGATTTGGCCATACACGTTACTCCTGAACTACTATAGATATCATCTGAATGGATTGCCACTCACCTAGATGAGGGGCAAGTCTCTAGATCCTATGTGCACAGCTATTACTCTGTGATGGTCCAACCCAACCATCCCTGGAGTGTTCTTCAGAACAAAACCATTCCTTTTATACTCGTGTATTATACTGTTTTGTTCACACATTTTCACGAGTGATGTTTACTACTGTACATTTGGAAAATCTCATAACTCAGTCAACCAGTGAGTTCCAGAGAGCCAAAGTATGATGTCAGAAAACTTTGTATGGATTAAGTCCCACTTAAGTACAAGATAGACTGGCGACCTTGAATGTAACTGAATCTAGAAAAGTTATTGCTAAGGTTTGGGACTTTTCATTAGTTCTGATGAAAGAGTTTTGGTGTTATGCCATGTTGGCACTGTTAAGTTTTAGTGTTCTAATGAAGAGAATATTCATAATAATTTGAAAAGATCGTTATATTAGTTACCCTTTTTCATGTCCTCAGAAATTTCTGTGTGTGTCCAGATTTTCTGCACATTTCAATAAGAACAATCTATCTCAGCAGACAAGGAAGAAGTAGATATGGAACCCTAGTTATCTTCTATTAAGCTAGGCACAGAGTGTTTTCTCTTTATTATAAAATACCACCTCTTTTCACATATTTGTGTATTTTCACTCCCTTGGGGGGTGGCTCAGAAAGCTCTATTCTCTGCCCTCCTTCACGGGCTTGTCCTCTCTGGATGGACAAAGGCTCCAATGCATGGTTAGGGGCTGGACAGGTGACTTCTGGTAATGCTGAGGACAGTTCTGTAAGTAACCAGGTCTCAGCTGGTATTTCATCAAATATAGTCCAGTGGGACACTGTGGACCATCTGAGTGATTTACCTGCTGACAGTAAATTCTCTGCTGTCATGTATGTTACTTGGGGATTACCACAATTCCTCTCAACTCTTAATAGGGATAAACCAACAGGCCCAGGGAAGTTTAGCCATTCAGTGGCAACTGTTACTGCCCTTGTAAGCCCTGTTGAATATTTACAAGTGTACACTGCTTTGCAAATACTAGACACAAACCCACTCTATATTATTAGTTGCCACAGAACTCTAGTGGGCTGGAAGCAGAGTACCTGGCCTCCTGTGTGATGGCCATTACAGTCTGGCTTCATGTAAAAGTGTTCCACTGAGAACTAGAGTGCTCAGATGTTCTTTGTTCTTCTTGGTCTGTTTTCTTCTTTTTTAAAGATTTATTTATTTTATTATATGTAAGTACACTGTAGCTGTCTTCAGACACTCCAGAAGAGGGCGTTAGGTCTCTTTATGGATGGTTGTGAGCCACCATGTGGTTGCTGGGATTTGAACTCAGGACCTTCAGAAGAGCAGTCAGCGCTCTTAACCGATGAGCCATCTCTCCAGCCCTTGGTCTGTCTTCTTAATTTTACAAAACAATGTATTATTATTTTATGTGTATATTGTATGCCTCCATGAGCATAAACCACATGTATGTAGGAACCAGAGGAAACCCTAGAGATTTAAAATCTGGAGCTGGAGTTACAGGTTAGTGAGCCACCATATGGGTGCAGGCAACAAAATCCAGGTCCTCTGCAAGAAAATTAAGTCCTATTAACCACTGAGTCATCTCTGTAGTCTTCTTTGTTTTAAAATGCAAAGCAACCTCAGTTGAAATGCCAGTACAGACATGAAAAAAATCTCATAGGGTCTCGCCATTAGGTAGTGAGCTACAAGCAATTAATGGCTAATGAGAGGAAGAATAGATTTTTTCCCAAGATGAGCCCCTGATAGGTAAGGCAACCCAAGTGCTCACACCTATATATGAGCAACACTAAGTGGGTGCAGCAAATTGTATCTCATATTTATCTGTCTATCTATATTTCTATCTGTCTGTCTGTCTAGCATATTTATCTATCTGACATATATGCATATATTTATTATCTTTGTATATCATATTGTTTATTATCTGAAATGAGCCCCCATCATAAATCTGCTGGCATCTGGGGCTAAGATAATATATTATTTATATTATATTGTATAATATATATCATGTATGTTATAATATGTAATAATGTATATTAATGTATATATGTATTGTGATATGTGGAACAATAATAAAGAAGAGGGCATGAATTTGAATGGCAGGGCAGTGGAAGACACAGGGGAGATAGAGAGAGAGGGGGAAATAAATGGTGTAACTATGTCAGTGGAAATTCTAAAGTAAAGGTTAAAAGAAGAATAAAGCAAAACAAAACAAGCCTACGATGAGCCCAGTGAGGATGTGCAGTCTGGAGAGGTCTAGCTTCAAATGGTCTGTGGGTAAACGCTTGCTGAGATCTGAATGTTTGCATCTGTGATGGTTGGTCCCCATCGCCAACTTGATTGGAATCACCTTGGAGATACATCTTCGTGTATGTGTGTAGGGTTTAACCAAGCGGGGAAGTCCCACCACAAATGTAAGCGGCACCATCCCTCGGACCCAGACTGAATGAAAAGGAATGAAGAACAGGGTGTGAGCAGAGCGAGCCTTCACTCTCTGCCTTCTGATTGGGGGCCCAGCATGACCAGCTCCTTGCTCACCCTTCCTGTCACAATGAACTCTATCCGCTCTTAAGCAATGAGACAAGCTAATTTCTTTCTTAAGCCGCTTCTGCCTAGTGTTGTGTCACAGAAATAAAGGTCAAATATATATGCCTTACTCTGAGTCACATATTGAAATCCTAACTCCAAGGAGAATTGTTAGTAGTTAGTCGAGTTGTAAGATGGGAGCCTGCATGGATCATATTTGCGCTTTTATCGAATGTACTCCAGACAACACATCCCCTTTGCTGGAGGACATGGGGAATGAGCCCCCATCAGAATCTAATTCTGATGGTATCTGGGGCTAAGAGAAATAAATCCCAGTTGTTCAGAACATTTTGTTACTGCTGCTCTAACAGACTAAGACAGGATGGCAAACAGTACTTGTCTCATCAGAGAAAAATACAGAGAGCTCTGTGAATCCTTCCAAGTCCAGTTTCACTCAGTAACAGGGAGGAAAGGGGAGATGAGCATTGCTGTTTAATGGCCAACGTGTGACATGTCCTACTGAGAAGTCATAGCTGTTTGGTTTGTTCAGGTCCCCTGGCACTGGGATCAAGCATTACCTGTCATTTGAACATACTAAGAATGGAATGTTCTTGGTCATCCTCATGTGGCACTGGCTACTTCTACCAATAGCAGGTCTTTGGAACCTTCAGGAGCTGCATTGGACATACTCTCACAACAATTTGCATAACTCAGGCTCAAGCCTATTCCATCCCTAGCTTGGAAGCAATTCAGTGGTCAGTGGTTGGATACAGGGACTCCAAAACTAATATTTATTTATTTTAGTATCACAGAGGCATACAGTCTGTACAGGCAGTATATGGAAAATGGTAGTGCCTGAAAATTCATCGTTCTCCATTCTGAAATTTCCTGTAAGGATGTGTGTGTGTGTGTGTGTGTGTGTGTGTGTGTGTGTGTGTATGCTAGGACTACCCAGAGGGACAGAGACACCTTTGTCCAGTCTCCAGCTTGTCCTGCCTCCTTGTCCACTACTCTTTCCTGCCGCTGAGTCTTGCAGGATGGCAACCTCTGATTAGTTACAAATAGTTTTCAATTTACTAAAGTGCACTGGCTCTCTTTGAAATGCTTTTAAAGCAACATGGCCAACGGAATTCAACAATCTCCCACAGCTGCAGTAAGAGTATAGAGACCCCGGAGCAGCTGTGAGCAGTTGTTTTCATATTTTATACTCACTGTTTTCTTGGATCCCTTTTAGGAAGAATCTAGAAGGTCCTGTGGTAACCATATTACTTGTTTGTGTCAGCTCCTTGGATTCCAGGCTTTTATCCAAATTTGGCAAATATTTGTCTTCAGTGACATGCTGTCTCAGACTCCACTCGCATGCTCTCACGCCCTGTGCCATGTGCCCTTAAGTAGAAGCCCCGGTCCTGTGACAGATTTCTTTAGTGAAGAGACACCTCTCTGGAGCCGACATCACATGGGACTTTTTTAAAAAAAAATACTTTTATTCCATTTGTTTCTTTAATGTGTGGTGGGAAGTGCACGCCATGGTGTGCACGTGGAGGTCAGAGGATAGTTTATGGGGCGCTGTTCTCTCCTCCCACATGTGTTCCAGGGATGGAGCCTGGGTTGTCAGGCTAGCGTGGCTGGTTTCCACGTGGAGTTTTCACCAGCTCTGTAGTGTCCTTTTGACAAGCTTTTCCTTCTGACCTGAGAAGACAGTCTGGACAATAAAGAGGTTGCACAGAAGATCTTGGAAGGTCTGTCAATATGGAGTTGGCAACAATGTTTCAAAACAGATAAGGTAGAGATACTTACTTTGTCATAGCTGTTTTAACTCCAGAGGACAGACTAGTGTATAGAGTGAGTAACTTAGGTTGAGACTTCTATGGGTGATAAAGGACTATAGTTTTAAAATAAGTCAAGAAATCACCCTTGCTGAATCTCCACAGTATCTCTTTTCCAGCTATATGTAGATCTTTCTCCTCCTCATGGAGACATTAGTGATATGCTATGAAAAGAAGCAAAGGTCCCCAAAGGAGGAATAAATGATGTCATTTGTTGGTGTCATAGGGGACCTCACTAAGCATTGTGTCATCAGTGCCATCTACAGTTGTGAGTTTGTACAGTAGTTCAAGGCAGTTCCCAACACTTGGGCTGTGTTCTAAGCCACCACCGTTCTAATACCGATGATCTCGTAACCATAGACTCTGACTCAGGAGGTGCTACAGAGTCTCTCCTTCCCTCTTTTCTCTCCCCCTTTTTCTATTCTGCATCTCCTGCCTCCCTAATTTTAAAAAGTGATATGACTAAATAAAAATTAGCATAGTTTTGCTAATCATACAAAAATAAAATATTTCATAAGCATTTTCTTCCTTTCTTTTTTATTTTTTCACACTCCAGATTTTCTTCCACGCCTCTCTGTCCACCCCCTGACTATTCCACATCACAGACCTCCTCCCCACCCCACTGTCTCAACAAGGACGTCTCTGCCCCCACTCCACCCTACCTCTAAACACCCTGATGCCTTCAGTTTCTTAAGGGTTAGGTGCATCATTTCTTAATGAACATAGACCCAGCAGTCCTTTACTATATGTGTGTTTGGGGCCTCATATCAGCTGGTGTATGCTGCCTGTTTGGTAGTCCAGTGTTTGAGAGATCTCGGGGGTCCAGATTAATTGAGACTGCTGGTCCTCCTAAGGGGTCGTCCTCCTCCCCAGCTTCTTTCTACCTTTCCCTAATTCAGTCACAGGGGTCAGCAGCTTCTGTCCATTGGTTGGGTGTAAATATCTGCATATGACTCTTTCAGCTGGTTGTTGGGTCTTCCAGAGTGCAGTCATGCTTAGGTCCCTTTATGTGAGCGCTCCATAGCCTCAGTAATAGTGTTGGACCTTGAGGACCTCCTGTTACACTGGATTCATTCCGGGCCTGTCACTAGACTTTCTTTTCCTCAAGCTCCTCTCCATTTCCATCCCTGTAGTTCTTTCAGACAGGAACAATTATGGGTCAGAGTTTTGACTGTGGGATGGCCCCCTTCTCCCTTATTTGATGCCCTGTCTTCCTGTTGGAGGAGGGGGGTCTATAAGTTCCCTTTCCCTATTGTTGGGGATTTCATCTAAGGTCCCACCATTTGTGTCATGAGAGTCTCTCACCTTCCAGGTCTCTGGTACATTCTGGAGGGTCCCCTCAGCCTCATACCTTCCAAGGTTGTCTGCTTCAATTCCTTCTGCTAGCCTCCAGGGCTTCAGTCCTTTTCCCTCACCCAATACCAGATCAGGTTACCTTCTCCTCAATCTCCTGTCCACTTCCCCCCCCCCGCAGGTCCACCCCCCATTTGTGATTATTTTCTTCTTCCTCCAAAGTGGGACTGAGGAGTCCTCACTTGGGCCCTTCTGCTTGTTGACCTCTTCGAGTTTTGTGGATTATATCTTAGGTATTCTGTACTTTTATTTGTGGCTAATCTCTACTTTTTAGGGAGTGCATACCATGCATATCCTTTTGGGTCGGAGTTACTTCACTCAGGATATTTTCTAGTTCCATCCATTTGCCTGAAAAACTCAGGAAGTGCTCATTCTTAATAGTGGAGTAGTATCCCATTGTGCAAATGAACCACATTTTCTGTATCCATTCTTCTGTCATGGGAAATTTGGGTTGTTTCCAGCTTCTGGCTATCACAAATAAGGCTGCTATGAACAGAGTGGAGCATGTGTTCCTGCAGTATGGTAAAGTATCTTTTGGGTATATTCCCAAGTGCAGTATTGCTGGGTTCAGGTAGATCTACTTCCAATTTTCTGAGGAACCTACAGATTGATTTCCAGAGTGGTTGAAACAGTTTGCAATCCCACCAGCAATGGAGGAGAGTTCCTCTTTCTCCACATCCTTGCCAACATGTGTTGTCACCTGAGGTTTTAATCTTAGCCATTCTGATTGGTATAAGGTGGAATCTCAGGGTTGTTTTGATTTGCATTTCTCTGATAACTAAGGACTTTGAGCATTTCTTTAGGTGCTTCTCAGCCATTTGAGACTCCTCTGTTTTACAGAACAATAGTGATAAAAACTGCATGGTATTGGTACAGAGACAGACACGTTGATCAATGGAATAAAATTGAAGACCCAGAAATACAATGGAAAAAAAAAGCATCTCAATAAATGGTGCTGGTCTAACTGTCTGTCTGTATGTAGAAAAATGTAAATAGACCCATATTTGTCATCTTGCACAAGATTCAAGTCCAAGTGGATCAAGGACTTCAACATAAAATCTGATACATTGAATCTAATAGAAGAGAAAGTGTGAAAGAGTCTTGAATTCATTGGCACAGGAGGAAATTTCCTAAGCAGACTTTAATGGCTCATGCTCTAAGATTAAGAATTGACAAATGGGACCTCATGAAAATAGAAATTTTCTGTAAGGCAAAGAACACAGTCAATAAGACAAATCTGCAACCTATAGATTGGGAAAAATCCTTCAGTAACCCCACATCTGATAGAAAGCTAATATACAAAATATATAAAGAACTCAAGAAGCTAACCACCAAAAAACCAAACAACCCAATTAAAAAAAAATGGGGTATAGAACTAAACCGAGAATTCACAATTGGGGAATATCATTAAGCGTTTTCATGTAACTAGAACATACACTTTGACTAAATCTACCCTCCATTATCCTGTCTTGTCCCCTCTTCCTCTGACTGTCTTTACCCAACCATTCCCACCCTATGGCCTCTAATATATATGTATATGTAGGGGAATTTCCCCTAAATAATTGATTGGATAATAAAGACGACAAGAAGCTAATTGCTGGGCAATAAAAAGGAGGCAGGAGTTCTGGTCTGAGAGAGGAAGAGGGAATGCAGGGGGAGGGAACAGCCTTTTTGTATGGTGAGGCAGAAGCAGAAGCAGAAGGAAGCAGGATGTAGACCGAGAAGGGTTAGATCTGGTGGCCGAATCTGCCACCAGAAGATTTCCAACATAGAAGAGTTGATGAGTTTAGGATGATAGATTCCATGCCCAGTGGTTGTGCTATCTGTTGATTCTAAACTAACATCAGTTGGTGTTTTTCATTCATGGCAACTCACCTGGGCTGGAGGGAAAGAATTTCTCTGGGGCAGAATTTGGTCAGGCTTTGCAATGGAAAGATTAGGCAAGGACCGAGCTCCAGGGAAAAGTAACCACAGCAGAGGATGGGCTGGTGAGAAGGTGCGTGTAGCTAGCCTCAGGCAGCAGGAGAGCGATCTTTCTCGGAGATCTGGAGAAGCGGGGCTATGTACAGGGCTGGGAACAGACCAAGACCGCTGGTGTGTAGCTGGACATGGCATGGATTGGTATTTATTTTTTAAATAATTACATGCTACACATATCTAATCTAGATTCTACAGATGATAGAAAAGTTGATATTTGTCTTTCAGAGTCTGGATTATTTGGCTTAATATTTGTGGTGGTTAGTGGTAATTATCAACCTAACAGATTCTGCAGTCCCTGGGAGATGGGCTTCCAGGCCTCCGTATGGGCGCAGAGCGGCAGCAGGCCCTCACCCAGTCCCTCTTCTGATTGTGAATCTGCTATGACAAGATACTTCAAGCTGCTGCCTTTATTGCTCCGGTGTTATGGACAATACCTTGAACTGTGAGCTAAGATAAACACTCTCTCCTCAAAGTTGTTTTTGTCAGAATAGCAAAAACACAGCAAAAGAAGTTAAGACAGAAGGACGATCCCTATCCCTGACCATTCTCCTAAGAATTAGCATCTCTAGAAAATGCCCAGGTATGGACACAGATGTTGTACCACAGAACACATAGAGCTATAGGGACTGCAGGGACTGAACGCTTTATTCCAAGCCAGCCAATGTGTGGTGAGGCTGGAGGGAGTGTCACATTAAACAGCTGTGTGTCCTTTGCTTCAATATTCAATGTCTCCAAAACACCATTCAGAAGTCTAAAGTCACTTCTGAGACTCAGGACAAACACTTAGCTATAAACACACCCCTGTAAAAATCAAGTTTCATGCCTCTACTATACAATGTCACAGAGTAATGACTCCTTTCTTACATTTTTCAGCTCACAGGGCAGGGGTAAAAGTTCTGTTTCATGTTTTACGGGAAATTTCAGATAAGATGTAGTGTATGAGAGAGGTGTAGTGGGCCACACTTTCACCAAGCTGAAACATGGCCAGGGTTTTTATTCCAGCTGTGCCAGGGAGAGGACAGTGGTTTTATGGAGGTTTTAACTTGCGTGTCTCTACTGACTGATGATGTTGAGTGTCTGCTGTCCTGCTCGCTGACCTCTTGCCCAGTTCTTGGTTCAAATGTTTTACTCTCTTAAAAAAAAGAAAGTTGTGGGCTGGAGTGATGGCTCGGCGGTCAGGAGCACTGGCTGCTTTTCCAAAAGTCCTAAGTTCAATATGCAGCATCCACTTGGTAGCTTGCAACCATCTATAGTGGAATCTGATGCCCTCTCCTGTCTGCTGCTGTCTTCCGCTCTGCAGGCACACATGCAAAGAGAATGCTCATATTCATAAATACATCTTTAAAAAAAAGAGAAGTAGAGTTGCTGCCTTCTTATTGAATTGTTTTAAGATGTCTAGACAAAAGTCTTTCATGAGATACTTATTTTGAAAGGTTTATTCTATTTATGGTCTTTCTAAACAGAATATGTTGAAGGTCAAATATTTCATTTTGATGTACTTGAATTTACTGTGATTTATTTTATGCCCTGTGTTTTATGTGTCTTAGTTTTAAAATCTTTGCTTAAATCAAGATCACATTTTTTTTTCTCTTACTGCTCTGGGGAATTTTATAGCTTTACTGAGTTTTGTATGTGCAAGCAGGTGCACACCTTTATTTTTCTAAATGAATATATAGCTTTTCTGGTACTAATTGTTGAAAAGAGGTATACGTCCCTTCTGGAATAAAAGCAATATCTTTCTGTTTTAGTTACTTTTCTTTTGCTGTGATAAGACACTATGACCAAGGAAACTTACAGAGATTTCAGAGAATTAGGGTTCATGATGGTGGAGCAGAAGTATCAGGTTTCAGATGCAGCTGAGAGCTCACATTTTGAATGTTCTCCTCAGCAGGAGACAGAGAGCATCAGGAATACCAAGAGTCTCTTTGAAACCTTTAAGTCTTGTCCCAGTGACAGATCTCTTCCAATAAAGATGCACCTCCCAATCTTCCCCAAATAGTTCCACCAAGTGGAGACCAACTATTCAAACATATGGGTACCATTTTTAATTCAAATCACATGTTGAGTAGGCCTCATTTTAGACCCCATTCGTGTTCCACTCATGTATATGTTTATTGTTATGTGTTATTTCAGTCATTATAGCACTATGGTAAGTTTTGAACCATGTACCAAATACTTTCTAATATTTTTTCAAATTTCTCATCATTTACATTTTCTTATAAATTTTTGAGTTAGCATACTGGTTCCTGTACAAAGACAGCTGTGGTTTTAATATGTATTTCATTTAATAACACAACACAGGAAAAATGGCACATCGGCACGTCTGAGATTTTCAGTTGTGAACAATTACCTAGATCTTTAATTTCTTTTGGGAATACTCTACAGGTTTTCAGATGTAGGATTGCACTCACATCTTTGGGAAAATCTTTAAATCCCTTTTATATCTGGATATGAATTATGCATCTGTCTTGTTGATTAAATACACATGCACATGTTCATCTGTGCAAGTGTGTGTAGGCGTACTGAAAGACAGAGATCGCTATAAGGTATCTTCCTCAACTGCTGCCCTCCTTATTTTTATTAAAAACAGTTATTTTATATATTTTAATAGTTATTATTAAAATAGTTAATTTATTAAAAATATTTTCCACATCCTAATCCTCTGACAATTTCATCTTAAATGAAAAAGGGACTGTTCAGATCTAATTAAGGGAAATTTTGTAAAATTAAAAATTAAATTAAAAAGTTGACTTTTTAAACCAATAGGTTTTCATCTGAAGTTTCATGTATAGTTATATTTAGTTATTGCTCTCTCTTTCCCCTCATCTCTCTGCTCTCCCCTCCCATTGTCTCTCTGCCCCCCCTTGTCTCTCTGCCCTCCCTCCCCACGGCACCACTTATCCCCTCCCCTCGTCTCCTCCCTTCCCTACTTTTCCATTTTACTTATTTTTTATCTGTTCTATTAAAAAAAATCTTCTCTGTAGATCTAAATTTCTATGAGATATTATTTTGTATTATTCAATTTTCTGACACATTTCTTGTGATACATGTCTTTAGATAAAGAATGATTTAAGCTTTTATTATCACCAAAAGACCTTTGTCTTCAGATTTGAAAGAATGAGCATGCTTGGTATTGAAGTCTAGGTTGACAGCTTTTCCTTTTTTGTAGTGTTTTAAAGATGTCAAGGAAGACAATGGAGGCCTCCTAGCGCGCATGTCTTCTGAGGGGTCTGTGAGCATTCTCTTCTTTTTCCATCTGCCTATGAGTTCTTTCATACAATTTGTTTCGATCATAGTCACTTGCCCCGGCTCTTCATGGAGATTCTTATCTGTCTCCCTTTGTATCAGAAATGTCTGTGGCTTTTTTGTGTCTCTTCTGCTTGGAAATTGTTTGTTGTCTGTCAGCCTGTTTTATCATTACCACCACCACCATCATCACGACCACCACCACCACCACCACCACCACCACCACCACCACCACCACCACCATCATTTTCAATTTCAAATAGAAATTATGAAGACACTTTAACATCTTTTATTGAGTATCTTCTACAAGAGAAAAAGAAACAGCCAGGGCTCCCTGAAGAGGTGGTGGGCACATTTTCTGACTTTGATCTCTACTCTGACATATTGAAGATTGTTATGCACATTCCATGATTTTTCTAACTTTTCCTGTCAGCTGCTCAGGCAGCTCTGTGATCTGTTCACAGGAAGTGGTCTACCTGCATGTGGCTTACACAGTAGTGTCCAGTGATGCATTTCTGCTGCCCAGGGATAGTTAGATATGGCTCAGATTCAGGACTCGTGCATACAAGGGGGCTTTGGGAACACTTTTTTTTTGCAAGTTTTGGAGGGAATTCTAAAGCCTGGCTACCTGTGGGCACATCTGGGAAAATTCTTTTCAGAGGTAAACATTGGAAGACATGTTGGCTCTTTCTTCTGTTTCATGTTTATCATACAGGATTTATGGATTTATAGTTTTCACACATTTGAATTGATTTTTGTTCCTGTCTTCTTGTCTCAATTCTTTATTTATTCTCCTGGCTCCAATCAAAACACATTAAACCAGTTGTCTTTTCTTCCAGACTTACTAAAGTCTGTTTTTCCTGGTCAAGTTTTCTATCTTTATTTATCTGGAAGTTAATTCAGGATAGTTTTTGTTACTGTTTCTTCAAGTGACTTATTTTATTTTTGGATATAGACTCTTCTCCAGTGCAATCTTTATCATCTGTCTGTCTGTCTGTCTGTCTGTCTGTCTGTCTGTCTCTATCTATCTATCTATCTATCTATCTATCTATTTATCTATTTTAGAAGTTTGTTTTGAAAATTGAAATGTAAACATAGAATATAGAAAATAAAAATAACTAAAAAAAAAAAAAGAAAAATATTTTCCATTTTTCTTCTCTCATGTTTGTTTTCCTTTTTATAATTTAATAAGTTGTGTGTGTGTGTGTGTGTGTGTGTGTGTGTGCGCGTTTGTGTTTATGCATGCACACACATGCCAGTGTGTGTCTGTAAGAGCCTGCAGGGCAGTGGGTGTCCACCTCCATCAGTCTTCCTCTATTCTTTTGAGACAGTGTTTCTACTTGAACTTGGGGCTTTTGTCTACCCTGGACACCATCAAGCCTCAATGATCCTCTTTCGCTTCCCTCCTTGAAATAGAGGCTACAGCATTTACAGGAATGCTTGGCTTCTACATGGATGCTGAGGTCCGGATTCTGGTCCTTGTGCCTGTCAAATGAACACTGTCAACTGCTGACCTGTCCTTGGAGTACTGTTCTAACAATCTTTTTGTTATACGTTCCTGTCTTTGAGGTGGGGGGGGGTGCTCTAAATATTAAATTTAGCTTTTGTGTCTTTAGCACACATTGGTTGTACTCTCTGTATTAATCTACTTGCAAATCACTCTGGCCATTTCCAGGCTTACTTTCAAGTTTTATTAGAGCATGGCCAGTAGTAAATCCTTTGCTGCTCAGTCAACTTCACTATTATCCTGCCATCACAGGAGGACTCTGTACAATACTTTTCTATATATACGCCACATGGTCCTGTGTGAGCAATGGAAGCCCCCCCCAGAACATTACCTTGTAAAGTTTCACTTCTGCATGTACAAGTTCTTTATCAAAGCCTTTAGAGTCTTTGCAGGTATCTGTGAGGTTCTACCTTCTTATCCTGTAAATTCTAGCCTCACTGGTCTGCTTATCTTGATCCACATAACTCAGATAACTGGGGTTGCCCTCTCACTTAGGTCCTTTATGTTTGTGGAGAGCCTGAGACTCTCCAGGCAGTGACCTGTGGGGATTTCAGAGCCTGTCCTTTTGTTTCACTTCTGTACAGATGATAGTCCAAGGCTGCTTACTGCAAAGTGGATAGGATCAATTCATATGTTTGTTTGATTATCTGCATCTTTTATAGACTTGGTATTTCCCATAGCAGTTAATCCTGCATTGGCAAACCTGATGGTTAAAAAAATTTATCAAAGAAAGAATGATCTGTGAATTCATCGCAATAGAGGAAAAGTAAGTTCACTGCAAATAACTTGGCCAAAATGCTCCATCCTTGGCATCTTTATCTCTATACCTGCAACATTGCTTTTGTAGAAATAAATTCTATTATTTATTTAATTATTTTATGCAAGTACACACATGCACACACACATGCACAGGCACAGACTCCCACATATAAACTTGTGTGGAGAGTGGCAGACTTTGGAACACCCATTCCTAAATGTCATGTCTTCATTAAACATCCCCCTTCAGGGTTCAGGGACCTAGGTGGAACAGGAGGCATAAAGACTGTAAGAGCCAGAGGTGATGTATGACCCCAGAGGTGATGGATGTCTTCCAGATACAACAGGACTGACAAACACACAAACTCACAGAGACTGTGGCAACATACACAGTGCCTACAAATCAAGGCAGATGCAGTCTCTGTACTGAGAAGGGGAATGGATGGACTCAATCTCCTATTTCTAACCAAGGAGCCATTTCCAATTGGCAATCACTTGCAAGGGAAAAATTAGTTTCTTCATTGGGGTTTCCCTGAGTACACAAACCTCACTTAAGGACATACCCTATGTCCAGCAGTAGATGGCCAGTACAAAATGAGCTCAATGGTAGCTTTGTCTCACATTGTTTTGTAACAGGACTGGAGAGATGGCTTAGCCGCAGAAAGAACTGGCCACTCTTCCAGAAGGCATGGCTTCCCTTCCTCCCTCCCTCCCTCCCTCCTTCCCTCCTTCCTTCCTTCCTTCCTTTTCCAGTTTTGTGTTTTTGTGGACTTTGTGTGTGTATGGGTATGCGTTTCATGTGATTTTTTTTTATGGTTTTATTTTTATTAGGCACCTGTTTTCCAAAGAAAGCAAAAGAAGGCATGACATTGGATGTGTGGGGAGGCAGGGAGGATCTGAGAGGAGATGAAACTGTGATCAGAATATATTGTACACATTTTAATTAAAAATAAAATAATTGGACTTATTGATTTATTTTTATTTTATGTGTATGGATGTTTTGCCTGCATCACATGTGTGCAGCACAAAAGGTTAGAAGAGGGCATCAGTCCCTTGGAACTGGAGATATAGACAGTTGTGAGCTGCCCTGTGGATGCTGGGAATTGAGCCTAGCTCTTCTGTAGAGCAGTCATTGCTCTTTATTGGTAGGCCATCTCTCTAGTCCTGTCACTCTAAATAATAATATTGTGGCACATACTCCTGAGTTCTTTACCTTATTTGTTAAATAGAATATTGCTAATTCCTTCATGTTCCGTAATATCCTAACCTTTTCCCATCTCTCCAGTGTTCTGGAGTTCTCAAACGAGTGCTCTGTTGTGGTATAACCACTCCCTTACACATTACGTCAATGAGTGAATCGGCAATCAGACTTGCATTTCTACACAGTAAAATAGGAATCATGGTGAGAATACTTCTTACTTTTGGTTTTTCTCTATTCATTAACATGCATTCATGAATATCCTGTTTTACTAAAGGCATTTCATGTGATTCCCTGGCTATGATCATTTTGTCTTTCTTTTTGAAGCAGAGATGAAGTTTATACAGGATAGATTTTAACAGAAACTTAAGGTGAAACATAGGCCTTAAAAGAGGAGGGAGACCTTAAAAAAAAGACATTGTTTCTTTACCCAATCTCCATTCTCCATTTCTCCACAAACAAAGCTTCGGGAGGTATTGGGAGTGAATATATTGATACAACTCCCATGACTTACTAATGTTATTCAAGTCTCACTCTGCATCACATTGCTCGACTTATGTCAGTGTGTTTTGAGAAATTCAACCTTGTGATGGAAGTGAGCAAGGATGTTGGTAATAGTTTTCCTCAAAGAGGTGAAATGTGCTCATGACGTTGATGATGAGTGTAACAGAGGAAAAGCTAAGCTACCGGATACTCTGTTTGCTCATTTCTGTAATGGAGACATCGAGTGCCATGCATGGGCATGCATGAGCACTGCAGAATGTTGAAGGGAACTGAGAAAACACGTGACTTGTGATAACTGCTCCATACATTGGTGCTGTCATTCTCATGGGTGAGGTCATGACAGTGACTTCAGCTCTGTGAATTGCAGATAAGCTTTGGTGC
This sequence comes from Apodemus agrarius, assembly GCA_964023405.1. Classification (NCBI taxonomy): domain Eukaryota; kingdom Metazoa; phylum Chordata; class Mammalia; order Rodentia; family Muridae; genus Apodemus; species Apodemus agrarius. Next base: position 89,796,563 of record OZ030016.1, read on the forward strand.
AAGGAGAGGTTTCTAGATTGTTCTCCCTGTCTTCGTCTCTCCACTATACATCTAAGACAGTCATTGGTGGACTGTATTACTTCTTTTTGTCCACACCAGGAGGTCACATGGGTATCTTCTAGTCATAAAAAATGCTAAAAAGAAGAAACAAAACAAGTAGCCATGCTGAATGAATTCCAACCTAGCACCTACCAGCCTTTGGTTGTCTGTTATCCTGTAATCTGGACAGCAAAACTTTAATGGAAAAAACAAAACACTTTTCTAGGGAGAGGGTCAAGCCTGCTAGCTCACAGGGGCAGAGAAAGCATCAAGCTGACTTTCCTCTTCAGCCAATCTCCCAAAAAGAAAGTTCTCCTTCTCCATCTGTCTCAGAAACCCCTCAAACTAAATGTCTCTTTCTTCTCCTTCCTACATGCCTCTCTATCCATCCTCCTGACTTCCTCTTACTCTGTTTTTTTTCCAAAGTTTACTTCCTGCCAACTGGTTGCTTGCCCTGCCTCTTGACCTCTGATTGACTTTATTTAGTTCTGTTTACAACAAGCAGAAAGTTCTTAGATTAAAGGTATGTACTAGGGCTGAGCCACACAACAACCAGAAACAGGGTTTTCCAGTAAATAACACAATCTCTGGGTTCACAGTGTGATCAAATATCCTGTAACACCTTTGTATCTTAGAAAAGGCTGGGCTCCACAGATCCTGAGAGGAGAGTCACTGCTGAGGTGCGATTCTTCTGGCCTCCCAGTTCCACTTTCTTCCCTGAGAAAATCCTTGGAGTTATTAGCTTTATTCACCATGTAGATGATTAGTGGGTGTGTATCTGCTGGAAATGCTCATATCCTGGAAGAAAACAGGATACTCACAATCAGGAAGAAAACAGAAGATACTGTATTGCTGTATTGATCTTCTGGTGGCAGATATGTTAGAATCTTGATTTTAATCAATGCAATTGAGGATGCTGGAATGTAGAATGACTCATCTTCCCCATGGTTAGACTCCTAACCTGGTTTACATAGTTGATAATTCTAGGATTTAGTTGTTTTCATTTTGAATGGGAAAGGGGAGAGGCATCCAGGTCTCTAAGACTTTAATGATATATATGTTAATCTATCAGAAAGATAATGTAGATATTAAAAGAGTGAGAATTCAAAGGGAATTCCTTTTAGAAAGGAACAGCTGACTGTCACCAGAGCAGGACTGCAAATCCAGCGTTACCTGGTATCCCCTTACCTGGTTCCCTTAGCAGCATTCCAAACAAGGGTCTCATTAGGAGACTCAAAGAACGCAGTAGGCACTGTGAAATCAGCTTCTGATGTGTGCGAAGAGCAAATGGTGCCAACCAGACAGGCTCCTGGGTTTCGCAGACAGCCTCGTCTGCTCTGTCTGGAAGCACACTTCCTGAGAATGGAATGGCATCTGAGCTACTAGGCCCTTTTTCTAGAAATCTCTGGCCATAATAAAAATTTAAAAAATCTCCAATGGACTATAAAATAATCACATTTTCTTGAGTTTATATACAACTTTGGAACTGAGGAAAAATTGAAAAGATGAAAGCCCAAATTGCCTTAACCTCATCATTAAGGACAAACACAATTGCCTTCTGGATTGCTCTCTTTCGGTGTGTTTCTCCCTCTCCTTCCAGTTCTCTATGCTGTGGCTTTGGCGTAAGTTATCAGTAGAGGTTTCCCCCTATAATTTTCATTTATCATTGTATCATGAGATGTTTGCCCAATATTTAAAGAAAAGCTTTCAAAAACATCACGTATAATGATCGAGGAGTTGCCATTACACGGCTGCACCTTCATCCCACGTTGATTTAAACTTGACCTTGCGCCTGGACATATTCATCCATGGATGTTCTAAATAGTCCTGGGATGAACATCTCCAGACATAAATCTCAGTTCACACCTCTTATTACTTCCTTGGGGTAGATAACTGAAAGTTGAGCTACCCAGGCAAGAGGAATGACCTTTTCCAAATCTCTTGATATCTACTGTCAGATTCAGAGACATTTTAAATATGAGGAAAAGGTCAATAGAAAAGACTCCTTCCAACTTCTTGCTTAGCTCCGTTTTACCGAAACTGCTGATCCAAACCAGATTTTTAAAATAACCTTAACACATTTGAAACTTAATAGTGACTAAAATAACCCTACCTCCACAAGAATCTGGTTCATGCAAAAAAGGAAGTATTGGGTAGCCACTGTGGGTTGGCTGCAGAGGGTGGATGCACATGAACAGATGACAGAATACAGTGCACTGGATCCTGCCGTGCTTGATGCTGGAATTGACTGTGTGGGAACTTTGGGATTTAGTCTCCAGTTTTACTCTCATTTGGAAGAAGTTATATGTGAGCCCCCTTTGCCTCTCACTAAATCATTTGCCTATCATGGCACACTTTAACAAGATGCATTTTAGACTAAAAGTTAAATTGCCCTTTTATTTTCTTCAGAAAAACAAGCCATTCGACTCCTCGTATGGGTCCTCTTTAATCAAGAGACTGAAATTCTACAAGGCGAGCCACTGCACTGCTGCTTGGCATTCACCTTGATCTCTACATTTGGCCAGGCAGCCTAGTGAGCACTCCTCTCCTCCGTTGTGCCCTGGCCTCCTCCTCTCCCTTTTTCTTTTTTAGTGGATGGAAAGGACATGGTTATGCATCTAAGCACGTGTATCCTCCACTGAGCATCAATGAGGTCACTGCTGGGCGGGACGCTGGGATTCTTCTCATCAACACTGGACACAATCTATATTTAGCAAGTCTATGTCTTCTTGCTATTACTAACTAAGGCTAAGAAAACCAAAGACAAAGCAGTGCAGCCTGAACCAGTTTCCAGGCTGTGAAACCCACTGTCTACTGAGAAGAGCTATAGCATTTCCTTCTCATATATTTTTAGTTCCTTACCCAAAGAGAAAGCAAATATGTGCTTTATTTGTTTTATGTTTTCATATGTATTTTGTTTGCTGTAATCCTAATTTTATTGCATATGAAAGAACTCTTTTGCCATGCAAGTACAAAGTTGTTGGGAAAAAAAATGAGAATTCTTCAATATGTAGACAGAAATTTGAAAAACTGGTGGAAATAATAAATCAACAATAGAAAGGGATTCCATTGTTCTTAAAATCCCAGCAGCGCCCTGGGAGTTTCACAGAAATGATCCCATTTGCATGGCCTTCCCCCTAGAAGCCATTTGATGTCACTCCAGGGTGGACTGGGGCTTAGCTTATTTTTAATAAGAATATCTACATATTTTTCCTGGGAAAATGAACAGGAGAGAATATTGGCAGAAAGAGGTTAAAAGTGATGATTATGCTTTAATTAATTTCCTCAAATATAATTTCTTTGTAGGGCTCTACAGTGAAAGGCTATTGTTTCTGAAGACTTTCATGAGTGACCATTTACACGCCTCCACGTCTCAGATTTGAAGTATATAATCCAAGCAGCATTTGTGGGTCTTATTGGGAATTAATTTGATAGGGGAATTCCAGCTTGGAATCATATCCATTTAGAGAATGAACCATTGCTAAATGCAAAATGTTATTCAGAAGTAAACTTGTGGAATCCGGTTACCCTGTTCAGTCTCTATTTCATAATGGCTTTGGATTCTAGCATGGTGATTTAACCACTCCTTGCTTAAGGCCCTGGGCCTCACTCCTCAGTTACGTGACTATTTTATACAGGCGAGAGTGACGTTACTGTTGCGAAGCGCTACAGATGACTGACATGTGATAACTGAACCTTAGACAAGACAAACACAAAGTGAAATTCTTTGCATGGTTTGTGGAATTGGTCTCAATAGATGGAACCAATTCACTTGCCCTCCTTTAGTGTGTGTGTGTGTGTGTGTGTGTGTATGTATGTTTTCGCTTAGCTCATGACCATGCAAACCACCCATGCACACACATTTCTGAGCTTTCTTTCTCTGGTGCACATGAGTTTACCATGTTAGGTTATGTTCTCTTTAAAGTTATTTTCCTTTTATCTGCTCAGTGATAATCCTCTCCTGTCCTCTGACTATGACATCATATTTAAAGTATGTCAGTGCTTTATCTTTCTGCCATAAAGTCAGTGGGACCAGCTTGGAGTTTCTGAAAGCAGAACATAGATTTTACAAAATCCTACTAAAGGTTTGGTATGAGACCTCTTAGAAAAGGTACACATATCAAGCCCCAAATCCCAAAATGCAAGCACAAGCCACTCCATTGCCTGGGTGGCGGCCATGTTCCTTTTTCTGACACTGGAGCTTTTTGGCTGGTGGAAGCCTATTGTCTTCCTTTCTTTGGGGGTCCTGGACTTCACCTCTCTCTCCTTAGGGGTCCTACCAACTGCCTGTAAATAAATGCCAGCATTTGCTTATTTAGCCATTTTAAAGTGAAGACTTGATGGATTTCATAAATAGAAGAATTAGAAATCTTGTAGTGAGCTATGTCTTCTCCCTGCTTCCCCCTCCTGCCATCTCCGTTGTGCCTACAGTAATACACTCATCCCTGCCCAAGACCTTCTCCCAAGTATTTGACATTTCTTGACGTTTCTCTCCGTGTTTCATGCCACGGCCTACTGTGTGACTACATCCATAGTGTTTAAATCTTCATGTTGCCTGAACAGTCATCTAATGATCTACTGTTTATTTTTGTCTTCCGGAGCAGTTATTTATTATGAAAAAATATTTTTAGTTTAGTTTAGTTTAAAATTTAAAAATATGTCTACTCTAACAGACATATCTACACCACAAACCGTGCATCTGTGTCTCTGAGAACATCACAGTAGAGGGCCCACAAAGATTGTTCAAAGTCAAAATCCTAGGAAGTCTGCTGTGAGATCGTTTCTCCTAGAAATGACAACACAAACACTTCTAAAACAATGACAGCATCAATGAGCATGTTCGCATGAATGGGGGAATCCCACAGAGTCCTATGTCTAGACAAGAACCTGTAGGCAGTGGGGAAGGAGATTTAGTCTCTCCCGGGGAATTGGTTGTTCAACAGAGTGATCAGCCCTGAAACTCAGCAGGTTGTATTTACATATTTAATAACACACACACACACACACACACACACACACACACACACACTAATAATCATCAAAGATAAAGAAGCTGTCAACATGAGGAAAGCCTGGGAGGGTCTGAAAAGAGGAAAGGGAATGTGATTTAATTGTATTTTGATTAAAACTAAACAAATTATTTATTTTTCTGAGGAAAAGAATGAAAAGAACTGTATGTAAATGGTGTGTGGCAGAGCAGGAGGGACCGGGGAGACACCTGAAATCAGCCGAACATGGTGTGAGAAGGGGACTATGTGGAATGTTCCTGAGTCTCTGACTTTAACTTTGGTATAGAAATCTGAGTGTCACTCTTACCCTTGACAGAAAGGGGGGGAGGAGGAGGGAGGGAGCAAGGGAGGAAGGGGGAAGAGAGAGAGAAAAATCTACAGACCATGCTTATAAATATAATTAAAAATTTAGTTTAGATGATGAAGCTGTTGAGATACCATGAGAACAGTCTCTTACAGGCAAGGGTGGTTGTTCTCATGGGGTTGGGAACAAGGGACTGTACCAGAATACTTGTGATAACAGTGGCTCCGTTACCCGAGAGCAGGAATTCTCAAGCCTGTGGGTTGCGAACCCTTTGTGATTGAAGGGCCCTGTTATGGGGGTTGCCTATTAGACATGCTGCATATCAAATATTTATATTACAATTTCTAACAGTAGTAAAATTACCCTTAGGAAGGAGCAATGAAAGTGAATGGGGGACTTTATTAAAGGACAGTTGCATTAGGAAGGCTGAGAACCACTGAGAACCACTGTTCTAGAGTTCCTGACTCAATACTAGGTCTGAAATGGGCCCTCATGGTTTGCATTAATAAAAAGTCTGACAGAGAGGGAGAGAGAGAGAGAGAGAGAGAGAGAGAGAGAGAGAGAGAGAGAGAGAGAGAGAAAGAGAGAGAGAAGAAGGAGGAGGAGGAGGAGGAGGGGGAGGGAGGGAGGGAGGGAGGGAGAGAGAGAGGGGGGGGGAATGTGTGAATGTATGTGATTCTCTCTTGCCTGTATACCTGTTGTGCTGTTGGATACTGGGTGAGTTTCTGTGTAATCTCTTTCTCTTCCCTTCCTTCTCCCCACTCTCTTTTCTTTCTCTGTGTATATGTGCACTTGTGGGGCTGTGTGTGTGTGTGTGTGTGTGTGTGTGTGTGTGTGTGTTTGTGTGTGTGAGTCTGTGTAATGCATATCTTTGTCTCTGTCTTTCTTTGTGTTTCTGTGCACTGTGCTTGTGGGCGTGTGTTTCTGTGTGTGACTATGTGGATGGTGGATGACATATGTATCTTTCTCTTTCTCACCTCTTCATGTGTGTGTGTGTGTGTGTGTGTGTGTGTGTGTGTTCATGTGTAAATATGTGTATGCTTACAAGTCAGCTTGCTGTGACTAATGATTAGACCCACTCTCTGATAATCACTTGGTTAGGAAAATGGGTCACTTTTAAAGATCCATCAAAGTGGTCTTTATTTTCTTTAGAAGAATAAATTACAACAATATAAAATGAGGTAAATGTGCATGTCCCTTTAACTCTCAGCTTAGAGAAGGATGTAAAACTTTCAATGTGAAATGAAAACATTTGAAAATGCTGTCCATCTTCCTTAGCTGGGATAGTTCAGTGAAGAAAAATACTGTCAAGTTCAGACAGGCCTCTTCCTGCTTTGTGAGCTTCAACAAAGATTCTTACTTTGGCTTCCATCTGATACACTCTAATTTTATATCTATTCTATGGGAGTCTCTCGATATGAGGGAAGGGGAGGGAAGAGGAGAGCAGGGGAGATAGATGTCTTTCCTAGCATTGGACCCTGTGAACTTTCTGACGGATCTGGTGTCTTTGACTCTGTCCTGCAGGCCACCTGACAGGGACAGCATGGTGGAGGAAGAGTTCTGGCCTGTGGAAGGTGCCTATTGGAAGGTGCCTGTGGAAGTCTTCATAACTCTGCTCATCATGGAGGCTCCAGCCTTTCCCCTGGACTACATCTGAGTCTGGAACACAAAGAGAACATGTTGGGGAAGGGTGGGGTGCATTCCTGATACCTCAAATCTCTCTAATGTCTACAGTTGACTGCATCACACACTACTGTATCTCCTGGAGTGTTTTTTGGGCTAAATTTGTATACTGGGAGTTCTCTGGAAGGTGCTGGCAGAGTAACTATAAGCCTTTAAATATCATAAGTGTTTGTTGTTTATTTTTTGAAAAAGAAGTCTGGGAATCAGAGCAATGATTTTTCAAGAGATCTTTCATTGTGAAAAGGGAAGCAGTCCAATCAGTAACTAATAAAAGCAAATGAAAGAGAGGTTGGTGGATGTTGGTGTCCATCAGTGCCCTGTGTGTGTTGACTATTGCTGTTCACATCTAACATCTCCTCTGAGGAAAAAGGATAAAGGGGGTTAGTGATACCAATCAGAACCAAAGGCTGGTGTTCAAAGTGGAAGTCCCAGATAAAACACAGGGTATTCAGCCAAATTTCAGGTAAATTTGGAAGCTGGATCTAGATCTTACCATATATTGATCTCTAAGGAGCAATAGAAAAACCACAAATGATATTTATTAATTTGAGTTGACCTTAAGAACATAACATCAAGGCTGTATTGACCGAAGACTAAAGGTCTTTTTTTAAAAAAAAATCCTTTTAACTACAACCAGCTGCTCCTGTCCACTGGACCCGGCATCACTCACAGGCCACTTTTGGATTAGCTATGCCATCTTCAACACTGCTTTGAATATAATTATACTCTGTTGGGGGAAATGCCGATCTAAAGGTCAAGTGCTTCCATTATGAAGTGATTGATTAATATTTCATACTTCCAACCAAACCGCACACCAGGATTAACTGTGTCAGTGTGTTTTGCAAAGAAGATATATGTTGAGCCATAGACTGCTTAATTACGTGATTGTCTGCCTTTAAGGAAGATACATACATAAGAACAGGAGCTGCTAGAAGAAGGTATGTTGCTTTCCTCTGATCCTTTATCTAGGTCTACAGGCATTGCAGGTTACTAGTTGTCTTTTAAAACAAATATCTACTAGGACATCATTTGGTATGTGGATTATGTCTTTGGTGTTCCAAGATTCTAGGCTAATATCCACTTATCAGTGACTGCATACCATGGGTATTCTTCTGAGACTGGGTTACCTCACTTAGGATGATGTTCTCCAGCTCCATCCATTTGTCTAAGAATTTCATGAATTCATTGCTTCTAATGGCTGAATAGTACTCCATTGTGTATATATACCATATTTTTTGTATTCATTACTCCGTTGAGGGACATCTGGGTTTTTTTCCAGCTTCTGGCTATTATAAATGAGGCTGCTTATGAACATAGTGGAGCATGTATCCTTATTACATGTTGGGGAATCCTCTGGGTATATGCCCAGGAGTGTCCTGGAAGTCCTCTGGAAGTGTCGTGCCCAGTTTTCTGAGGAACCCCCAGACTGATTTCCAGAGTGGCTGTACCAACTTGCAATCCCAAGAAGAAGGAAGGAGTGGACCCTGAATCTGGAAAGGCCCAATGCATCAGTATAGGAGAATACCAGAAAAGGGAAGTGGGAACAGGGAGGATGGGAGAACGGGGTTGAGGGGGGAGGGAAAAGGGCATATGGGACCTTTGGGGGGCAGGGAACCAGGAAAAGGGAAATGAGATGTAAATAGAGAATATATCCAATAAAAAAATGAAAAAAATTAAATGTCATTTTAAATAGTAGGACATTGTTCAGAAACTTTCTTTGCAGTTGTTTAAGTCTATTCCTTCAAGCCAGCCATGAAATCAGGTTTCTAGTCTTCCCAGTCAGCAGAGTGCTTTGTGTTTACTCTTTGTATAGTCTTCTGTAATGATGCACTCTCCTACCTAAATAGAAAAGAATCCTATGTGGTAATGAAGCCATTAATTTAGACTCTCTCTGGCCAAGAGTAAGAGGCGGGGGAGCATGTGTCACATTGATAGAAGCCATAAAAGAGAAAGGAGAGTGTACAGATTTGTTTGTGGCTCAGAGGAGTGATTTACATCAAGACACCAACGAGTCTGTCTGCAAATGAGCTCATTCGCATCTCCTAAAATCGGAGATTTGCTTAGGGCTATTTAAAAACATTAAGATTGTAAGCAACAAAACAAAAACAAAAACAAAAAACCAAATATCTACAATATGAATCTAGTGCCGACTGGGCATTTGGGTGATAAGTGTCTCTGTGCAGAGAAATGGGCCCTTTACATCACTGACATTCTGCCTGACACGGTTTCTTTCCCTTTCTAGGACTTGAGTGATCATCCAGTGTAGAAGTTGGAGGTGGGAAAATAGAGTGGGAAGGTGCTAGCTTCTCAGTTAACCAGTGGGAGGTGCTGAGTTTGGTCAGTAGGTCATCAAGAAGATAGAAAACATGACCATTTGGCAATAAATTCAAGAAGATTATGGACATTCTTAATGTCATGGGAATTAAAAAATAAGAGGGGTTAAGTAGATGCAATCACATCTATTAATTTCTGTTTTTCCTTATTCCTCTGGGGTTCAGTGTGGAGGAGATGCATGCAGGAGAGAGTTCAGAAGCACTGATGAAGTTCAAAACAACTAGGAAGTTGTGGTAAGTGGTCTCAGCTTACCAGGTAGCTGGTAAAGTACAGCCAGGTGCCAAGACTCCGCCTTACAAGGAAATAACACCTTTGGCCCACTGTATCAATGGCCCGACAATTTGGGGGCTGCAGCCAGATAACTGTGAGACAGCTTCAGAGAAGACAAATGAGAGATGGGACACTGGACAAGATTCTAAAGTGACACTGGAACAGGAATGTTTCAGCTAGATTTTTAATCCTGAAGATAACAAACCTGCTTCCTGCTTCTGGGGAGATCTAGTGATCTTGAATGTCATGTTCCAGGTTAGTTTCTAAGCAGATCTCCTGATTCCCATCCTGTTCTTCATAGACTGATAGCATTCTCAATCCCCCCTCTCCCTCTTTCCCTCCCTTCCCCTTCCCCCTGTGTGTGTGTGTGTGTGTGTGTGTGGTGTACACTCTACATGGCAGATTCACCAAATGAACTTTGTATCCTACTATCTTGTTTACGAATGCAATAATTTTGGAGGAGAAAAACTTGCCTAGGAAGAGGAAATTCACCTTACAGAATTGAGAACACTTTTATAATCTAAAGATGAGCACCAGAGACACCAGAATAATTCATTTTTCCAGGAATCCTTGCTCTGGAATTCCCCTGCCTGTGATTACATCACGCCTGTCTGAGGCATCGTTGTCAGAGAGAACAGACTGACATTTGTTCTTCTTGAACTCCACTGCCTGATTTCAAAGAGGGTTTTATTGATTTATTTATTTGTTTATCTATTTGCCTCTCTTGGCTGTGAGTGGCTGCAACACATGGTAAATCTTTAACTTCAAGTGTCCTTCTGTGGTGACCAACTAAAATATTAGCAAAATAAATGTTTTATGGGAGAATGTTGGCAGGAACCCCAACAGAAACAGGTGGTATTGGGTTATTTCAATATAATGTAATGATATAGCCGGGTTTCCATCTGGACAGCATGTGGTTGAGTCTGCTCGGAGAGTATCAAAGCACACGAGTATGCACCGGGGAAGCCCGTGGTGTGCAAGTGCGCAGCTAGATGGCTACTTTACAAAATAATAGTCTGGGTTTTGGGTCCTCTGGGTTAAATATTTTGACTGTCAGAGTCTGAATTTCTTCATAAAATATTAAAAGGCAAAGCAAACCTCTGACATGCAATACCGAGCGGCATAATTACAAGCAGTTCCTGGAAGCCGGAGAGAGTGTGCATAAAGCGAGGCATTGATTATAAAGGAGTTCATTACCCTTGGAAGTTAAGACCCGCTTTAGCGGGAGCCTTAGAACAGAGTGCCTTTACTATCAAGGCTCACCATATTGTGAAAAAGGTTCAGCCCCGTCAATAAGAGTACAATTAGGAAATAGGAGGGGACCGAATCAGTTGGTCGCCGAAGGGCTGACGGTGATCCAAAGGTAAAGAGACGAGCTCTTGATTGGCCACCGGGGAGGTGTCTCTACCCCCGTTCCATAACGTTCCTGCTTCAGGCGCTTTGAAACACACGGAATTAGCAACACGCTGAACATTTGGTTTTGCACTCAGCTTTGCTCTATGTACATTCATGCTAAGCCAGATAATAAACTCTTGGCTCAGTGACTCCCTATATGTATCCCTGAGAGGGGCATCAGACTGTGGCTGTGTGCAGAGGCAAGAGATACCCCCCTCCCCAGCTCTCTCAACTCCAGCCAGAGGAAGAAGGCTAGAATCGGCACAGTGGGAGGACACAATTTGGAAGTGGTTTACTATCTCCTGTTGACTAGAAAATGAAGGAAGTCATGGGCACCATCTGCCAAAATGAAGGAGCCACTTGGACCCCAGGGTAATTGGCTGGGAAGGCTTGGTTTCCAGAGGATTCTTTGCAGCCATTAATGCAACAGACACGGAGATTCTGAAAACAAAGCCGTATGCGTGAATCAAACAGTCAATATATGAAAATGATCAGCTGCATAAGCTCATGCGAAGGGCACACGAGGAAGTCAAACCACTTAGCTATAATGTCGATGTCATGGTACTACCAGAGGCCCGTGACGTCCCGCTCTTGTTTGTCACCCAAGGAATGGACTTTCCTAGAGCATCTACTTTCTTTAAATTGGAAGAGCTGATGCGAAAGACACAGATGCTGCCGGGTCTGAATTTTTTCTTACGCCCTTGTGGGGCTGAGTTGATACCAAAGAGAACCCAGTGCCATTAAGGGAAGGCAAGTCAGCAAGGACTCTAGGTTGCATGGCATGGTGCTTTTCTCCGTCCCGAATAGATTCATGTCAAAGAATCATGGCATGTGTCAGTTTTTCCTGGTGCACTGGGGTGACTATTGTTCGCATCATAGGACTGTGGCTCCTGCAGGGTTGTAAGAGGTAGTGGCATGTGTGGTCTTCTCAGATGAGAAGTTTGCCATCTAATGAAAGAAGACAGACATCCAAGGAAGAACTGGAGCATCAGGTCCAAGTAAAGAGGCTTACTGATTTTCTTCCCCTGACATATGCTGTATGGACAGTAGATGCTGAACCCAAAGGACTGGAAAAGAGTTTGACAGGGATTTACACACATCTGGGCATCTTAAAAGTTACACCTAACTCCAACTACTGACTTTTTGTTTCACATCAAGTTTGCCCCATCCAGTCAGTGGTGAGGAAACAGAATGTGATTGAAGAGTGAGGTGCAGAACTCATCACTGAGACCCAGTTCATTCCTCAGATGGAAGGACTTTTCAGCCAGGCACAGCTTTCTATTTCTCAGAAATCATCTGAGTTTGGGGCTCTGCTGAATTAATCACACACTCATTAAAAACTGTGTATACTCTTCAGAATTCTTTCTTTTCTTGCCTTTTCTCCAGCATTCCAATCTGTGGGCCTTTGACAGCTACTGTTCTACTGCTATTATACAATAACCCAGTCTGGGTCATTTACAAAGAAAATAAGTTTACTTAGCTCATGATACTTGAGGTTCATAAACTGCGAGACAGACACAGCAACTGTCTATGTCAAGAGCTTTTGTGCTATATCATAATGTGGTAAAAGAGGCAGAGGGCTAAGTGAATAGCAAGGAGACAACCAGCACTCTGCTCTCTAAATAATGGGTGTGCTCCTGTGATAACACATCTGTATATCCATGTAAGTTGTCTTCATGGCCCAAGATCCCTTTCCTAGGCCTCTTTTCCTAACAATGCTGTTTGGAGGAAAACCGACCCAGCACAGGATCTAAAGCATACGTTCAAATTATAGCAGTCTCCTAGTGTAACACCATTCCTTCCTTATAAGGAAAAGCACTTTGAGCCATAGGACTAAGTTGTCTTTTCTGAGTTAGGGAGGAGGCTGGGGCATACTGTGTGCTTTTCAGGCAGCGGGGACAATGATAAGGCTGTGGATTACGTTCTCCTGTGCCACTCCCTAGTGAAAGGTAGGAAGTGAGAGGGGGGCTGGGAGTGCTGTGGAGAAAGATCATGTATAGCACATTTGGATTTATGTGCAATGTGTTAAGATGGATAATGTCAAGCAAGTTATCAAGGGTGGGAATTTCATAAGGGCCAGAGCTTGAATCATCTCTGCATTTATGAACCCCTGAAAAGTGCTAATGGGGCATCATTTAAGTAAGATGTCTAAGTTGAGGCCAAATGCTGAAAAGATTTTATGATTTGTGACAGAGAAGCAAGTCATTTATCGTGTCAGAAAAAAAATTTGTGACAGACGTGGTGATGAAAACTAGCTTGCAAATTTGTCATGTTTTACTGGAATTTTTTTCCTGCAGGGTATGAAAACCTGTATATTCATGAATGTATGTATGTATGTATGTATGTATGTATGTATTTATGTATGTATGTATGTATGTATGTATTTCAAAGATAAGTTTGATTACAAAAGATACAAAATGTGTTTGATAAAATAGCTAGGCCTCAGGGCTGGAGAGATGGCTCAGTTAAATGCACAGGGTTCTCTTGCAGAGGACTCAGGATTCGATTCCCAGCACCCACAGCTCACGATGAACTGTTTCCAGCACCCTCTTCTGACCTCCACAGGAACATGCACACAGGATGTGGACACACAAGCAGGCAAAATACTCCCACACCTTCAACAAGCAAACCAACCAACCAACCAACCAACCAACCAACCAACCAACCAATCAACCAACCAACCACCAGTTTGGCTTCAACGCTGAGTAAACAATGTAGCTAAATCCTGGACTCTCAGCATTAATGAGCAGTGAACGCTTTGGAATCTGATAGCCTGGAAGTACCCCTATTTAGATTCAAAGGTCTGCTAAGCTAACTTTTCTTTCCGTTCTAGCCTCCACAGGTAGTGGAGCCATCCGACTCTCCAGCTTTACAAACATTTAGGTTTAACTACTCTCTTAAATGAGTTAGCCATGTGTCTTCAAGGCGGGGGACAAATGACGGGAAATTATGCAAGCTCAGGTGAAAGCAGATGTTTTTGTGCTGTTTGACCTGTTGGCTAATCACATGCCTGTGAGCAGAGAAAAACTTTTCTACTTTTTGATTTGATGAGTTTTAAGACAGACTTCAAGATGTGGGGGAAGGAGGTCAACATTTCGCTGCCTAGGGAGCATCCTTTCAGCTGACACAAGTGCTAGCTGCCCATTTACAAAGGGAGTGGATACGGCGGCGGGACAGCATTCAGCTTATGACACTGACCCGGTTATTTCTGAGGGCCCTCTGTTCCAGAGACAGATACCTCCAGCACGACAGTTACGCTTTATTCATGGCTTCTGTTCTTGTCAGCACCCGCATGTGTGAGCAACTCTTTCAAGAATGGAGTGTACAAGCAGTGGAAGTTAACCTAAAATGTCCGGTGAGCATCATGAGAACCTACCAGGATTCAGAGCTACTCCCATAAAAATAGGTTCTGATGCTTGAGTTTTGAAGTATGATGCCAGTGCTCGCTTTGGCAGCACACATACTAAAATTGAAATATAATGCCAAATGTTCTACCTGCTCTGCAATGTCCTCTTTTTTATGTACTAAATCATACTTTAAAAATCAAGGAAATTTCATTACACACACATACACACAAAAACACACACATACATCTGTTATTGTTGTTCACAAACATGACACCTATTCTATGATTCTAAAAGACTCTAGACAGGACAATAAATAATTAGGATTCTTATGTAAGGACTGTTTGTCTTACCTGTAGTGGCCCACATCACTGATTAGAGGCACAGTTCTATTCTTTTGAACTTCTCTTCCTCTCTCTCTTTTTTGCTTATTAGTTTTCATTAGTGTTTGCGACTGTACTGTATTGTCCAAGGCAAGTCTTCCTTGTCACTGTGGCCCAGAGGAATCAGCCGTTCATACACTCCTGTCCACATGATCTCATTAAGGTTTTGGGAAAATCATGTAAGTTATTCCTTTCTTATTTATCAATGAACAGACTCATGAGAATTTACAAATGAGAAGATTGATGCTTACACAGTTAACAGTCCTGGCATCATGAGGGTATAAAGGGTGGGGTAGTCTGAATACAAATCCTCCAAAGCTCTTAACTTTTATGGCAAAGCTGAGGGCACCTTTATCAATCAGAAAGTTGTGATTGCATATCACATTAGTAGTAAGAGCTGTGGATGTTTGTTAACCATTTAAAGGTGAGAGGATCCCCTTTTCCTTCCACGGCAAACTAAATTTCATACATATTGAACAAAGGTTATTGAAATGGAAGTTTCTGTTTGTGTCACATGGTGAAGACTCACCTGGTGTTTTGCTGATGCACACTCACTGACCAGCGGGAGGACATGTGATGTTTGGAGAGATGCTTGGAGAGCGGACCGTGAAGGCCCTCTTGCATACTAGCTGTGCTGTTCTTTCTTGGTCTTGCGTCTCCAGTGATCGCCACTGAGAGAAGCATAGCAGAGAACGACTGGTATTTTGGTTGGTCCTGGCATTTTTGCTGACTTCTAGTCCTTGTTGCTCCTACTGACTTGTGCTGATTTGGAGGAGGTCTGCCAGTTTCTGCTGGATCGTGCCACCACTGCAGATTTGTGTTTGGTGACACTTTTGAATTGGACTGTTGGTATCTTCACATTACTGAACTGAACTGATGGTATACTGACAACAGAGGTTGGAATCGCCCAAAGAACTCTTCTAAACAGGTCCACAGTCCCTTGTCCTATTTACCATCTTCCTCCCCTACATTTGAACAGTGGGCTAGAAGGGAAGTTAAAGTGTTTGAAAACCCTTATTAAAGTAGGTTTTGAAAAATCTAAGCCTACAAGTTATCATTAGCAAAACATAAACCCACCAATATAATGGGAGATAGTGTTAGTAAGGATAAGAAGTGGAAACAAGGACGCAAAGGGCTTAATAAAAAGAATAAAGACTTGGTGGGAGAATAGGTTCACTCACCAACCACCTACAAAATTTGTCAGTGCCAAAACTCTTGGCAAAGTTAAAAAATAAATTACCAAGAAAAACCCACAAGCAATTTTATGTCAATTGAAGATGCAATCTCTCAATGCCTACCACATTCTTACTAGTCAGAGAAACATATCTCTCATAGGAAAATGAATGTAAGACACAAAAACTCACAAAGAAGGAATACAAATGGGCAAACAAATAGCATAAGTTTGATTTTGGTAGCAATAAAAGAAGTTTAATCAATGCCTTTCTTGTCTAAAAAATGGATGGAAAGGAGAAAATGCTAGAGTTGATAAAGACACAAAGAGATTGTTCATATGTTAAGCATCAAAAGGTTGCTCGTTCACGTGGGTGCTGCCAGGAAGAGAAGGCATGAATAGAGCGTGCCTGCGAATATTTTTTGTATATTACTGTGGAATTTGATAGGGATGGCTCATTTGTGGGACAGTCTGCCAACATGCATATGTACTTAAAATTTGTATATCTAATAATTTGCCCCATAAAATGTTAATCTGAGCAACGTCCTTCTTCCTCTTGAAGGTCGGCATTGAAGTAATGACTCCAATACTAAACAATTAAAAAAAACATGAACAGTTCATAATAGAAGATTTATCTGAAATTACAAATATTTGGTAGAATATCACCCAATCATTCCAAGTATTTTTTGGTGTATTTAATGGCATGGAAAATGCTCAGTGTATATTACTGAGTTAAAAAAAAAGGGCTAAAAAGTGGTATCTTTTTCTAAAAATTGTATGCATATTTAAACTGACTAGGAAAATATGCTGCGATGTTAATAGGGTATTCGACTGAGCTGTCTGGCTGAGATTTTGTAATCAGATAGAAAAAAACCCCTGCTATTGTAAAGAGGATGAACTGTTCTTGTGGGTCTTGCATGCACATGTGTGTGCAGGAGTGCAGTATAAGGACATAGAGGCCGAAGAAAGAAGCTGGGTCTCCTGCTCTGTAAATCATTCCCTCGAGACACCATCTTTCCCTAAGCCTGGAGCTGGGGTGGCAGGCAGCAATTCTAGCGATTCTCATGTCTTAGCTCACAATCCATACCCCAGTGCTGGGTGTGTGAATCTATGCCTTAGCTGTTTACGTGACTTCTGGGGAACTGATGCTTGCCCAGCAGGCCCTCTCATCTACGGAGCGACGCCTTAGCGCCTGCCTACTTTTTATTTGGCATATGAGGACATGGTACATTTGTGGGAGAGGAGAAAGTTTAATGATTTAGTACAAAAAAACATGTCATTAGAAAGAGTTGCTTTCACATCTAATTATATTACCAGTATATTGTCGTATTTATTATCACATTTCTGAAAGATCTGGTGTGTTGTCAGGAAGAGTGTATTCCTGACATATGGGGAAAATCTTGCTGTGAAATTTCCCAGTTAAGGCAGAGAGCTGTTAGTCTTCCAATCAATGAAGAGGAAGAATGAACCCCTTGGGCCTCATTGTGTCCAAATACAACTCCCGAGTTTAGGAGGCAGAAGTGAGAGGGTGGAGAGTTCAAAGCCAGACATCAAGATGCGATCTCAAAAAACAACCCAAAACCACCACCAATGGAATCTAGACGCTTTAAAAGTGTGAACTCACCCCGAGGCAGAGGCCAGTTTCCTAACGAGCCCATCGTTTTAACAGTTGTCAAAATCAAGTTTTGGAAAGGAACGCTGGATTTCAACTATGCTACCTACTAGTTTGTGCTATCTCTGCAGTTCCACTTCTGTTTGCCTAGGAGTACGAGACTTTGTCGTTAGCAACGTGGCCACACCCAGCTATACCCAGTGTGAGAAACTTGTTTTGCTTGGATTCCTAAACGCTGTGCTACACGAGTCAAACTGGGACTTCGTATTTATAACCTCAGGATTTTTAAAGGAGTGTTATAGGTGAAAGGAGTCATGTGATTAGCCTTGGTACAAGGAAAACTAAAATAGAGCCTGCCATTTAGAGAGTGCAGTAAAGGACCATTCAGGGGTTACTTTCCCTCTAGATTAAACACTAAATTCCAGTAAATCCAAAAGCGAAGGTGTTACGGCCACCAAGTGAACCTAACACCCTCCAAATCCGCAGATGGTGTGTGTATGAGTGTGGGATGGGGGTGGAGATTCCCTTCAAGCTCAGTGGGGGAATGTGATTCTAGAGATTTTCTGTACCACTCGGGCTCTGCCTGATTCACAGGCTCCATGACTCTGGGGGCCTGAGCAGGGAGTGGATTGGTCCACAAGTTATTTCCTTACTCTCTGATGTTCTGTTTAACCTGAAATATGTCTACTCCTTTTCCCCTTTTTTATTCACAGGCTTCTCTGGAGACCCTGCACTGTAGGAGAATCTCTTTTCTTCAACTGCTTTGTAACCTCTAACCCATGACATCATTCCCAGAGTCCTCCGGGGCTCGCTAAAGCTAGCCTCCGTCCAGTAGCTCCAGACCAGTGGCACATCCATCAAATTCAGCAGTCTCTTATTCGGGTTACATTAAGCTTTTGAGGAAATGTTTTTGCTGTGGGTAGTTATTAAAGGAAACGGAGCAAAGAAATAAAACACCCGTTCATTAGGCCTGAAGCAGAGCACAGAACGAAACTCTCCTTGCTTTGTAAGTGTGGGTGTGGGGATTGGGAAATTGGAAAACGCTGAAAAAGAATGCTTTCCTCCCGAGATGGAGCAGGAAAATTCTGGGCACATACAGATGGAGGGAACATACCTTAATCCAAACCTCAACCCGAGACATTTAGGACAGAACAGTGTTGTTCTAGGACTGTGAGCCCTTTTACCTGGTTCAGACCCTGAGGACCGCCTCAGCCACTGCGGCTGATTCATACCAGCGCTTCTTGAATCCAAATTACCTTCCCCTTTCTTAAAGAAATTCTTCCTTGAAAGGAGATGCCCTTTGGGGGAAATGGTTCTTAGGCAAATACATATTAAGGATCTATACTTTCTTACGTGTCACCTGTACAATGCTCTACTGAATGTTGACCTGCTCCACAGAGATCCAGGAGCTAAGGATTTGCTGTGAGCTTAGGAGAACCTCAGAGAAGCCTCCAAGATGAGGTCTGCGTTTTACATGCAGGGGCTTGGAGCAAGAGGAGGCACCTAATTTAGGGATTCTTTAACAAAGGTTGTCAATAAAATGGACATGAACTCCGCAATCCCATATGCGGTGGAAGACTTTGTGTTGCTGTAAAGGTCGTAGGTCGCTGCTTGGGCAGCAAGACGAAGTTCTAGAGGAGAAAATGCCAGCTCAGGTGGGTTGCTCCAGTCTTTGTCCAGTAGGAGGTAGAGACCATTATGAGTCGAGAGGAAATATGGCTGGTAGGGATGGCTGGGCGTCAGTGAGTCAGCCAGCCCTCTAGTAAGAACAGTCAGGGTGGAGAGCATGGCTCTCACAGGCCTTGCCCTTCCCCATTGCTGCGGGCTTGCTAAGATCCACTAGATGACATTCCTAAAGCCAGCCACCAAGGTCTATGCCCTTATCTGTCCACTTTCTCTTCCTGAGGTTTACTACCAAGGCCAGGTTTTCAAAGTAGTAAAGTCCAGCAATTAAAAGCCCCCTTTTGGCTCACCTAATTAGCACGCCCAATTACAATGAAACACCTCATCCTAACACGGAGTTTCCCCTTTTATCTTTATAAGCTGCCATTTTCCTGTGGGCCATGTCCGGCTCCTCTCTATCCAGATGCAGTCCTTTCTCCAGGGAAAAGGTCCCCATCCCCTCTCCCTGGTTCCTTTCCCCTTCCCCTTCATCCTCTGTGTCTTGTCTTTGTCTCTTATTCCCTGCCCCCTGTCCCTTTGGGGCAAATCAATCTATCTTGTGCTGAGAACTTGGTCTTGGAGATCCTGAGAGTCTTTCCCTAACACCCAGACCTCTATTTCCCCCCAATCAAGCCCTTACATAGACTATTCCTTTTAAATAAACCTCTGGTTAACTTTAGCTTGTTAAAGATACAAAGGATCTTAGCGGGAGGCTCAGGCTACAGGACTCAGTTCATTACCTGTAGCAACAACCCATTTCAAAGTGATTATCGCTATTGTAAACTTGGGTCAGTTTTTTAAAAGCACTCTAGGTTTTGAACCAAAAGCATTTATATTGAGAACTGGTTATATCCCCCAAGTTGATATCTGATCTCACCATCAAACAGAATGCAGGACACATTTAGTTAGGGTTATAATTATATCCCCAATAACCCTCCACTACATGGAAATCTGATCACCCATAAACTTTAGTTTCAACTTTCCATGCATTATACATCTGCCTGGACAGTCATGAGCAGAGGCAGTTAAGGCTATTTATCTCACTTCTATAAAGAAATAAATCAATCCTTAATTATATGAGGTTTATTATTAACAGTGCTGGCAATCTGACCACATGTCATGACTTCATCTTTTCTATATCAAGAAAATATATGAGGATGTATGTTGATGGCTTTTATTATTGCATTCCCCAGAGTGGCACTTGGGAAGGAGAGAGGCATGCTTTGGGACCCCCCCCCCCCAGAGTGAAGAGGCCAAGAATTTGCCACCGTGAATACCTTGTGCGGGTTTATAATGCATGCAATGGTACCAGAGAGCAATGGCCATTGAACAGAAGCAGCAAAACCTCACAGAATCATAAGCAACTGAACGATACACTCATTGATTCCGAAACCAGCAGTCAACCACAAGAATACAACAGAAGAGATTCCTGTAAGACTGTGAGTTCAAATCCCACCCTCGCCATGTGGCTTAAGGACTCCAACATTCTATTATTGCCCTGCTTGAGAATCCTCAGTGTATCAATGCAGGATCACAGGAGAACCACACCCAGTAAATGCCTAACCCTGGCGCACAAAAGTTCTCAGTGCACAGTGGGGATTTCAGTGGCAGGCACCTAAGCCTGAAGTGTGTCTGCATCCCACCATCCTTGGTAAACTGCTCGTCCAAATGACAATATTTGTCAGACTGCCTTTAGTTTGCTCTTGCCTTGGTTGTCTCTTTCAAGCGTTCAGTGCCAACTTCTACTCCTGCTTCACTCCCCATCCCTAATTGGTATGAATCCCAAAACAACTCTGTTCTCGGAGGCCTATCTATTTCGTGATGAACGAGACCTTTTCTTTACCTCCGTCAGGAAGGATGTTGGGAGGCTCTGCCTGTGTGTGCCAAGGGTACTGATGCTTCCAGGAAGGGAGCTGTGACCAGGCGAGCTTGCATAAGGAAATGCTTCCCAAAGGCCCACGAAACTCCTGCCGTGACAGACAGCTGGCTGCCCAGACAGCGTATGTTCCCCTGTCTTCCTTACTGAAAGAATTCAGTTGCAGATGTTCAGCTAAACTATTTTCTCCCAGGTTAGGGTGGACAAGCATAGGCACATGGAAATTGCTGAGAAGGACTTCCTCTTTAATGGAGGTGCAGACAGCTGCCACCCCCATCTCCCCCACAGCCCTTCTTTCTTCTTCATCCTTCTTGCTTGGATATGAAAGTGATAATGACTAGTGTTCCAACTCAGAAGAAAGCATCAGACGTCACCATAAAGATGGAAACCATGTGCTGTAAGTGGATGGAAAGGGAGACGGGAGGAATTTAGGACCCTGATAATACTGGGTATTATCTCGAAGATTGCTTATCTCTGAACTTTTATTTTGAAAGAAAGAAAAAAATCCATATCCAATATAAGCCACCATTATTAACTGATCCATGGTACCGACACTTGATAGATATATATTCATTGTACAGCAACTCTCAAGTGGACAAATAGGCCTGGTTTCTGCCTGTCCTGTCAACTTGAAATCTTCAGAAAGGAATAGAATAACTGATTTTTAAATTCAATATCCAGATGTTACCATTTAAATTGAGAAAAGTAGACATAAATTTAAGGTGTTTTCATTAAGCTAGGGACACTGGTTCATTTGAACACAGACTGGCAGGATCCAGATCAATGTGCAAACGATAAAAACACATCACAGAGGCACTGCGAGAACACATTTGGTTAAAAGGCGAGGCCAAGGAGAGCACTGTCTGCCTGCGTGCGCTGGAGAGCGTGGAAGGCTGGCCCCCTGCTGGCTCAGGCTCTTTAACCGGGAAGGGAGAGGGTTCAATACGCTGTGTGCTGTCTAGAGCACGGCTAGCCAGCTTGGGGTTCCGAATGAGGGGTTCATGTTCTAGAACTGCAGATCAGCTCTAGGGCATCAAATGACAATTAGCAGAGTACATAGACCCTGAACACAGCATCCTGGTCCTGCCTGCGAGCAGTTTCTATGGAGGATTTAACGAGGCATGAGTTTGCACAGCAAAGTACATTTTTCCATTAAAGAGCTAATTAAACTCCTGAGGACGTGATCATGAACAGAGCTGATAAATTCAACCCAAATTAGGAGCATTAACTATGCCAGGCAAGAGGCTTCTGCTCAAAGACACAGAACAGAAGGCTTATTACATCCTAGTTTGCACACGAGACTTGCTCTTTTCTCCCCCCATGTTTGTGTTAATTTCTAAATTCTATTCTTAGATTTTTTTTTCTCAGTGCGATGTAAACAAGTTAAGAGAGACTTGGAACCTGAATTTGTGAATATAGAGAAGCCAGACCATAATAGTCCAGACTCATCCCGTTGTTTATATGTCTGTCTTTGGCTAGAATGATCTGGAAGGCTTCATGCTATGGCAAGAGAAGTAAGATCCACAAGAACAGACAGTGTTTGGGAAGGACTACCTCCCCATTAAGCAGTCTGAGACAGAAAACAAGACTGAAATGGTAATGAACATCTCTTTAAGAGTTGTCTTCTAACCAGATTCTCTCTTCAGATTTCTGTTTGTGAAATATAATGAGATTTATTTCTTTAGCATTCCACTTCAGAGATGTTAAAACGTGAAAATCATGTATTTTAATCAACAGCATACCATATTATTAGAATGCATGATTCAAAATCATAGTAATATTCATGCATGTGAATATTTTTAATCTTTGTAAAAGTATTTTTCAAAATCTTGATTTATTCTGCCCATATTCCTTCTCTAGGGGTGTAGGAAGGATCAATATTTTGATTTTCTATTTACTCATGACAATAATGTTACATAGTAAAAAGTCATTGACTCAGGCTCTATTCATAGTCCAAGGTTAAAAGGTAAGGTCAGTATCTGAGCCCAAGAAATTCTTCCAGCATAAGTTTCATTTTTGTGGGTCCAGAGGAGATTAAAGCTAAGACCCTGTGCATTCTAGGCAAGTGCTCTCTACCACTGACCAACACCTCAAAACTTTCCTGTACCTTTTATTTTGAGACAAGATTTGACTAATTGCTCAGGCTAACCTTAAACTGCCTTGAAAGCCCAGAGAGGCTTTGAACTTTGGATCTTCATGTCTCATACTCTGGGATACTTGGTATTACAGATCTATGCCCGAGACTCAGTTGATTTTATGCTCTTGGTCATGATTAGGAAAATCTGAGTGTCAGTGACCGTGAAAGTGGCTGTGACATCCCAGGGGGTTACTGACCTTTACAGATTCACCTCAGCACCTAAAACCCCACCAGGCTGTAAGTGTGGGCTTTTCGATTTGAAAACCATTTTTGTCCTAGAGGAGCTGATGATCCTTGAGGTATGTGCTGGGACTGGAATTGGTGGGAAAGCATCTTAGACCTTGGCTCCTTAAACTGCATCACGTGAGTGTGGGGCTTACAAAACTTGGCAAATGCAAGAGGCCTCAGAATGCACAACAACCAAATATTGATTCACGTTCTAATGCACAGTGGGTCAGAGGTGCTCCTGGCAGTGCTCATACATGTTGCAGGAAGGGACTTCCCTGCAGCTTTGGGTTTTGTTTGTTTGTTTATTTTGTTTTTTGTTTTTTGAAGACAGGGTTTCTCTGTGTATTCATGGTTGTCCTGGAACTCACTCTGTAGACCAGGCTGGCCTCGAACTCAGAAATCTGCCTGCCTCTGCCTCCCAAGTGCTGGGATTAAAGGCGTGCGCCACTACTGCCCGGCTTCCCTGCAGCTTTAGTTCAGAACACACACCACGAGCGCATGCAGGTGCGGTGAACACAGCTGGAAACACCTCTGCACACATTCCAGCCTACTGTATGCTGTGAATTGCCATGCCTTTAGAAATAGTGCTCTGCTCTTATGGAAACAAAAGTTTAATTGTGGAAACCAAACAGTAACTTCCTCTCAGTTGTCCCAGGCATGTTATGAGGTATCTACCAGAGAAGACTACTTGAATGGAGGTTTAAGGCAATCAAGTCTTTATTAGCTGGCCTGGGTGTATAGGACCCCATGCTGTATCAGAGCTTTCTTGGGTTGAGCTTTAAGCATAAAACCCACATCTTGTGTTGACACCACTCAGTTAGGAAGCACAGTTATGCAGAATCAGAACTACAGAAGCCAAAACATGAGGTTAGTACATGTAGTGATTTTTCCCAGAACTGTGGGCTTTGATGGGTTAGGTTGTGGTTTCATGTTGGCAGGTGGTACTGCATACTCGCTGGCTACTTCATCATGGCCTCAGTTGTGCTAAGGTCTGGAGGCCTACTGGGGTCTTGGGGCCTGTTATATAAGTATCAAATTAATGTATCTCTGGATTTTATTTTAACAATGTCTCATTTTTAAGAAGTAGATGCTTGAGTTGCTGACTTGAGTTCAGGGTAAATAAATGCTGGTTTGGAATTAGTACAGAAATTTCAATAATGTCTGAAATGGCCATGCTACCATTTGGTACTATGTATTTAGACCAAGAAGTAAACTCCGCATGCTTATTTGACAAGCACGTTATTTCCTACAGGCAATATTTGAGATAGGATATCGAATAGCCTGGATTGGCTTTCTACTGTCTGTGTAGGTGAGGATGGCCTGGAACTCGACCTTTGGGTCTCTAGCTCCCAAGTGCAGCTGCTACATTCGTGCACCACAATTATAGGCTCTTTTCAGTGGTCCTTAAAAAACGCCCGATAATTAGTGTAGATGCTAGAATTGCCATAGGCTGATGCCCCTATGGTGACTTTACACAACCTTTATCATCAAGGAAGTTCTCTGTGAAGACATATTCAATCAACAGAGGGGACTGGTGCTGAGCTCTTGCTCTGAAGACATGAGGTTAGACCGAGACAGCAGCTGGAAAGGCGGGGAAGCCTGCCAAGAGATCCGCCGAGATCGCGGACTGCACTTGGGGTTCGGGACACGAAGGAGCTGATGACATCATGCTTCTTTGATTTTCTAGCTTCTCCAGCTCTTCTTCCCTCTGTTTTGAAAGATGCAAATTTATTAAGAGTTCGGCAGAGCCCTGGTCTTCCTCTCCGTTGGGGCAGCAGATGTGCTGTAACCGCGTGCTGATGCAGGGAGCCAGCCGATCCCATGGCAAACCTGCATGCAGGATGAACAGAACACTGGCTCCCCTTTCAACCAGCCCGTGATCAACAAGGTCTTTCCTGTTCTCGACAATGTGCTGCAGAGAGCTCTGCTGCGGTCTGTTGCAGAGTTCTCCCCGCACCTACATTTCCGCCAGTGGTGAATTCGGACTGTCATTACTTCACAGACGTGCACTGATCCTAATTGGCTTGTCTTCTGGCAGGGAGGTATCCGAACCACCGAGACTGATTTGATAAACCTGGAAGATTAAAGTGCAAAATAGTGGATGTGGGGGGAGAAAGAGGGCACTGGAGTTATGGTTTCAAGTTATGTCTGTGTTATTAACTGTTATCCTAGCTGCAGTGTCGAGATTCCACTTGTCTCAGCTCTCTGGTTAGTAATGAAGTGTGGATTTGCTCTTCAAGCCCCTTCAGACCCTCTCATACTGAATGGGGAAACGTTTCAGGTGTAGGAGTTTGTACTATTTTGCTCGGGGGGCCTTGGTTTTCTGAACTCTTAATTCTCAAGAGTCACCAGAAGTAACCATTGATCCTATAAGGTTATTAGCTCACTCTTCGTATTCTGTTGTCTGAAAGAGGGTAACAGTACTGTGTGGTGGATTTTTATTCATAGAAATCACATCTGCCAACTAAATATATTATTATAGTTTATAATAACCTAGAGCAGTGGAATATTCACAAAAGACAATTTTCACTGCAAAATATTAAGAGAAAAATGTGTCACTTTCTTTTCTTTTTTCTTTCTTTCCTTTTTTTTTTTTCCCCCGAGACAGGGTTTTTGTTTAGCCCTGGCTGTCCTGGAACTCACTCTGTAGACCAGGCTGGCCTCGAACTCAGAAATCCACCTGCCTCTGCCTCCCAAGTGCTGGGATTAAAGGCGTGTGCCACCACCACCCGGCTTGGGTGTCACTTTCATGTTAAGCTGTTTTTTTTTTTTTCAATTTGAACAGGCAGATAGGAAAGCAAATGGAACAGTATCAGAGCAGGCTTGGCTTGATGGATTCTGTTTATTTAGTTTGTTCTTTCTCATTGTGTCCCATTGGCTGGTAGACATGAGTGACCACTCTAGATGGCTGGATGTCCGTCGGTACAAATGACAAAGCTGTATTGTTTCTAAGGAGTAATATGTTTCCAGGGCAGAACCTAAGTTAATTCAGAATTTATTTTCATACTGTGTGTGTGAGCATCTGTGTATATGTGTGTATGTATCTGAGTGTATACTTGTATGTGTGTGTGTGTGTGTGTGTGTGTGTGTGTGTGTGTGTTTGCATTTCTGTGTACTTGTGTGTGTCCTAATAAAAGAATGTCCACACAGAACTGAAACAGGTTTAAGATGGCCACATCTCTACATTGAATAACCTGTCATCCATGGATTTTGATTTGATCCATAGACAATTGTTCTAGATAATTTGGTTTTGCATTAAAGTCTTCTCTCATAATACAAAATGGCAAGCCAGTCTTGGGATACTCATAACATTCTTATGAGGAGAAGCTTTCCATGCTGAGAATGTGCTGCATCATTCTTCCTTGATACCATTATTAATTTTTAAATTACTTGTTCACTGTTATACCAGTGTGGGTTATGCAGACCTTGTCATGTTACCAAGCTCTGCTTGCCTCCTCCTTCCTCAGGAGGGTGGAGGTGACCTGCCCATTTATCAAGTATTCTTCTTTAATTTTTTTAGCTTCTTATCTTATACATGGGATGTAATGTGTCTTATTTATGCATGGACAGTAGTTTCCATTTTGTTTTCTGTTTCCTTCTGCTCCTCACATGGTCTGTTCCACTGAATTAATAATATTCCATGTATTTCTCTTGATTGCATTTCTCAATTTAGAGATTTTCTTTAAGCTTCTGGTATTTCAGTGTCCAATCCTACTAAGGGTTTGAACCAAAAGCAAGTTAACTGGATACTTGATGTATTTCTGAATTAGGTACTTTTCTCACTGTGATGATGAAATACCTAGTAAAGGCAACTCCATTGAAAACACTTCGTTTTGGCTCACGGTTTTAAGGAACAGTTTACCACAGGGGAGAAGTCATAACAGCAAGGGATGTGAGGCCAGTGGTCACTGTACTGGTTAGGTTTTTGTCAGCTTGACACAAACTGGGTCCAATGGGAAGAGAGAGCCTCAATTGGGAAAGTTCTTGCCTATAGTATGATCGGAAGGGACATTTTCTTAATTAATTATTGATGTTAAAGAGCTCAGCCCATTGTGGGGTAGCTGAGCAAGTCAGTAAGCAATATTCCTTCATGGTCTCTGCTTCAAGTCTTGTCTACAGATTCCTGCCTTGAATTCCTGCTGTGACTTTCTGTCATGATGAACTGTAAGTGGTAAGGTAAAATAAACACATTCCTTTCCAAGTTGCTTTGGTCATGGTGTTTATCATAGTAATAGAAACCTAACTGGGACAATTACATTGCATCTGCAGTCAGGAAAGAGAAGAAATACTGGTGTTTGGCTTACATTACAGTTTCCTTTTAAGTCCTTCTGGAACCCTAGAAGCCATTCTGTTTGCTGTGAGGTGAAATCTCAGGGTTGTTTTGATTTGCATTTCCCTGATGACTAAGGATACTGAACATTTCTTTAGGTGCTTCTCAGCCATTCGATATTCCTCAGGTGAAAATTCTTTGTTTAGCTCTGTACCCCATTTTTAAAGGGGGATATTTGGCTCTCTGGAGTCTACTTCTTGAGTTCTTTGTATATCGTGGATATAAGCACTCTGATGTGCTTATATCCATACCAACACCATATCAGATGTGGTGTTGTGTATGCATGAATTGCATCTATGCAGATATTTCTTGGTTGCTGTTTTGTCCTTTTAACAATGTCCTTTGCCTTACAGAAACTTTGTAGTTTTATGAGGTCCCATTTGTCAATTCTTGATCTGAGAGCATAAGCTATTGGTGTTCTGTTGAGGAAAATTTCCCCTGTGCCCATAGTGCAAGGATGACTAGCCTATACCAACATGTCAACCTTTTCACATTGATGAGTTCAAGTTACTGAACTCATGCCCTTGTGATTAAGTAGAAAGCACTTCAACTGAGCTGTTGGTCAAGTCCTCAAAGATACCACTTATCTATCTATCTATCTATCTATCTATCTATCTATCTATCTATCTATCTAATTTGATATATACTTTCATTTTTTTTTAAATTTTCTATATTCTTTGTTTACATTCCGAAGGCTTTCCGTTTCCCGGTTTCCCCTTCACCCTATGTCCCATAAGTCCTGTTCCCCCACCCACCTCCTGCCTATTCCCCCATCACCCCCCCCACCTTTTTTTCTGTCCTGGTATTCCCTTACACTGCTGCACTGAGCCTTTCCAGGACCAGGGGCCATGCCTTCCTTCTTCTTGGGCATCATTTGATATGTGAATTGTGTCTTGGGTATTCCAAACTTCTAGGCTAATAACTGCTTATCAGTGAATGCATACCATGAGTGTTCTTTTGAGACTGGGTTACCTCACTTAGGATGATGTTCTCCAGCTCCACCCATTTCTCTAAGAATTTCATGAATTCATTATTTCTAATGACTGAATAGTACTCCATTGTGTATATATACCACATTTTCTGTATCCATTCCTCTGTTGAGGGACATCTGGGTTCTTTCCAGCTTCTGGCTATTATAAATAGGGCTGCTATGAACATAGTGGAGCATGTATCTTTATTACATGCTGGGGAATCCTCTGGGTATATGCCTAGAAGTGGTATAGCAGGGTCCTCCGGAAGTATCATTCCCAGTTTTCTGAAGTACCACCAGACTGATTTCCAGACTGGTAGTACCAGCTTGCAACCCCACCAGCAGTGGAGGAGTGTTCCTCTTTCTCCACATCCTTGCCAGCACCTGCTGTTTCCTGAGTTTTTGATCTTAGCCAGGTTCCTGGTGTGAGGTGAAATCTCAGGGTTTTGATTTGCATTTCCCTGATGACTAAGGATATTGAACATTTCTTTAGGTGCTTCTCAGCCATTCAATATTTCTCAGGTGAAAATTCTTTGTTTAGCTCTGTACCCCATTTTTAAAGGGGGATATTTGGTTCTCTGGAGTCTACCTTCTTGAGTTCTTTGTATATCTTGGATATAAGCCCGCTGTCAGATGTGGTGTTGGTAAAGATCGTTTCCCAATTTGTTGGTTGCTGTTTTGTCCTTTTAACAATGTCCTTTGCCTTACAGAAACTTTGTAGTTTTATGAGGTCCCATTTGTCAATTCTTGATCTGAGAGCATAAGGTATTGGTGTTCTGTTGAGGAAATTTTCCCCTGTGTCCATGTCCTCAGGGGTTTTCTCCAGTTTCTTTTCTATTAGTTTCAGTGTGTCTGGTTTTATGTGGAGGTCCTTGATTCTCTTGGACTTGAGCTAAGTACAAGGAGATAAGAGTGGGTCAATTTGCATTCTTCTTCATGTTGACCTCCTGTTGAACCAGCACCATTTGTTAAAAAGGCTATCTTTTTACCCCTGGATGGTTATAGCTCTTTTATCAAAGATCAAGTGACCATAATTCTGTGGTTTCATTTCCGGGTCTTCAATTCTATTCCATTGATCTACTTGCCTGTCACTGTACCAATACCATGCAGTTTTTAACACAATTGCTCACTTTAAATCCATGACCGTCCCCTTCTTGTTGCCATAAGTCCATGGCCTTCTCTTAACAAAAAATGCATCCAGTCTAACATCAAAAACTATCATGATCTGTAAGGGTTCTGTTTCTATTTAGAAGTAATATACTTTTAGCCTACAATGGTACAAAGTAAACATTTGCCTTCCAAAGGGAAAACTGGGGGCATACCAAGGAAAGATTGGGCTGAAGGAAAACGGAAGCAGGGCAAACATTAAGTCCTGCTGTTCCATGCCTAGCATCTGGGACTCATGGTGAAATCATCTTGTTCCCACTAGGCTTAGGTAGCTCCCCTTCCAATTCTGAAGCACATGCAGCTGCTTTCATGGGTGGACTCCATGCTGATCACACAGTTCTCCTCGACAGAATGACCTTTCTGGCATCTATGCTCTGGTGTGTCCACTGTTACTTAGGCTTCTTGTCACTAGCTTCATGAAATAGCCTCTCAGCAGCTTCTGGAAGGAATTCTGAATGTGCTATATATTTCCTGCTCTTAATGTCTTTGTGCAAACTTGACATAAGCCTTCATGATTCCCCCTCACTCACTCCTACATCTATCACGCTTATAAAACCAGCAACATGTAGGAAATACATCCAAGTTCAGCTGCCAGCTCCTGATGCAGCCTGGGAGCTACATGTGCCTTCCAAGCTGACTCTTGGCAAACACATCTCTAGATGTCTATTTTGGAGCTGGGAACCCCTTCAGTGGCAGTTCCCATTCAGGCTCTCACATCTGAAATACAACTGGATTTTTGCAAGGTGGACCTTTCAGTGGGAGGGATCTTGTACTTAAAGAACCTTGGATTTATCTCAGTAGTCCCTCCCATATCAATCATCTGTAAGATATATATATATATATATATATATATATATATATATATCTTACACATATGTATAATATTATATATGTATATATGTATATATATATATATATATATATATATATATATATATATATATATTGTTCTACAGATTTATCTACAAGCCAATCCCATGGGGGCATTTTCTCAGTTAAGATTTCTTCTTCCATAATGCAGACTATTGAGTATACCAAATGCTGCCCAGTCACATTGCCCACTATAGACTGTGGGGATTTAATAAATGTCCTGAGAGGCCAGACATATCCTCTGAAATATTATAGGAAATCCAATAAAGTTCTTAAAAAAAAACAAAAATTAAAAAAAAAGATTTCTTCTTCCCAGATAACTCTAGCTTATGCCAAGTTCAGCTACACATTAGGCAGCCCACAGACAAAGGCAACTTCAAAGAGGAAGGGTTTGTTTGGGCTCACAGTTAAAGGGCTCACAGTTCAACATGGAGGAGAAGGCAGGGTAGCAGGAGACTAAAGCAACTGGTTGTAATACATCTGTGCTCAGGAAGCTGAGTGAAAGAATGCTCGTGCTCAATTAATTCTCTCCTTTTTATAAAGTCTGCCAAAGACTGTGGAATGGTACCCACACCAAGTTAGGATTCCTACCTAAATTAACCTAAGGTAGAGTTTCCTATCACAGACATAGCCAGATATTTGTCTCCTAGGTGATTCTAGAGCTTGAATCACAAGTTGACAATAAATATTAAGCACTACAATTTCAGTTTGTTGATAGTTTTGGTCAACTAATTTGCTTTGCTGTAGGATGATGGTTAGGATCGGGTCATGTTGTTGAAGGAGGAACTGTTTTGGGGAGAAGGTTCTGAATATTTTAGAACATGGAACCAGTCTGAGTTACGGTGTAAGTGTGTGTCTTAACTTCTTTTTTTCCACTCCTCAAATCCTGTTACTTTGTTGTTTTGGTTTTTTTTCAAGATGGTTCCTTTTGTTTCTTACCTCTGTAGTATAAATTAGTCAAATCATTCAAATAAGGAAAATGACACAGAATCTTCTTAATCATGGTGGTGCCAGTTGTATTTACCCCATTGCAGAACCAGTAACTGATTGTAATTGTTTCTTTGGTAATTTAACCCAAGGCATAGTGTGTATAACGCTACTTAGCCATTTAGGAGGGCCAGTCCAGCTTTGCAGTGTCGACGGGGGGGGGGGGTGGTGGTGGTGGTGGTGGTGGGGGTGAGGGGTGGGGGGGTATGTGCAAAGAAGAGTCTCCATTCCCAGATGAACCCCTGTTGTTTTTCTTCTTCCTTTCCTCCTTTGGTATGAACTTTGACTTTCTCCTGCAATAAAGTGGGTCACCTTCCCAGACCTCTGGGCTGTTGCCTGGCACTTACTCCTCATTCTTCTTCATGTGTGCTTGCTCTGATTTCTCAACTTTTCTAACTTCTTAATATCTTAGAAAATGTTAATACCTGGCATACACCATTGTCCTTTCCTTTATAATCCCGGCGGCCCCCCCCCCCCCCCCGTGTGAGCTTATTCCCTGACTGTAAATTTAACCTGATTTGTGGAAGGGACAGGAAAGCGGCCCACATGTTCCCTGGTAACGTTTTAGTAGACCTAAAAGTATGATTCAGCTATTGCCCTTGTTGAAATGGATAATGGGGGGTGATTGGGGAATGGGTGGAGGGAAGAGGACTAATGGGATATATGGTGAGGGGGGAACTAGGAAAGGGGAAAGCCTTTGGAATGTAAACAAAGAATATAGAAAATTAAAAAAAGGAAAAAAAAGAAATGGGTAAACATGGTAAGACAAAGATGAGTAAAACCAAAACAGTGGATTTGCACCCTGTTTCTTTTTTGTGTGACTTTTTTCTGACTTTACTGCTTTTATGAAATAATTAGTTACTACCATGATGAGCTTTGGTTCTGATGGTGGAGTGTTTCTTAGGGGATAGATGCTGTGGTTCTGTCACATTGAAACCATTCGGGTGAGCTGTTTTAGAAGAGAAATACAAGGACCTATCACTAAATGAAGAAAATCAATGTCTTTAAGAATGGATTTCTGTAGTTAGTAT
Source organism: Apodemus agrarius (assembly GCA_964023405.1). NCBI lineage: Eukaryota > Metazoa > Chordata > Mammalia > Rodentia > Muridae > Apodemus > Apodemus agrarius. Next base: position 89,829,365 of record OZ030016.1, read on the forward strand.
TTAAACAAATCAAAACAAACCATCTAGAGAAGGATTGGTAGTACTTGCCTATAACACCAACACTTGTCAGGCTGGAACAGGAAGAGCTTGGCCTTGAGGCCAGCTTGGGCTGTGTAGCAAATTATGTAGCCAGTGAGATTATTATTGTATACATATGTCATAACTAGAGAAAATTATATCAAAAATCCAAAACAATTTAATATACATACACCTGTTATCTCAATGAATACATAGGTGGTTTGATCACTACAATGTACCTGAAGAGTAATTTGAGGCTAATAGGGTTTTATGCATTGGTTTTTAAATTTTAGATGATGCAGGTTTTCTTTTGTCAGTTTTGCTTTCCTGGGACTTGAACTATCTTATTGTGAGGGGTGACATACAGTGTAACAACATTTGCAGGTGATTATTTTTTCCTTTTTTTTATTAGATATATTTGTTTACATTTCAAATGTTGTCCCCTTTCTTGGTTCTCACCCCCCCTAAAAATCCCTAATGCATCTCCCCTCCCCCTGTTCACCAATCCACACATTCCCTGTCCTGGCATTCCCCTATAATGGGATATCTGGCCTTCTCAGGACCAAGGGCTTTTTTTTTTCCTTTGATGTCCAACAAAGCCATCCTCTGCTGCATATATATCTTGAGCCATGGGTCCCTCCACGTGTACTCTTTGGTTCATGGTTTAGTCCCTGGGAGCTCTGGGGGTACTGGGTGGTTCATATTGTTGTTTCTTCTATGATATTGTAAACCCCTTCAGCTCCTTGAGTCCTTTCTATAGCTCTTCCATTGTGCACCCTGTGATCAGTCCAATGGAGGGCTGAGAGCATCCACCTCTGTATTTGTCATGAACCGGGAGAGCCTCCCAGGTCAGGTGACAGCTATATCAGGCTACTGTCAGCAAGCCCTTGTTGGCATCCACAATAGTGTCTGGTTTTTGTAACTGTATATGGGATGTATTTCTTGGTGGGGCAGTCTCTGGATGCATTCTCTCAGTCTCTGCTCCATACTTTGTAGCTCCTCCTGTGTGAATCTTGTTCCCCTTCTCAGAAGGACTGAAGTATCCATATTTTGCTCTTCCTTCTTCTTGAGCTTCATGTGCTCTGTGAATTGTATCTTTAGTATTCCAAGCTTCTGGACTAATATCCACTTATTAGTGAGTGCATACCATGTGTGTTCTTTTGTGATTGGGTTACCTCACTCAGAATGATATTTTCTAGTTCCATCCATTTGCCTAAGAATTTCATGAATTCATATTTTGTAAGAGCTGAGTAGTATTTCATTGTGTGTAAATGTACCACATTTTCTGTATCCATTCCTCTGTTGAGGGACATCTGAATTCTTTCGAGCTTCTGGCTATTATAAATAAGGCTGCAATGAACATAGTGGAGCATGTGTCCTTATTACATACTGGAGAATCCTCTGAGTATATGCCAAGGAGTGGTATATCAGGGTTCTCTGGTAGTATCATGCCCAATTTTCTGAGGAAACATCAAACTGATTTCCACAGTAGTTGTACCAGCTTGCAAACCCACCAGCAGTGGAGGAGTGTTCCTCTTTCTCCATATCCTTGCCAGCACCTGCTGTCTTCTGAGTTTTTGATCTTAGCCATTCTGAAAAGTGTGAGGTGAAATCTCAGGGTTCTTTTGATTTGCATTTCCCGATGACTAAGGGGGTCGAACATTTCTTTAGGTGCTTCTCAGCCATTCGATATTCCTCAGTTGAAAATTCTTTGTTTAGCTCTGTACTCCATTTTTTAATAGGATTGTTTGATTCTCTGGAGTCTAACTTGTTGAGTTCTTTGTATATATTTGATATTAGCCTCTGTTGGATGTAGGGTTGGTAAAGATCTTTTGTCAATTTGTTGTTTGCCGTTTTGTCCTATCAACAGTGCCTTTGCGGTACAAAAATTTTGTAATTATATGAGGTCCCATTTGTCAATTCTTGATCTTAGAGCATAAGTTACTGATGTTCTGTTCAGGAAATTTCCCCTGTGCCCATGTGCTTGAGGTTCTTCCTCACTTTCTTTTTTATTAGTTTCAGTGTGTCTGGTTTTATGTCCTTGGTCCACTTGGACTTGAGCTTTGTTCAAGGAGATAAGAATGGATTGATTTCCATTCTTCTGCATGCTAACCACTAGTTAAACCACCACCATTTGTTGAAAGGCTATCTTTTTTTCACTAGATGGTTTTAGCTCCTTTGTCAAAAATCAAGTGACCATAGGTATGTAGGTTCATTTCTGGGTCTTCAATTCTATTCCATTGATCTAGCTGCCTGTCACTATACCAATACCATGCAGTTTTTTAACACTATTGCTCTGTAGTATTGCTTGAGGTCTGAGATACCGATTCCCCCAGAAGTTCTTTTATTGTTGAGAATAGTTTTAGCTATTCTGGGTTTTTTGTTATTCCAGATGAATTTGAGAATTGCTCTATCCAACTCTATGATGAATTGAGTTGGGATTTTGATGGGGATTGTATTGTGTCTGTAGATTGTTTTTGGCAACATCGCCATTTTTACTATATTAATCCTTCCAATCCACGAGCATGGGAGATCTTTCCACTGTTTTTGGCCTTCTTTGATTTCTTTCTTCAGAGACTTGAAGTTCTTGACCTACAGGTCTTTCATGTCTTGGTTAGAATCACACCAAGTTACTTTATATTCTTTGTGACTATTGTGAAGGGTGTTGTTTCCCTAATTTCTTTCTCAGCCTGTTCATCTTTTGAGTATAGGAAGGCTACTAATTTGCTAAATTTTATATCCAGCCACTTTGCCAAAGTTGTTTATCAGTTGTAGAAGTGCTCTGGTGGAGTTTTTTGTGTCACTTAGGTATAGTATCACATCATCTGCAAATAGTGATAGTTTGACTTCTTCCTTTCCAATTTGTATCCCTTTGACCTCCTTATGTTGTCTAATTGCTCTAGCTAGAACTTCAAGTACTATATTGAATAGATATGAAGAGACAAGGCAGCCTTGTCTAGTCCCTGATTTTAGTGGGATTGTTCTTCATTTACTAATGGAGTTCTTCTCCATTTAGTTTGACGTTGGCTACTGGTTTGCTGAATATTGCTCTTACTATGTTTAGGTATGGTCCTTGAATTCCTGATCTTTCCAAGACTTTTAATATGAAAGGATGCTGAATTTTGTCAAATGCTTTTTCACCATCTAATGAAATGATCATGTGTTGTTTTTCTTTGCTTTTGTTTATGTAGTGGATTACTTTTATGGATTTCTGAATATTGAACCATCCCTGCACCCCGGGGATGAAGCCTACTTGATTGTGGTGAATCATCATTTTGATGTGTTCTTGGATTCTATTGGCAAGAATTTTACTGAGTATTTTTGCATCAATATTCATAAGGGAATTTGGTCTAAAGTTCTCTTTCTTTGTTGGATCTTTGTGTGCTTTTTGTATCAGTGTGATTGTGGCTTCATAGAATGAGTTGGATAGTGTTCCTTCTGTTTCTATTTTGTGGAATAGTTTGAAGAGTATTGGTGTTAGATCTTCTTTGAAGATCTACTAGAATTCTGCACGAAAACCATCTGTTCCTCTACTTTTTTGGGTTGGGAGATTTTCCATGACTGCTTCTATTTCTTTAGGGTTATGGGACTCTTTAGATGGTCTATCTGATCATGATTTCACTTTGGAATTTGGTATCTTTCTTGAAAATTGTCCATTTCATCCAGATTTTCCAGTTGTGTTGAGTATAGGCTTTTATAGTATGATCTGATGAATTTTTTCGTATTTTCTCAGTTTCTGTTGTTTTTTCTCCCTTTTCATTTCTGATTTTGTTAATTTGAATACTATTTCTGTGCCCCCAGGTTAGTCTGGATAAGGGTTTATCTATTTTGTAGATTTTCTCAGAGAATCAGCTCCTGGTTGTGTTGATTCTTTGTAAAGTTCTTTTTGTTTCTACTTGGTTGATTTCAGCCCTGAGTTTGATGATTTCCTGCCTTCTACTTCTCTTGGGTGTATTAGCTTCTTTCTGTTCTAAAGCTTTCAGGTGTGCTGTTAAGCTCTAGTGTATGCTGTCTCCAGCTTCTTTTTGGAGGCACTCAGAGCTATGAGTTTTCCTCTTATCATTGCTTTCATTGTGTCCCACGTGTTTAGGTCTGTTATGCCTTCATTTTCATTATATTCTAAAAAGTCTTTGACTTCTTTCCTTATTTCTTCCTTGACCAAGGTATCATTGAGTAGAGTGTTGTTCAGCTTCCATCTGTATCTGGGCTTTCTGTTGTTTGTGTTGCTATTGAAGGCCAGTCTAAAACTGTAGCTATCTGATAGGAGGCATGGGGTTATTTCAGTCTTCTTTCATCTGTTGAGTTCTGACTTGTGACCAATTATATGGTCAATTTTGGAGAAGGTACCATGAGGTGCTAAGAAGAAAGTATATTCTTTTGATTTAGGATGAAATGTTCCTTAGATGTCTGTTAAGTGCATTTGGTCCATAACTTCTGTTAGTTTCAGTATGTCTCTGTTTAGTTTGTGTTTCGCTGATCTGTCCATTAATGAGAGTGGGGTGTTGAAGTCACCCACTACTATTGTGTGAAGTACAATGTGTGCTTTGAGCTTTAGTAAACTTTCCCTTATGAATGTGGGTGCCCTTGCATTTTTAGTATAGATGTTCAAAATTGAGAGTTTTTCTTTGTAGATTTTCCTTTGATGAGTATGAAGGGTCCTTCCGTGTCTTTTTTGATGACTTTTGGTTCAACATCAATTTCATCCCCTATTAGAATGGCCACTCCAGCTTGTTTCTTTGGATCATTTTCTTGGAAAATTGTTTTCCAGCCTTTTACTCTGAGATAGTGTTTGTCTTTGACACTGAGGTGTGTTTCCTGTATGCAGAAAAATGCTGGGCCCTGTTTATGTATCCAGTCTGTTAGTCTATGTCTTTTTATTGGGCAATTGAATCCATTGATGTTAAGAGATATTAAGGATTAGTGATTGTTGTTTCCTTTTATTTTTGTTGTTATTTTTTATGTTTGTGTTTATCTTCTTTTGGGTTTGTTAAAAGAAGATTACTTTCTTGCTTTTTATAGGGTGTAGTTTCTCTTCTTTTGTTGGCCATTTTCCATCTATTATCCTTTGTCGGGTTGGATTTGTGGAAAATTATTGTTTAAATTTGTTTTTATCATGGAATATCTTAGTTTCTCCATCTATGGTGATTGAGAGTTTTGCTAGATATGGTAGTCTTGGCTGGCATTTGTGTTTGCTTAGGGTCTGTATGACATCTGCCCAGGATCTTCTAGTTTTCATGGTCTCTGGTGGGTAGTCTGGTGTAATTCTGATAGGTCTTCCTCCATATGTTACTTGACCTTTTTTCCCTTATGGCTTTTAATATTCTTTCTTTGTTTAGTGAATTTGGTGTTTTATTATGTGACAAGAGGAATTTCTGTTCTGGTCCAGTCTGTTTGGAGATCTGTAGACTTTGTTCATGGTCATGTCCATCTCTTTCTTTAGGTTAGGGAAGTTTCATGGCCCTTTAAGTCATAAATCTTTGCTCTCTTCTATACCTATAATCCTTAGGTTTAGTCTTCTCATTGTGTCCTGGATTTCTTGGAAGCTTTGGATTATGAGCTTTTTGCATTTTTCATTTTCTTTGACTGTGCATCAATGTTTTCTATGGTATCTTCAGCACCCAAGATTCTTTCTTCTATCTCTTGTATACTGATGTCAATGCTTGCATCTATGACTCCTGAATTCTTTTCAAAGTTTTCTATCTTGAGAGTTGTCTCCCTTTGTGATTTCTTTATTGTTTCTACTTCCACTTTTAGATCCTGGATGGTTTTGCTCAGTTCCTTCCCTTGATTGTGTTTTCCTGTAATTCTTTAAGGGATTTTTGCCCTATAAGGGCTTCTACCTGTTGACTCATGTTCTCCTGTATTTCTTTTAGGGAGTTATTTATGTCTTTCTTGAAGTCCTCTATCAGCATCATGAGATGTGATTTTAAATCCAGATCTTGCTTTTCTGGCATGTTGGGCTGTGGGAGAAGTGGATTCAGATTGTGCCATGTTGCCTTTTGCCATCTGTTTATCTCTGGTGCTAGCTGGTCATGCTGTCTCTGACTGTGGTTTATCTGCCCTGCAAGTCTGTGTATCTATACTGCTGGGAGACTGGTTCTCTCTAGGAGGAATTTAGATATGGAGAGCTGTGATACAGGATCAGCTCAGGTGTACAGACAGAAACCAGAAGGATCATGTCCCCAACTGATCCTTGGTTCCTGTATCTTGATGGCTCAGGAATTTTCTCTTGGGCCAGGAATTTGAAGAGAGGTGGTGATCTTCCCTGTGCACATAGGTATATAGTCACTCCTGGGAGATCAGCTTTCCTGTGGTGGTATTTGTGTATGTAGCTCTGTGGCCCAGGATCAGTTCTGGGTGCAGACAGAAATCGAAAAACTCCTATCCCAGGCTGCTCCTGGACTCTTGTGACCTCAGGGCCCCTACCAGTTTTCTCTGGCCTCTCTGCACTCCCGTGTGGCCAACTATCTCCCTGTACCACCTGGATATGGCGCTCTGTGTCAGAGGATGGTCCCCAGCTACGGCTGCAGGTGATTCTTAATAAAATGTTTTTATTTAAAAACAGGAAAACTGATTTAGGAATACTATGCATTTGTACTATGTTCAAATGTGTTAGGAATACAAGTACCTTTTTATTCTGATTGTATTTACATAATGAAAAATTATTATAAACATCTCTTCTGCTAGACTATACGTTTTCTAAGGGCTAAGCTCCTTAAAAAAATATTTATTATTAATTGTGTGTGCATGTCTGTGTGTATGGTGTGTATGTGGGTTAGAAGGCAGCTTTATGGAATTGAATTTCTTTTCCATTTGTTTGGGTTCTTTGGTTCAAACTCAAAGTCTACTGGTTTGCACTGAAGGTGTTTTTACCCTGCCAGCTATCTCACTGGCTTAAGAGTAGAATATTATTGTATACATGTGTCATAGCTAGAGAAAAGCTTGGTTTCTGATTATACTGTATGGCCTTCTCTATTTTAATATTTCCTCTATTTTCTCTGAAAACTAAGACATTGAAGGAGGTACAAAAGCTATAGTGTGCAGCCCAGTCCAACCTAGTAATCCTCCTGCTTTGGCCTTTAAAGCCCTGGGATTGCAAGTGAGTGTCGCTACACCAGAGCCCATGTGAACTTTTGGTGTAGGAACCATATTGTCACTATATACTGGAATGCTACATAAGTAGGTGCTCACTCAATGTGTGGTTTAAGAGCTCTGATTCATCCCCATAAAGAAACTCAGAGAGTAAGTGACCATTCTGTTCACCTTGGAGGAGGAAACAGGTGGATCACTAAAAAGAAAGGCTTAACAAGGGAATGCCAGAGAGAAGGTAGGCAACCTATCTACCTTCTTTTTGCTTTTAATCTGGCCAGTGTAAGAAATTTACACTCCTACTCTAAGGAGGGAAAGAGACATACATAAAACCATCTAAAAAGCATTAACTCATCTCAGTTCAAAATACATCATCATCTTTTGGTAGGTTCCTGCTGACATCTCCCCGCAAAGTGACCGTTATTCACCCTGAGGTAGGGAACGAGGGCGCCATTGTCTCTGTTCTACAGACTAGACTGATTGAGATCTCTCATCTAGTGTGGGGCATGATGGTGGCTACACTGGACTAGACACCAAGACTCCTGCAGAACTCTACAATCCTTTACACAGGACTCCTTTTCCACTTCACGGTGACTAATAGTCTCACTTCCCACACACTTTTCATTAGTCAGGCATGGCGATCGACATTGTTTCAAGTAATGTCTATACTCTGTGCATAGTTTATCTTTATCTTAGTGTTTTTCCCTTCAAGTATTCCTTCCCGGTTAATAGGAACATAAGGTAAAGCAGGACAACCACACATTTAAAGGTTAAAAATTAGAGTATTTGTCTTCACAAAGCCTTGAATCTGAGTTCTTTGATAATATTTTTCAGCCTATCACTGTTTGCTTAAGTCCTTCCTGAGTTGTCAGAGCATAATGGACAATGTTTAGGGGATTGTAGCATATACTTTTTTTTATATCAGTTGTTTGGAAAACGTGAATAAGTCAGACCTTATAAATGGAGTAGAAGTGAAAATATTCTTATTGTAGTTTCGGTTTTGTTCTCTCTTTGTCCCTGATTGCTCATTTGTAGCAAGACAGCCCTTTTCAAATAGTCTTTGTTCCTCTTTATAGTTTGAACTTTCTTTTAGTTTAACAGGGATCATACATACAGCTATCTCCAGCTGATAAAATGTAAGCCAAAGTTATGCATATCACTTCCTATCTGAGACAATTACGAGATGTCTTCATTGTCCATGATCTCTCGGCTCCCCTGGGAAAAGTGAGGGTGGAGAGGTGGCAAGAAGAATCCTGAGGTGGCAGAATCATGTTTCCCCACTAGCTTGCTTCCTGAGTCAATATGGCAGGACAACATAACAATGACAACTACCTCATTTTCCCCAGGTGAGAGAGACCATTGTTATGGGGAACTGTGACACTTCAGGACTGCCTAGTTTAACTGACAGATACTTTTATTCTTGTCAACATATGAAATACTGCAACTAACACACACATCACATTTGAGACCCCCCCTTTTTTTTTAAAGAAAAAGGATCTCTTAGGTCTTTTTATTTAATATTTTAATGATTTTTATTCTTTTTATATGCATGGATGTTTTGCCTGTGTTTACATCTAAGGACCATATGTGTATCCAGAACACTTAGAGGTTAGAAAAGTACATCTAGTCCCCTGGAACTAGAGTTACAGATGATTATGATATACCATGTATGTACTGGGACTTAAATCTCAGTCCTATGGAAGAACAGTCAGTGCTCTTAACTGCTGAGACATTTCTCCAGGTCCTTTGTTCAATATTTTAAAATGTTGAACATTTTAAATGTCCTAGTTACTTTTCTTATTGCTATGTCAAACTATGTCACCAAAAGTTTAAGGAAGAATGCTTAGTCTGATTTACAGTTTGAGGGAATATATTCTATCATAGTTGGAAATACATGGCAGCCAGAAGAAAGATGGTAGCCACCTGGTCACATTACATATACAGTTTAGGAAATACAGGGTAATAAATGCTAATGCTCTCTTTGCCTCCTTTGTTTTTATTTAGTCTGGAAGTAAGAGTGGCTCTTACCATCACAGTTACTCTAATCTGGGAAATTCCTCACAGACCTATGGAACGATTTATATCCAAGATGATTCTAGATCTTATGAGTTTGACAATCAAAATAAACCATTAAAGAAAGAACATCGATAAGATTAAATCTCTGTGTGCTTATAGCTTCTATATAAATGTTTTTGCATCATAAAACATTTCATGGTTAATAATAATAACAATATTTTTCTGAAATTAAATTGTGTGTACATTAGTTAAAGGATATAAGGAAAGTCCAGTTCTGTATTTTATCTGTTTTTCATTCTGAATTCAGTGAGTCTACTGAAGGAAAAGCCTGGTGATGTAATTATGCTCTACAAATAGCTTTTAAAGCTAGAGGATCTCTTTTGCTGGATCAGTGTAATTGGATCAGTCCCTTAGCTAAATTCTGCCTTGGAGCAATCCTCAAATGCCCATTTCAATGATGGCTCTAATCACTCTATTAACTGTCCAATTGTTGGAGTGAGAGGTAAGTATGACATCACTAGTCAGCCCTGCACTGAGTGGGTATCTAATCCTATGATTCATCAGCGGGATGGGGAAGAATGCACAGTGCACTTATTCCCATACACAGTGGTAATGACTCAGGCTCCTCCGCTCAGTAGATCCACTTAGGGCCAGTTTGAGCTGAGTTCTAGGCGTTCCTTCTGAATGAGGAATGTCCAGTATAGTCACTGGACGTTATCCTCCTATTAAAACAGAACAAACACTAAAACTTCTCACATAATTATTTTGGATCATGGAAAATATGGAATTGCCTATGTATGTGATCTTTATTTCCTATAAACTGTGTTTGTCATGTGGAAGTTCTGGTTTCTTTGGAGACTCAGTTGTGTCAAGTGATGTCTTATTTTGCTGAAGCAGACACATGGGAGGATGCTTTACTGAGCACAGGCACATGGTGTTTTTCCGGAAGCTACCTGGAAAAAGCACATGTAATGTTTTACTAGAGCAGACCTTGAGAGGACAAGTAATGTTTGGAAAGAATTTAAGTACAACCCAAGAGACAATGGACAATGTTGTGGCATTGGTTCACTTCTTGTGGTGTTTCTGGTGGCTTCCTGCAGCTTCTGTGGCCTCTGGCCAATTGTTTTTTTTTTTCTCTCTTTTTTTTAATTTTTATTTTCTATATTCTATGTTTACATTCCAAAGGCTTTCCCCTTTCCCAGTTACCCCCCACTATATGTCCCATAATTCCTCTCCCCCCCTGCTATTCCCCACTTGTTAAAACCTCACTATTTCTTCTGGATTGAACAGCCTTTGCTGATTTGTGAGTGGTGTTTGCAAGTGGATCCAGTTACTGCTGCTGACTCCTGTGAGTTGAGTCCTGCCCATGTCCTGACAACGAAGATTGGAATCACCCAACAGAACTCTCTCTAAACATGTCTGCATTTACCTTTTACCATATTAACCTTTCTTTTCCATCATGTCTGGTGGCTGATAGGTGAGAAAGGAGGTTCAAGCATTTAAGAATTCTTATTAGAGCATGTTGTAAAAAATCGAAGCCTAAATCTTTGGCCTTTTGAAATTAAACAAACATAACTTACACCTTGACATATTCCTTGGGCATTCAACCTTGGGCAAATTGCTTATTTTGCCCTGTGCAGGAGGCACAGCTTACAGAAAGCACTAAAAAACAAAACAAAACAAAACAAAACAAAACAAAAAACAGAATTGTTAAATACTCAGACTTTTTTTCTTTAATAGAAGAAAATGATTGACACCTGTTCACCTGATAGGCCGTGGTAGATGTTGTATAACAGTCTGATGACCTTTGTTATTCTATAGAGTTGGCCTTCATCCGCATACCCCCCCCAATCCTGAGCATTAATTAGGCCCCCTACCCTGAGCTTTGTCTCCCAGTGATTAGAACACATCTAATGTGCCATTTTCCTCCTTTCTCAGTAGAACCCATCTTTACGCTATTTACAAGTCTTTCCTCCTTAGGCCCTTGCCTGCACACTGTGATGAGTAAGAACCCAGTCTTATGGTAAGAGTCACAGGTGCTTCAATAAAGAGACTTCCTTTTCAACGGAGTTTCTATGTAGCCATGTCTCAAGTTTTGCCATGATAATTGTCACATGGAAACCTCTTCCTGTGCTTAAATGTGTGAGGAAAATAAACTGGTCAGACTCAGTTTTGACTCAACACCTGCTAATGTGGTACTGACCCAAGTTTCATTCTTCACCTCATGTAGATCGTTTGCTTGCTGACTGGCATGCTTACAGGGTGCCCAAGAGGGCCTAGTCAATGTAGTCAATGTAGTCAATGTAGTCAATGTAGTCAATGTAGTCAATGTTTACCTGCTGTGAAGTGGATATATATATATATATATATATATATATATATATATATTTGTGTGTGTGTGTGTGTGTATGTGTGTGTATGCGTATCCATATGTGTATGTATATGTATTCATTCCATCTTTCTTATGATTAAATAGAATACACATGTTTAGCATATTGAGCTACTCAATATATAGAATCTATAATCATTACCCCATAGTTCAGTTCAGTTCAGTTTTCTCCTGAATATCTATCATGTATTAGAGGTGATGACTTGTAAATCTAACTTTCCTACTGTGTTTTCATACTTTCCTGTCATACCTTGGCTTACAAGGCTTGTAGAAAAGAGAACTACATTTCCAGTACTAACATGAAAAAAATTGGCTTATTTGCTTTCCAGGTTAGTAGTTTTTTGCCCAGCTGTGAGTATCTGGTGCAGTAGTTGAACTGGAATTTTAAACGATGAGAAACATGATTTATATATTTGAAAGTATTAATTAAAATATTTTATATCCTCTCTGGCATTTCTAGGAGACCCATCCCAGGGAAAATCTCCTGCTCCTCTGGCTCTTAAAATCTTCCCACCCTCTCTTCCGCAAGGAGCCTTGAGCCGCAGGCGCTGGGATTGTGCTGTAGATGCATCAGTTGGAACTGGGCACCGCATCATCTCTTGTTTTCCGCATTTTTTTGTGTTAGTTTTTGTCTTGGCTTTGATTGTGGGTTTTTGTAAAATATTTGTTACAAAGAAATTTTTCTTTGATGAGGGTTAAGAACTGCATTTACCTGTGGATATAAGGATAAGTATTTAGAATGTGGTTGGGAATTAATTCAGGTTTAGTAACATTCTAAATATTTATCCTCATATTCACAGATAAATGTTCCCAACCCTTATCAATTCCTCCCAGATCTGTACTTCACTCAGCATGGCTACCTACACAAGACCTGAAAGAGCACTCACACAATGGGCTTGCTGTCATGACACTGGGAACCTAGAGGTGTCCCTCATCCTAAAAGAACTATGGACAACCAGGAAATGCTGAGAGTGAGAGAAATGGTCTTCCCCAGAGAGAAAAGTGCTCCCAGTTAGTTAGCCAATACCAAATGGCTGGCCCTGAAATCATATATACATATGGTAACATTATAAGGACTGAGAAGGTAGTGTTTATGTATTTAGAATATATGTATATAAAATAATTAAAAATTTGGTTATGAATTTGAGAGGGGTACATGGGAGTGGTTGGAGAGAGGAAAGAGAGGAGGAAATAAAAATAATATTTTATAATTTATTTTCTTATTGAAGTACAATATATGTATGCTGTAATTTCCTCTTTCCTCTTTTTGTGTGGTACTTAGTTATCATTAGAGTGATTTACATCTGGTATTTTACACACACACACATATTATATTATATTATATTATATTATATTATATTATATTATATTGTTATATGTCCCAGAGAATTCTAAAAGGTACAGTTATTCTCATAAACTTTGGCCACAAGTCAGTTTGAAGAAGGAATGAAAGGTCGAAGGTCTCAGCTTCACCAAGGCTACTATCATTATCCTAGCAGCTGCTATTCAGAGTTGCTATTGCTGTTTTCATATCTAAAAATAGAACTGGGGATGGGGAAGGAAGCAACAGCAATCTCTGTGTAACTATGCTATGATAAGTTCATAGTTTATACAACCACAGAAGCTATTGTGAGTAAGGAAAACACTCATGTTTAAGAATATGAGCTTATTCTGACAGGTGTGAAATGGAATCTCAGGGTTGTTTTGATTTGCATTTCCTTGATGACTAAGGATGTTGAACATTTCTTTAAGTGCTTCTTGGCCACTTGAGATTCCTCTGTTGTGAATTCTTTGTTTAGCTCTGTTCCTCTTTTTTAAATAGAGTTATTTGGTTCTCTGGAGTCTAACTTCTTTAATTCTTTGTATATATTGGGTATTAGCCCTGTATTGGATGTAAAAACTCAGGTGACAGCAGATGCTGGTAAGGATGTGGAGAAAGAGGAACACTCCTCCATTGTTGGCTGGATTGCAAGCTGGTACAGCCACTCTGGAAATCAGTCTGGCAGTTCCTCAGAAAATTGGACATAGTACTACCTGAGGACCCAGCTGTACCACTCCTGGGCATATACCTAAATGGTTCTCCAACATATAACTAGGACACATGCTCCACTATGTTCATAGCAACCTTATTTATAATGGACAGAAGCTGGAGACAAACCATATGTCCTTCAACAGAGGAATGGATACAGAAAATGTGGTAAATTTACACAATGGAGTACTACTCAGTTATTAAAAACAATGACTTCTTAAAATTCTTAGGCAAATAGATGGAACTAGAAAATATTATCCTGAGTGAGATAACCCAGTCACAAAAGAACTCACATGATATGCATTCAATGATAAGTGGATATTAGCCCAAAAGCTCAGAATACCCAAGATACAATTCACAGACCATGTGAACATCAAGAAGGAAGATCAAAATATAGATGCTTCAGTCCTTTTTAGAAAGGGAAAAAATACTCACAGGAGGAAGAGGGTGGGAGGGACTTGGGAGTAAGAAAGGAGTGGGAAAGGGGGAAAAGGGGGCAGGATCAGGTATGGGGGTATACTCGGATGATATACAGAGGGTTAGGAATTTTAACAGAGGAGTGTAGCAATGGGGGATGTGGAACTGGGGAACTCCCAGTAAGTCCCAGATGTAAGGAAAGCAAGAGGCTCCCAGGACCCAACAGGGATCACATTAGCTGACATGCTCAACAAAGGGGAGGAAGAACTTGGAGAGAGGTTAGGTAAGGCCTCTGGTTGGGGGATGGGGTCACCCTCTCATCTCCAGAGTTTTAACTCAGAATGGCTCCTATCTAAAGGTAATATGGGAACAAAGTGTGGAGCAGAGATGGAAGGAAAGGTCATCTAGAGACAGCCCCACCTGGGGATCCATCCCATATACAGACACCAAACTCAGTCACCATTGTGAATGCCAAGAAGTACTTACTGACAGGAGCCCGTTATAGCTATCTTCTAAGAGGCTGTGCCAGAGCCTGACAAATACAGAGGTGGATGCTCACAGCCGACCATTGGACTGAGCATGGGAAACCCAGTGCTATCTTCTGAGAGGCTCTGCCAGAGCCTGACAAATATAGAGGTGGATGCTCACAGCCAACCATTGGACTGAGCATGGAAGAGTTAGAGAAAGAACTGAAGGAGCTGAAGGGGTTTGCAACCCCATAGGAAGAACAACAACATCAACTAACCCGACCTTCCAGAGCTCCCAGGGACTAAACCACCAACCAATGAGTACACCTGGAGGGACCCATGGCTCCAGCCTCATAGGTAGCAGAGGATAGCCTTGTTTGGCATCAATAGGAGGAAAGGCCCTTGGTCCTGAGAAGTCTTGATGCCCCAGTGTAGGGGAATTTCAGGGCAGTGAGGTGAGAGTGGGTGGGTGGGAGGGGGAACACCCTCATAGAAGCAGGGGGAGGGGCAAGGGATGGGGGGTTCTGGAGGGGAAACAGGAAAAGGGGATAACATTTGAAATGTAAATACATAAAATATCCAATAAGAAAGGAATCCTTAAAAAAGACTATGAACTTCCCCTTTTCAGGAAATTTCAGTTTGTGGGATGATAGACACATACAAGGACTAGCCATTGTCATCTAAAACTGCCACTGACTGTTGGGAACATTGGAAGTTAATAAGTGTCCACAACTCATAATAAGTGAGTTGAGTCTTTTAGATTCCTTTCCTTCAAAGACTGAGGTTGGCTTCCTTGTCTCTGAAGAGCTTTCCTTATGGATGAGAAGAGAGCTGAAGAGCAGAACTGACCCAGGCCGAGTCCTGCATGAGGGGAAAGTGACAGGCAGAGGCTGCAGCAAAAGGGACATCTTTAAAGACACAGGGAAGGGGAGGAAAGGCTGCCACCAGCCTTCATCAACAAAACACCAAGAATCTCCTCATCTTACCTGAGATCAAAGGACAGCGTAGGAGAAGTTCACAGAAAGAAAAGTACTTGTGGCTTTTCTGCTGCTGGGGCCTCTTACATCTCGTCACAATCCTTCCTGAGAGACTGTTTTAAGGCAGCCAAAATCTTGACTTGAATTTCTACTCTGTAACTTGAAATGAACAGCACACCTGCTTTCCCGCTGCTTACATAAGTCACATGTGTGATACCAAAAAAAGAGTCAATGTTATCCATCAGAAGGGAAGTTACGGAGCATAAAATCAGGCATGTTTTATATCATGGATTGCCTAGTAAGGAAATCTGTAAGGCAGCATTGAAGGACAACAGAAAAGCAATCTGGACTTGGTGTTCTTGCATCTGAAGAGTGGGCTGAAACTTCCTCAGTAAGGCTGTAAAGATGACATTTTCAGCCTGTTTGAAAGGGAACATGCTTTGCAAATGTGTGGGCGCCATTGCTCTATATTGGTTGATAGTAGACAATGGACAGCATAGGAATCCACAGCCTCTCTCCTGCAACTGGCAAGGACTTCTGGGAAGGGCACACTTAATGGTCTTGACTGCAGGGACAGTTTCCTTTCTTCTTGTCCCATCTAATCCTCACCTCTGAGGTAAAAGTTTCGATAGATGGCATATTTCCACTTTCCCTGGAAGGGAAAAAGTGAGACAGCTTAGTCTTTGTCAGCTTATTTTTTACCACAGCTTTTTCTGACTTGAAAAAAGAGATCTGTCTCAAGATTCTTTGAAGCATCTCTAACATCCTACTGAGCAACCAGGGGTCACTTTTGAGCCCATGAAGATGGGTGCTCTAGTGTGCTTTTGGTTGCTGTGATACAACAGCACAGCCAAGGCAAGTTGAGGTCAAAGGCATTTTGTTGTTTGGTTGTTCATTTGTTTTGTTTTGTTTTTAGTTTTTGCTTTTGGATTACAGGTTACAGTCGGTCGCTGAGGGAATTAAGGGCAGGAACTGAAGCAGAGACCATTGGGGAGGACTTATTTCTGCCTTGTGAAGTTTCCTTTCTTAGCCCAGGCCTTGCTGTCCAGGAGTGGCGTGACAGGTAGTGGGTGCCCTCCCCCCCACCAATTAGCAATCAGGAAAATGGGATAGATTTTCTTCTCCTGTTAAAGAAAAGCCAAGAGGTCCAAACCTCATCCAAGCCAGGCAGGATGTCATGAGACTTCTAATACCAACTGCTTAGGAGGCTGAGGTTGAGAGGCTTTTATCGAATCTGGAAGTTCCAGGACAGTGTGAGCAAGAAATAGAGCAAATTCTTGTTCCAACAAACAAGGAACAATGGCCTGGAATCTTGTCATAGCCATGGGTGAGGTAGGCATCTTTTCCCTTCTTGGACTGAGTGTTAGAATGTCTTCTTTAAAGTAGACTCTCCTTATTGGGAGGCCCTAAGGGTTAGAGAGGAAGATGGAGAAGCAACCTGCTAATTTATGTTCAAGATAAGCTTTCCTGTACAGTTTACCAGAGAGGTTGGCCTGAGAGAGGATGCAACCAACATCTCGATAGATATTAGAAAGATGTGTACTCTGGTCATTCTTTGCATTTATTATCATACATGAGCTAGGTTGGTCATAACAAGGGTAGGAGAGGGAAAAGTGCAACTGAAGTCACCACTTGGACTCTTAGCATCACTTTCACCTCCTCAATGACACCAAGAGTATAACCGGGCTCAAGAAGGCTTTCTGTGAAAGGAACTGTGCCTAAGAGAGGAGATGACCTTGGCAGGTCTATCCCTACTGCTTCAGCTGGAGATGCAGCAACGACTTAGATTTTTCAAAATATAACAGATCAAGAGAGGGAAAAGATTAATTCTTGGACCTATAATTTTGCCACAGCCTGTTCTGAAAGGGAAAGATGTTCATAATCCTTCTGGAAAGTAGGGAATTTCATTAGAAAATCCTAGGGTTAGGAATAGCATAAGGCTGAACCTAAATTTGCCCAGCAATGTAAAGGGGAAAGAGGTGGTGGTACTGTGGAGCAAAGGAGTTCTATCTTCTCAGCAGCATTCCCATTGTATTCTAGACATGAAGGGGAAAGTGCGAAGAGGCATGTGTAATTGGAGCAGGTACAGGAACATTGATGACAGGTGCCCATCGGAATCTGCAGGTTTAAGATGCAGGGCAAGGGGCTGAGGTGCTTATTTTACACACCAAAGCAGACCTGGCCTCTAAACCTAGGCATCCGAGTATCTTTCAATCCCTATCTGGCAGATCACACCCTCTAACCAGAACGTTCCAGCCAAGGATCTGGGCAGCCCTTCCCCCAGAGGTTCTTCTCTATATAATCTAGACACTTTAGTCTCTCAACCTTCTTCTTCTCTCTCTTCTTTCCCTCTCCCTCCTTCACTCTTTCTCTTTGTCTTTTAGCTATCCTCTCTGTCCCCTTCCTATGGTGACATCCCTGGCCTTGTTCCTTGGGAGCAGTGAACTTGCCCACCCAGAGCACTTTCTTAATTATCCTGGTTTTAGATACTCTAATCTGGCTCGAATAGGCTCATTTCTCCATCACAGAAATAACTCATCGGAATCATGTGCGGATCGCCCCATTGACGTGGATCTAGGTGGGAGTGCTGGCTTGAGAGGCAAACTGGAGCCCCAGCCTTTCGTACCTCAGCCCAGAGCTATAAGACAAGGAGCAGTTGGTAGAGGAAGGTCTTAGACCTGCACAGCTCATGGTCTTCTCCGTGCTCTCTTTCTACTGAGGTTCATGTGGTCTGTGGACAACCTGCAACAGTCGCTTCACTGAGCAGAAGGCACTGGTGAATGTCACGTGACTGGAAAGTATGTGGTCGAGCAAGAGTAAAAGTCAAGCTTCCCGTGACTGCTGAGGAATCTGGCTCACGGGAGAGCCATGTAGTTAAGGCTTGCAAGCCTATACCATCTGAACTGAGTGTCCGGGAACATCAGTGTGAAACGACTGCTGAGTCTAAATCAGGGCTATTATTTTTTATTAAATATTAATGCTACACATTCCTGCAGGGTGCAGAGAACAGATGTTAGACATGACATCCTGTCATTTTTATCAACGTCTGGATTTCCAATGACTATTAAATTTGATAGTATAAAACACAGGAAGGAGTAATTAATACTCCATTTCCACCCATGGCTATCTGCTGACATTGGGCCCTAGAGAATCTATAGCTCTCTAGAATATTTGTTTAGAGGCAGAGAGAAGCTGAGATGGTTGTCTCCTAGTAAACTGTGTTCCTTTGGGCTTCTGGCTGGACAGCAGCCCGTTTTCTAAGCACAAATTTTTCTTGTTAGTTTTAAGAAAACAAGTAAACTTCAAATAAGCTTAGCTTTAATGGCAAAAAACCTCCACAGGGGATTCTCAATTTTCTTTCTACCTTATGTCTCTAAGTCATTCCTCTTAACATTACCCTAGATTTAAAAAGTAAATAGTGAATTAATTACTTAACTATTGAACTAACTACCAATAGCCACATTCCTGCTGAGAGACCATGCACCCGGAATCCAAGCAGGTGGGGAGGACCAATGCTGAGCAAAGTGACTGTGACATAAAATGTGGCTTATGGTGATTTAGTACCAGGAAATATTTGCTAAGTAGAAATATCCGGAAAGAAAATCAGTCTTGGTCAGGTGCGGTTTATAGTAGGCCTATTCATAAGAAAAATATGTCCAAGACCCATTCCTCACAAAATCACATTATTTAGATGGAAAAATACACAGCCAAGTATTTGCCTTGTAACACCCTATTGTCCTGTAATTATTCGAGCGCCTCTGGTCACCTTGTCGCAACTTCGGTTATGTCTTTAAGGGAAGGTGGCCTGTTAGACGAGAGGAAAGGAGGTGTCTTGTTTCTAGGCCTGAACATAAAATCATTGCATTAATTGTTTCTTATAGAAAATGAGGTAACTCTGAGCTCACGAAAGCCTGCTGTGTGCTGGAGAGGCGGGTCAGCGCAGCAATTCATAGTGCTGACTGCCCTTGCAGAGGACTGCGGTTCAGTTCCCAGTACTCCCATCCGAGTGGCTCACAACTGCCTGTAACTCCAGCTCCAGGGGACCTGACACCCCCTTCTGGCGTGCACACACACACACACACACACACAGACACACACACAGGGGGGAGAGGAATTATGGGACGTATGGTGGGGGGGAACTGGGAAAGGGGAAAGCCTTTGGAACGTAAACATAGAATATAGAAAATAAAAATTAAAAAAAAAAAGAAAAAAAAACAAAATTAACAAAGGCTGTCAATGTGCTGACGTGGACTGGGGGCTATCCTGCCCACTGAGAGAGGAGTCAACACTCTTCTATTAGTGCCCATTAGGCCTAGCTTCTGCCCTTAGCTGAGGAGCTTTGCTCTGTGACTCAAAGAATAAAGTAGAGCCCTCTGGTCTTACCAAACATGTTGGTGCAAGCTACTCACTGGTATCATGAAGATCTAAGTTGTGGGATTAAGCTGTGCCTTTAGTGTGGCTTGGGTTGTTTTTTGAGACAAGGTCGCATGGACCCGAGGGTAGCTTGAAGTTGGTATGTAGCCAAGTATGACCTTGAACTCTTGAGCCTCCCGCCTCTCCTTCTCAAGTGTTGGGATCACAGACACAGGCAACCATGCCTGTCTGAAAGGCACTCTTTGAAGAGTCCCTTTCTAGGAAGGGGTGTGGCAGAGGAGTGGAAACCCCTCTTTCAACCGATTTAAGTTGAGAAGAGACAGTATGGGTGACCTTGGATGAGACCTCGCGTGCAACATATTATAGGACATGCTTCTGGGAAGTAGGGTCAGGGACTTGGCCATGGTATGATCCAAAAGATGACAAGGCCCTGACAAGGACCCAATGTCTTACCGTGCAAGCCTATCTGCAAAGGTAGGCATGATTGCCGAGGGAACCTTGCTGAAAGGACAATCTGTTCTTCCTTGGGCGTCATACCAGTGAAGTGATCAGCACACGGGATAGACGGATGGGCAATTGTCCATTTAAGAAGCGAAGACAAGGATGTGAAGACGATCTGACTCCGTGTGCCGTCTGTCACCCCCACCAATTGCCAGGGTTGGTCCGAGGGAGCCGGCGGGATACACAGGTGTCCCCATCCTCCCTCTCTGATCCGTGTGTGTCCCTCCTGCAGCTGCAGCGCTCAGTGGAAGAGGGCAACCTTCCCTGAATTGGGGAAGGCAAGAGCATAGATCTTTAGTCAAAGGTGGTTGTACTGCCTGGCTAGAGCCTCCAAGCAAGACCTTAAGAGGCTGAGACAAGCTTTAAGAAGAAGGCCGTGGGTGGTAACAGGGGTGGTAAGAAGTGCGGCTCGAAAAGCCAGGCAGACTCTGGCTTTCTAGGGCTGTGACCCAGCTAGGTGGATCCTGCTCCGAGGAGGCGGCAGCGGCGGCGAGGCCCCGGAAACAAGGACAGCTGGGATGCCGCTGGGGTTAGAGGTAGACCAGTTCCTGGAAGACTTGCGCACAACCGGTGGCTTATTGGTAGAGGCCCTAAACGAAAAGTTCTTATTTGTGGGTTCAAGAGAAAAGAACCTAGCAAGAAGAGGACCCAGGTCGAGAAGAAGTCACAGCATCTCCAGAAACTCCTACGGGTTGACCTTGCCCTTGAGAATCATTCTATGAAACCCGCTCCCAAAGACATCCTCGCACACCACCAGGTCCCTATTGCCAAGAAGCTCAGGCGAAAGGAAGAGCTATGGGAAAAACTGGCAAAACAGGGCGAGCCGCCCACGGGTGTACGTAAGACACAGGCCCGGCTTCTCAGCCCTCCTGCACCAAAGGCCAAACCTGGGCCAAGGACACCATTGAGAGGCCCTTCTATGACCTCTGGAACCCAGAGGACCCTCTGGGCACACCTTTGATTGGTCAGGATGCTTTTTTTTTTTTTTTTTTTTTTCTGGAGCAGACCAAGAAGAAAAGCGTGAGGCGGCCACCACGCCTCCACATCAAGCCTTCTCCAGTGCCTGCAGTGAGGTGATTCCTGCGGGAACCTCCTATGACCCAACCTTTGAACCTCATCAGGCCCTGCTTCAAGAGTCCCATGAGGTGGAGCTGCGGTGTGACAAAGAGGCAGAAAAGCTGGAGCGACAGCTGTCCCTGCCCACCTCAGAGCAAGCTGCCACTCCGGAATTTCGGGAGATGTGTGAGGGCCTGCTGGAGGAGACTGACGGTGAGGGTGAGCATGAACCCGGCTGCGCTGAGGAGCAGCCAGAGGCTGATGACCGGGCCACTGAGACCTCACCCACTGGTGCTGCTGGTCCTGAGAAGAGGATGGAGAAGACGGAGTAGCAGCTGAGGCAGGAGGCTGCTCGCAAGCTTCAGCACCAAGAACTCTTCAAGGCCCCGGTGGCCCCTCGGCAGGCAGAACTGGCGCACCAGAGAGAGCAGCGACGCATAAGGCAATTGTAGAGGCCGACAAGCCCCGGAGCCTGGGAAGGCTCAAGTGAGATTGACGTGCAGCTCAGCTGAGCTGTCGGGCTCGCTCAGGACCCTGAAGCCAGAAGGTAACATTCTCATAGACAGGTTCAAGAGCTTCCAGAAGAGAAATAGGATTGAGCCCTGGGAATAAGCCAAGGTCAAGCGCAAGTACAAAGTGAAGCTGGTGGAGAAGCAAGCTTTCCGTGGGATTCCTTTGTAGCTGTGCAGATGTCGGAGCTCTGTCCCTCAATAGAGTGCTGTGACCCCGTCCCCCAGCCCCCTTTCCCCGCCTCCCCCCCAAAGAAGCTGAGACAAGTCTCCCGCAGTCACAGTATGAACAACTAGTAAGTCTTAATGGCCTTAGAAAGAGTGGCAAAAGCCTGGGCATAGATTGTCTTTGTATGGATGCCGAGCTTGGGCTGAAAGCTCAGTTGGGTGGCCCAAGCCACTACGTAGCTGCCGAACAGACAGCTGGGAAAAACACGTTTCACTCTTTCTAGGACCTAGCTAGGCGGAGTGCTGCCAATTAACACCTAGACTAGTGTCCCCAAGGAACATATATCTAAGAGGACCAACCACTAAGCACCTGACTTTCTTATTCCTGTTTTCTGGTTAACACGGGGCCCAGCCCCGCTCTCTGAAGCCACCTTGAGAAGCTTGGAGACAGACACAACTCCTATTGGGTCTCCGCCTAGCATGCTGAGCCCAGCCGCAGCTTTCCAGCAACAGAGTGAGAGGGAATAAACACGTGGCCTGGGTGGAAACTCCGGAGATGTTTATAGCCATGGAACCAAAACACAGGAGGTGACAGGTGGGCCAAATTTGCATAGGTTGTCTCCACGTGAATAAATCGCGGGCTCCAGCTCATTTAGGAGGAAAATGGAGCCTTCCTGAAACAAACCTGTTCCCGCCCCCCCTCCCCCACCGGCTTTTTTAATATGCCTTTTCACGAGTTTTGCTTTCAAATCTGCATGAATTATTTTTCTTCTATTAAATATTAATGTGCTTCTCTCAGTAAAAGAAGGGGACAAATTAGGTCTGGTACACATCTTCCCAACACTATTTACTGCTGCTGGGGGAATGAACCAAATGCCAGCTCCCAACACATTATTAAATCAGGCCTGCACAGAGCCCAGATGTTACCCAGGACCTAAGTGCAGGGAATGCTGGCTGAGAAACAGACGGGAGGGACTGAGTATCAGGTCTGCTCTGGGTGGCTTTGTCTTCCCACATCCCCGCCACGCCTTTCCACCCATTGTGTCCACCTGGGCCTTGGAGAGAATTGCCCTCATCTGGACACAGCTTCCTGGTCCAGAAACAGTATTTGTATGAAAGGGGGATTCGTTTTTTAAGCTCACTGTTTTCTGCCCTAATGACTCTTTCTTCTTGATTAGTTCAGGATCAATCTGTCTGTGGGCAGAAATGACCAGGAGAAATGATTAATCAGGGTCAGAGGGAGAGTGGCCTGTGTTCCATATGGTTCTCCTCTCCCTAGTACACACACACACACACACACACACACACACACACAGACATACTAACACAAATGCACATACAGCATATAAATGCAAAAGCACACCAACAATGTGTGTGTTCATACATACACCATTCACAGGCACACACACAAACATACAAACGCACACACACATGCACACCCACAAACTCATGCACACATGTATACATGCACCCACTCATAGTTGCAAATAAGTGCACACACACTTAGACATGCACACACACACACACAGTCACACACATATGTACACATGCATATGCACAGATACATGCACATACAGGTACAGATACAGATACATGCACATACACAAACATGTACATACACATAAAGACACATGCATGCACACATACGTACACACAAACACATACACAAATGTACATGCACACAGAGATGAGCATACACAAAAACTCATGGACACACACACACACAAGTGGACAGACATATATTGCATGTGCACACACACACACACACACACACGCATACAGATACATGAACAAAATGCACACACATAAACAGAAACACAAATGCACACAAGCACACACATTCACATACATATATACACATATGTACCTGTGAACACACACATGCTCACATACACAAACAGGCATGTACATGCACACACTCATAAACATGCACACACATATGTGCACATGCACACACATGTACACACACAAAACACACATGCACACACATGAACATACTCAAAAGCGCAAGCATACACTCATGAACATGTATGCACATGTACACACATGTGCACACATAAGTACACTCACCCTTGTACATGCACACCCACCTACGTGCATATGCAAACACACACACACATGAAAGCAAAGAGACATGCACACACAGACATGCACATACACACATGCATACATACTCCTACACATGCACACAAAAATGCACATATTAACACAAACACAGGCATAAACACACATGCACATACACATGAACACACAGACACATGCATACTCATACACATGCACAATGACACATACACAAACACACACACATGCACATACAGATGCCCACAACCAAGCACATACACATACATGCCTATACACATGCACAGGCACTCACATGAGCACATGAACACACATGCACACCAACACATATATGTACTAACACACATGGAGACACACACATTTACACACATGCACACACATGCATAGACACACAAAAACACACAGACATGCACATGCACACATACATGCACTAACGCACACTCACATACACATGCTCACATACATACATACATGCACACACATGCACAGAAACAAGAGAGAGACAGAGACATCAAGACAGAGAGCAACAATGTTACTTCAAGAAAATTATTCAGCCTATGGAGATTATGATGTCATCCTTTTCAACATTAACACTTTTACCACCACCACTACCAGAACGACGACCACCACCACCACCACCACCACCACCACCACCACCACCACCACCACTACCACCACACTACCACCACCACCACCACCACCACCACCACCACCACCACCACCACACCACCACCACCACCACCACCACCACCATCACCATTCCTGCAAATCAGCCTGGTAGGAAATGGGAGTTGGAGTGGGACCCCATTTCTAACAGGCTCCCAGGCAGTTATGATGATCTGATCATCACAATTTGAGATTAGAAGTTCAAGGTTAAGCTGCTAGCAGAGTTGAGGTCTGCTCACAGCTATTTCTTCATAGATGACTGATGTTTTGCTGTTATCTCAGGAGAGAGATGGGGCAACTGAGTTCTGTAAGGTATCTTTTGAATTAATGCTTTTAGTTAGCATAAGTGTATGGCTACATTTTCATTCATATTGTCTTAGTCAGTGTTTCTATTGCTGCTATAGGGACCATGGCCAAAGGCAACTTGGGGGAGGACAAGGTTACAGCTCTCAGGTCACAATCCATCACTGAGGGAAGTCAGGGCAGGGACCTGCATGCAGGACCTAAGGACAGGTCATAGAACAGTGCTTCTTGGCTTAATCAGCCTGCATTCTTTTATATCTCAGGACAGGCATCCAGGGACAGTACTGCCCATAGTGAGCTGAGCCCTCCCACTTCAATCATCAATTAAAACAATGCCTTACAGATATTGCCTATAAACATCTCTTATGATCTTGAGAGGCATTTTCTCGATTGCCTCTTCCCAGATATGTCTATCATGCTGACAAAAACCAAGCGGTATGTGTGCACATATGCATTTATGTGAGCGTGTACACACATATACATAAATGTGTATATATGTATAATTATCTAAGCTGTGTGTGTGCACATATGCATTCATCTGAGTGTATGTATACACACGTTTGTATATGTATATGTATATATATGTAACTATATATATAACTATATATAACTATAACTATAACTACAACTATAACTATAACTATAACTATATATATAAAACTATATTTTGTTCTCTTTCACCTCCATGCAGTTCTTATCTCCTATCTCTCTTGCTGGTTCCTTTATCCCTAAAATAGTTCCTTTTGTGTCACGAATTTTATTATTCTCTGTTGTTTTTTAGACTCCTTTCTGACTTTTTTTCTCAAAATCCCTTCTTCTTTCTGATCCTACATAGATATAGTATATATACATATGTACACTACACACACACACACACACACACACACACACACACCATGCACATTCCATATATATTTAAATCTAGATTCTGCACACAAGATAAAATGTTATAATTGTTTATTGATAATATGTTTATTATCATATGTTTATTTTGCTTAATGTAATGATTTATACTTAATCTATTTTCTTGCAGATGTTAAATTTTTATTTTATCCATACAACTAAATAAAATCTCATTGTGTATAGCTACTGTATTTTCATTGCCTATTCATCTGTCAGTGGCCTTCTAAGCTGGTTCTATGTCTCATTTATTGTGAAGAGTGGAGCAGTAAGGATGGATATCGAAGCATCTCTATGGTTAGCGATGTAGAATCCTGGCATATACTCAGGAGAGATATATCTCTGTCATATGGTAGTTTTATTTTAGTTTTGCAGGATATCAGTCCTGATTTTCATAGTGGGCTGTACATTTCCACCTGTGATGTATAAAGTTTGTTCTTTACCCATATACAAGCCAATATTTGCTGTTTTCTTGATAATATCCACTCAGCCTATGGTGAGATGGGATCTCAATAAAGTTTTAGTATGTGTTTTCCTAATGGTTTGGGATGTTGAAAATTTGCATTTCTTCCTTTGACAACAATCTATTCAATTTATTAGCCTATTTATTATTTTGATGATTTTTCTTTTCAGTATATAATTTTGGAGATCTTTCTAGATTCTAGATATCAATCTCTTATTGGTGAAGAGTTTCTGGTAAGGTGTTTCTGCCACGCGGTAGGCTGTTTCTAATCTGATGATTGTTTCCTTTGAGAATAAAGCGTTTAATTTCGTGTGGCCTCATTTGTCGATTTCTTTCCCAGTCTTGCCTATGCCTGTGGCAATTCCACTCACAAGGGCTTCAGTCTAACCAACCAGTCATTTCTCACTGGTGCAACTTCACAGGGGTAATTAGAGGTTCAGCATAGGAACTGGGGATAGACTAGAACAGAAACCAGACTCCAGCAACTCTGTTGTCTCTCCATTAGAGATGGTCTCAATTGTTCTGCTTTTATTCTTGTCTCATCTATTCTCGTCTTCACCTATTCGCAGTGCACCTCATTTCTGAACTGCTTTTCACTCTCCTGAACTCTTCGGTAGCTCACAGTGGCTTAACCCGTATCATCATGGCCATCATTTGCTATGTTCTTCCTCCCTTGATTCCTTCCCTTTTCCCTTATATGGGTATGTAGATCACTCCAAATTTTATCTGGCTTCTCCTTTTCAACTTGTCTACTTAAAGTACTAGCTCCTCACTCTCTCAGCTCTTACCCACATATATTTGTGTACATGTGTGAAAGTGCACATATGTGTGTGTATGTGTATATGCACATGTGTGTGCATGCATGTGCATTTGTGTATGTATGTGTCAGTGTGCAAGCATGTGTGTGTGTGCATGTGTACATGCACATCTATGTGCATGCATTTGCATGTGCGTTTGTATGGATGTGTGTGTGTGTGTGTGTGTGTGTGTGTGTGTGTGTGTGTGTGACTATGTGCCTGTCCCGATTACCACCTAACTTTCTGTCTGGTAGTTATGTGTTTGTCTATGGTCTATCTTGTCTGTTACTTTGTATGGGACTAGAAATAAACTCCTTGAGACAGAAGGTCATGTCTTATTCTGCTCCTACTGTCAGCATGTAGAGCATTGCTAGACATAATAGACACCTTAGTCCCCTTTTCTGTTGCTATAATAAAATACCATGGCAAAGCACCTTAATAGAGAAAGGATTTGTGTTAGCTTGCAGTTCAAGGTACAGTTCAGCATGGCAGAGAGGCTAAGGCAGAAGATCTAGAATCGGCTCAAGATCACATCACATCTGCAATTAACAAGTAATAGATGAAGGCAAAGTTTGGCTCAGTATTCTTTCTCTGTTTGTACAGTGAGGATCTCCAGCCCAAGCAACAATCATGCCCACAATTCAAACAGATATTCCCACATTTATTAATACAATTAAAATGATCATCTCACACTCATGCTGCCAAGAGATTCATCTCCCAGGCGACCCTAGATTTTGTAAAGTTAATAATACCAACTATCACAATAGGTCTTTGGATATTTGCTCAGTTATAAAAATAATAGAACAATACTCTTTTACTAAATTGCTTTGCACATTCTGTGTCTAACAGAGTAGGACTTCTTAACCATTTCATGCTCAGTCAAATCTGAATTGGCTCTCTAAATATTTAGTCCCTGGATAGTTTTTAGTGAACATCAATTGTTTTTCTGTGATTCACATAAATTTATATGACTGATTGAAAATATATATTAGCTTTTGAGATAGGGTCTTGCTATGTATCCTAGGCTATTTCCAAACTATGTAGGTCTGGATGATCTCAAACCTGCCATTTTCCTGCCTCAGTTACTGAGTCTGGATATTTCAGCCATGTGCTTCCAAACTCAGCTAAAACTATAGCCCTTTTAGCAAGAAGTATAGGTCATTGTCTGGATCCCAGGAGGTCAGAGCTATGGGAATTGGCATGAAATGTGGTATCTGGGGCCCCAAAATATTTACTCATGTTTTTGTCAAAATATCACACTTACATATGTACACACACACACACACACACACACACACAGACCTAATCAACTAAGAAAAAAACCCCACATCCAAGTCAAATCACCCAACTAAACATAACAACAACAACAAAAATTAACCGAAGTAACACCATTAAGACCTAAAATGGCTCCATAAGTTGGGAATGTGCTTCTCCATGGATACAAACACTTTATTCAGGAAAGGGTTTCTCAGCCTGGGTAATGGCATCCCTCTTCACTTCAGCTCATCTAACACAGCACATTAATAAGCTGAACCAAATGTGGTGCTACAGCTGGTTTTATTGGTCATTAACATTTAAAGATCCACATGAAGTCATGTTTTCCAGTTTTGACATTAAAAGACTAGCTGGCCTAATTATCGCCTCTAAATGGAGACAGCAGCAGAGCCGAGTCAGCACAGCAGAACCATTTGTCTTTGGTGATGCACTAACCTCCCTCGAGCGGGTGAACAGGAGACAAATGTGCTGATTGACCTTTGGCTGGATTTGGCCTTACAGTAGGCTAGTGCTGGCAGCTGTTCTAGATTTCACTCCGGGCCTGTCTCGCCAGTGTCCTGCATTCCTTTGAAGGCTCTGAGTTGACACAAAAACAAATGGAATCTGTCCTCAGAACCTGGATTTTGGCTTAGGTTCTCATCCTTTTCCTATTTGCTATTCCATGAGTTTGAGCTGTTAAGTGTGTTAAGTTTAACGTCTCTGGGTGTATATTTTGTTCTGGTATTTCAGTATATGTATTCTAATGCAGTAGAAATAGTTCTCACTCAAACAGATGTCAAAAAAAAAAACCCAAAAAACAAAAAACAACCCTAGGCAAAAGCAGAGGAAAGAAGGAAGAAAAGGAGGAGGGGGTGGAGGAGAGGGTGTACAAAGAGAAGGATAGGCACACTGGAAATGCTACGGCCCTCCTCCATCCCATCTGAATGACAGACACTTCACGAGGCTGTGGCAGAAGAGCCATGGGTTTGTTCTCAGTGCCAATTATGTACCTGACCCCATCATAGCAGAAGATGTCCTGGCATTTATTTGTGCTTAGAAGCCGATGGAGCTGTGCATTGGTTGTGGTATTGTGGTTGAATCATGGATACAGTTTTTCCTTCCTGCTCGCCTGAGATTCAAATATATGCCACTAAGAAGTCATTACAATAACAGTTTTCCTATTAGTCATGGTTGTTTCCATTTTGCTATATTATCATCAGACTTCTAAGATATAAATAAAATTTAATAAGGATCTTGGCAGTTTTTCTTTCTTTTCTTGATGGAGGATATAGGAGACATATTACTAATCTGTAGTTTGCTCAGATTTTTCTCGGTTAATCACAGTTGGATCTTGGCTTCTCTTTCTTCTTTCTATTAGCTACTAGGAAATACACAATCTAAATAGCCTGGTGATGCTCTATAGGGCATTTGGCCCAATGAAGATACAACCCAAAGTCAGGAAGGCTTACTTTAATTTTGACCTTCAATATCCCAGCAATACTCTAAGTGAACACATAAGTTCAAAGTTGTGAGTTCAAAGCCAAAACTTACAGGTAGCAAGAGCAAAGGTGGGTCTTTATTACCGGCAGCAGGAAAGCATGGCTACTACAGATGGTGTGTTCACCTTGAACTAAAAAATGGCTAGGGATTTGTTAGGGAGGCCTCTACTTATTTGTGTGAGGTTTATGGGTAAGTACTTTCCTGTGCAATCTCAATTTAAGATTCATACTTCTCATTATGCACCTGTGACAAAGAGAACAGACAGACCCTATCCTATCATGGCTACTAACTCTGTGAAATCTGACATTTCATGGATTAAGCCACCTAGTTTGTGATATTTTGTTACAATATTCCTACAACGTGGTGTATTAGTTAGAGTTCTCTAGACTAGTAACATAATTAATAAAATGGATCTCTCTCTCTCTCTCTCTCTCTCTCTCTCTCTCTCTCTCTCTCTCTCTCTCTCTCTCTCTCTCCCACCATATATACTACATATACAAAAACATGCATATATATGGAGGAGATTTACTATAATGACTTACAGACTATGGTCCAGCTAATCCAACAATGGTTGGCTGTGTACAAGAATTAGTAGTTGCGCAGTCTATGAGACTAAATATCTCAGCTGGTCTTTAGTATAAGCAGGAATCCCAAAGAAGTTGGCTCTAATGTCAGTGAAGGAATGGACTTGCTAGTAAGGCAAGGGCAAGCTGATATGTATATATATATATATACATATACACGCACACACACACACACTTGTGCATGTGTTTGTGTGTATGTATTTGTTGTGTGTGTTTGAGTATGTGTATGTGCACGTGCACGTGCATGTGCATGTGTATTTGTATATGTATATATGCAGAAGATGTGTTCCAGGTTAGAGGTGGGTTTTCTCAGTTCAAAAGGCCTGGATTAAGCATGTCTTCCTACCTCAAAACTCTCATCTTCCCACTTCTAATTAAGCAAAAATGCCTCATAATTGTACCTTCCATTTTTGGGTTTTAGTTAATTCCAGATGAAGTCAAGCTGAAAACTGAGACTAGCCATCACACACAGATACATTATGCTTCTGAAAATTTGGCTTTAGGCATTTTCTGCTACTCACTGATTTCAATATTTTAGAGGATTAACTCTTGTACTTCTTAGCTGGCTCTTTCTTGAGTGTGATGCTGGGAGAGAAAGTGGTACCCTTATAGGCTGGAGCAGCTTGACCTCCTCCTGGTTTTGTGCCCACTTCTATGCTATATCACCTGTGCTCTGCTGGAGTCCAAACTTTATGCATGCTTTTAATTTCCAGTTTCTGAAACTTGTGGGAAGGAAAGCCTAGTGGTTTCCACCTCCTTAGCTTGGTTTCTGAGACCTGTTGTCAAACAATCTCAGCATTCTTGGTTTTGTGCCAAAGCATCCAAAAACATTTAGTCCAGAGTATGACTCAAAAATTAGGGTGGAATCAAAGGAATCATAATTGAAATAATGTGATAACTTTGAACAATATTAAATTCTGAAATGTTTAAAGTGCACACAAAAATATAACAGCCCAAAGGGACATTATAATCTCAACAGAAATATCGTTTTTTTTTCTGGTCAAAGTCTCTTGAGGTATTCTAATATGCATAGTCCCATTAAGTTTCTTATTTAATATATCAATGGAATTTCATAGTGGGTATAAAGTAGGTTCTTTGATCATTTCTGGTCAACCTTGATTTACTAAATTGAGTCAAGGAAAGCATGCATTGTTGTCCCTAGACAAACTGTCCATTAAGATGTGCTAAAAATATAAATTTGGTCTCTGTCCTGTAAAAGGTTTCCAAAAATAGTTACGGGATAAAGTACCTAGATCCCAAGTACTTTGAGGACCATTAAATGCTAATGATATTGAATTGGTTTTGATGCTGTTGGAGTCTGACTTAATGGATAAGAAAGGTTTCCTCAATAACACAGAACTTTAGCTGGTTACTGAAAATGTCAGCGTGCCTGGCCAACTCCCTATCTTCTCTTCTCACTGTCTATATTACAGGTTTCTTGACCACAAATCAGTTTCCAATACAATGTATAAAATGGCTCAAGGTAGGTGTTGATGGAGGAGACTGACTCCTTTGAAGCTGTGATAGATACCTGGATAATAAGAACTTCAGATAAACAGCTCTTAGCATCATGAGACAGCTGCCTGTCATTCGAAGCATTTTCCTTTTCCTATGTTATTCTTAAATTTCTAGGTTACTGATAAGATTTAAACGAGGATCCTGGCAGTTTCTTTTTCATCGTCATGGTAAAGGACAGAGGAGACAGATTTCCAGCTTGAAATTTGCATGTAATTTTTTCCAGTATGGCCCTAGTGGTCTGGAGTCTCCATTGTTGCCTCTCTCTTAGCCACTAGGCAGTACAAATGTAATGTGAGCTCATGCACTGGTAGCAATGACATCATTCATATCTCTTCTCTTCACATGCAAAGGGTCCCTTCTCTCCCCACAGAAGCACATCTTTAATATGAAGCTGGAGGAAGGAAAAAGGGAAAACAGTGTTTCAAACATGAGACAACATTTCTTCTTAATAGAAACCACATTTTCTTTCTAAGTTATGGTACCTGAGGGCCTCATACACAGTTTGGGAGCTGACGAAGGTGGGCTTTGGGAAGCTGAGAAACTGTGGCTGAAATATTGGCCCATATGGTTTCATATAGTTTCATTTTTTTATATTCATGGACCTGGTGAAATGTGTGAAACTCTTCAGAAAGATATCTGCGGAAATAAATCTCAATGGATCATGTAGTTAAGCCATACATCAGATCGCTGCTTGAGTACTGAGAACTATTAATGCATTAAATAAGGTCTGGGGGGACTGATGGCAAGACTAAGGCCTAGGACTTGGGGAAGAAATGAAGTAAAGAAGTGAGGAAAATGTGCCTATAAGAGATTGAACTAGTCATTATAGTTGACCTGCACCTTCTTCTGGTTAAATTGTGATCTTTGACATAAAGCAAGATTCTCATGGTTTTCTACATAAGATGAACTAAGGATTTCTAAAGGGGCCTGAGTATTTTTATGCTTTTAATTTCTACATGTGAAAAGTGATTAATATGAATAATGAGACATCTGTGTGGATAGAGCTGGAGGAACGTTTCTCCCAGATGGGAATTCCCTCATGCTATGGGCAGGGACTGTCAACAATAATTGGTAGGAGACTAAGTGATGGTTAGTTGTAATTAATACAACCTAGAATCTCCTAGGATTCTCAATGAGGACTCTCTAGACCAGGATGTCCTGTGAGCATATCTTTCTGGGATTGTCTTGATTGTTTATGGATATGGGAAGATGTTGTGGATTTGGTCTAATGCTGTACATATTATGTTAATTTCATCTCCCAAATTGCATGAGAGAATCTGCATGTCTGCACATAAGACCCTGAGGGATTCTGTCCTCAGTTGATTTTGATTGGTAAATAAAGTTGCCAGTGGCTAATGGCTGGGCAGGGAGACAGGCATGACTTTAGAGTTCCCAGGAAAGGGACTGAGGAAGGAGAAAGAAGAGCTATAGCTGCCATGCCAGGAAAGAAGTAGAAGCTACCCCTGAGGTGTGTGGACAGAGAACACAGCCATCATGTAGGTACTGGGGAACTCAACCTGAGAGGGCTGCAGGTCTGGGTCTGGGGAAGCCAAGATGGAATATTAGAGGAATATTGGAGGGGAGTCTTAGCCACATGGAGGTTTGGAAGTGACTCAACCACTGAGCTGTTTAAAGGATATTAAAAATATGGCTGTGTGTGTGTGTGTGTGTGTGTGTGTATGTGTGTGTGTGTGTGTGTATTTAGGTATGGGCCTTGAATTCCTGATCTTTCCAAGACTTTAAACATGAAAGGATACTGAATTTTGTCAATACGTTTTTAGCATGTAATGAAATGATTCTGGTTTTTTTCTTTGAGTTTGTTTATATAGTGGATTACACTGAAGGATTTCTGTCTATTGAACCATCCCTGCATCCCTGGGATGAAGCCTACTTTATCTACTACATAAACAAACTTAAAGAAAAAAAACAGGGTGCATATAATTTGGGGCTTCATGTCTTAAGGCTGATACACACCTAGACTGACCCACGGACAAGAGCAGAGGGCTAAAGATTCAGCAGAAAGCTCTCTCAGATTCTTCAAGAGCTTAAGCTGTAAATGCTAATGAGTCCTACTGGGGGAAGGCAGGCATCTCCAGCTGAGGAAAAGGCAGGCGACTGAGAGCAAGTCTAAATAAAATATAGAAGAGGAGAAATAATGGTAATTGCTTTAAAGGAAATTTAAAAAGTCTATGCCATAGTATGTAACTGGGTTCTTTGAACATGGGCTCCATGAGATTTGTGGGATTGCATAGCCTGGCATATGACAAGTTGGTAGCCTGGGAATAGGCTTACACAGTAGGTAGAAGGGAATTTAATGAAATTATATAGGAACAAGGGTAGGAGATAGGGCGAAGACTATCTCAACAGATAGTAGAAACTCAACTCTTTTGATCTCATGTAAGAACCAAGGCACGAGATGGTTTAGAAGCTCTGTCTCAATGTATAATAATAATTGTTTAGACTGCTTTAATTGATTGAAATTGTTATAATTATCATAATGCAGGTGGTTATACGTTTGATGGCTATGGTATTGAAAATCCTCAGTGAGAGAGGTCATAATAGAGCAGGCCTAAAGGAAAAGGAGACTGCTAAGTTGAATCAATCTATACTTTTGATGATTTTTGGTTACTGAACCAAGGGCACGCTATTTTGGAAGACAGGCTCTGCATTTGTGTTAATAGGAAACAAGGAAAGGCTTTGGATCCCTTCCAAAGTGATATGAATCAAATATGATATTGGAAGACCCCCTGAAGATCTTGGTTACAGACAGAAAAGAAAAATTTGAGAAGATCAAACAGGACAGGTAATATGAAGTGTTGATTCCTCCACATGGGAGCAGTCCTGTAACTGGCTGAGACATAAAAATAACTCTAGCCAAAACTTAAGCTAAAATTGGATAATATATCTTGTTGGTTTTGGAATTCTTTAAGATTCATCATGCCATCCTTCACAAGGCATGAATGAAGACTTATTGCAATTGGTTATTGAACAAATAAACTCACAAAAAGGATAGTTACATTTCGCCTGCTCAGACAAGAGCAAAAGTTCATCCTTAACTGATAAGTGCACCTTGTATGATCCATATGAATATATTAGTAGCACTGGTTTTAAGATTCATATATTGCAGAATGTGCAGTTCTGACAAGATCCATCCTCAGGGATGCTGTAATGACCTGCTGTTTCAGCTCCCTAACTCCTGAAGCTGTTTCCAGAATCTTGCTCCCAGAACAGCTTCAGAATACCTAGTGATTCCCAATGACCTAGGTCCATCCAGCCTTTGAGATGAATCCAGACAGAGCTTCAGTCAAGCCCTGAACCTTCTGGATAGCACCTGTTATTCAGTCTCTGTATGCTTAGAAATCTTCATATTTGATGCAAAATTGAAGTTATAATTTCTTACATTGGTATGGAATTTATATATTGATACAGGTTTAAGGTTCTTGTTGGCAATCTTTGTATATTGTATATTGATATGAAATTTAAAATTAATTCTGTTACTATTAGATAGGCATTGTGTTTATGCAATCATTTAAGAATACAAAGCTTAGACCCAGTCCTTCTAATAGCTGAAATTGCAATCTGTTTAAGATGATTAAGTAAGGCAAGTTAAGGGCCAGATAGTAAATTCATGGTTATATTAGATTCTGATTTAATTATAATAAAGTATACTCAATATTATTCAAATAGAAGTAGCTAAGGGTAGTCAAAGTTCAACAGTTCAGATATACTATACATATGTAAGATAGTCTTCAAAAGCATCAGAAATCCACAAAATATGGCATTTAAAATAATTTCATTATTAATAGATCTTTTGACTAGGAGACATATCTGCTCCTGACAGTACCCTTTCATGGTCCAAAGAAGGTATGGAGCATCATAACCTCCATATGGAATTGCTCCAGTTGTGTGACAAGGTAGCCACGGGGCAAGAATTGCCCTTATTCATCTGCAGACCAAAAAAGAAATACTCTCCAGGAAAGAACACACGATGCAGGATACTTGACAGATTAGCTCTACCATGACAAGGTAAGGTAGTCCTTCATAATTTCCACTTCACTTAATGTCTGTTAGATGGTTTCATGGCCAGAAGGCTGAAGACAGATGCTATGACATTTTGAGAAACAGGGGACTGGCCAGGTAGTCAGATGTCTCTACAATTTGTTTAAGTTTCAGAAGGTATGATTTTTGTGCTTCCTATAGATTCAGATAATATTTAATTCATTCTCAGATCTCTGACGGGGTTGAAGACTAGTTATAGTCTCATAATCAAACTTAAGCTTTGTAGCATTAAGGAAGATGATCTAGATTTAAAAGGATGGTTTTCAGATGGCATTACAAATTAAAATCAAAACAAAATTCAAGTATAGATTTGTAAACTATTTAAGTTAGGATAGATGTTATAGTAATGTACCTAAATCGACAAAATTGATGAACTGGATTTCATTGGTGTATGTCATACCTTATAGCTTACTAACAGTAATAACTATATTCAATGTATATCTGTGACAAAAGGCCTTTTAAGAGGACAAAAGGGGGGAAATGTGAATTTGTCTAATGCTGCATGTATTATGTTAGTTGGTGCCCCCAGATTGCACAGGAATCCACATGTCCTCATGTAGGACCCTGTGGGACCATGCTCCAAGTTGGATTTGATTGGTAAATAAAGTTGCCGCCAGCCAATGCCTGGGCAGGGAGATGGTGGTGGGACTTTAGGATTCCTAGGCAAGGGACTGAGGAAGGAGCAGGAAGGGCCATGCCTGGAGAGGAGTAGATCTGAGGTGAACAAGACAGAGAACATAGCCATCATGTAGGTGCTGGGGAACTCTAGTGAGTTTCATGCAAACTGATATGAAGGAAGGATTACTAGAGTACACATCCTTAACTCTTTCCTAGAGATCAATCAGAAAACCACTGCTAAGGCTTGAGACCAGGTTGAACAGAGACTCTGCAGTTTGTCCAGATTTTTGTTTGGCTTCATCAGTCCATAAGGTATACATTGCAGCTTAGGATAAAAGACTCTGGAAGTGGGGACACAAATCCCTGAGCAGAAAGGAAGACAACAAATATAGTCAAATACTCCGGTGGTTTTTATTACTGTCATAAATAATTGGAGGAGAAAATTAGGTAGTTACTGCAGCTTGATGCATTCCAGCATCAGTGTCAGAGAGTCTGCACTGCATTGAGAGGACGATTTCATTGACTTTATGGAGACCCGTTTTTAAGATGTTTATGACTTAGAAGGAGATCTTCAACCAAAGGTGTGGTGAAGCTCTACATCACACATCATGTTGACTGTAATCCCCAAACCTCAGTACAGAGACAATTCCTCCAAAAGTTCCTCCCTGAAATGTCTATGTGAGTTTCTTTGGTTTGTTTAAAAGTTAGCTGCTTGGCAGACATTTCTGTGAAGTCTATGGTTGAAGCATATTGCTATCTAGACCATTCAGAAAATGTGATTTTTGTTTTTGGTTTTTCGAGACAGGGTTTCTCTGTTTAGCCCTGGCTGTCCTGGAACTCACTCTGTAGACCAGGCTAGCCTTGAACTCAGAAATCCACCAGGCTCTGCCTCCCAAGTGTTGGGATTAAAGGCATGTGCCACCATGCCCGGCTGAAAATGTGATTTTTTTTAACAGTTAAGAAAAAATATGAAGACCAACTAAAAGAGAGGAGAATTAACTGGTATTTTTGAAGTCATAAATGTCAATTTTGAAAACAAAAGAGATAAGGATTTTTTTTCATTGTTGTTGCTTGGTACTTTTTTTTTTCTTTTAGCATTGAACTTGCTATACAAACTTCTTACTTGAGTAATATTAACATGACTTTGGGGAAAATAGGATGCAATTTTCTAAGTGTTGGCACTTTGAGAGAAATATGTGTTTCGACATACAGATGAAGGCCAAGCCACTCTGGTGACTCAACAATCTATTTGTTGCTACTTCATCAAAACTTTGGACAAGAGCCCAGAAATTGGACCAGTCCTTTGAGGGCCTGATTTAGGACAAGGGAATGAATGGGATTTGGTAAGTTATATGTCAATGGTGCTGTATAAAGCTTTAAGACTATATATATATATATATATATATATATATATATATATATAGCCATGGATATAGGCCATGCATATTTGGTGTTTGCCCTGCTAGCTTTTGATTTTCTTTGGTGTTTCCTTACTATATTTCCATTCTTTCTTTCTGGAATGGAAATGCTTATTCTATACCATTGTGTACTGAAAATGTATAACTGACATTTAAACTTAATTAGGTACAGTTGAGAAATTTGAGTCTCAGAAGGCAATTTGGGCTTTTGAACAATGTTTAAAGAGTATAAAAACTTTTGAATTTGAATTGAATACGTTTTGTATTCTGAGATATCTGGGATCTCATGAGACCTGGTGTAGAATGTTATAATTGAAAAGTGATTTGTTTTGGTGTCAAATTGACAAAAATGGTGGAGTTGATTGTCAAGTTGACATGCTTTAGAATCTAGGAGACACAATAGTTAAAGGGGCAGCCACTGGAAAATATTACATACGACATAACCTGTTGCAAATTATAAGACTGGGAGATACAGTCCAAGCTAAAGTTAGTAGCTGTAGCTATACTGATGAAGATGTGAGGTTAATTTGATTTTGGAGCAGGGTCTCCTGTATCCTGTGTTACCCACCAGCTTGCTGAATGACTGAAACTGGCCTCAAACTCAGTCTTCCTACCTCTACCTTCCCAGTACTTGCATTATAGACATGACTACTCTATATTTTCTGATGGTTAATCCTAATTACCGATCTGCTTCAGTTGAGCCACACCCACAAGATTTGTAAGACTATATCTCTGAGTATGTCTGAGGACTCTGACCTAATTAAAGGGTTAATCCATCCATGAAGTCTATGCTGAATAGACTATTAAGAAATGAGAAGATGAGGCCTGGATGAAGAAAGCAGGGAGTTGGGACATGTTCTTTGGAGCTACATCTTGCCTAGACACACTCCTGCTAATGTGCCACCTATCCACTTTCTATCCACTACTATAATGTGAACTGATCCTCTGTGCTCCCTCCCTACTGTGACATTAAAGCTATGAAAAAGATCAGGTATTTGATGTAATGTGTATATATAATTGTATTAGACATTTTGTCACACCAATGCTAAGTCTAAATAACACTCTATCATATTGTATAACATCAAAGAATTAGGGTTGTTGTAGGTCAGTGGAAATTAGACAGGGAGCATAAAACATATCCTTAAGGGTTTTGAAAGGAAGAAATCTCAGATTTGTTTGAAGGCAATGATAGATAAAGCAATAGCACTTACATTTTTATTATTTGAGACTATGCATATTAATTTGTTTGATCAAATCTACCACCCTGTTTCCTTTTCTCCACTTCCTCCCCACCCCACCTATTCCAATTAATTTGTCTATGGTAAAGCAAGCATATAATTTCAGTAGCAAATGGTAGAAGATAGCCAACTACTTCATGGCTGGGAAGGATTAAAAAGATTGAGAAGGGGAACTTGGTTGGACAATACCCTTCAAGAGCACCTCCTCCATGACTTAAAGATGCCCTGGGTTTGAGGCCAGAGCCTTGTCAGTTTTTCCCAGAGGCTAAGTTATATGGAGAAGGAACAAATTTTCTTTCTTAAAAATAGGAACAAGATTTGCAGAGACAGTAATGCCAAGGGCAAGGACCCAGGGGGAGTTTTGGCTTTGAATACTGAGTGCCTAACACTTCTCACCCTAAGTTTCATAGTTATCAGTTCCAAAGCACACCATATGTTCAGTCTCTTATGTCTTGACCTGTGTTCCCATTGTCGAACATTCTTTTGATTAACTTTTTGATAACTTTTTCCCATTGTATGGTAGCTGTCCATTGTCTCTGTCCCATTGTTTTTCTCTCTCTCTCACACACACACACACACACACACACACACACACACACACACACATTATGCTATGCTTCTTAATAAACTTGGTTGGTGCAAGACATAGCTTGTGCAAGATCTCTCAGGCCCAGCTTTCTGTCTTTATCTTCTAATCTCCTGTCCTTCCCAATTTTTATTGAAGAACATTGATGTTTTTTATTGAAGAACAGTCTGCCCATTCTGGTCAGTTGCCTACTGGAACTAGTTGATTTTGGTGAGGATAAAATATATTTTGTTTGCAATGTATAGAGAAATCAAGCCAAACTGAGCTGGAGGCTTAGTGTCTTGTTTTCTATCATTCATAGTGTTGAAATGTTCTAGATAAATTGCTGGGAGGTGAATGACTTGAGTGGTCTTAGCCAGCTGAATATAAGATCCAGAAGTCAGGGAAAATGACTGGGAAATGCTGTCTATAGGGCGTGACAGAGGCAGTGCAACCATGACCTCATACCAGCAATATGACTTGTAGGTTACCTACAGTGTGTCTAGACAAGACTGGGAACATCATCAGACAATTCCAGATTGGGGAAGGGCCCATAGTGCTCTACCATGCTCTGCTGAAGTATTAGCTACTGATGAATCCTGGGGGAGAATCAGTCTTTGTATTCAATTGTACACTTACTAAGGTACCACTAAGCACCAACAAATAATTCCCAACCTACGTCCACACATATGATCCTTGTTAAACTCAGTAGATTTCACACACACACACACACACACACACACACACACATACCCCCCCCACACACACACCAAACAGGAAACATGAGTTTTGGGGAGAGAATTTTAGAGAGGAGAGTCAGTAGGGTTGGAAGCGAGGTTAGAGAGTGTTAGAGTTATACCAAGAAGAATGTACTTTACATGTGTATGAAATTGTCATTGAACAAATACAATAAAATAAAAATATCAAGAACCTTTACTTTATAGCATTGGATAGAGTTTATTTAGGGCATGGGGAGTGAGTTAAGAGGGTAGTGTATGCTGGCCATGAGCTTGTGGAGAGAGGGGGGAAGGGAAGAGCCCCTCAAGAACCTTTTTTATGGTGCTATCATCGGGAGGTGGAAATGAGAACACATTGTGGAACATCCGTGGTCCACAGCATAGATGCTCTCATCCCTAGTACTTTCATGAGAGATTAGAAAATAGTCACGGGGAGGTATGTGCACCTACAGCTCGGGAGCTATTGCCG
The DNA here is from genome assembly GCA_964023405.1 of Apodemus agrarius. Lineage (NCBI taxonomy): Eukaryota > Metazoa > Chordata > Mammalia > Rodentia > Muridae > Apodemus > Apodemus agrarius. Next base: position 89,870,543 of record OZ030016.1, read on the forward strand.
ATCACTGAGTTCTGTCTCTCTGGGCTTGCAGCGAGTCCACCATCTTGCCTCAGGTCACTGCAGACGACTGGTGGCTGGGGGTCAGGTGCGTGGACAGAGACCTAGCCTAGCATCGACTACCCTGTCAGGCTCTTGCCTGCACCCAGAGTCAGATCAGTTTGGCTGGTGGTCTCTGCACTGACCAGTGTGGGCAACAACCTGCTTGTGAGTCTGTGCCTGGAGTATATCCAGAGGCCAACATCTTGCCTCGGGACACCATTGACAGCTAACCAGACAGAGCCCTGTGGACTGAGAGCGCCACCATCTAGGTTCCAGCAGTCCAACCAGGCAACCTTCGGACCTGCAGGGAATCCCATGGCTATTCCAGCTTGCTTCCTACGTTTGCCTTTTGTCATCTGTTTATCTCTGGAGTTAGTTGGTCTTATTGTTACTGGTTGGAGTTTGAGGCTCCTGTGACACTGCTTTGGCGCTGCTGTCGGAGAGGGCGTCCTTGCTCCTGAGGTGGAGACCAGGATGTTTCTGCTACTGGGCTCTGAATTACCTCCTCAATTCTGCTGGGCCGGACCCAAGTGTTCCCCAGGCTTGCTGCTGGACCTGCAATTGGCCTCCCGTGGTCTCCTCCTGGCCTGTCTAGTTGCCAGCTCTTAAGAATCAGTTCTTTTTTTTCCCCACCGATCTGGGCTCGTCTGTTAGATCTTTATGGTGACCTGGGCTCCCCTGTTGGTTCTCTATGGTGACCTGTTCAGGCCACCAGCTCCAACATGGTAGTGGGTCTCAGGGCTCTGTCTATGACAAGACCAAATTTACACAATGTCTTTCCACTAACCCAGCTCTACAAAGGATAATAGGAGGAAAACTCGAATACAAGAAGGGAAACTGCACCCTAGAAAAAGCAAGATAGTAACCTTCTTCCATCAAACTCAAAAGAAGATAACCACTCAAAAACAAAAATAACATCAAAAATGACAGGAAGAAATAATCACTATTCCTTAATATATCTTAACATCAATGGACTCAATTCCCCAACAAAAAGGCATAGACTAACAGACTGGATACAGAAGCAGGACCCTACATTTTGCTGCATACAGGAAACACACCTCAGGGTCAAAGACAAACACTACCTTAGAGTAAAAGGCTGGAAGACAATTTTGCAAGTAAATGATAGCAGGAAGGAAGCTGGAATAGCCATACTAATATCAGATAAAATTGACTTTCAACCTAAAGTCATCAAAAGAGACACAGAAGGTTACTTCTTGCTTGCTGGTCAAAGGAAAAATCTACCAAGAAGAACTCACAATTCCAAACATCTATGCTCCAAATGCAAGGGCACCCTCATTTGTAAAAGAAATTTTACTAAAGCTCAAAGCACACATTACACCTAACACAATAATTGTGGGGCATCTCAACACTCCAATATCCTCAATGGACTGATCAGGAAAACAAACTAAACAGGGACACAGGGAAACTCATTGAAACTTTGGACCAATTGGATCTAACAGATATATATAGAACCTTTCATTCTCAAGCAAAAGACTATACCTTTTTCTCAGCACCTCATGGTACCTTCCCCAAAGTCGACCATATAATTGGTCATAAGACAGACCTCAACAAATATAAAAAGATCAAACTAAGCCCATGCCTCCTATCGGATCACCATGGAGTAAGAGTGTTCTTCAATAGCAACAAAAACAACAGAAAATCCTCATATACATGGAGACTGAACAATATTCTACTCAATGATACCTTAGTCAAGGAAGAAATAAAGAAAGAAATCAAAGACTTTTTAGAATTTAATGAAAATGAAGGCACAACATACCCAAATCTATGAGACTCAATGAAAGCAGTGCTAAGAGGAAAACTCATAGCCCTGAGTGCCTCCAAAAAGAAACAGGAGAAAGCATATACTAGTAACTTAATGGCACACCTGAAAGCTCAGGAACAAAAAGAAACTATTTCACCCAGGAGGAGTAGAAGACAGGAAATCATCAAACTCAGGGCTGAAATCAATCAAGTTGAAACAAAGTGAACCATACAAAGAATCAACAAAACCAGGAGCTGGTTCCTTGAGAAAATCAACAAGATAGATATACCCCTAGCTAGACTCACCAAAGGGCACAGAGACAGTATTCAAATCAACAAAATTAGAAATGAAAAGGGAGATATAACAACAGGAACTGAGGAAATTCAGAAAATCATCAGATTCTACTACAAAAGTCTATACGCAACACTACTGGAGAATCTGGAGGAAATGGACAATTTCCTAGACAGATACCAAACACCAAAATTAAATCAGGATCAAATAGATCGCCTAAACAGTCCCATAACCCACAAAGAAATACAAGAGGTCATAGAAAGTCTTCCAACCAAAAAAAGCACAGGACCAGATGGTTTTAGTGCAGAATTCTATCAGACCTTCAAAGAAGACCTAATACCAATAGTCTTCAAACTATTCCAAAAAATAGAAACAGAAGGAATACTACCCAACTCATTCTACGAAGCCATAATTACCCTGATACCAAAACCACACAAAGACCCAACTAAGAAAGAGAACTTCAGACCAATCTCCCTTATGAACATCGATGAAAAAATACTCAATAAAATTCTTGCCAATCGAATCCAAGAATACATCAAAACGATTATTCACCATGATCAAGTTGGCTTCATCCCAGTGATGCAGGGATGGTTCAATATACGGAAATCCATCAATGTAATCCACTACATAAACAAACTCAAAGTAAAAAACCACATGGTCATCTCATTGGATGCTGAAAAAGCATTTGACAAAATTCAGCATCCTTTCATGCTAAAAGTCTTGGAAAGAACAGGAATTCAAGGCCCATACCTAAACATAGTAAAAAGCAATTTACAGCAGACTGGTAGCCAAAATCAAAGTAAACGGAGAGAAACTTGAAGCAATCCCACTAAAATCAGGGACTAGACAACGCTGCCCACTCTCACCATATCTCTTCAATATAGTACTTGAGATACTAGCTAGAGCAATTCGACAACATAAGGAAGTCAAAGGGATACAAATTGGAAAGGAAGAAGTCAAACTATCACTATTTGCAGATGACATGATAGTATACTTAAGTGACCCAAAAAACTCCACCAGAGAACTCCTACAGCTGATAAACAACTTCAGCAAAGTGGCTGGTTATAAAATCAACTAAGCAAATCAGTAGCCTTCCTATACACAAAGGATAAGCAGGCCGAGAAAGAAATTAGGGAAATGATACCCTTCACAATAGCCACAAACAATATAAAGTACCTTGGTGTGACTCTAACCAAACAAGTGAAAGATTTATATGACAAAAACTTCAGGTCTCTGAAGAAAGAAATGGAAGAAGACCACAGAAAATGGAAAAATCTTCCATGCTCGTGGGTTGGCAGGATTAATATAGTTAAAATGGCAATCTTGCCAAAAGCAATATACAGATTCAATACAATCCCCATCAAATTCACAACTCAGTTCTTCATAGAGTTTGAAAGAGCAATTCTCAAATTCATCTGGAATAACAAAAACGCAGGATAGCTAAAACTGTCCTCAACGGTAAAAGAACTTCTGGGGGAATCAATATCCCGGACCTCAAGCAATACTACAGAGCAGTAGTGTTAAAAACTGTATGGTATTGGTACAGTGACAGGGAGGTGGATCAGTGGAATAGGATTGAAGACCCAGAATTGAACCCAAACATCTATGGCCAAATGATCTTCAACAAAGGAGATGAAAACATCCAGTGGAAAAAAGATAGCCTTTTCAACAAATGGTGCTGGTTCAACTGGAGGTCAACATGCAGAAGAATGAGAATTGATCCACTCTTATCTCCTTGCACTAAGCTCAACTCCCAGTGGATCAAGGACCTCCACCTAAAACCAGACATACTAAAACTAATAGAAAAGAACCTGGGGAAGACCCTTGAGGACCTTGGCTCAGGGGGAAAATTCCTGAACAAAACACCAATTGCTTATGCTCTAAGATCAAGAATAGACAAATGGGACCTCATAAAATTACAAAGTTTTTGTAAGGCAAAAGACACTGTCAAAAGGACAAATCAGCAACCCACAAATTGGGAAAAGATCTCCACCAACCCTACATCCAACAGAGGACTAATATCCAATGTATACAAAGAAATCAGGATGTTAAACCCCAGAAAACCAAATAACCCTATCCAAAAATGGGATACAGAGCTAAACAAAACTTTTCACCTGAAGAAATTCAGATGGCTGAGAAACACCTTAAAAAATGTTCAACATCATTAGTCATTATAGAAATGCAAATTAAAACAACCCTCAGAGTTTACCTCACACCAGTCAGAATGGCTAAGATTAAAAACTCAGGAGACATCAGGTGTTGGCAAGGATGTGAAGAAAGAAGAACACTCCTCTACTGCTGGTGGGACTGCAAGCTGGTACAACCACTCTGGAATCAGTCTGGTGTTTCCTCAGAAAACTGGATCCAGCCATACCACTCCTGGGCATATACCCAGAAGATTCCCCAGCATGCAATAAGGATACATGCTCCACCATGTTCATAGAAACCTTATTTATAATAGCCAGAAGCTGGAATGAACCCAGATGTCCCTCAACAGATGAATGGATACAAAAAAATATGTGGTATATATACACAATGGAGTACTATTCAGCCATTAGAAACAATGAATTCATGAAATTCTTAGAGAAATGGATGGAGCTGGAGAACATCATACTAAATGAGGTAACCCAGTCTCAAAAGAATACCCATGGGGGCTCCCCATCCAGCCAGTAGCAGGTCAGCCATACGTAGCCAGCTTGCCAGGTGCTGAGACCCTGCCAGCAGAACCAGGTACCAGAGACAGCCCGAGTTTAAGACCTCCGGGGACTCAGGTCTGGGGCAGGAACTGCGCACAGCCTAGCGGTTTGGAGTACAGCGGCCGTGCCTGAGCTCTGTGCTCGCAGGCCAGAACCCCGAACCCCCTGCAGGCAGCGCCATCTTGTCTGCAGCATCCCAGCCAGCCGGTAGCAGGTCAGCTATACCTAGCCAACCTGCCAGGTGCTGAGACCCTGCCGGCGGAACCAGGTACCAGAGACAGCCCGAGTTTAAGACCTCCGGGGACTCAGGTCTGGGGCAGGAACTGCGCACAGCCTAGTGGTTTGGAGTACAGCGGCCGTGCCTGCGCTCTGCGCTCACAGGCCAGACCCCAAACCCCCTGCAGGCAGCGCCATCTTGTCTGCAGCTTCCCATCCAGCCAGTAGCAGGTCAGCCAGACCTAGCCAGCTTGCCAGGTGCTCAGACCCTGCCCACGGAATCAGGATAAGCAACAATTCTTGTTTATTAAGAAGAGTGAGGACCAGCTATAGCGGCAGGCCTCCACATTGCAACCAGGACACAGCTGGAAAGGTGCAGATAGAGACTCCGCCTGGGGCTAGAGCAGGGAGAGCTGCTAAGCTCTCGCCCACAGGCGGGCCCAGGCGCCTAGGCTATGCAGCACGTCCCTGCGAGCTTAGGCCGTGCACCGAGGCAGCCGGAACCACCCAGCTCCCCAGGAGCCCGGACCAGCGATAGCGGCAGGCCTCCATACTGCAACCAGAACACAGCTGGAAAGGAACAGGTAGACAGATTCCATCAGGGGCTACCACTTGGGGGGATCTGCTAGGCTCTCGCTACTAGGCAGGCCCAGCAGCACCTGCCGAGGCTCTGCTGCACTCCCCCACACTTCCCGGAGACCTCAGGCCGTGCACAAAGTCAGCGGGTGGCAACCAGCTCGTGATCCCGTTGAGCAGCAATCACGCATAACCACCAGTAGAGAAACAACAGGTAAGCCCAGCCTCATAGGAGATTCAAACACCAGCCAGTGACAACAAGGTCAACTAACACCAGAAATAACCAGATGGCAAAAGGTAAACGAAGGAATGTCACTAACAGAAATCAAGACAACATGACAGCATCTGAACCCAGTTCGCCAACAACAGGAAGCCCTGGATACCCCAAAACACCAGAAAAACAAGACTTGGATATAAAATCACTGGTCAGGATGCTGGTAGCTGAACACATAGAAAAATCTCGTAAAGAAATAGAAGAGAAAATGGATCAAAAGTTAGAAGCCTTTACAAGGCAAATACAAAAATCACTTCAAGAAATGCAGGAGAAGATGGATCAAAAAGAAGAAGACAATAAGGAGGAAAGACAAAAATCACTTACAGAAATACAGAAGAACGTGGGCCAACAAGTAGAAGCTATGAAAGAGGAAACACAAAAATCTATTAAAGAAATACATGAAAACACAATCAAGCAAGCGAAAGATCTGAGCACATCCATCCAGGCACTAAAAACAGAAGTAGAAACAACTAAGAAATCGCAGAGGGAGACAACATTGGAGATAGAAAACCTTGGGAAGAAATCAGGAGCCATAGATGCAAATATCAACAATAGAATACAAGAGATAGAAGACAGAATATCAGAAGCCGAAGATACCATAGGAACCATTGATTCAACAGTCAAAGAAAATACTAAATGCAAAAAGGCTGTAACCCAAAACATCCAGGAAATCCAGGACACAATGAGAAGACCAAACCTAAGGATTATAGGTATAGACGAGAATGAAGATGTACAAGTTAAAGGGCCAGCAAATATCTTCTACAAAATTATGGAAGAAAACTTCCCCAACCTAAAGAGAGAGATGCCCATGAACATACAAGAAGCATACAGAACCCCAAACAGACTGGATCAGAACAGAAATACATCCCGTCACATAATAATCAAAACTCCAAATGTACTAAACAAAGAAAGAATATTAAAGGCAGCAAGAGAAAAAGGCCAAGTAACTTATAAAGGAAGACCTATCAGAATAACACCAGACTTCTCACCTGAGACCATGAAAGCTAGAAGATCCTGGGCAGATATCATGCAAACTCTAAGAGAACACAAACTTCAGCCAAAACTACTTTACCCAGCAAAGCTCTCAATCACCATAGATGGAGACATCAAGGTATTCCATGACAAAACCAAATTTGCACGATATCTTTCCACAAATCCAGCCCTACAAAGGATAATAGGGGGAAAACACCAAGACAAGGACGGAAACTACACCCGGGAAGAAGCAAGATAGAAACCTCCTCTCATCAAACCCAAAAGAAGGTAACCTCTCGAATATAAAAAATAAATAAAATAAATAAATATAATTTCAAAAATGTCTGGAGGAAATAATTACTATTCCTTAATATCTCTTAACATCAACGGACTCAATTCCCCAATAAAAAGACATAGATTAACAGACTGGATACGAAAACAGGACCCTACATTTTGCTGCATACAGGAAACACATCTCAGTGTCAAAGACAAACACTGCCTTAGAGTAAAAGGCTGGAAGACAATTTTACAAGCAAATGGTCTCAGGAAACAAGCTGGAGTAGCCATTCTAATATCAGATAAAATTGACTTTCAACCTAAAATCATCAAAAGAGACTCAGAAGGTCACTTCTTGCTGGCCAAAGGAAAAATCCACCAAGAAGAGCTCTCAATACTGAACATCTATGCTCCAAATGCAAGGGCAGCCTCATTCGTAAAAGAAACCTTACTAAAGCTTAAAGCACACATTACACCTAACACAATAATTGTGGGTGACTTCAACACTCCACTCTCCTCAATGGACCGATCAGGAAAGCAGAAACTAAACAGGGACACAGTGAAACTAATTGAAACTCTGGACCAATTGGATTTAACAGATATATATAGGACATTTCATCCTAAAGCTAAAGAATATACCTTTTTCTCAGCTCCGCATGGGACCTTCTCCAAAATAGACCATATAATTGGTCACAAGACAGATGTCAACAAATACAAGAAGATCGAGCTAATCCCATGCCTTCTATCAGATCACCATGGAGTAAGAGTGGTCTTCAATAACAACAAAAACAACAGAAAGCCCACATACACATGGAAACTGAACAATACTCTACTCAATGACACCTTGGTCAAGGAAGAAATAAAAAAAGAAATCAAAGACTTTTTAGAATTCAATGAAAATGAAGGTACAACCTACCCAAATCTATGGGACACAATGAAAGCAGTGCTAAGAGGAAAACTCATAGCTCTAAGTGCATCCAAAAAGAAACTGGAGAGAGCATATACTAGCAGCTTAATGGCACACCTTAAAGCCCTGGAAGAAAAACAAGTTAATTCACCCAGGAGGAGTAGAAGACAAGAAATCATCAAACTCAGGGCTGAAATCAATCAAATAGAAACAAAGAGAACCATACAAAGAATCAACAAGACCAGGAGCTGGTTCTTTGAGAAAATCAACAAGATAGATAAACCCTTAGCCAGACTAACCAAAGGACACAGAGACAGTATACAAATTAACAAAATTAGAAATGAAAAGGGAGACATAATAACAGAAACTGAGGAAATTCAAAACATCATCAGATCCTACTACAAAGGTCTATACTCAAAACAACTGGAGAACCTGGAGGAAATGGACAATTTCCTAGACAGATATCAAATACCAAAATTAAATCAGTATCAAGTAGATCAGCTAAATAGTCCCATAACCCCTAAAGAAATAGAAGGGGTTATAGAAAGCCTCCCAACCAAAAAAAGTACGGGACCAGATGGTTTTAGTGCAGAATTCTACCAGACCTTCAAAGAAGACTTAACACCAATACTCTCCAAACTATTCCACAAAATAGAGACAGAAGGGACACTGCCCAACTCATTCTTCGAAGCCACAATTACACTAATACCTAAACCACAAAAAGATCCAACAAAGAAAGAGAACTACAGGCCAATTTCTCTTATGAATATAGATGCAAAAATACTAAATAAAATTCTTGCTAACCGAATCCAAGAGCACATCAAAACGATCATCCATCATGATCAAGTAGGCTTCATCCCAGGGATGCAGGGATGGTTCAATATACAGAAATCCATCAATGTAATCCACTACATAAACAAACTGAAAGAAAAAAACCACATGGTCATCTCATTAGATGCTAAAAAAGCATTCGACAAAATTCAGCATCCTTTCATGCTAAAAGTCTTGGAAAGAGCAGGAATTCAAGGCCCATACCTAAACATAGTAAAAGCAATCTACAGCAAACCAGTAGCCAACATCAAATAAATGGAGAGAAACTTGAAGCATTCCCACTAAAATCAGGGACTAGACAAGGCTGCCCTCTCTCTCCATATCTTTTCAATATAGTACTTGAAGTTCTAGCAAGAGCAATTAGACAACATAAGGAAGTCAAAGGGATACAAATTGGAAAGGAAGAAGTGAAACTATCATTATTTGCAGACGATATGATAGTTTACCTAAGCGACCCAAAAAACTCCACCAGAGAACTTCTACAGCTGATAAACAACTTCAGCAAAGTGGCAGGTTATAAAATTAACTCAAGCAAGTCAGTGGCCTTCTTGTACTCAAAGGACAAGCAGGCAGAGAAAGAAATTAGGGAAATAACACCCTTCACAATAGCCACAAACAACATAAAATATCTTGGCGTAACTCTAACCAAACAAGCGAAAGATCTGTACAACAGGAACTTCAAGTCCTTGAAGAAAGAAATCGAAGAAGACCTCAGAAGATGGAAAAATATTTCTTGCTCCTGGATTGGCAGGATCAATATAGTAAAAATGGCCATCTTGCCAAAAGCAATATACAGATTCAATGCGATCCCCATCAAAATCCCAACTCAATTCTTCATAGATCTAGAAAGAGCAATTCTCAAATTCATCTGGAGCAACAAAAAACCCAGGATAGCTAAAACTATTCTCAACAATAAAAGGACTTCTGGGGGAATCAATATCCCTGACCTCAAGCAGTACTACAGAGCAATTGTGTTAAAAACTGCATGGTATTGGTATAGCAACAGGCAAGCAGATCAATGGAACAGGATTGAAGACCCAGAGGTTAACCCACAGACTTATGGTCACTTGATCTTTGATAAAGGAGCCACAACCATCCGGTGGAATAAAGATAGCCTTTTTAACAAATGGTGCTGGTTCAACTGGAAGTCAACATGCAGAAGAATGCGAATTGATCCAATCTTATCTCTTTGCACTAAGATCAACTCCAAGTGGATCAAGGACCTCCACATAAAACCAGACACACTGAAACTATTAGAAAAGAAACTTGGGAAGACCCTGGAGGACTTGGGCACAGGGGAAAAGTTCCTGAACAGAACACCAATAGCTTATGCTCTAAGATCAAGAATCGACAAATGGGACCTCATAAAAATACAAAGTTTCTGCAAAGCAAAGGACACTTTCCGAAGGACAAAACGGCAACCAACAAAGTGGGAAAAGATCTTCACCAACTCCACATCTGACAGAGGGCTAATATCCAATATATACAAAGAACTCAAGAAGTTAGACCGCAAAGAAACAAATAACCCTATCAAAAAATGGGGCACAGAGCTAAACAAAGAATTTTCACCAGAAGAAATTCGGATGGGCGAGAAACACCTTAAAAGATGTTCAACATCATTAGTCATCAGGGAAATGCAAATCAAAACAACCCTGAGATTCCACCTCACACCAGTCAGAATGGCTAAGATTAAAAACTCAAGAGACAACAAGTGCTGGCGAGGATGTGGAGAAAGAGGAACACTCCTCCACTGTTGGTGGGATTGCAAAATGGTAAAACCGCTCTGGAAATCAGTTTGGCGGTTCCTCAGAAAATTGGGCATGTCACTTCCAGAGGACCCTGGCATACCGCTCCTGGGCATATACCCAGAGGATTCCCCTGCATGCAATAAGGACACATGCTCCACTATGTTTATAGCAGCCTTGTTTATAATCGCCAGAAATTGGAAGGAGCCCAAATATCCCTCAAAGGAGGAATGGATACAGAAAATGTGGTATATTTATACAATGGAATACTACTCAGCAATTAAAAATAATGAATTCATGCAATTTGTAGGTAAATGGTTAGACCTGGAAAATATCATCCTGAGTGAATTAACCCAATCACAAAAGAATGCACATGAAATGCAATCACTGATAAGTGGATATTAATGAGCCCAGAAGCCCTAAATACTCAAGACACAAATAGCAAGTCAAATGATTCCCAAGAAGAAGAAAGGAGAGGACCCTGGGCCTATAAAGATTGCATCCAGTTTAGTAAAGAAACCGAGGGGGGAGGGGGAATTATTGGGGAACAGATGGGGGGAGGAAGAACTATGGGAACTATGGTGGGTGGGAACTGGGAAAGGGGAAAGCCCTTGGAATGTAATCATAGAATATAGAAAATAAAAAAAAAAAGAAAAGAAAAAAAAAAAAAGAATACCCATGGTATGCATTCACTGATAAGTGGATATTAGCCTAGACTCTTGGGACACCGAAGACACAATCCACATATCAAATTATATCTGGCAAGAAGGAAGGCGTGGACACTGGTGCTGGAAAGGATCAAAACATCAGTGTAGGGGAATACCAGAATATGGAAGTGGGAAGGGGTGAGTGGGGTAACACTGTGAGGGAAAAGGGCATGTAGGACCTTTTGGGGATGGGGAACCAGAAAAAGGGAAATGAAATGTAAATATAGAATATATCCAATAAAAAAATTTAAAAAAAGAAGATAGTCACAAGAGAAAAAACACAAGGAAAAAGATGTCCTTCTACAAGCTGAAACAGAATGAAAGCAACTTGCTGGCAAAGTCATCTTGAATTTCTGGTCTCCAGAGTTATTATAAAACAACGATTAAGCTCCCTACTTTGTGTTGCTTTGCTATGGATACTCTATTGTACTACTATAATATCTGTGGAAAGTCCCAGAGCCCTTACTAAGGAGCTTGGAGATCAAATTCTTTAGGAAACTAAGGATTAAACAGCATCTGCCAGATGGTGCCTGAATCTCAAACCCTACTCAGCTCCATTAATCCCTAAGTGAAATGTGCTTTTAATTTCTACAGAGGACTGTGGGGTTCGTACTCCCCTTTACTTTGAGGATTATGAGAACTTTAGCATTTACTTTTAGGTATCCATGGACATGTGTCTCTCAATATAGGTTCCTTTCTTTGGGATGCTAGATAGTAGTCCCTTTGTCTGGAACCTTTTTGTGTTAAAGATGTGAAGGTTGGTCAAAGGAAAAATTGAGGCAGAAGACCCAGACCTGCATCTTAATTCTGTTGCAAGCTGAAAGGCTTTAGGCAACTAAATATACCCTTTTGAACTAACCTAACGTCCATGTCCATGCATGGCCTTTTTTGGTGATAGTCAGGCTCACTCCTGCAAAACTGTAAGAGGCTCCATGGCACGAGTTTAGGAGTTTGACAAAATTTTCATTTTAATTTCTCTTGGAGAATATACTTTGAATATTATTTTAGAGATGGCAATCAATATAACATACATTTCAATGTGTTTTATTTTACATTTCAACATGTCTGTGAACACCACTATGTTAAAATGTGTTGTTAGGTTGAGCTGAAATGAGCTTCAGAACAACATCTTGTCATCTGGGTGCACATATTTAATGAGTACTGCTGCGTTCTGCACTCTGCGTCAGACTTGGTCTGACATGGCTGTTGCACATCTCCAGTGACATAATTTTGTGTGTGTGCGTGTGTGTGTGTGTGTGTGTGTCTGAGAGAGAGAGAGAGAGAGAGAGAGAGAGAGAGAGAGAGAGAGAGAGAGAGAGAGAGATTGAGAGAGACCAGGGTGCATTCACACCTGCTCACTTAGGGGCCAGGTCAAGTTAATTTGCATTTGCTCTCCCCACAGCATGAGACTTGTCTGTATACTCCAAACCAACTCACACATCTTGAAAACATCACACCAGTGCTAAAGTGGATACTTCCATTCTGACTTTATGATGAGGAATGCATGACTTTATTAGGTGTTGTTAACAGTTTAAGTTTGAAACAGACCCTTCCTACCGCTTCTCTTGTGGGCTTCTGGGTAAGAGGAGTTGAGCAGGGCCAAAGCTGCTGGGAAAGTTGCTTTGAAACAAAACAGAAACTATGACCATTTGCAGCTGTTTAAAAATTAAATATTTTACAATTGTGCAACCAAAGTAAAATAAAATAGCCCCGATGCGGAGGATAGCATGATTAATTAATTTTTTCACGTTTCTCACAGTTGTCTCACAGCCGTCATTGATCCACTTTATCCTGTCAAGTTCTGTGTCTGTCTGGATATTGGGATTCTAAATAAGACTTTATTTATGTCAAGGATAAAGGGAAATCACTAGTTCAAGTGACCTCCGATATTCCTTCAGAACACACCCTTGAGTCTTTGAAAGTAGATGTGAGCAAAGTATAGGTAAGAATGAGTTAATGACTCAGGGAAGGTAACAGAGTGCTAGTCTCTTTAACAGGGAAGTTCTGCATTTCTAGGAACACACAGACAGACAGACAGACAGACACACACACACTTTTGGAGACATCACATTCATTCAATATCTAACTATACAAATATGCAGTCCAGAAAAAAAAAACCACATGCTTATCAAAAAATTCTTTATTTTTTTAGATAATTCATGAAATCATTTATTATCATTACCCAATATTATGTGCTATATACAACTACATGCTGTATACATTAACATAACTGGCAGCACAGTATCTTATTTACGGTATTGTCACCACAAACACAGGAGTAAGACAGAAACAGGTCCATTGTGAGACTTAGGAAGGCAATATCAGTTCTTCAGCTGCATTATAATCATATTAGACTACCATTGCGTGGCTACTGTTTACTGTGCTATTGTCAAAATGTTCTTACATGGCTCACAACTTTGCTTTCTTTTTTTTTTATTGAAAATAGATTTTTTTTCACACACTGTATTCTGATTATGGTTTCCTCTCCCCCAGTTCATCCCAGTTCCTCCCGACCTCCTCTCCCATTTGGATTTACCCCTTTCTGTCTCTCACTGGAAAACAGGCATCTAAGGGATCATAACATAATACAACATAACACAACACAACACCACACTATGTAACACAACACAATACAAAACAGAAACAAACATGTAGGGATGACACACAACAAACAGAAGAAAAAGATCCCAAGAGAAGGTACAAAAGGGATGAGAACCACTACACTAGGGCTTAGAGGTCTGTTTAAATTGCTTATCTGATCTTGATTTAACTTTTGCAAATAGTATGTGTTGTTAAAATTATCCATTTCTGTTAGATTTTTTTTAATTTGTTGGAGTACAGGTTTTAAAATATGTCCTTATAATTATCTGAATTTCCTTAATGTTTATTTTTATGCCACCATTTTCATCTCTATCTTTGTTACTTTGGGTCTTTTCTCCAAACCTTTTAGTTAATTGAAAACTAAAGGTTTGTCAATCTCATTGATTTTCTCAAAGAGACAATTTTTTGTTTCATTGATGTTTTGTGTTGTTTTTCTTTGTTTATTTGTTTCTATGTTATTGATTCTCTCCCTCAGTTTGATTATTTCTTGCCATCTATTCCTTTTGCATATGAGTCTTCTGTCCATTCTAGATCTATCAAGTGTGCTGTTGATTTACCAGTATGATATCTCTCCAATTATTTTTATGCAGTCATTTATTGCTATGAACTTGCCTCTTAGAACCACTTTAAATGTGACCCATAAGTTTGGATATGTTATGTATTTATTTTCATTGAATTATAGATGTTGGGGTTGAGGACTTAGCTCAGTGGTAGAGCGCTTGCCTAGCAAGCGTAAGGCCCTGGGTCCTCTGTTCTGAAACAAAACAAAACAAAACAAAACAAAACAAAACAAAACAAAACAAAACAAAGAATTATAGATGTTAAGAATTCAAATGCCATATTGATGGATTTTTCCCTTTGGTGAGTATATAGTGTCTTTCTCTATCCATTCTGATTAGAGTTTTGTTTTGAAGTCTATTTTTTTCAGATATTATAATGACTACACTTGCTTGCTTTTTAAGTTTATTTGCTTGGAATGATTTTTCCTGTCCTGTTGCCTTGAAGTGCTGTTTATCTTTGATGTTGAGTATGTTTCTTGGATGCAGTAGAAGGATAATCCTGTTTTCACAACTATTCTGCTAGTCTTTGTCTTTTTATTGGGGAATTGAGACCATTGAAGTAGAGAGTTATTAATGAACAGTGCTTGCTCACTCCTTTTATTTTGTTTTCCCCACCTGTTTGACTTTCTGGACTTGGGATGGTGGTTGTGATGGTGGTGGTGGTAGTGGTGGTGGTGGTAGTGGTGGTGGTGGTGGTGGTGGTTGTGGTGGTGGTGGTGGTGGTGGTGGTGGTTGCAGTGGTTGTAGTGGTGGTGTTTGGCCTCTTCAGATTAAAGTTTTCCTTCAAGCACCTTCTGTAGGGCTGAGTATCACATATATACTGATTAAATTTGGTTTTATATTGTAAAGTCTTTGTAATGGCTATTATGATGGAAAGTTTTGCTCAGTACAGCAGTCTGAGCCAGTGTCTCTGGTCTGTTAAGCTTGTAGAACATCTGTCCAGGCCTTTCTGGACTTTAGAATCTTCACTGAGAAGTCAGGTGTTATTCTAATAGGTCTGCCTTTATATACTACTCCTTGCAGTTTTTATTACTCTTTCCTTTTCTGTACATTATTTATGTGCATAGGGGACTATATTTTTTGGTCCAATCTCTTTGGTGCTTTGCATACTTCTTGTATCTTTGTACATATTTCCTTTTTTTTGTAAGGTCAAAGAAAAGAATCCCAAGAACAGTCAAAAAAATCAGAGATATATCTGCGCCCACTGTTAGGAGTCCCACAAAACTACCAATCTAATAGCCATAACATATATGCAGGGGACCCAGAAGAAACTCACTCAGACCCTGCAGTTGCCACTTCGGTATCTGTGACACCATATGTCTGTTGGTTGACTCAATGGGCCAGGCTCTCCTGATGCTGTCCTCAGAGAGGGTTCCTGTGGCAGCAGGTGGGGACGGATGCAGAGATTCACAGCCAGGTGTTATGTGAAGAGAGTGTAAATTGGAGACCTCCATCAGGTTTATCCCCTCAGACTTCCATGAACCCTGTGGGAAAGAGAGGAAAGATTTGTAGGAGTCAGAGGAGATGAAGGACAACGAGAAAGCAAGCTTTTGTGTGTACAAGGGTGTCTTCCCCTAAGGTGGGGTTCAAGAGATCAACCCCAGACATGAGGAAGAAAACATTTTTATACCTCAGGAATAGGTCATTTCCAAATGAGGTTTTTGTGTAGGCAAATAGTGGGTTACAGAAGCAGAAAACAATCAAAACAAGTTGGCCGGAACAACATCCTGAAACAAGGATATAGTTGCAAGGTGGTCATAAGAAGGTGGTTTTCTCCACCTCCTGAAACAAAAGCATAGTTGTCCGTACCCGGAAAAGATAGTACAGAATCATTTGTAGCTAATCCTTGAAAAACAAAGATTTAATCGCAAACAGAAATGAACCTAGCTTGACTTTGCTATACGATGGCCTTCAAGTTCAATATGGAAAGCCGTTCATCAGAACTGAGGAATGGCTCCAGCAGGTAGTCTGCTCCAGACCTGAGGATGGAACAGGGAGGTTGGTTTCAGACCGAGGGGAAGGGGGAGAGTGAAGATCTGAGTCTTGCCTATAAGCTAGCTGTCCTATTTGCTTCTTTGGTAGGTTTGGTCAGAGGGGTCCCAGGGGATGCCTGCTGGCGCTGATGCTCTGCTGAGACAAAGGTATGAGTGGGGAGAAAGGTTGGAGGAAACAGTGCATGAGGTAGATGGAGATGGAGGAAGAGAGGGAGAGGAGGGCCCCATAGGCGAAGTGCTGCAGACCTGGGCATGAACTGGGGAGGGGGATTTGGAGTAGAGGAGAGAGAGGCAAACATCTGCAGTGAGACTGCCTGCATCCCTAGCCAGTGTGCTCCCAAGGAATCCTGTAAAGAGCTCTAACGTGTTATTTGTGTAGGTTCTAGTGTCATTGTTTTGTAGCCTATTTAAAACATGAAGCACATTTCCTTGGATCTCATCCCTGAATGAATTTCTTTTGGAAGCAGTACTGGATACGGTGTCAGGAACAATGGCACCTCAGGCTGCTGTGCAAGGCTGCTGTGCAAGGCTGCTGCACTTTTGTGTGGCAGGCAGTGAGTGTGCTAGACACCAGGAGTGACACAGTCTTCATGTAGTCAGTGCAGAGCTGTGTGAAGTGAAGGCACTGGTTTGTCTCAGCTCTCACCTTCAGAAGTTACGCTCCTCAGAGCTCAGCATGTACCAAAGGCTCCCTTTGCGGGACGCTCAAGCCTGGCTTTGACAGCTGATTCTGCAGGTAAATACCTCTGACACGTCTTCGGAAAAATGCAGATAGATCAGAGAGGCCCTAAACTGCACAGTTGTATGCATGAGCCTTATTCCAGTGGTTCCCTCCAGGCATATTAAGATGAGAAGAAAGACTGAATATAGAATGATAGAAAAGAGCTATCCAGATTTGCCTTGGAACTAGACTGATCCTTTGTAACAAAAGGTTTCTGCACTAATAATTTTTGTGGATCAAGGACTAGCAGGGTTGAAGCAATATCTCAATTTTAATACTGATTATTATGGTAAAATACATACAACAAGAGGCCCTAAAATAGCAGTTTAAATAGAACAGGGTATATTTTTCTTTCTTGTAATAACCAGGATACAGGAGAGAGAAGACATTGTACTCTGTTCTGCAAAGATGTCTTGAAATCCCACTTCCCACTGTTTTATCCCATTTTAAGGACATCACCTTTATATGTGTGATTCATAATGGCTCCCATGTCAGTAGAATGGAAAGTTGGATGTGAAAACAAGGGAAGGGGTGCCCATGATTAAATAACAGAGTCTGAAGTTGACTGGCTCATTTGTGCTCTCATTATCTTGACTAGACCCGTATACATGGCTGTCCACAGTCATAAAGATATCTGAAAACACTAATTTTATTTTTTTGTCTTGGAAGAGGGTGTTGGCACATAGCTTAGAGCATCCGTGACTTCAAGCTTCACCGGTCTCAGCCCTCAGAGTGAGGTTGGTGGTAGAGGCATACGCCGCAGCATCCAGCTTAGAAGTACAGGTCTTATTTTGTATCCATGTAGGAAACAATGGGAGAGTGGATATTGATGTAGGAGTTCCTGACCTGGCTACAGGTTTTAAAGAAACATACAGACTTTCTGGCACTGTGTTGTGCTATGCAAACCTGCTCTCCTTCACAGAGCTAGAGGGCCGTGCTGGTAGGTGTAGAGCCCAGAGGGCGGCACATGGTGGAACCAGGTCTCATGTCTTTGATGTGGACACCATCTTGCCTGTACTCACTCTTCTTAGGTGAGAGACTCAAATTTTTACCAACTGCTGCAACTGCGTGAGTACATGAAATTGTAAAATGTTGGTCTAGATGCCCAAATCCACCTCCAAATGGTGATGTGCACACTAGAGGATTTCAAACCATATGCCAAGTGCCCCAGAATTTGCTTACAGTTCTAGGAACAGGAGGTAGAAATAGAAAAACCAGGCTTTTAATTTGAAACTCCATTCTCTAATTGACAATACAATCAGAATGTCTAATATTTTATTTCTGTAAGTAACATTTTTGGCTAGCATTCAGAGTTTATATCTCCAAGGGGTCATCAGAATTGAAGTGCTTAAGATTTAGAAAACAGATTCAATAATGTATTAAGTAGTAATATCATAAAGAATCATTTTCCTATGTAATGAGAAATGAACTTGATCATGTTTCTGCCAGGAAACAACTTATGATGAAAATGAGAAAAAAAATGCTACAATTCAAAAGCATGAAGTATGAGATCTAGTAATTCTAAAGAAACAATTACATAACATTTATTTATTATTTATTTTCCTCACCCAAGTCTTCCCCGTGTGTGTGTGTGTGTGTGTGTGTGTGTGTGTGCGCGTGCGTATGGTTTTATACCATGAAAGTACATGGAGACCAGAGGATGTGGAATGTCTTGCCCTGTCATTCTGTGCTTTGTTTCCCTTGAGACAGGGTCGGGTTAGAAGGTAGATGTGGAAATTGTCTCCTTTCTTTCATCTGCTTATACTCAGAGCTGCCAAATCAAGATGTCCCCAGGGAACCAAAAACAGAGACATTGCACCAGGTGACCCTGATGGCTATGCAGCCAGACCTCTTTGCTTGATGCTTCTTTCACTCCCATCTCCTATTGAACATTTATCATAAATCAGCCACTGTGCCAAGCCTTGGAGAGACTCCAGTAAATACAACCCACAGAACCTCTGGGGAACTTAGTAGAATCCGACCAGAGCTACAAATCAACCAAATCAAAAGGAAATATAACCAGTAGTTTCAGAGTAGCAATTCCCTTGCAGAAACTCAGTCGGGTAATGACAATCAGGAAGCACTGTGTTCAGGAGGTGGATGTAGACACGGGTGAGTCATGCGAACCTCTTGAGGAGAAACATCCCAAGATAATCTGAGAGCAAACGAACGTAGCGCTCAGTGGCCACAGCACTGCAGGGCCGTCCGGGCTGTCAGCATCAGCAGGGCTTTAAAACGTATTATGCTTTGTGATACAGAAGAATAAGTAGCGAAGGGGGCTGGGGCTCCACGCAGCTGCACAGCTTATCCCTGGAAGGGAAAGTAGGTCGAAAAGATACGCAAGGCTTGGTAGGTTTGATAGGAAAAGTAGGTCTTTACTTGGTTCTACTTGTCAGGAACCTCCTCAGGTGAAGTTTGAAGTAGGATGAGGTCAGGAAGAGAGTAATAATTTTCTGAGAACATCAGAAAGTGAACTTACCAGCTGGTGTGCAAGGAACTCTTGGTGATCCTGTGGATCTCTTTGAAACCCATAGCATGTGGCGTGTGTGAGGTCATTCTGCAGAGCTGTGTAATTTTCTCAGCTCTGCTTGGAACCGGGGAGGCCGGTTCCACACACAGAGCAATGGTGAATTCACTCGTGTAAAAGGCTTTATCTAGCTCACTAGGACCCTTTTCTCCACCCTTCACTGAATGTGACACCTAAGAGGGCTGACATTTCTGGACAACTTAATGGCTCTCTGGGCCTCTGGATTGGCTTTGGCTGGTGACAGGCAGGGAGGAGACTGTAGTGGTGGAGACAGACTGGTACCTCCATCTAGTTTATTTTTCCTTCCTCTCTCAATGGTCTCTGGCCAGCCATGGCTCTCTTTCTCTGGTGAGGCTCATCTCTATTGCTCCCACGCATTGCTTTAGGTTTTCTCTGTAGAAGTTAGGTCTGGTTCTTACTCCTAGCCCCACGCTCCCAGAAGTAAGACTCAGACTCCAAAAATATTTACAAATACCTAGGTCACATAGCTAGGCTCCTCTCTGACTAGATCAGAACTTAAACTCACCCATCTACTTTAACCTACATTCTGCCACATAGCCGGCTGCCCGTGCTCGGTACCATGTGACCATCTCATCACATCTTCCTGGATGAATCCTGTGCCTGCCTCTATCCCTGACTTCTTTCTGCCTCCCACATGTTCCACCTTCTATTCTACCCTTTCCTATAGGTGATAGATTAGATTTTTTTTAATTGATAGGTGAAGCATCCATCCAACACGTAAGATAGTCTCGCTATATTTCTCAGTTCCTAGAAACCACCTTTTCTTATTCCTGCAAATTTCTTAAAGGTGCCTGATCTTCTTCCCTGTTATCTTGGTGCTATTCTAATGCTTAGTTCCAACACCTACTCATTTTCCCTCTCTGTGTCATCGGGTTCTTGGTACGTTACATACACACCTGTCTTATGCTTTGGTGATTGAAGACTGGCAAAAGGGCAGGCGAACATGACATTTGTGGGAGCAAAGGGAAGAGGTAGTGTACAAATATAGTTTAATCTTAGTATAGAGGGAAGTAAGGGCATGAGGAGGGTGAAGAGGCTAGAAAAGTAGCAAAGTAGGTCCAGAAGATTCCAGGAATGTCAGCGATTTGGGGCACTGCAGTAAGCTGAAAGTTAGGAAGTCATCATCAAAGGATAGAGTGCTTCATTGAAAATAGCAATATCCAGGTTAACAGTTCCTAGCACTGTCTCATATATTAAAATTATCAGGGACAATAGGCAAAAATACCAATGCCTGGTTTCACCTCCAGAGAGTCTGGGTACAACTGGCTATGATATGGGCTCTGCACCTTACTATCTTCATAAAACTGTCTCAAGTAATTCAAATATATGGCTGAATTCAAGGACCACCAGTCCGGGCTATGGAAGCATCTTCTATGTTCCTCCAGAGGCTGGAACAGGAGGAGAAAGCTCAGGAGTGGGGTACAAAACCCAGCAGCGCTTCTGTTGTTGCTGCTGGGATTGAGAAGCTGATGGAAGTTGGAAGACTTGGGTTTTATAAGTTTTCTGGGCCAAAGATTTCTCCAGCAAACAACAGTCATCACCCAGGGCTGCATTCTGTCTTGGTCAGTTTGTCTTGGATCTCCCCTTCCTCAGTTTTATTTGCATCTTTGGTTTTCAATATTTGCTCTTAGGATTGCTTTGTCAGTGCTGCTTGCAGACCTGCACGTGAGTGAGGCTTTCTGATGTGTCTTTCCTGGTTCCAAGTGTTTAGATCTTCATCAAACGTCAACTTTCTTCCTTTACTCATCAACAATTTCGTTTCCTCTGCGCTACTCCCTTAGGGTTCTCTTCCAGACTGATACATTCTAAAGGCCCATTCAGAGACCACACCAGTGTGTACTGAGAGGCAGGATGGGCAAAATTATTCAAATCTCCCCAGGAGAGTGCATGCAAAACTCTCTGGTTTGTAAAATGAAGAGGTCATTGAAGCTCAAAGTTTTACACTCCCTTTGGCTTTCTGTAAGCATGCCACATTGTAGGGCCATTGAAATAAAATTCTTCTCTATAGCTGAACAGAAAACCTGCACATTTCTGATTTTGCTCTTTCCCGAGTTAATTTATGCTGTTTAATGAGATTGGAGAATGAAGTCAGGCATGAGGAGGAGAAAGGTCACAGTGTGTGCTCAAAGGTATATTAACGACTGCTAGAGCAGACATCGCTCTCCTTCCAAGAGGACAAAATTAAGCAGCAAATAGTAAATACGTCCAACAGCACTTTATTGCAAGTAGGACCATTTACAATGAAATAAGAATATGAGAATGGTTTCACAGAGAAGATGGAGCTGCAAATAGAACACATCTTTCCGGTTAGCCTGTGAATGTGATTCCCACCAAGGTTAATGGGGAAGTAGGTAATGAAGGACACAGATTCCAAAGCTGCACGATGCCATATTGTATCTCACAAAGGTAATTAATACTAGACACTCTGGCTAAATGGAAGCGTTCTGCACCTCTGACAACCTAGCATTATGCACAGTGCTTTATGACTTATCCCAGTCCTGACAGGGTAACATTAGAGGCCATGCTCTCCCTCCCTTTTCATTAGGAAGGCTGGGTAGCAAAGGAAGAATGCCAAGCAGAAAAAAAGCTAAGGGAAAAGGGTTTGTGTTTGGCATGGGCAGAGGTGTGTGTGAGCCTCGGCAACATTTTCTTCCTTCCTCTCTTAGGCTTAATTTCCTTATCTATAAAATGAAGGAGTCAAACTATATCATCTTGAGCTCTATAAATTTTAAGTTTGGAGACAGTTCTCACTGCCATGCCACCATTATTGCTTAACAACAGCCTGGTTATAAACAAAGGTGTATCTGGATGAAAGATTGCCTCTTTAAACACAGGCACCGAAGGACACTGGTTTACTCTTCCCTGTTTGTGTGTGAATGTGAAAAGGCTGTGACTATGTGTGCCTTTAAGAATGAAAGCATCTTTAATTTTTTTGTTTAATTGAAGGTTTCAGCGCTGGAAATCAAACTTAGAACCTTCACACAAACCAGACAGGCATCAGACCACTGAGCTACACGCCCAAAATTCATGGCTTTGTGATGGCAAATCATGGCTTCCTCAGTATTCTGTCATCAATATTCAATGACTTCTTCCATATTTTTCCTTAGAGACTTAGAAACCCCAGGATTAAGATGAATGTGTCTGAAAGAGCTCCTTTGGCTTGCTGGATGCAAGCTTGGCTTGGCCCTCTGTCCCTAGGAAGCAAGCTCTTTTATCTTCCTCTGATCTGTTCAAGAGGACAAAAAGGCTAAAGTGGAAAACGCTGCTGTAAGGCAACCTGTGGATGGGGATCACATTCTATCTTTTACATATGCATATATCTGTCTACTGCTGTCTGCAGAATCCCCTCATCCTCTCCTATGTAAATGGGCTTGAAACCAGAAGCTTTGGACAGGCATTGTGTCCCAGGGATCAACCTGTTGGTAAGTATTGCCTCAGCTCAACAGTTAGGCCCCTGTGTCCAGGCCTGCTTGTAGGTAGGATCCCAAGGGCAAATATCATTCTGAGTCTGCTCTTAGAACTCACTGGCTGAATTTTTTTTTTTTTTTTTTTTTTTTTTTACAAATTCCAGGAAGTCTGTGTATCTCTCTGTTCTCCCTTGGATTTGCCTGATGTGTTCTATCTTTGCCCCAGAGAAAAGAAACGACGACAACAACAACAACCACCTCAACAACAACAGCAATAAAACCCTTTCTATTTCTGGATGCAGATGTCAGATTCTAGAGATTAGTTATGGTCCTTCTGGACTATCACTTGGATATATCTGCTTCAAAAAGACCTCTGTAGCATAGAGGGAAAGAATGTAACAAGGTTGTTATAGCTTTATAAGCTAAATCTGCACCTCTCAAGATCTCATTCCTTCCTCAAACAATAGGACAAGAACTGTGGAGGGCTAGCAGCTTCTGGGCCACGTTACCAAGGGTATTGACAGATGCAGCATTGATTGTGGTGTAGAAGTGAATGTTCCCTCAGCGTTTAATTGAGTTGTTTCCTAAATAGGGCTAGGCCAGCCTCCACTGGGCTGCTCAGGCTAAGGATCTGTACTTAAGCCTTAGTTGAAACTTCCTTAATAGACTTTTAAATTGGTTCTAGAACTGTGCTCATCTGCTGGGAGCATTTATTAGCATCCTCTTCGAGATGAAGTAAAATTAGTACTTCGTCCTCATCAGCTGCTTCGCCACGACTGGGGACGGCTGGGTAGCTATCTTTCTAAATTAAAAGATTGTTTCTAGAATGATGCTAGGCCTCAGGACTGTACACTGAGGATTCCACACCCAGAACGGTAATTAAACTAACAAATTAAGTGAAGAAAAGGGGAACCCCTAGAATTCTGAAATAACTGAATCACGTCACTTCTTTTCCAAGGGAGGCGATGAGCTGTCGTGGATACGGAGAGGAAATATCAGCACTGAGTAACTTGCAAGGATAAGAACATCACTATTGTCCCGTTGTTGCTCTGTTGTTTGCTTTATTTCAAGAAATACTTATCCCTTCTTGGGCAAACCCATAATTTAGATGCGGCTTCCTTTCTGATTCCTTTGTGGGGACCCTCCTCAGTTATGGAGGTGGGTGTGTTGGTGAACTGGGTGTTCACTGGAAGAATAAGTTGTATTGCTTTGCACGAGGCTGTGCAATGTGAGGCAACCTTTTTCTCTTGTCAGGTTGGGTGGATGCTCAGGCAGTTCTGAGTTTTATTTCCTGGTACCTATCTTGGGGGGAAGGGGGGAGACTATCCCCTGAAACATGACTCATCTGATCTTATATAGCCATTCTTCGGTCTTCATTAAGGCATGACATATCCCCTAATGAAACCACAGCATACTGTGCTGTGGCCAATGAATATCACGAGGCCGTTCCATCACACGCCGGTGATAGAAAAGTCTGTTCTCATTTTGAACTCATGTTTCTTTTCTGTTGCTCCTGGCCTGGAGGGATCTGCAAGGGGGTGACTGGAAATCAGCCACAGGCGAAGGCTCCGCTGCCCAAAGCTCCTGGTTTCTGTGCATCTTTGGACTGCCTTGTCCTTGAAGCCACTCCTCGTTGCTGGGCAGCAGAGCCCTATGGCTCCTATAGACTGTAAGATTAATCACGAGGAGATCGTCCTGGCTACAGAGACCTGCACTCTGTCTCTTAAGCAGATAAAAAGAGGGGTCAGTCAGAAGTAATTCCCCCCCACCCCTCGTATAAACAGCTTAACGGCTGCAGCAACATACTTGCTGGGAATTACTCCCTCAGATTCAATTCTCTTTTCCTGTTCCACTTGTAAAAATGGTTAGTGTCCTCTATAAACTGCAGCTCACAGAGGTATAGGGCTTGCTGTGCCGTTGTAGAATAAATGTTAATCTAATACAGGTTACTAGGTCAAATGCAATCACAGGCATGTGGGAAAAGCACAATATAGCTCTGCTTCTTCTAACACAGCATACCCGGATATTATATGATAGGTTAAACACCAGTGAGCCATAGCAGGAATTTTCTTGAAAGTAAGATTTAGTTGAAAGGACACTACATTGAAATCGTGACCTAGGATTGACTTTGCTCTCCAAGAGAGCATTCTGAGACACTGACGTGTACTGAGAAAATGGACTTCTTGAAAAAATGTGTCGTTCCAGAATTCCTTGGTTGTGGTATTAATGCCAGCTGCAGCAGCTGTGGCACATCTGAAGGCTTCACATAGTGTCAGCTATGGCTTCAATTTCTCTTCATTGCTTCAAAATCCACAAATGCATGCACGCGTACAAACACACACACACACACACACACACACACACAAATACACACACACACACACACACACACACACACACACACACACACACACACACACACACACACACCACACCACACATACATGAACACAACACAGGAGAGAGGAGAGTTTTTTTTTTATTTTCTATAATCTTTGTTTACATTCCAAAGGCTTTCCCCTTTCCCAGTTCCCTCCTCATCATATGTCCCATAAGTCCTCTTCCCCCCCCTATTCCCTAATCATCCCCCCACCACCATTTCTCTGTTCTGGTACTCTCCTACAAAACTGGATTCAGTCTTTTCAGGACCAGGGTCCACTCCTTCCTTCTTTTTGGGAATCTTTTGATTTGCTAATTGTGCCTTGAGTATTCAGAGCTTCTGGGCTCATTAATATCCACTTATCAGTGATTGCATTTCATGTGTATTCTTTTGTGATTGGGTTAACTGACTTAGGATGATATTTTCCAGATCCAAACATTTGCCTACAAATTGCATGAATTCATTATTTTTAATTGCTGAGTGGTATTCCATTGTATAAATATACCACATTTTCTGTATCCATTCCTCCTTTGTGGGAGATCTGGGCTCCTTCCAACTTCTGGCTATTATAAATAAGGCTGCTATGAACATAGTGGAGCATGTGTCTTTAATGTGTGCAGGAGAATCCTCTGGGTATATGCCCAGGAGTGGTATGACAGGGTCCTCTGGAAGTGTCATGCTCAATTTTCTGGAACCGCTAGACTGATTTCCAGAGCGGTGGTAGCATCTTGCAATCCCACCAACAGTGGAGGAGTGTTTCTCTTTCTCCACATCCTTGCCAGCACCTGTTGTCTCTTGAGTTTTTAATCTTAGCCATTCTGACTGGTGTGAGGTGGAATCTCAGAGTTGTTTTGATTTACATTTCCCTGATGACTAATGATGTCAAACATCTCTTAAGGTTCTTCTCAGCCATCCGAATTTCTTCTGGTGAAATTTCTGTTTAGCTCTGTACCCCATTTTTAATAGGGTTATTTGGTTCTTTGGGGTCTAACCTCTTGAGTTCTTTGTATATCTTGGATATTAGCCCTCTGTCGGATGTGGGGTTGGTGAAGATCTTTGAGGGGAGTTTTTATAAAAAATTGATGTAGCAGTGAGTGGCCTTTTAGAATTCAGATCCCTACTTGACTCTTAACTAAATGTGGTATGTAGCTTTTGAGCCAATGTTGGATCTGCATGTCTGTGAACATGTGGTAGGCTTCTTTCCATTTATATAGATGCTGGTATGGTTTAGTGTTCCCAGCATATAGGAGTGCTTAGAGTCCAAAACTAAGATGTACTGCAGATGTATGATAAATGCTTAAGTGAATAAGTGTTAGATCTCAGGGCGCTGTAAACATTTCTTCACAGGGCGTGTCCTGCATAGACACAGCCTGGGCACGGTTGCTTTCAGTCTCATGGGTTCAGGAGGGTGCTCTCAGACTCTTACAATAAGTGTGGCAACATCAAGGCCTCTCTTTTCTGCTGAGATCATATTTGACAAGGTGCTGTAGAATAGAAAGGAGCCCGGAGACACAGGGTCCTTTATATTCATAAATATCCTTATAAATATAATATTATGTTTATTATTATATATTTATAATAGAGAATATGAATACATTGTATATTTAATATGTATTCTATATTATATTTAAAATACATTATAAAACATTTATTAAAATACACTATCCAATGCATATGTGCCTTTACTAGTTGAATAGAGCTCTGTAGTTATGTCAGCTTCAGCTTCACCTCTATATATGTTATCCAGAGTTCATAGGTATTAAATAAAACTCCGTTTGCATTTTCTATAAAGTGGTAGAACTAATCAGGCCTCTACTTTGCCCATAACTTGAAAACTAATAAGGAAGATTGCCGTAGATATGTCAGTGACTTCTCCCCACCCCCCACCTCCGCCCAGGAAGACTACAAAAGAATATGTACAAGCTAGATATAGTTTGTAATAAAATTCATCTTTTAATTCAAGGAGAATTTAGAGAAATAACCCAGAAAACTCTATTCCATTTTTAAAGTCGGCTCTGTGTAAGAATCAAAATAACGTATACAGCTGCCCCTTGTGCATGCATGGCCATCATCACGAACCACCCCTGACCACACCCCTGAAGTTCTTAGCCTGTGCTCAGCAGCAGGCCCACCCTTCCCCATCCCCTTTACCCCATCTCAGTGTACTTTCTATCTGTCTTGAGGTCCTTGACTTTGTCTCTTCTTTGGAGATTTGGTCTGATCTTTGGTCTTTGTATTATTAGGATTTCCGAGATTTTCCGATTATGTGTTTCCCCCTTGACTGCCAGGCCACCTCCCTGGCTGCCTCAAATCAAATTTTTTACTAACTAGTCAGCTTAAATCGAAGCCTCAGACTAGTCCACAAAGTTTCTGGGAACCCAACAATGAATTCTGTGTGAAGTGCCCCAAATAGTTGGTTTGCGTTCTTTTCCCTTTTCTGAGGAACACTGCCTGTGGAGGTTTAAATAAAAATGGCCCTCATAGGCTCATAGAGTGCCTCATAGGCACTCTTAGGAGACATGGCCATGTTGGAATGGCTGTGGCTGTGTTGGAAAATGTAGGTCACTAGGGCGTGGGAATGAAGTCTCAGAACCTCAAGCCTGGCCACTGTCACTTCCTGCTGCCTGCGGATCCAGATGTAGAACTTTCAGCTCCTTCTCCAGCACATGTCTGCCTGCATGACCCCATGCTTCTCACAGTGATGACAACTGAATGAACCTCGGACTAAGCCCCAATTAAGCAACTCCTTTATACAAGAGTTGCCGTGGTCATGGCGTCTCTTCCTAACAATGAAATCCTAACTAAGACAGTATTGCAACTTTCACCGGCAACAATGTGAGACAATCTCAAAAACTAGAAAATCAGGGGAAATGGCATTCCACTGGATCATAGAGTAGGTCAACAAGATAATGATGACATTTCATTGGGGTCATAGGGGTGGGCAAGATAAATGATGACATTACTTTGGTTGTAGAGAGGACAAACAAGATAATGCAGATTAGGAAGTGCAAATTTTGACTTCTCCATCTGAAAGAAATGGAGGGACCACACAGCCAAAACCAGATACGTGAGTTGAGAGTCAGGGCCATCCAAGAGGAGGAAATTACCTGTCATGAGAGCTACATGCTTCACAGATACACTAAGTACAGTGGCTTGTCTGGTGATACTTCTGAAGAACCATGTAAATTAAAAAAAAATGAAATAACAAAACAAACTTTTAGTTAGAAGAAATACTTTAACATAAACTATTAACATATTTATGTTTATAGGAATTAAATATGAACAAAAATATGTACACACGTGTGAACGTACATGGACACTAAACAAAAGCAAACATTTCTAATTGCTCAGGAAAGCCATGCACATGCATGGCCCCGTTTGCAATGGCTTTATGATCATTGCCTTAGAAACGCTAACTGCTGTAGGACAGAACAGCATCTAAAACACATTCCTTCCTTCTTCCATCCATTAGTGAGGAAAGCCTTGTGAGTAGACTCACTTCAGCTGCTAACTCCTGAGAAAGATAAAAGGATTATAGATATTACAACTAAAATGTGAGCCTTCTCCAAGCAAGGAGGCAACTGTGGCTAAGGAGATCCAGCCTTAGAACTGGGGAAAATCTCAAAGGTATTTCCACGTACACCTTTCTGATGACCTCAGAACTGAAATACATCTGGTTACCAGGCGGTGGACGTTTTAACAAACTGAAGGACCAGGCAAGAGCCTTGTCAGATGTTAAGTTACAGTAGCCTTCCTGTGCACTGTGCATCGATTCTTTAGCCTTAAAGCTCCTTACATACATGGAATGCAAATGCTTTTGCCTCCCATTTTATAAGAAGATAGAAAGCCATGTGGTTTTCACAACTACCTCAAGTACCAGAGTCAAAAGAGGACTCATGGGATGGGGGAGGGAAGGGAGTCAAAATTCCTTGGAACCTGTGAATTACTGCAAGGGTCAAATGCCTGCCCTTTTTTTGGTGACTTCTATGCCCCATTTTATATTGTTTGTAGAGGTAAAGTCCACGGGAATCATTTTGGCCAATCTGTAAGAAAGGAGCTCCTGTGTGACCCACCGTGGCTTCTAATTTCTTCACAACTTTATGAAACTGATCAGTTTCCTTGCATAAAATCTTAAAACGTCTCCATAGACGCTCTAAGCTGAAGAAGGGCTTTGAAAGCAGTTCAGGAAATTACCGTCATGAAAGCGATTTCCACGTGTGTCTCTCAGTATTACAACCTCCCCCTTCAGGTTCTGGTTTTTTCTAGACTGTAATAAGAAATGAAAGAACAGCTTATTTTATTTTTAAAATGAGGCGTGATTTGGCAGTGAGGGATTGGGGAGGGGTAGAGTTCCCCAAAATCTTAAGGATGAGGATCCTGTGCAGGCCATTTGAATTCTTTGACTTGAAGACCCAATGTGCATTCTCAATTCGCTATGACGATTCCATTCCATCTAGGTCAGGAGGAATTATGTGTGTGTAACTGAAGTGTCCTGTGCATTTTAAACAGAGCATAGCCTAAGAATGCAGAGAGTCAGTAGACCTGGCACCTTCCTAAGAGGAACCCCTTCTTGAAATGAAATAAGACCATTTTCATCCAATAAAGTTGAAAGGGAGGGGGTGGAAATGACACAGAAGATTTCACATGACCTTTTATTTTTACTTGAAGAAAGAATTACAAAATCATCTGTCCACTGCGAATGTCCCCCCACTCAAGAGTTTCTGCATTGTTGTGCACACTCAGTGCCATGCCCCATAGACCAGAGTGGTCCCCACGTTTGTGGAATGACTCCTAGCTATCTTCCTCAGGGCTGTGAGGAGTGAGATTTGAAGCTGACTTTGGGGAGAAAGAACAGGACCCTCAGCACATAGCTTTGCTCCTGAAAGTGATCCTAAAACTTCCAGATAGTTCATCTTTACACATAGTTTCTGAGGACTGCTGTGTGACCAGGTCTACCATTGTAGGTGTAAGGCACGGGAGAATGGTGTTACAGTTTTGTTTCATTTCACAGTCTGGTAAGGACCATTGTAATATATGGCATGAAGGTCAATATGGGCCACTCACTGATCTGTCTGTCATGTAGGCAATGAAACCCTGCTGCAGTGGAATATGAATGGAACCAGGAACTAGGGTTTGAAGAATGAAGAAGAGTTTTAGTTGGTAGAGAATTCAAGAGGCCATTGTGAAGCCAAAGGAACACCAACAGAAGACACGGACAAGTGTTTGTGCGTGCATTTGGAGTACAGGTAGGTCTGGAGGGTACAGCAGACTTGGGCATTGCACAATAAATCTAACTAGGAATATAAAGAGCAATCAGCTTCTAGGGGCTCCTCGCAGCCTGAAATACCTAGGGTGGGAGGAATGACTAGCAGTATCATGAGGTAGCTATGAGGGAGGCTTTGGGGCTATCTCGAAAGAACTGATAGGATTTGGCATAATTACAGCCAGAGAATAAGACAGCTAGAAAAGCAAAGATTTTGGTGTTCCAAAGACAACACTTCCTGATGATGAAATCATAGCTATGGTATGCTTGCTTCTTGTTTAATAGACACTTTGTAACATTTTCCCTCTAATTCAAGACAATGATGAAGTATGACAGTTTTACCAATACTTTAGGAGTATTAAGTTTAGGATTCTGGCTCAGTAGTAGAGTACTTGCCTAGCAGGCATGAGGCCCCGTCACTGTTCATAAAACAAAATATGAGCATAATATACATGCTGGTATACTACCTTAGCAGATGTCTGCATAAACACATATTAAACCAAAGTTGAAATCAAATATATACAATCTACTTCCTTACTATTCTAAAATCTCTTCTGTAAAATGGGAACAGAAACTGAGTTTGAAACCTAAAGAAGTTCTAGAGAGCCTTTTTTTGTTAGTTCCAAGTAAGTATTAAAGTAGCAGAAGAAAGACAATTTGTTGGAATTGTGGCATTTTGAAGTAAGGAATAATGTCTATGTCCTGTTAAATCACAGCTACAGGAATAGAAGGCTAGAAAATGTCTACAGTAAGCACCTTGATGGAGATGAATGAGTTGATTTAGAGACAGAAGGCCAATGACAGCTGTCCCTGAACACTTCCTAGGCAGTCCACAGAGCAAAGGCATTGCACAGCTGTGAACGCATTTGAAACTCATAACAGTTCTATGAAGAAGAGAAATGTCTCTGTACTTATTCGTGGCTGACTCAACTGAGCTTTTATGCTTAACTAAGATGTCATGATTCATAGTGAGTGGTAACCAGTGCCTGTGCCTTTAATCCTTTTACCAAAATAAAATCCTGATTAGAAAATGTGAGAGAGAAAAGAAATTTGTGAAATCTTACTAT
The DNA here is from genome assembly GCA_964023405.1 of Apodemus agrarius. NCBI lineage: Eukaryota > Metazoa > Chordata > Mammalia > Rodentia > Muridae > Apodemus > Apodemus agrarius. The sequence continues at coordinate 89,902,376 of OZ030016.1, forward strand.
GGCCTCCGAGTTAAAAGAGACTGGATCACACAATCATAATTGTAGAATTTTGGGGCAACATAACTTATTTCTAGTTCATACTAAGAGTTTGTTCTGCAGATGAGAAAGTCAAGACTAGGGATAAAAAAATACACTGGGCTTTTGCTATAATGCAAGGCACAGAACATGGGAAAACTGGGTCTAAACAGGCTAACAACTTGCTGGCCATGTTCTTGACAAAACTACACGGTAGGGTGGATCGCTAAGCACAGGGAGGAATCCAATTCTCTTGAGAATCTTGCATCAAGGTGGAGATTACTTACTTGACTTTTTAAGGGAGAGTTCAGTGGACTTCTGATCCAACCTTCAAATGAGGGTCTTACTGTCCTTAGATGCCCTGGCTGGCACTGTAAACTCAGCCACTTGAAGACTGGGGACACAGTCTTTTTTCTCTCACAGAGTTACATGTAATAAGCTCCCTTGCATAACACAGAATGTGAGCAAAGTGGCAGCTGGCTTCTCTGCACATCCAGGATGCTCGCTTTTGCGCTGAGTAGGGAGGTGACATCATCCTGTGGTCTGTCTAGGAGCTTGTAGGACAGGTTTGCATAGTGGTAGGGAGTCTGGGGGAATCATCTGAGTTGAAGTCAAGTTCAGAGTCTTCACTAGATTGTAAATTGTGGGATCTTTATCAATTCTTTTCCTCTATAAATCTCAGTCTTTTCATGTTCAAAAGGAGTGAATTAATAATCCTTCTGTATCAGGATTTGAGGGAAGGTTAAAGCCAATGCGGATAAAGGGCCCAGTAGTTTCTTTAAAAAGTCAGTAAAATTTACTAATATTCTCCCTGATATTGTGAATTGAATCCAGGATTTCAGCATGCCAGAAAAACATGTTTCCATTAAGCTATATTTAGCTAATTACAGTGAACAAGGTAATGTCACATAAAATTTGCACTGTATAAGTTTATAGTTTTTGAAAATACCAGTTCTGTGAAGATAAAGGATGACTCAGACATTACTGACATTTTACTGCACATAACAAATATCATTTTGTAATTAAATTTGGGCCCCTAATTAGTAGCAAGTGGTCAGGTTTAGAATACATTTTATGGAGACTATCTGGTTTAAAATCTGTCATGTGTAGATTCATGCGGTAAAAAATGCCCTGCCAGAATCAAAAGATAAACTCAGCTTGCCTTGGTCCTTTGAGGCCTCGGTGTGATGGGAGGGAAAGGCGCATCTTCCCAACCTCCCTTCTGTCCTGGGTCAGGGACCTCACTGATGTTTTACGTCACATCATAGAACTCTGAATTAGTTTAGTCCATTTTTCCCCATATTTCTTTTAAAACCTCATTTTAATGATTTCTCAGTTTTATTATATTTATGCTTTATAGTTTAGATTTCTTAAAGCTGTAAGTAAAGGGTGGTGAATAGATGCCAATATCATTTTTTAAAAATGCAATCTCTGATTTTTCTTATAAATTATTTTATGCTAATTTTGATGTGCCTATCTTTAAACGACCTTTATTTTTTATCAAAAATCCAAAAAAATGCCAAAATTGACTTATACAAATATTGCTGGTTTTTTGAAAAAATAAAACCTACATCTTTAAAATAAAACATGGTATCTTATAGTGCCAGGCATTTTAACTGCAATGAGAGGGGGAATCACGGAACCTTGGGCCCAGGCTGTTGTGTGCACTGATCAGCTAGAGATATCTCTTTGCTTAGTCAACCCAGTTAATAGTCAGAAACCCAAGCCAAAGAACACAAACTGAACATCAGCTCCCATGCACAGAACATTTTATCAGTAGAACATCCTCATAAACTTACTTATTTTAATTCTCACATCAGCCCTGAAAAGTGAGAAATATTATTTTCATTTCCGTTTCATATAAGAACCACAGTTGGAGTCATGCCCGGGTCTCAGAGGGAGTAAACATTTTTGGCCAGAATTTAAAGTCTGTCTTAACATCCTGACAACCATTCTAGGCTACTTCCTTGAAACTTAATCTCAGGAATGTAACAGGCAAAGGTCCCCTTTAATTGTGGCCTGATACCTGAAGGCTGTCTGTTGAAAGAGGGATGGACAAGGGCAGAGGGCTTCACTTAAGTAAGAGTTGTTTGGGGGTATACTTATGCTGGGAATTTTTCTTTTCCTAAAATTAAGGTGTTTCTTAGACTCAACCACCTCATAGTCACAGATGATGTTAGAAGACAATTTCACAAAAACCAGGAAACTCCACCTGGGGTTGGCAGAGAATTGGAGCGTCGGAAACCACTGCACCTGTGTAGACTTGTCCCCAGCACTGGGGATGAAGATCAGACACACCACAGTGGAATTCCATATAATGTAAATAACAAATTTTATTGGATTGTTGTTGTTTTTCCAGATAGGGTTTGTCTGTGTAGCCCTGGCTGTGTGGGAACTCACTCTGTAGACCAGGCTGGCCTCGAACTCAGAAATCCTCCTGCCTTTGCCTCCCAAGAACTGGGTTTAAAGGCATGTGCCACCACTGCCCTGCTTTTTATTGGATTTTAAATTATGTCAACCCAGAGTCTTTTCTGTTAGAAGAACAGGAAAGCAACGTGGCTGTGAGTGTGGAATGGGGAGGGACTGTCATCCAGGAAAGAAGGGACTTTGTGGGAACCTGGATAGCCACAGGGCAAAAGTTTGTCCCCCCCCTCCAAACATTTAATTGCATTTATTCTCTGAAATGGAAGTCTGCAACAGACAATGCTTTGGTCAACAGGGCAATTAGCTCAACTAGAAATATACTTTATTTAGACTTGAATCTTCACAGTCATCAAATGTTCCCATGTGCCAGGTAGCAAGCTGGGCTGAGTCCTCTGTCCTCACTCTGGACACTTCTTGAGTTTTTAATATGGATCAAAGTAAGCAGATAAGCCTTGTAGTTCAAGGTCTCAGAGGTTCAAGCCTCTGCCTCACAGTGGCCTTCACCTAACTGAAGCTCCCTCCAACTGGAGAGGCAGATATACGCAGTTCACCACTGAACTGAGGCAGTTCCTCATGGGGGATCTGTCCAGTTTCAAGTGGTGATTGGCTGGGAATAAAGGCGTGTGATTGCTTTCTTCAATGGTAAGGCCTTCTGGGTTTTTGCATTTAGCAGGAAGAACTTACCTCACTGTAGTTTAATGCTAATTTCCTTCTCAACCTGATGCCAGTTCCTGATACTGAGTTTAGAGAGCATTCAAGGGCTGCACTTCCATCAGGAATGACAACAGCTGTTGTCAGATGGTAACTGTCTGACTGGTGTGGACAAATCTACATTGGCACACGGAGGTCTCGAGAGGGAACTCTCCTTGTTGGTGGATGAAATTCCTCCTTCATGACTTCTGTGCACTCAACAGTGACTCCTCCTGGAATGCCATCTCAGGACTAGTGCCTCTTACTGACTTCTACTGCATGGGAGCTGTATTATCAAGTCCTATTACCTCAAGAAGTTGATATGGTAACCCTAGAATCCCAAACAAACCTCATTTAAAAGGCAAGAACCGAGGCCAAGAGAGACTACAGTCAGAGGTTTCTAAGTGCCAAAACGTGAACTGAATGCTTGTAACTATGATCTATATCCAAATACATTCTGCAGCTTCGTGGGACTTACAGGTATCCTTTGAGATAATTACTCATTTACCTCAGGTAAACTTTATCGGAAAAAAAATTCAGATATGTTTGAGTTCATTAAATTAGGAATACACACAGGCATGTGCACACATGATGCCTACATACATACACACACACACACACACACACACACACACACACACACATTTATATATAGAAGGTGGGGAGAGAGTGAGGTAGAGAGAGCAACAAGGATAAAACTTGATATATATGCATATATGTGTTCTCATTATTCAATTTCCACATATATGTATATATATACATATATATATACATATATTAAACATCACAGTTCTTAGAAATGCAAACATCTGATGAGGAGGAATGGGTGACTAGTTAGTTCTCAACTTATGACTGTTTCCGCCTATATATGAGCTGCATTTACTTTGTAAGCTATAACAGGCTGAGGTGCGGTTTGTCTCATTGTATGACTTTGGTCCTTTGGGCCTCTTCCTGTGGTGATCATTATCAATGTCAGTTCTAAGCTGCCCTCCCCTCTGTTCATAGGATGCCACCAACCTGTGGGGACCCCACTTGCCCTTACTCTCATCGTCCTGTCTCTGCTGGGAGCGGGGGAGGGGAGTGTATAGGGACCTGCGAACTCTTCCATTTTCAGCACTGTTCCTGCTCCCATGTGCCACTCCTTACCGCTGAAAGAGCTCCTGTGAGGATCCCTCGGCACATTTCCTTCTAGAGATCACGTCTCTTTTCCTGCCTAGGTCTGGAATATCTGTGCGGTCCTGAGTCTTGAATTTCAGAATTTGAACATTTAAGTGCTCTGACTTTGAACATCTCTGCTGTCCGGCTTTACGGTTTTGCTTTTGCTGCTTCAGGCACTCCTTATAAAACCACATACCCCTCCCCACTATTTAATTTGCAAGAGAGCAAAAGTCACACCAGGAGTCACATAAAATACCTGAACCATTCTTTTCTTATTTCTAGAAATACTTTATGGGGCCAGTGAAAGATGCTGATGCTATCTTTTTAATATTCTGAAGAATAATCCTATTAAATAAATAAAAAAAAAACAACAAGGCAACTGTTATACCCACAAGGCAGAATTAGCCAAAGCTGACTGGCAAGGGTCAAGTTACTTTACAAAACCCAACTGTGTGCTGTTCCTATCATTCCATCAAGGGCTTGGTGAATGAGACATAATTTGTGGGTTCTGCTCATCTCTCTTTGCGAACATTGTTCTGTGGAATTAGATACAACTTTGACAAATTAGAAAAGGCTCTTGGGTGCCCCACTGTCCCCAGAGAAGTACAGTCCACTGATTGTGTGCTGCCCTTCTGCAGGCCTGCCATGTCAGGCCGTCAGCCTCAGTCAGTCCGTTCAGTGTGCTTTTTAATAAGTAAGTCTGTCAGCACCAAGTTCTTCCGATCTTCCGACCTCGCCTTAATCCTCGAGACATGCTGCTTTCTTCTTTGTTTCATTTGCGGCAAAAGGCCCTCTACAGAGAAAGAAATATCTTCTTTGTTTGTAGATCACGGACAACAAAATTAACCTTAGAGATTAACTGTGGGTACGGATCGTGTTTTATCATCTTGCCAAGACAGTGGGGGTAGGATTAATTTTGGCATAAGGGACTAAGCACAGTCTGCGCCCTCTCTTCTGAGTGGATATAGCTAATGAAGGGCGTTCTTTCATTTTTTTCCTCTTTCAAGTTGACTCAGGTCTTAGAGAAATGACAGACATAAAATATCAACATATAATTGATTCCTGATAAGTCAAAAGATAAAAATCTCATCTTTCTCTAAAAACACATGATCATCTTTGCCCAGTGCAAGTCTTAGATCCAACATTGTAGAGCCAGGACTGCGAGTGGTACTGTAAAGACCCATATTAAGGGGAGGTGCTTCTTTTCTTTGCTTTACACAACAGACATTCTCATGGTTGACTGTGTCAGGAAGAAAATTATGGTTCTGTAGGGTATAGGCAATACCAGAGAGGTGTGCAATATTTTTTATGACTTTTTATCTTTAAACACAAGCTATTTTTATAAGGCAAGTAACACAATTAATTTTTAAGTAGCACAATTAAGATGCAGGTAGACTCACATATAGTTATTTCTAAAGTAAAGATGGCACAAACATCAAAGTATTTGGAGACACATTTGTGATGGCACCCACTATTTGCTGCTCAGAGCACTGGCTAGTCTGCTTTGAGGTTGTTTTTGTTGTTGTTGTTTTGTTTTGTTTTTTGGTAATCTATGTCAAGACACCACTGTCACTATGGGCCTAACCTAAGCACCCAGTTTCATGCCTAGTCCTTCTTCTGTGTGGATGAAATTGGTTTGGAACTTGGGGCAATAATCTACCATGGCCTTAATCCTTGAAGCCTAATGGTTCTTCTACTAGAAATCCATTCGAATGTTCTTATTGTAAGACTTGAGTGGATTCTGGGTATCTGACCTTTTAGAACTGGGTTCCATTTCATCACATAGGATCATTTCTCTCTCTCTCTCTCTCTCTCTCTCTCTCTCTCTCTCTCTCTCTCTCTGTGTGTGTGTGTGTGTGTGTGTGTGTCTTGCTTGATTTACTTTTTCCTCAGTAGGAGTAGTTACCATAACAAATAGTAGAAAAAAGGGCAGGTACTATAGGTGAGAGACTAGGGTTATACAGAGTGGAAAAATGACCACATCAGTCCCCACGAGCCTATTACATAATGCTCAAAGTTTCAGAGTAATGAAAAAAGACATGTTGAGATCCCCAGCTCCTCATTATCACCATCTTGAGTTAGGCACTTATTGTGCATTGTGCTGGTTTGGGCTAAAGAAAGTGCTTCAATGAAGCAGTTTTTAAAACTCATGTGATGTCTCTGGAAGGCAATAAAGACTTCTATTTGCAAATAGCACCCTTTCCTGTGGAGTGTCTTGTGTCAGCATTGTCAACTCCAGTGAAATAATAGGTTCTTTATTTGCGTTGGTGGGAAGAATCGCAGGTCTATTTCAGAGACCTGGTTTGAATGTGGACATTTTACTTTCTGGGTGTGTGATCTGTTGAGGTCATTTCCCCACCTTCTCAATATTCACATTGGCTGAGTGGAGTTAAAGCTGCTTGTTAAACACTTCTAAAGAGCTGCCATGAGGGCCAATGAGGAGCAAGTGATGAAAGGCTCTGTTTTACTGATCAACATGGAATCTTGCTTTTGAAGTAAATTTACAGCCTAGGCAGATGCCTGACACCACCATCTGCTTCAAAATACTACATGTAGACTTGAGTTTATTTGCCTGTTCTACCACTTGTCTGGAAGACCCTTCAGGATGGAAACATAATCAGCATCTTCTATTTTTTAATTCATTGTATTTTATATGTATGAGTGCTTTGCCTGTATGTATGTCTGTGTACCATATGCATGTAGTAAACCTGGATCCCCTAGAACTGGAGCCACAGGTGCTTATAAGTTGTTTCTGGGTACTGGGAATTGGACTGAGGTCCTTTGGAGCAGCAGCCAGTGATCTCAAATTCTGAGCAATCTATTCTTCTTGTAATAATGAAGCTTAAAGTGCAGCTCAATGTCTCAATTGTAGTAGGTAACCAGTCAAGGAAATCAGATGAGCTACTCAAACGATGATAGATTTGTGAATGCCTGTATATCTTCTCTTCAAGAAAATATATGTTAAAATGCAACTTTGATTCAGTTTTCACAAATTCATACCTCCACAGATGGGAATTCCCCTCAAAGTCTTATGAAGTCCAAGAAAACTAAAAATAAATTATTAGTTGAAAAAATAGGATTGCCATTATGCCCCCCCCAAGTTCACTGTATGAAATGTTAAGAGTATATGTTTGCATGATAGAATGCTCTGTTAAAACACTTGATTGCATAATCACACCAACTATATCCAACCCTATTGTGTGGCCAGAAAAACACTTGTGTAAGGTAAAGTCAAGAATGGCAGGTGTGTCAGGTCAGTAGGCAAACTGAACACATAAAAGCAGGTTCTAGATTCTTCAGGAGTGGAAATAAATCTTAAAAAGCACACTGATTTTCTTCCACACCCAAGTCTACTTTGATGACACTGTTTGGAGGAAGAGATGACATGGAGTTTCTCTCTTTTCTCTTCCATCTTCCCTTCACATCTGGATTTTTACAATGAAATTTCCAACAGCTATGGTTTGCTCAAAAGACATTAGCAGTGCATTGATTGTATGCACCAGACTTTCAGTACACAATTAAACTAAACAAAACTCCAACAAACTAACAGGTATAATTTGACTTCAAGACACAGAAACAAGGAAACTGAGGGAAAACCCTCTCTATATCACTTGCTTCAGTATTACACAGATGAGGATGTGTAATCAGATCAATAAATCTCAGTGGACATCACAGAAAGGAGCAGGGAGGAAGTTACTGGGAACTCTGATCTGCAGAACTTTCAAAGGGAGAAACTGAGGTCAATTGCTTCTTCTACAGAAGACAAACATCCTTTAGTTATAAAATATAACAGGAAGTTATATGAGTAACTTATATAAGTTTATATAAGTAACCCCCTCGCCAAACACCAATGTTTAGGCTCAAGCCAGGCTCTGTTTAGGAATGCCTATTTATTAAGTTATTTTATTTTCTTAAGTATGATCTAGATATGATATCTTTACATTGTTTCTAAACTATTTCATATTGACCTGTTTCTATTCTCTCCAAAACCAAAATAAGAAAACAAAGTATTTTCCCAGGTATAAAAATGGAATTAATTTTTAGTATTATTTTCTACTAGTTATAAAAGTGGAATTTACTTACTATGGGAAAATTAGGAAAATACAAAAAGGTACATAAAAAGGGAAGCAAACCCCACTTATAGTCCCTCCTTTGGAGAATTTCTATTTGACTATCATCTTTTCATACTGTAGTTTTTAGGGCTGATGATTGTACTGTGTTTCTGATTTCACTTGATGGTGTTTCATTACATTGTAGTATTTCCTAGAATAAGACTCTTAATTACTGAATATAATCCTGCCAGATGGATAAATCATGCAGTATCTAACAAGGTTAAAATTTTAAGATTCCATTGTATCCAGTGCTTAATTATTATTTTCCAAATAAAATACATGAGCAAACAATGAACATCCTGCACATACATTCTACACAGACCACTGACTTTGTTTCTTGTCCTGAATTCTATTTCTTCAAAACAGAGCAGATAGCTTCAATGTCCAGTTGCCTCACAAGAGAGATTCATCCCAAAGGGCAGGAGGGATGAGCCACAGGTCCCCTGGTCCCCAGGAGATAAACCTTGTGTCTACTCTAGAAGAAGGTAGGTTCTCCTTGAAGGATTATAGTACAGGCCTCAGGGTGAAAGGGGCAAAGTCATAAAATAAATGAATCTAAAAATGTTTCACGCTTCTATCTGAACAAATGAGAACAGAAGAAAAATTGTTAAAACTGTAAAATGACATTGTGGTAGTTTGATTGAATTAAACTAGAATTAAAGATTTGAATACTTGGTTACCAGAGCATGGCACTATTTGAAAGGATTAGGAGGCGTGTCCTTGTTGAAAGAAGGGTGCCACCAGGGGCAGGCTTTGAAGATTTCAAAAACCCATTCCAAGCCCAGGGTCTCTCTATTTCTGCTGCCTGAGGCTCAGGATGTAGATCCCAGCTACTGCTACATGTCTGTCTCCATGCTGTCAAGCTCCCTACCACAATGACAATGGACTCACTCTCTGAACCCTAAAGCAAGCCCCAGTATAATACTTTTCTTTATAAAAGTCACCATTGTCATGATGTTTCTTCACAGCAATAGAACAATGACTAAGACAGCCATTATATACAGAATCATGATAATACAACTTTAAAAAGGCAGCAGAGCACAGTAGAGAAAGCTGTTCATCCAGATTTATATAGATGTGTGTATCTTCACCAACAATAACTTCATTCAACCTCTTTAGGTTCCATTCCTGTCACTGATTCTTTAGTCATTGGCCTTGATAACAGACTCCTTAGTAATCTAAAGTAATTTAAAATTTTTCTCAACTAGAGTGGAAGTCTATATAAGGCAGGGTAACACTATCAGGAAATATATGTGATATATATATGTATATGTATATATATACACACATATACATATATATATATGTATGTATATATACACACATTAACAAATACCCACTAACATTTCACATCACCTCAGTCAAAGGCTTTAACTTCTGTGTTGTTGTGAAGGTAAATTCTACTAAGGGAGAGACAGACAGTAGAGAGGAAAAAGGAGAACAGAGGAAAGATATGGAAAGATGCTGACAGGCTTTTAGTTGCTTCTTTCTCATTCTTTCTGAAGGCCTTTTCTATATCTGCTCCTAGTCCCTACAAAGTGCCCTTGTATTTATAATAAATTAACCCTCTTATTTAGATCACTCTCTGAAGTGACTTCTACATTTGCATCCAAAAGGACATAAGAATACATTTCTAACCTTCCTCTGAGGCTGCCTGCTTTTATTGTTCCCTTTGCATATGGGCCTTCCGTTTGATAATTCTTTTCCATGTATTAAAGATGAGCTCACAAGTGCCTTGAATGAATTACAGTGAGGAAGAAGAGAGAGGACTAGGAGATGACCATGAACCTAAGATGAGCTGTCTGTAGTGTATCAGGTGAATTTACAGTGTAGAGAAGACTTCGTTTTATCACTTTCTTAAAAGATCAGCTCCTTCAACAGGAATGTTACAAACACCTTCAAACCAGTTTTTCTTTTTCTTTTTCCCTCCCATGTTGTTCCATGATGTGATGGAAAGGTGCTGATGGACTTTTAGTCGCTGCTTCTAGTTCATTCCCAAGGCCTACTCTATATCTGCCCCTGGTCCCTGCAAAGTCCCCATGTATTCACAATAAAGTCCCCCTTTCATTTAGATCACTCTCCGCAGGCAGTGACTTCTACATTTGCATGCAAAAAGATGTAGAAAACACTTCTACCCTTCCTCTGAGGCTGTATGGAATATGTTTTTGTTTTTGTTTTTGTTTGTGTGTGTGTTTTTAACAAAGCTCATGAAAATGTCCTGGCTGACATGAAACTTTGTGACAAACCCTAGTGTATTGTGTCAATCATAATTGCTCCGTGTTCCATTAAGTGACATACTGTAATGTGATTGATACACCACAGGGCAGCGCATCACAATGGGAAATATCGCAGAGCTACAGAAACAATAGGGGGTGTAAAGTCCCAGCTGGGAATTGCTGAAGTGCTCCTGGCTCCTGCACGTTGCACCTTTCAGCTGTAATTAGCCAGGAATGTGAAAGGCGGCCCCCGTTCTCCACAGCTGGGTGGACGTGGAGTCTCACTAAATAGCTGTGAACCTCCTTCAGTGTTCTTAGTGGTAACATTTTCTGCACTTTGAAATTGTTTTCAGAACCTTCATATCAAAATGGTACAATGCCTTGCTCAGGCATCTTTTCTCTTTCAGTTTTCCCGTGTTTTCTCTTATTCTTCTAAACTTGGGGGCAGGAAAAGAACCTAAACAGATGAAAGAACACCCTTTTTACATTTTACTGAAAGGTCTATGAGAAACATCATCATACATCATCAACATCACACATAATGAGTGTTTGTTGAATGAGTCACTGATCAATATTCATCTTTGTGACTTGCTGTGTGTTCTGTGTGGCATTTAATAAAGTACAGTCAAGCACTGAGTATTGACTTCTTAAGGTTTCCCTAGCAAATAATTACAAACATGGCACGATAATGGGGATCTAACCCTGCCCCATACTTGAGGTGACAGAGGTCCAAATTCAAGGTGCTGAAAAGACAGTGCTCCCACAGCAGTCTTAAGAGGGGAGGCTGTCCAGCCCCTTCCAGCATTCCCCAGAGAGATGCTGCACAGCCCCAATCTCTGCTTGCAGAATTGACCTACTTTTTATGTCTTATGTTTCTTTGTTATTTTCTCTTCTTTTAAGGATGCTGGTCTTTGGACTTAAAACCCACTTGGGAGATCCAGTATGGTCTGCTTTCAGGGTTCTTAATTGTATTTGCAAATTTTAGTCTTCCCCTAATAGGAAACAGATCCTAGAAAACAGAGATGCTGGGCATGTAGGATACCCTATGCTGGCCAAAATAAGAAGGAGAGACTTTGAGAAATTAGCACTTTGCATACTTGGTTACATATTCTCTGTTTTCTTTTGTGTCTTATTGATGATAGTAGTAAGAGGGTAAATATAATTTACATATACCATCATAGAAGTTCCAGTTGGAATATAAATTTTATTATATAAAAAATTTTTAAAAATTTATATGAGCTTACACAGGCTCTAAATTTCCTCAGAATAAAGAAAACGTATTTCACATCCTCTCTAGAGGTGCTGATGAGAGAGGCATATGCTATATTTTGTTCAAACAGAATGTGCAGAGAGGATGACCAATTAGACCCCATCATGATTCTTAAGCATGGATTCTACCCCTTTACTCTACCTACTTCATCTATATCCAGCTACAGACAGGAGTTCAGAGAAGAGAGGAAAGAATGGAATATTAACCTGTAAAGGGGGCATAGCACTGTCACTTCAAGGAGCCAACCCTCCCCTTAAAGAAGATTTGAAAGGATTAATGTTAATGGGGGGAGGAGTAAAAGGGAGTGGTGGATATCCTGGAAATACAGTATTATATGTTTGAAAATGTTATAATGAGCCTCATTATCATATGCTTAATTTATGTTATTAGAGTGGGGTTTATTATTAATAAAGAGAGGGCAGACTTGGGTAGCCAGCATCTGTCAATCAGGCAGAGGAGGGTGTGTCTGTCTTACCTTCTTATGAGAGCAGGTCCATAGACTGATTGCTCCCTTTAGTTAATGTTTCCGGATACATAGAATTGTTTGTTTGTTTCTTCAGACTCAATTTCATGTAGTCCATATTAGTCTTGAACTCCTGATTCTCCTGCCTCCATGTCCAACGTGCAGAGGTTTCAGACCCCCGTCCTCATGCTTGGCTGCATAATTTAATACGCTGGCATGATTGTTTTCAGCTTTTATTTCAGCTGCCTGTTTCTGTGAGTGGAATTTATTGGGATATATTGCTTTAAATAATTTTACAGCTCAATCAACATATAAAGCTTCGTAATAAATATTGATGCCCCTTGAATGATCATACCATCATCCTAATCATTCATCATGGCTTCCCAGTCATGATTCAGGCTGCTTTGGTGATTGATATTTTATTCTTAGCATTGAGCTCTGTCATATACATCTAAATGTGTCTTCCTCAAAACGGCAAGGAAATTCTGAAGCAAATGAAATCATCTAGAATTCATTATATTAGAAACTCTTCAACAAGTAGGTTGATATCTGAAATTGGTTGTGAAAGTACCTTTATATAACATAGCCAGACTCTGCTCATTAAAGAAATCTAGTAGCTCAACTTTCCTGAGTCATAGGAAATGATCACTCTAGAAGAAATAGATTTTTTTAGTGTGTCTATGAAACAGAATATCTTAATTTGGCTAAATCTAGTTAAGAAATACAAAATGCTTCAAGGAAGAGAAATAAAGATACTTGCTGAATATCTTTTGAAGGTCCAATAAAAGTCAGTTTTTTGATGGCTCAAATGACATGATACATTCCTTAAACAAATTTCTTATGTAATTGATTATATTCTCATAATCAGATACAGTCAACGATTTACTTAAAATTCAGTACATGGTGACTTCCTGTTGAGCAGGTGGTGATATGTCTAAATTTTAAAAATATTTTGGTTTCTAATTAGAGTTCAAGTTTCATTTTTTTATGTCTGTAATAAAGTATAAGTCTCACCTAGATCTTTACAAATGAAATAGCTTTTCATGGGCTTCTTCTCAAAGGGTTCATGCAGTTTGGCCCTAAACACACACACACACACACACACACACACACACACACACACACACACAGTATAAATGATTTCAAATTAAATCCTGAGGATAAATTGTGGAATAAGTAGCACTGAATTTGTTCATTTTGTAAGAAAAGAGAATTACTTCAAAAAATCATAGGAATGGTTGTGCCTTCCCACCATGTGCTACATGCTAAAATTGCTCTCAGAGGATGATTTTATTTTCTATTTATGTATTGACTCATGCATGTGTATGTGCAAGACCATGTGTGAGTTCATGTTCACCAGAAGAGGGCATCGGATCACTTTGGAACAAGAACTATGGGTGGTTGTGAGGATCCAAACATGGAGTCTTCCACAAGAGCACCAAGTGCTCCTCTCCTTTAAAAGAAGGCAGTGTCTTCTGCATCCCCTTGTGTCATGAATTATGAAACTGAGTTCTTGAGTTTGATTTCAGTGCTGACTCTTGATCCTGGTATATTCTTGCTGGGTGTTTCAAAAAGAAAGCCAAGGTCTCCTTATAGCTAGCAACAGCAGACTAGCATTACCTCAACTTTTGTATCCTGAAAGTTGTGGCACGGGGCCTAATTTTGTCTATTCCTCTAGAATTCATGTAATATCTTTTCCACACCCAGATGTGTATACATTTTACATTTTCATGTCCTGACTTACTTTTATGTCTTTTAGTCTCAAAATTATAGAGTAGTGCTCTACAGAATGAGAAAATTAGACACAAACGAGATCTGTGGACACAGGTTTAAGGCATCCGAGTCACTTTATTTCTGTGTATGTATTTGATAAGAGCATTGAATGAGTAAAGTGAAGAAAGAGGAACATATGAGGGAGTATTCATGGCACATTCAGACCTTATCAGGCCTGCAATCAGTTATTTGTTGAAGAAAATTACATTGCATCTGTCAATAGACTTAATAACTTGGGGCCTGTGATTTCATAATGGATAATCACACAAATTCAGGAAGCTATACCATATGCCATTCCAGTTGTCTACTCTCTTCTTCACCTTAATTTTCTAGATGACTGAAATTATCTGTTCCTGCACTGGAGATGGTCCACATGGAAACAGGGCCCTGCAGGAATCCAGCCCCTCCCACGTCAGGCCTGTGCAGGTTTGAGGCTGCTGGGTTTTGTCTGAGACTCAGGCATCTAATTGAAATGAGCAGAACTTGGAAACTATAAGCCGAGACAGTGCAAGTGATTAATTAATGGGAAACAGAACACAGAAGATATGGAACGGCCGAGGGAACCAAGGAGGGAGACGTGGAGCAGAGAAGGCAAGTAGCTTAGCACCTGGGGAAGAATTCCACGTCTCTGCCTGTGAACTGAGGGAGATAGCCTAAACGGTGCAGACTGCTACGAAACTCCCCCAAAGCGGGGACTCTCACCGAAACTCCATTTTCATTTATTAAAGATACTGTTTCTATTTATAGAACCTTCTCTCCACTTTCACACAATAGGGTCACCATACCAGTAAGTAATTAGTATGGACTACAAGTACTGAGTGACTTAATTTCAAGCCATCTCACCAAACAGGCAGTTAGTTCTTGCTCTCAGGTGGGAACTGCAGAAGGAGCTCCTGGTATATGTTCGAGGATGCTCAGTGAAGTCATCTGGATCTGGAACTCCTCCAGTCTTTCTCCTGAATCCCCTGGCACAGCTCTTGTCCTCATGTTCGTTTGCAGGATGTTGCCAGGTGGTCACCGACTCTGCGGAGCAGGCGAAGGATAGATGTCCTTAACCTGTGCAAACCTGGCCAGACACTCCCACGAGGAGCAGGCTCCTGTGACAGCAATTCGAATTGCTTCTCACAGAGAAGGGAGCTTCCAAAGAAGCTGGTTGTCGCTACCCCACCTGGGACTACTTGTTGTTGTAGACAGATTCCTAGAGACCTTGAACAAGGAAGCAGGGAAGGACACATGCCAGTTAAGTCATGACCAGGGACTGCTGTGGCCATTTGCTTAAGCTCCAAAGTAAAGGTAACAGGATACGCTTTGGACAACTGGGCCGTTACTGGAATGTGGTGGTCCAAGTAAAGACAAAGACGGAAGGTCATCAGGACACTGCTGTTGCTTGTCTTTGCATTTCTTTCTTTTTAATTAATAATCAATCAATCAATCAATCAATTAATTAATAATTTTTACAATTTAGCATATAAATGATTTATACACTGACCACTCTCACCTTCCCACCTTGCTACCCACCTGTCCGCTTCCCTCTTTTCTACAAATCTCTCCCAATGCGTTCTTGTCCATTTATTTTGTTTTGAGACCTAGTAGAATCAGGCAGGACCATGTGTATAATGGCTTGGAGCATCCGTCACAGCCCAGACGACTCAGCAGAGATGGTACAGCCAAAAGCACTGATTTCCCCTTCTCCCAGAATCTGTTAATAGCCATCGTTGGGAGGTAAAGGCTAGGGCCCCTGACCCTCGCCCCCTTTTCTTGAATTGTGTGGACCCAGTGCAGATAGCTATGGTTGTTGTGAGTTAATGACTACAGTGGTTGTGTTGAGTCTAGAGAATGACATTTCAGAGCCCTTCCCCCAATCTTCTGGCTCTTACATACTTCCTGACCCTATTAGGCACATAAATGAATGCTTGTGTGCATATGCACACCTTTTAAAAATAGTCATTTGTTTTCTTGATGTTTAGGTTTTTAGTTGTTTATTTTTGTCACTGATCCTCTGCTGGACGCACAGCTGGCAAGGAGGTTTTTCTTCATGCTGTAGTTTGCCTCTTCACTTGACTGACAGGTTCTTCTGCTGGGCCAAAGCTTTCTCAATTCCATGAAGTCCTATTTGTCGATTGGTGGTCTTATTTCCCACCTTCCAGCTCTTGGATACTTCCTGCCCCTCTTTATGTTCCCTGAATCTCAGAAGGGGGGCTACAAATGACTTGTTAAGGGGTGGACCCCCACATCTGTCACTTTCTTTCTGCATCTTGGGAAGCCACTGAGTCTCTGAATTTAACATCTTGTTTAAAGAGCAACTACTACTCTAAGGCTGGGAGCTGCTTTTTTTCTCTGTGTACAAGCATTGGAACTGAGAAGGCAGTTTGCTGCGAAATCAGTTTAGTTAGTTACCAGAAATATGCTCCCTCAGTGGACGTACAACCACCCACATCTGGCTCTTTTCTAGGCTTCCAATGCCAGGCATTGCTTACCTGTTCCTGGCGTGTTCCTGTTCCTTGAATCCATTCCAGGGGTAGCTGGGTCCCTCCATAGCAGTCAAAGCACTTTGGCATAGATCAGCACATCTTGCTGTACACATGGCTTCATGACACGCCCTTTATTGTAGTTAATTCTCACCCCACCCCACACCTCCCTCCATAATCTTTCCACAGTTCTCCCTGTCTGACCTTTTCACTTGCAGTACTCCTCCTTTTTACTTTCTTCTTTCCTATGTCCAACTGTCTCTTCTCTCTTCCTTAAGATAACCCCTCCCCTTCCCTCTCCTCTCCTATATTCCTCCCCGCTCCTTTGTTCCTTCTTTTGCTTTCTGGCTCCCACAGATATTAGACACACTGAACTAAAGAATCAGAACTAATGGCTTCACATTAGAGAAAAAAACATAGCATTTGTCTTTGGGCCTTGAGTTACCTCACCCAGAAAGTCTATTTCAACTCCATCCATTTCCCTGAATGTTTCATTTTTTCCTTGCAGGTGAATAATATTCCATCTGTTTACTGCATCTTCATTCTTTATCTATCAAGTGAAGGGCAGCATCTAAGCAGTGTCCAGCCAAGAGTGGTATAGATGGTTCATACAGTAGGATGTGTGTATGTGTGTATGTATGTATGTATGTATGTATGTATGTATATTTTTGTTTGTTTGTTTATTATTTGTTTTGAGAAACCTCCAAACTGATTTCCAACATGGCTGTATAAGTTTTCATTCCTACCAACAGTGTATAAAGATCCCTTTCCTCACATCTGCACAAGAATTTGTTGTTACTGGTATTCTTGATGATGAACATTTGGAATGTAATGAGATGAAATCTCAAAGTGTATGTGTGTTTATGTGTGTCTGTGTGTGTGTGCTGTGTATGCATTTATGTCTGTGTATATATGTATGTGTGTGGCCCAGACATGGAGAGAGGTGTCTCTCTATGCAGCCTTGGCTATCCTAGAACTCATTATGTAGACCAGGCTGGACATGAACTCACAGAGACCAGCCTGCCTCTGCTTCCTGAGTTCTGGAGATTAAAGGCAGGTTCTACCAAATCTAGCTTCTTAATGTGGTTTTAATCTGCATTTTCTCTGAAGAATAAGGATGTTGAACACTCTTTCAATTTCTCACTTTTAAAAAGAAATTCTATTTAGTTGTGTAGCCTAACCCCCCACCCATGACATCTCTGCCCTTTTGTTAGAAAGGATCCCACGCTGTAGCCCTTGTTGGTCTGGAATTTACTTTATAGACCAAGCTACACTTGAACTTACAGAGCGGGTTCTTTTGCTGTGCAAAAGCTTTTGTACATTTCATGAAGTCCCGTTTGTCAATTATTAGTCTTATTTTCTAGACTACTGGTGTCTTATTCAAAATAATCCTACACTATGCTTATAG
This sequence comes from Apodemus agrarius, assembly GCA_964023405.1. Classification (NCBI taxonomy): domain Eukaryota; kingdom Metazoa; phylum Chordata; class Mammalia; order Rodentia; family Muridae; genus Apodemus; species Apodemus agrarius. The sequence goes on from OZ030016.1 coordinate 89,920,373, forward strand.
TTGAAGTTCCATTTCCAAGTATTGGAGTTAAAGACTTTATATATATGCAGCGTGTTGCCCATTTTTAAATAGGGTCATTTGTTTCTCTGATGTCTAGACTTTTAGGATTTGTTGTTGTTGTTTGTTTGTTTTGTATAATCTTGTCATTAATCCTGTGTTGGATATATAGTTGGTAAGAAAATTTTCTTCATTATGTGGGCTGCCTCTTCATTTGACTGACGGGTTCTTTTGCTGTGCAAAAGCTTTTGTACATTTCATGAAGTCTCGTTTGTCAATTGTTAGTCTTATTTTCTAGACTACTGGTGTCTTATTCAGAATAATCATACACTATGCTTATAAGTTGAAGCATCTGGTCTGATATTAAAGTCTGTGATCCGTCTGAGTTGAATTTTGTGTAAGATTAGAGATAGGGATCTAGTCGTGTCCTTTTTCCTGTTAATATACATGTTTCCCAGCACCATTAATTAAAGATGCTGCCCTTTTCCCAATGTACATTCATGGCATTGCTGTAAGATCTAAGGCAGCTGTAGTTTCATGGACTATTGGACTAGATGAGATGTTTGGAATTTCTCTCTATGTCCTCATTAGCTTGCAATCCCCACCTTAATATTAATTTTCCTCTGTATTATATTTTTCTTGTATTTGTATTTTTTGTCTCCTTGCCTTCATCACCTCTCTGTCTTCTTCCTTTTCTCCTTTCTTTTATTTTTTTGTTGGATATTTTATTTATTTACATTTTAAATGTTAGCTCATTTCCCAATTTCCCCCCAGAAATCCCTTATCCCATTGCTCTCCTTCTGCTTCTATGAGAGTGTGCCCCCACCCACCCACTCCTACCTCCCCACCCATGCATTCCCTTACACTGGGGGCATGTGGCCTTCACAGGACCAAAGACCTCTCCTCCCATTGATGCCTGATAAGGTCATCCTCTGCTACATATACTACTGGAGCCATGGGTCTCTCCATGTGTACTCTTTGGTTGATCGTTTAGACCCTGGGAGCTCTGGTTGGTTGATATTGTTGTTCTTCCTATGGGGTTGCAAACCTCTTCTGCTCCTTCAGTCCTTTCTCTAACTTTTCCATTGGGGACCTGTGATCAGTTCATTGGTGGCTGCAAGCATCCCCGTCTGTATATGTGAGGCTCTGGCAGAGCCTCTTGGGAGATAGCAATATCAGGCTCCTATCAGCATGCACTTCTTGGCATCCACAATAGAGTTTGTGTTTGGTGACTATATATGGGATAGATTCCCAGGATGGGAACTACACCCATCAAGAAAGTAATCTTCCAACAAACCCAAAAGAAGATAGCCACACAAACTAACTCTACCTGTAATAACAAAAATAACAGGAAGCAGCAATCACTTTTCCTTAATAACTGTTAACATCAGTGGATTTAATTCCTCAATAAAAAGACATAGACTAATGGACTGGATACATAAACAGGACTCAGCATTTTGCTACATACAGGAAACACACCTCAGTGACAAAGACAGACACTACTTCAGAGTAAAAGGCTGGAAGACAATTTTTCAAGAAAATTGTCACAAGAAACAAGCTGGAGTATCCATTCTAATATCAAGAAAATTGACTTTCAACCAAAAGTTATCAAAAAGGACACAGAAGGACACTTTGTACTCATCAAAGGAAAAGTCTACCAAGAAGAACTCTCAATCCTGAACATCTATGCTCCAAATGCAAGGGTACCCACATTTATAAAAGAAACTTTACTAAAGCTCGAAGCACACATTGCACCTCACACAATAATAGTGGGAGATTTCAACATGCTACTCTAATCAATGGACAGATCATGGAAACCCAAACTAAAGAGAGACACAGTGAAACTAACAGATGCTATGAACCAAATGGATTTAACTAATATCTATAGAACATTTCATCCTAAAACAAAAGAATATACCTTCTTCTCAGCATCTCATGTTACCTTCTCCAAAACTGACCATATAATTTGTCACAAAACAGGCCTCAACAGATACAAGAAGACTGAAATAATCCAATGCATTCTATCAGATCACTGTGGACTTATGCTGGTCTTCAATAGCAACAAAAACAATGGAAAATCCACATACCCATGGAAACTGAACAATGCTACTCAATGATAACTTGGTCAAGAAAGAAATAAAGAAAGGAATTAAAGATTTTTGAATTCAATGAAAATGCAGGCACATCATACCAAAACTTAGGGGACACAATAAAAATGGCTAAGAGGAAAACCCATAGCTCAGTGCCTCCAAAAAGAAACTGGAGAGAGCATACACTAGCAGCTTAACAGCATACCTGAAAGCTCTAGAACAAAAAGAAACAAATACACCCAAGAGGAGCAGAAGGCAGGAAATAATCAAACTCAGGGCTGAAGTAGAAACAAAAAGAATTATACCAAGAATCAACAAAACCAGAAACTGGTTCTTTGAGAAAATCAACAAGATACATAAACACTTAGCTAAACTAATCAGAGGGCACAGAGAAAGTATCCCAATTAATAAAATCAGAACTGAAAAGACATAATGACAGAAACCATGAAAATTCAAAGAATCATCAGATCTTACTGAAAAAGCCTATTGTCACCACAACTGGAAAATCTGAATGTAATGAACAACTTTCCAGACAGGTACCAGGTCTCCTTTCTTTTCTTAGCATGCTTTCCCTACACTCTTCCTTGGTCATCTTTAACAAATCAAGTGATCTAGCTCTTCTCTTCTGTATATCCATGTCCTTGATGCTGTTGGTATCATTTTAAGGTGGACATGGATGTATACTTTTGGTTTCTTTTGGGAAGAAGTTACTTCAAATGCATAAACAGAATCAAGACATCCTATTGTTCTTTTGGAGAAAATAAAGACTTCCTATTAACATGAAGAAAGGAAGAGATTTTGTTTAAGGGTGTCAATGTCATACATAGCCATCTGGCTTTGGTCAGACACTTTATAAGCAAACCAAGTATGTGAGGTCCTTTGACTTCATTTCATTGCCCAGGGTTCATGCAGTAATGATGTTTCTACTTAATAGTTCTTTCCAGAAAAACAAGACTCTCAGTAAATAGGACTTATCTCCCATTTGTAAATGTCTGGGTAATTTGGAGTCCAGAAAAATTCTAATAACAGGAAATAGATGTGTTGTGTGCCCCCTGGCTCTTTGGAATGTGGTTTTTGTGTGTGTGAGTGCTGAAAGAAGTATTTTTAGAGACTTGCTATTATCTCAGAAAGACACTTTTAGGATATGGACTGCGCACCATCTACTCTTACGCTACCCAGTATCTGTCTCTTGTCTTAGTGCAGTGGGAATCACTCCCTGTTCTGATACCTAGTTTAGGGAGATGTTGTGTGATGCCTAAAGGGGTAATGCTAGGGAGGCGATGCCTAAAGAGGTGATGTTTAAGGGGTGGTGGGGTGGTCAGCTTCTCATTCTGCTGCAGGAAAAACTCTGCTATCCAGATGAAAAGATCCTTTGGAAAGTCATTCAAAAGTATAAGGAACCTGTGGGGCTTCTGAGCTATTTTTCCTTTCCTTGAAGACTTTCCTTCTCTGCATTGGCCTCTCAAGCCTCCCAATGCCCATTCCCCTGGCCAGCTGTTTCTCACAGCCACAGGAAAGACTGGCCACAGACCCAGCTCCTCTTTGCTTTCTGCCAGTGTGCTACTTGCTTCCCCCCCGCCCCACCCCCAAATACAGATTTTTTTTATTTTTTTTAATTTTTATTTTCTATGTTCTATGTTTACATTCAAAGGGCTTTCCCCTCTCCCAGTTCCCACCCACCATAGTTCCCATAGTTCCTCTCCCCCCCAACTGTTCCCCAATCATTCCCCCTCCCCCCTCGGTTTCTTTACTAAACTGGATGCAATCTTTACAGGCCCAGGGTCCTCTCCTTTCTTCTTCTTGGGAATCATTTGACTTGCTATTTGTGTCTTGAGTATTTAATGCTTCTGGGCTCATTAATATCCACTTATCAGTGATTGCATTTCAGGTGCATTCTTTTGTGATTGGGTTAATTCACTCAGGATGATATTTTCCAGGTCTAAGCATTTACCTACAAATTGCATGAATTCATTATTTTTAATTGCTGAGTAGTATTCCATTGTATAAATATACCACATTTTCTGTATCCATTCCTCCTTTGAGGGATATTTGGGCTCCTTCCAATTTCTGGCTATTATAAACAAGGCTGCTATAAACATAGTGGAGCATGTGTCCTTATTGCATGCAGGGGAATCCTCTGGGTATATGCCCAGGAGTGGTATGCCAGGGTCCTCTGGAAGTGATATGCCCAATTTTCTGAGGAACCGCCAAACTGATTTCCAGAGCGGTTTTACCATTTTGCAATCCCACCAACAGTGGAGGAGTGTTCCTCTTTCTCCACATCCTCGCCAGCACTTGTTGTCTCTTGAGTTTTTAATCTTAGCCATTCTGACTGGTGTGAGGTGGAATCTCAGGGTTGTTTTGATTTGCATTTCCCTGATGACTAATGATGTTGAACATCTTTTAAGGTGTTTCTCGGCCATCCGAATTTCTTCTGGTGAAAATTCTTTGTTTAGCTCTGTGCCCCATTTTTTGATAGGGTTATTTGGTTCTTTGCGGTCTAACTTCTTGAGTTCTTTGTATATATTGGATATTAGCCCTCTGTCGGATGTGGAGTTGGTGAAGATCTTTTCCCACTTTGTTGGTTGCCATTTTGTCCTTCTGACAGTGTCCTTTGCTTTGCAGAAACTTTGTAATTTTATGAGGTGCCATTTGTCGATTCTTGATCTTAGAGCATAAGCTATTGGTGTTCTGTTCAGGAACTTTTCCCCTGTGCCCAAGTCCTCCAGGGTCTTCCCAAGTTTCTTTTCTAATAGTTTCAGTGTGTCTGGTTTTATGTGGAGGTCCTTGATCCACTTGGAGTTGATCTTAGTGCAAAGAGATAAGAGTGGGTCAATTCGCATTCTTCTGCATGTTGACCTCCAGTTGAACCAGCACCATTTGTTGAAAAGGCTATCTTTATTCCACTGGATGGTTGTGGCTCCTTTATCAAAGATCAAGTGACCATAAGTCTGTGGGTTAATTTCTGGGTCTTCAATCCTGTTCCATTGATCTGCTTGCCTGTTGCTATACCAATACCATGCAGTTTTTAACACAATTGCTCTGTAGTACTGCTTGAGGTCAGGGATATTGATTCCCCCAGAAGTCCTTTTATTGTTGAGAATAGTTTTAGCTATCCTGGGTTTTTTGTTGCTCCAGATGAATTTGAGAATTGCTCTTTCTAGATCTATGAAGAATTGAGTTGGGATTTTGATGGGGATCGCATTGAATCTGTATATTGCTTTTGGCAAGATGGCCATTTTTACTATATTGATTCTGCCAATCCAGGAGCAAGAAATATTTTTCCATCTTCTGAGGTCTTCTTCGATTTCTTTCTTCAAGGACTTGAAGTTCCTGTTGTACAGATCTTTCGCTTGTTTGGTTAGAGTTATGTCAAGATACTTTATGTTGTTTGTGGCTATTGTGAAGGGAGTTATTTCCCTAATTTCTTTCTCAGCCTGCTTGTCCTTTGAGTACAAGAAGGCCACTGACTTACTTGAGTTAATTTTATAACCTGCCACTTTGCTGAAGTTGTTTATCAGCTGTAGGAGTTCTCTGGTGGAGGTTTTTGGGTCGCTTAGGTAAACTATCATATCGTCTGCAAATAATGATAGTTTCACTTCTTCCTTTCCAATTTGTATCCCTTTGACTTCCTTATGTTGTCTAATTGCTCTTGCTAGAACTTCAAGTACTATATTGAAAAGATATGGAGAGAGAGGGCAGCCTTGTCTAGTCCCTGATTTTAGTGGGAATGCTTCAAGTTTCTCTCCATTTATTTTGATGTTGGCTACTGGTTTGCTGTAGATTGCTTTTACTATGTTTAGGTATGGGCCTTGAATTCCTGCTCTTTCCAAGACTTTTAGCATGAAAGGATGCTGAATTTTGTCGAATGCTTTTTCAGCATCTAATGAGATGACCATGTGGTTTTTTTCTTTCAGTTTGTTTATGTAGTGGATTACATTGATGGATTTCCGTATATTGAACCATCCCTGCATCCCTGGGATGAAGCCTACTTGATCATGGTGGATGATCGTTTTGATGTGCTCTTGGATTCGGTTAGCAAGAATTTTATTTAGTATTTTTGCATCTATATTCATAAGAGAAATTGGCCTGTAGTTCTCTTTCTTTGTTGGATCTTTTTGTGGTTTAGGTATTAGCGTAATTGTGGCTTTGAAGAATGAGTTGGGCAGTGTCCCTTCTGTCTCTATTTTGTGGAATAGTTTGAAAAGTATTGGTGTTAAGTCTTCTTTGAAGGTCTGGTAAAATTCTGCACTAAAACCATCTGGTCCCGTACTTTTTTTGGTTGGGAGGCTTTCTATAACCCCTTCTATTTCTTTAGGGGTTATGGGACTATTTAGCTGATCTACTTGATGCTGATTTAATTTTGGTATTTGATATCTGTCTAGGAAATTGTCCATTTCCTCCAGATTCTCCAGTTGTTTTGAGTATAGACCTTTGTAGTAGGATCTGATGATCTTTTGAATTTCCTCAGTTTCTGTTGTTATGTCTCCCTTTTCATTTCTAATTTTGTTAATTTGTATACTGTCTCTGTGTCCTTTGGTTAGTCTGGCTAAGGGTTTATCTATCTTGTTGATTTTCTCAAAGAACCAGCTCCTGGTCTTGTTGATTCTTTGTATGGTTCTCTTTGTTTCTATTTGATTGATTTCAGCCCTGAGTTTGATGATTTCTTGTCTTCTACTCCTCCTGGGTGAATTAACTTGTTTTTCTTCCAGGGCTTTAAGGTGTGCCATTAAGTTGCTAGTGTATGCTCTCTCCAGTTTCTTTTTGGATGCACTTAGAGCTATGAGTTTTCCTCTTAGCACTGCTTTCATTGTGTCCCATAGATTTGGGTAGGTTGTACCTTCATTTTCATTGAATTCTAAAAAGTCTTTGATTTCTTTTTTTATTTCTTCCTTGACCAAGGTGTCATTGAGTAGAGTATTGTTCAATTTCCATGTGTATGTGGGCTTTCTGTTGTTTTTGTTGTTATTGAAGACCACTCTTACTCCCTGGTGATCTGATAGGAGGCATGGGATTAGCTCGATCTTCTTGTATTTGTTGACATCTGTCTTGTGACCAATTATATGGTCTATTTTGGAGAAGGTACCATGTGGAGCTGAGAAAAAGGTATATTCTTTAGCTTTAGGATGAAATGTTCTATATATATCTGTTAAATCCAGTTGGTCCAGAGTTTCAATTAGTTTCACTGTGTCCCTGTTTAGTTTCTGCTTTCCTGATCTGTCCATTGAGGAGAGTGGAGTGTTGAAGTCACCCACAATTATTGTGTTAGGTGTAATGTGTGCTTTAAGCTTTAGTAAGGTTTCTTTTACGAATGAGGGTGCCCTTGCATTTGGAGCATAGATGTTCAGTATTGAGAGCTCTTCTTGGTGGATTTTCCCTTTGGCCAGCAAGAAGTGACCTTCTGAGTCTCTTTTGATGATTTTAGGTTGGAAGTCAATTTTATCTGATATTAGAATGGCTACTCCAGCTTGTTTCCTGAGACAATTTGCTTGTAAAATTGTCTTCCAGCCTTTTACTCTAAGGCAGTGTTTGTCTTTAACACTGAGATGTGTTTTCTGTATGCAGCAAAATGTAGGGTCCTGTTTCCATATCCAGTCTGTTAATCTATGTCTTTTTATTGGGGAATTGAGTCCATTGATGTTAAGAGATATTAAGGAATAGTAATTATTACCTCCAGACATTTTTGAAATTATATTTATTTATTTTATTTATTTTTTTTATATTCGAGAGGTTACCTTCTTTTAGGTTTGATGAGAGGAGGTTTCTATCTTGTTTCTTCCCGGGTGTAGTTTCCGTCCTTGTCTTGGTGTTTTCCCCCTATTATCCTTTGTAGGGCTGGATTTGTGGAAAGATATCGTGCAAATTTGGTTTTGTCATGGAATACCTTGATGTCTCCATCTATGGCGATTGAGAGCTCTGCTGGGTAAAGTAGTTTTGCCTGAAGTTTGTGTTCTTTTAGAGTTTGCATTATATCTGCCCAGGATCTTCTAGCTTTCATGGTCTCAGGTGAGAAGTCTGGTGTTATTCTGATAGGTCTTCCTTTATAAGTTACTTGGCCTTTTTCTCTTGCTGCCTTTAATATTCTTTCTTTGTTTAGTACATTTGGAGTTTTGATTATTATGTGACGGGATGTATTTCTGTTCTGATCCAGTCTGTTTGGGGTTCTGTATGCTTCTTGTATATTCATGGGCATCTCTCTCTTTAGGTTGGGGAAGTTTTCTTCCATAATTTTATAGAAGATATTTGCTGGCCCTTTAACTTGTACATCTTCATTCTCGTCTATACCTATGATCCTTAGGTTTGGTCTTCTCATTGTGTCCTGGATTTCCTGGATGTTTTGGGTTACAGCCTTTTTGCATTTAGTATTTTCTTTGACTGTTGAATCAATGGTTCCTATGGTATCTTCGGCTTCTGATATTCTGTCTTCTATCTCTTGTATTCTATTGTTGATATTTGCATCTATGGCCCCTGATTTCTTCCCAAGGTTTTCTATCTCCAATGTTGTCTCCCTCTGCGATTTCTTAGTTGTTTCTACTTCTGTTTTTAGTACCTGGATGGATGTGCTCAGATCTTTCGCTTGCTTGATTGTGTTTTCATGTATTTTTTTAATAGATTTTTGTGTTTCCTCTTTCATAGCTTCTACTTGTTGGCCCACGTTCTTCTGTATTTCTTTAAGTGATTTTTGTCTTTCTTCCTTATTGTCTTCTTCTTTTTGATCCATCTTCTCCTGCATTTCTTGAAGTGATTTTTGTATTTGCCTTGTAAAGGCTTCTAACTTTTGATCCATTTTCTCCTCTATTTTTTTACGAGATTTTTCTATGTGTTCAGCTACCAGCATCCTGACCAGTGATTTTATATCCAAGTCTTGTTTTTCTGGTGTTTTGGGGTATCCAGGGCTTCCTGTTGTTGACGAACTGGGTTCAGATGCTGTCATGTTGCCTTGATTTCTGTTAGTGACATTCCTTCGTTTACCTTTTGCCATCTGGTTATTTCTGGTGTTAGTTGACCTTGTTGTCACTGGCTGGTGTTTGAATCTCCTGTGAGGCTGGGCTTACCTGTTGTTTTTCTACTGGTGGTTATGCGTGATTGCTGCTCAACGGGATCAGGAGCTGGCTGCCACCTGCTGACTTTGTGCACGGCCTGAGGACTCTGGGAAGTGTGGGGGAGTGCAGCAGAGCCTCGGTAGGTGCTGCTGGGCCTGCCTAGTAGGGAGAGCCTAGCAGATCCCCTCACGTGGTAGCCCCTGATGGAATCTATCTACCTGTGCCTTTCCAGCTCTGTCCTGGTTGCAATATGGAGGCCTGCCGCTATCGCTGGTCCGGGGTCCTGGGGAGCTGGGTGGATCCGGCTGCCTCAGTGCACGTCCTAAGCTTGCAGGGAAGTGCTGCACAGCCTAGGCGCCTGTGCCCGCCTCTGGGCGGGAGCTTAGCAGTGCTCCCTGCTCTAGTCCCAGATGGAGTCCCTACCTGCGCCTTTCCAGCTGTGTCCTGGTTGCAATATGGAGGCCTGCTGCTATCGCTGGTCCGGGGTCCTGCGGAGCTGGGTGGTTCCAGCTGCCTTGGTGCACGTCCTAAGCTCACAGGGACGTGCTGCAGAGCCTAGGCGCCTGTGCCTGCCTCTGGGCGGGAGCTTAGCAGTGCTCCCTGCTCTAGTCCCAGACGGAGTCCCTATCTGCGCCTTTCCAGCTGTGTCCTGGTTGCAATATGGAGGCCTGCTGCTATCGCTGGTCTGGGGTCCTGGGGAGCTGGGTGGATCCGGCTGCCTCGGTGCACGTCCTAAGCTCACAGGGACGTGCTGCAGAGCCTAGGCGCCTGGGCCCGCCTCTGGGAGGGAGCTTAGCAGCGCTCCCTGTTCTAGTCCCAGACGGAGTCCCTACCTGCGCCTTTCTAGCTGTGTCCTGGTTGCAATATGGAGGCCCGCTGCTATCGCTGGTCCGGGGTCCTGGAGAGCTGGGTGGATCCGGCTGCCTTGGTGCACGTCCTAAGCTCACAGGGATGTGCTGCAGAGCCTAGGCCCAGATTTTTTTTTTTAATGCAGATGAAACGTCATGGACCATTTCTTCTTACTTTCCTAGAAACAAAGGCTGACCCAAGGGAGGGAGTGTGAGACAGGAGACTTACACAGAAAGTCACTTCTCAGCATCCACCAAGGAAAGTGCTGACCTAGTGGAGGGGCACTGGGATTTGGAGTCAGTGCTCCAAGCAGCTGTGCAGCTGCACGTGCACATTAATCACACAGCTTCCTCAGCACTGGGCAGACTGGGACTTCTGTGATCAGGGGCTCACTACAAAAACATGTAGCTCTCAGCCACCCTCCTTCCCTTCTTCCCTTCCTCCCTTTCTCCTTCCCTCCCTTGTCCTTATTTTCATCTATTCATTCCACCTCATCATGCTCTTTTTAAGATGAGTAGATGATTTTCATTTCTCCCCCAAACATTATTATTTTCCAGTTCTTCCCGCTTTCCCAGCTGAAGTGCAACAGATGTTTCAAAAGGGTTTGGAACAAAATTCCTCATTAGGGACCATGACAAATAAATCACATCCCTAACAGAACAACTCCTGTTTGCTCAGATCTTGGTAGATTTTTTTTCTCCCCAGGGTGAGAAGTGGAAGAAGAATTTATAATAAAATGATAATGAAAAGAACAAAATAATAATCACATTTATTAACTGAGCTGGGAGTTGCTGCTCGTCTAAGCACTTTCTCATCTATTATTTCCTTCCACACTTGCAGTCCACCCTTCAGGACAGGTATTAGCATTACTGCCTCCATTGAAATGACAAGAAATTGAAATATAAAGAGGGTTTGGGAATTAAGAAAAAGAAATTAAACTGATACACAACTGAAGAGTTTGATTAAAGCATGGAATGCTACAATGCCCACACACATGCATCCATGAATTCCAATCATAAAATGAGCTTTATGACTGTTAACAGTAAGAGGATTTCTACTAGCAAGGTGCTTTGGACTTCAACTTTTCTTCCAATATTTCTAGGAATTTTCAATGTTGCCTTATATATATACGTCAACATTTTTTCTCTCAAATTGCTTATTAAGTGGATTTTTTGCAAATATTGATGATGGCAACAGAGCTAGCAGCAGACTCTCAGATTAAAGCAGGTTGCACTATACTAATGTGCACAAGTTTGGCTTACATAATATCTGATACCAGATGAGCACTTTCGTCAAGTCTCTAAAGCAAATATTTCTTTAATTAGATACAATCAGATAATAACTGAGCTACAGTTTATTAGGAGAGGATGTTAGAGTGAAAAGACAAATGTTTTGTATTCCTCATCTCTCCTGTGCTCCAGTCTTTCACTCTCTCTCAGATCTCTGAAACAAAGTCACCTCAACAATAACTTTCCTAGCCATTCTATTTAAAATTGCTACATATCAATTAATGAGCCAACTGGTCAACCCATTTAGCATTGATTTCTGTCTGTTTTGGAAGGCACCATGTTCCAAGATCCTAAAACGGGATTTAGACTGAAGCAGAAAATATTAAAAATACTTTCTAAATGGATCAGAAGTCAAGAAAAAGTCACAAAGTGGAACAAAATATCTTGAGGGGAAACAGAATAGTATTAAAGGGTCTCCAAATACAAGATTGCAAGCACTCCAGTCTTCAGATTGCTCACTGACCAAGGTTCTGGTCTTCCTTCAAAGGTCAGTTTCCTAATCATGATGCTAAAAGCTGTGTGTACATATGTAAACTTCCTTGCAGAAAATGATGAGAATAAACACAATAGCCACCTTTCTCAGTCCAGCAGCATAATTTTTCATTGTTGTACCAAGCTTAAAGCTGAAGTGTGAAGCTTGAAGGAACCGGAGGGTAGGAAGGCATGTCATGTCTGGCTCTTGGTTTTTCTATTGTCGCTGCTATTCTAATCATCATTAGAGAGTACAGATTGTTAATGATCCAGAATCCAAATAAAGAAAGCATTCCTAAGTGCTTATCATAGTAAGTATAGTGAAACTGAAGCCTGGCATGAGTAGAGGTGCCTTTGAAGCCATCAAAATGGCATTGTTTTTAGACTCTCTGAGAGCATACGACTGCCATCCATTTTTCTAGAAGATGATTATGTATAGACATTTTACTTTGAGTTGATCCAGCTAGAAACCACACAGCAGTGGGATGTAGGAGGATCTTTCTTATGGGTTAGGGATATAGCCCAGTGTTAGATTTTTGGCCCAGCATACTCTGGGTCTGTGCCCTGTTGCTCCAAATAATACATTTAAAAGGTACTATTTCAGACATTTCCCTGATTCACTGAATCAAAGTGTGCATTTTAACAAGATCCCAATGGATTCAAGTGCATCCTGAAAATCACTAGCTCAGGGCATCAATTCAGCTAAATAATGACATTGTTCCCTCATAGTTAGAGACGTTTACCTTTTCTGTAATTGCAGAGACTAAATTTTTATCTCACTCCATAAAAATAGTTTAGGAACTTTAATATTTAAATGTGACATCAATTGCTATTTTCCAGTTTCATTTTTTAAAAGGTCTGCTAATTTTCAGATTGTGGAAGTAACATTTTGAAATCATGACTTTGGGATAGAGTCTATGCAGTTTAAGATTCAGGAGTAAATTTCAGAGAAGAAAAATTTTAAAAAGATAAATTGTGTGACTGTAGAGCTGTATTTTTGCCAATTAAGGTGCTTGTTGTCAAGCCTAAGGACCTGTTTGTGATTTGTAGGACCCACACAGTGGAGGAAGAGAATTTACTCCTTAGGTTCACATGTGTACACACACACACACATACACACACACACACACATGCACACACAAACACATACACATACACATGAGCACACACCCACATGCATGCTCTCACACACACAAATATATACTATGTTTAACAATAACAGGATCACTCTTTGGCATTGTTCATATGAAGAAAAGACAGAGCTTAAAGTAAGTTTAAGTCTAATATATGTATTCATTTTGCCCAGTCTAATCTTAAAGAACTTGCACATCTGTCATGTATCCAAATTTTCTCACTATATTAAACCAGTCACTATGATCTTTGTTTTCATTCTTATAGTAGAACATGGAGCACAGCTGTCTTTTGTTGATTTTAGATTATTCTTACTTTTCTACCATATCTGAATTATTAGAAGATTTAAACACATACGCACATACCCCAAGAGAGTTACTTCTATGGCTCTCAGAAGTCATATCAAATCAATTGAGTAATCAATCATAGCTTGCTTCTTTCATTCTTCATTGTTGGAAACATTTCTGTACTAGCCATTGTCCATAAAATCTAGCTAGGGTTAATAGTTTAAGCAACATTTCTCATGAGGCTATTCACTGTGTTTTCAAAATGTGGCTACCTTCATCTTTAAACAAACAAAAATAAAACCTTTCATCTTAACACATATTTTGGTTCTTTATGTGTGTTTGTGAAGACAGGAGATCGCATGGAACAGAACAATCAATGTAACATTCGTATTAGTTTAACCTCTTCCCTTGACTGATGGGCAAACTGCAAGTTAGAGGATGTTCTTGATCCACGGAAGGTCAGAACTCAATGGTGCTTTTCCATTGTATTAAGAGAGAATAGCATGAGGGCATGGGGGAGGGTCCTGCCAACTGACAGCCCTGGGGCTGGATGCACTTTATTTAAAAATATAAGCAGGCATGCAGGTATGCCTCTCACTTAACCTGCCCTTTGCTAACTCCTGCTGGGGAAATCATCTAGCACGCTACACAAGAAGGCATTTTAAAATAAGCAAATGGTCTTGGAAGTTCATATGTCTAGTAGCATTAACAGTTGGTTAAAATTGGCCTGCGATGTACTGGTGACCTCTCACTGTCAAGGCCTCTATAATACTTTGATTTCCTGTGAACCACTCTTTCCCATTTCTGCTGCCTTGAAGTCAAAGCATAGAAAAACCATATAGGATGCTTCAATTTGGATCAAATGACCTGTGTAATAGCAGCAGTTACAATTGATTCCAGAGGACACACACTCTTTGCTTCTTCCATTTCTATGTTATGAGGCAAATAGAAAGAAGAATGAACATTTGGGACAGGGGTGGGGTGGGGAGGTGGGTGTGAAAAAAATTGCCAATTGCTTCCCTGGATAGGCACAGCATGAATGCATGAATCCTTATTCTGGGACAGATTAAAGGAGGTTTGACAGAAACAGAGCCAAGCTGAGACATCAGGATTTAAATAGAATCATTAAAGGATGTACCCTTGGGGGTTCTTAACATTAATCACAGGTGATTATGAGGGCCTTGCCATGTTGTCTGTCATGCATAGAAACTTGCAAAATGATGGAAAGGGCTGAGTCATAAAACAGCGATAGTTAACCGCTACTTTAGGAAAATGGTCCAAGTTGTTGGGGGAGCTGAGTTAAAAGAGGAGAGAATGAGAATGGGGATGGGGTGGGGGTGGGAGAAGGGAGGGAGATGGAGACGGGGAAGAAGAAAGAGAATAGTGTTGCTTAAATCTAAATTTGCTTTGTGTTTTAGAACTTACTTTGATTTAAGATATTTGGGGGGACTTAGATCAGCCGGAGAGGGAGACGATTTCTGATTCACATAGATGACCAAGAAGCTCCAATGTGCATTATGAGAACCATGTTTAGTGCCTTCGATGGGGGAGGAGGCAGGAGACCTCTGGGAATGCTGGGCAAGCATGGGGCCTAGAGTCTGAAGTTGCTGCTTCATTCTGGAAAGGACCAAGACCACCAGGGGAGGAGCTGAGTCTGTAGAGGAGACAGGAGGCACTCTTGAAATCATTACGGGGGGGCGGGGGGGAACAAAACGAATCAGCCATTGACTTCACATCTGTAATACAAGAGAACTGACTCACCAATCCTATGTTCAGCTCAGCTCTGAGTGATTTCACCATGAGCGGGATGAAATCTGTTTTAATTCATTATTGGCTCTGCAACCCTTTCCTTTCCCAAAAACTATGGCATGTGGGTTTGTAAGCCCAAGTCTCTTTATATATGCTCCCATGTCCGTATGTTGACTTTCCCCTAATTATACTTAAACACTTGAAATACTACTTGGTTTTTTATTTGAATCATGAAGAAATCAATAATTAATAGACTTTTAGGGGACTATTTTCTTTAGAAATGAGAAATAGTTGCTTGCCAAATGCATATGTGGCTTGCCCTGGAATGTTCTGCCCCAGAGCTTTGAGGGCATTCCGGCAGATGCTCCCTGTCTATGCCGCTGAGTCCTTGAGTTAGGATGGGCATAGGACTCTTTCCTGTAAAACCACTTGGTACACAAACAATAATTTTCCATTCAAATGGTTTCTGACTTCATATATTTTTTTACCAAGAAAAAAGCCAAAACATTCAGAAACTTTTGTTTCTAGGTGATTTATTTTCCAATCTTTTTGGCAGTCCTAGAAGTTCCAGTGGTCAAAATCTGTAAATTAATGAATTGCTTCTGCTGTGGATTATTGCAGGTTTTGTTTGCTTTTTTGTTTATTTGTTATCCATTTTACATTAATAATCACAATCCACCATATTTGTTGAACCATCAGTTTTAATCCTTTCTAGTTTTAAGCAGTGCTGTGGGTGTCTACGGTGTACCATTTTCAATGATGCAAGTTTAGAAGACAGTAACTTTAAGAAATTTAAAAATAATTAAAGATTTAGGATATCTTTAAATTATGGCATTGTGGTCTCATTCAGCAAATAAAAACAGGACATCTACATCTGAATTTAAGATAAGCCACTATTATTTAAAAATAGTGTAAGTACCACCCCTTGAAATATTTAAGGTGTATTTATAGTGTTTTCTTTTGTTATTTATCTGAAATTCAAGTATAACTCAATAAGTTGTACTTACATTTCAATCCCATCTTACAAAGAGGTAAGGTCATTTTGTAAAAATGACTTCTTTTGTACTGTGTGGAAGTTTCACCTGACAATAAAAAGCTGATGGCTAACAAGCTGAAGCAAGATTTGAAGGTGGCACATCCAGCAGAGAGAGAGGGGAACTCTGGGAAAGAGTAAGATGCGAAAAGATTTGCTACCCATACTCAAAGAAAGTCAGACATGTGAAACTGAGGAGAGGTACCCAGACATGTGTCAGACAAAGAAAAGTATGATCGTGTTAATTGAGTTGCAAGTTAGTCAGGGAACAAGCCTAGCTTAAGGCCTAGGCATTTATTAATAAACAATAAGCCTCCAAGTCATTATTTGGGAAAAGGAGTGGGGGGATGGAAAAGCCTGTGGTTACATCATTTAAAAGAATTATTGGAGTCAGATTGTAGTTCAGATTGTAAATATTAATACCAAGAGATGATAACTATAGAAAACTCAAGGTGGATGACCTTACTCTGATCAATAGCTAAGAGGAAAAAATGAATTCTTTGTCCCATGTCTAAGAGATGTAGCTTGGCCAAAGATGCAAAGTAAGATTAGGAAGCCAGACTGAGTCCGGTGACCAAAGTGAACTGTTTTTGTAGGTTTTGTTCTTCATTACCCAAGAGTATCTTTTTCCTGTTTTCCCTGTAAATATCTCATAAAGATAGATGAGGTTTGTGATCTAGTGATGCTGGAAGGCTGAGCATTAATGAAGAAAAGATGGCCATCTGTCCCAGTTCACGACTCTCTGGGCCTTTAATACTAACCAGCTTTTCCCCTGGTTAGAGTTAAGCTGGTGTCATAGATCCTCTTACACAGCTGGTACTTAATGCACAGAAAAGGCTTAATAAACCTGTTAAGGAAGCAGCCCTGAGCCCATAAATCTGACATCATGACTCACTGCTCTGTTCCTCTCTGCTGGGGGTGGGGAGTGAGTATCACTGCAGATGGAGAGAAACTATGGAAGAAAAGACAACCAGCGCATATGGAGCCATATCATCTTCTGCTCCAGTTTGCTTATTCTCCTAGAAAGTAGAGACAAAAATCATTATCTTCCCGTATACCAGAGTAGATGTAATGACCATACAAGGCAAAGGATGAACCGGCCTCCTGGAACAAAGACAACACCGCACAAACTCATAAGGGAGGCTCTTTCTTTGTTTTCTTGGCTCTTCTTTCTAACAGCTGCATATCCCACTTTGCCCAGGGTAGCCGAGATTTACCTATGCTACCCAATAATAATTAATAGCAGCTCTTCCATGCCAAAAACATGGAGAATATCATGAATTCAGGGAAGCTTGCTGATGAACACCAATATCAGACACATCAGGCAAGCAGAGCGCTTGACACTAGAATTTGGTTGTTCAGAGATCTCACAATTGCCAACAGACCAGGAGTGGCGAGTCTTCCATCGCAAGCGTGTTGCTCTACTGAGCCTCACTTTCATTCTGAAAGCTGATAAAGTTATAAGTAGAGATATAAATAAATAAATAAATAAATAAATAAATACTAAAAATATTTGTCTCTCCTTTAATAGCACCATGACATACTCTTATTCCTTATTCAACTTACCTTTGTTACAGGAGCATTAAAACTAAAATGCTATGTCAATATTAACATGTGAAAGTAGCCAATTTGCAGAGAACTGGAGACCCTTCCTTCCCAGGCCATCGTTGCAATAAAATGGAATGAGGAAGGTCACATATGCTGTGTGGCCAGATGCTTCAGGCTCTCTCTTTAGCTCACTGGCTCACTTCATTCTTGGGAGTGATTTTCTTTTTTGTAACAAGCTATTTCTATCCCATGCCTAAATGACAAAGCACATTTTCTCCATCTCTCCTGGAAGCTGTTGGGAATTTCACCTAAAACTGTTGTGGTTTTCTCCTCAACTCTAATAGCAGCATTTGTGAGCGTCTTTTAGACTCCATTTCCAAGTTCTTTTATTAATTCCCAAAGTGGAACCTGCTGTTGATCTACATCTTTGTCTTCAACAAAATGGATTTTTTTCCTTTAGTCTACCTTGCGGTATCATGTGAAAGGCTGCATAAAGTTATTCATTTCCTTGAAGCTCTTTTACCTTTACAAATGTCATGACCAGCTCCTCCATGCAGATTATGCCCAACAGAAGAACAAACAGATAGTTGTCAAGGCAATTCACTCCTTAATTGATTTTTGTCATAAATATACTTACAGATTAGGATATTTGCTAACTTTGGGCAGTCTAATGCAATATGTTGTTCAACAGTTCTCAGCATGGTAAATGAATCCCAGATGAATTTAAGAGGTCATTGAAGACTTGACATAGGTTAAGAAGCTGAACCACTTTGTGGACCTCTGGGCTTACACCACTAGTGTCTCTGAGTCTTGAAAATCCAGCATGGGTTCTTAAGGTTCATAGATGTTGCCACCTGTTCTTACCGTTCTGGCCTTATGAATCTTGTTTTGACACAGCTGCTTATATTCCTCATGGACTACAAGGCACTTTGCTTTTTCATAGATAAGCTTCTGCCTTGCTTTTGAAGCACTTTTTGGGCAAACATCTAACAGGCTTTTTCTTTCAACTTGGCAATTCTTTGACTTTTTCTTAAAGGTTTCAGCAGAGCAGGAGCCTTCTTTTTCTCCTTTGTGATAAAGGCTTGTGAGTACATCCAGGAAATAAATTAGATATTGTTTGAAGCCCTTCATATTAAGAACTCTTGAGCTCTCTGAACTTCAGGTTATAACAGCCTTGGAAGAAAAAGAGTAGCCATTGCTCTGAAACCTCTGTGTGCTTAGTAACATCTCAAGGCTTTGGGGAGTAGAAGAGATGACTGCCAGAGCTACCTCATGTTGTCCAGTGGTGAGAAGTCTGGCAGTATCTCAGGCTGAGATATCCCAGACCAAAATACTGGAAGGATTTTGACACAGCTTTTATAAGGCATGGAAGAGTTCATAGGTACTAACTGGAAGCACACTTTATCATCAAATTATTATGTAGATTTGACTCATCTTTGTATACAAAGGTAAGAATTTGCTGATGCTTCGTCATGGAAAGATCACTGCTTAGAAACTTCTCTGTTCCCCATATCTTGACAAGAATGACTTCTACTTATTTCTCAGAAATATTTCTATTAAATAATAAACCTTAATATTTATTATTCACTTTCCTACAGATGGCAGTCTTTAAATCTAGATTCCTTATCAATCAATATCTTGTATGTTATGTCTGGGGCTCTTTCAGCTGACTACTCATTCCATAATATCAATGAGTTCCACTTCCAAGATTGAGTGTTAAAAGAAAAGAATTTCAACTTCCCTTCTGGAGTGTAGCTGGCTCTCCTGCTGTGGAGAAACATGGACCTCATAACGACCCTTCTGATACTATAAGAGCATGTCTCTGAGACTCAGAAGTAGGAGGTTGGTATCATTCTTTGTTCCCGTCATGCCCTAACATAGTGCAGGCTGAACACCATGTTTCAATGCTATCCTTCCATGCCTGCTGGTAACCTGAAATTCCAGCCTTTGGCCTCAGGTGGAAGAATAGGAGGAGGAGAGGAAGCTTCTCTGGGAGGCATTGTTATTGTTAGAGAATGAAAGTAATCAATAGGGCAATAATTGTAACTAATCTTGATGTTTTGTAAGGAAACCTTTGCTATTGAAGAAAAGCCAGTATATGTTAGTATAGGGTAGGTCCTAAAACATTGCATTGCATATTCATACTTTGAAAAGAACTGGACGGTGGTATAGAACTTGAGAGAAGAAAGCCCAACATCTTGCTGAGCTGAGCTGAAAAGACTTGCCTGTCAACTCCAAAGAATATGGAAAGTAGGGAGTCCTAGTAGCTTTTAGCTGCAATAACCACCCTCAAATACTAAAGGATTAGTTCCTAGTAATGAAGGCTGCATATGTATGTGGAGCAATGCAGAGACAGATTGGAGTGGTAGAGTCATGGCTCTGGGAATAAACAGGTAAGAAGAATGGCTTTCCAAGATCCTATGCAGCCCAAATTGCAATGTTGTCTGGGAGGGAACATTGGAAGAATGTGAAACCAGTACCATGAGGCCCTCCAGCCAAACTCTCCCAACTGAATAGATGAGGTAATTCTACGAAACTGGCCAGCAGATGTCTCTCTCTCTGTTATTTCCCTTCTGATCATTACCTTGGCCATCAGACAGTTCTGCTACATTACTCTATTGTACTGGCGAGAGGGAACTGACAATATTAAAATGACTCCATTGCTTTTATGAACTGGCTACAGGAGACTAGAGTACATTTCCATTACTGAGATGTGTTGCATGCTTAACCAAATGCTTTTGGAAGCAGATAATTAGGCAATGTAGGCTGTGATTGTTTAAGGAAGATGTGCATTAGGCTTTGAGACATGGCGCAGGAAATGTCTGACTTTTGTGAATAACCTGGGAAAGGACATCTTCCTGAAGGCCACACTGCCAGTGGCAGTAATGGCAGTATTTTAAACACCGGCACTTGTACTAAATGACTGGGGACAGTTTTCAGTCCTGTCTATAAACTAGGCTGTTACTTTTACAAAAATTTAACTTTCTTGGGAAAAAAAGAGGGTCTTTCAGGGAAAGGGAGTGTATCTGAAGTGGCCAGTGCCAGCACACAGAGTTTGCATGCGCTGACACAAGGCATATTTGAAATCTGAAAGCATTTATGCATTAAATAATACAAGATGCAATATCTGGAGTAAATTACTAAAAATTCTGGTTTAAAAGGAATACATTTAAGGCCCCCCAAAGTATACTTTTTGAATGAACTATATAGACAATCTGGAGCCAATAAGGAAGAAACAGATAAGGAGAGCTTTGCTAGACATTCCTAGGTAGTCATGGGGAAAGGTAGGAAGATTCTTCACTGCTGTGACTCATAAAGTATCTATGGAGTCCTCATCACAAGATTCCAATGAAGCTGTTTAGTAAACAGTCATGTTTGAGTGGGGCTTATTTCTACATCTCGATCTGCCAAAAGTCAACTCTAACCTTGCTATTCAAAGGGTGGACGATGGGGGAGGGCTCCCAGCTACATGTGGAGCTTGTTGGAAGCACAGACACTCACACCTTCATCTCAAACTGCAGAATCAGTGTCTAATTTCATAACACCCTCAGGGCATTTGTTTATACCTTTCTAGGCATAAATGCCAGTTAGCCATTCTTTAATTTATTTAAGTATTTAAAGAGCAATTGAGTGTTTGGTTGGTATCAGGCTTGGGACTAGGCTCTGGGAATATAGTGACAAACAAGATTGTGTTGAATTCATCACAAATGGTGGTTAACAAGTATTTTTGATGCTGCTACTTTGGATGTCTATAATGAATCTTGTCCAAGGCCAATGCTACTCTATTAAAGCAAATGTTAAGCCTTTTAAAGAATTTGAATATTGTGTGAAAGCCATTCATCTCTTCCTAGTAATGCTACATTCACTCTGTTTCTTCTTCATCTCTAAGCTTCATTTTCTTGTTCCATGGAAACATTTGTGAGACCCTCCAGATTGCTCATACAAAACTGAGATGTGCACAAAATATAGATTCCATGGTTTCTCAGTTTGGATTCGGGTTACTTATTAATCTGCCTGATTGGTGTAGTGAAAGAAGCAATCGACAACCTAATTTTTTTATTTTCTATATTTTTTGTTCACATTCCAAATGCTTTCCCCTTTCCTGATTTCCCCCTCCCCATATGTCCCATAAGCCCTCTTCCCTCCACCCATTCATTCCCCAATCACCCCCCTCCCGACACCCTAATTTTAATACAAAAGTTGAGGCTAGTGTTCTAACCTGTCTCTCAGAGCTTAGGATCCAGCTTCTTCCTATACTGCACCCTATCTTAAGACGGAGTGGGATAGTGAGAAACAATTTCAGTGTCACAATGAAGGTCCCTGCTTGATTCTCCTTGGGCGAGTGGTGACTGGTATTTGCTGAATCTGTCTTACAGATTGATTCTGTTGGGCATTCAGTTGCTAATAGTATTATATTTCATACCTTGATCAATAGAATTGACATGGAAAGGAGAGATGAGATATACACTCTAAAATATAATATTAGTTGTACACACATGGACTCCATAAGCACAGAGGAGAAGTCTAAGTAGAATAAAGTACAGCCATGGAATACACTATTCATGATGAGAGTATGTTTACCCAGAGGTTAGAAAACCACCTTTTAGAGAAGAACCTCAGTTCTAAAGAGTTTTAGTTTCTACGATGGGTTTGGAATTCACTGGCAAATAAAAAGTCTCCAGCATCATAAGCAGTATTTTAAAATGAAATTAATTTAAAGGACAAGTTCTCACGGAGAATCCCATGTACTCTTCCTTCTTCTAGTGCTATGGAAGCAAACAAAAACAGGTAAGGACATGTTCATTTTATACCAATAGGCCACACACTACTTGGGGGGAAGTGATGCCCAGCTATGAAGATGTTGAGGAGCACATGCAGTTGAGCTGGGGATGCTGAGGTAAGTGGCTTGTGAAGATGATAAGTGGTAGAAGAAATGAAGAGCAGCAGATGGCTCTGAGCTTGGCAATCTCAATGAATGATGATTCACTTCTGTGCTGCAAGAGAAGTTGGGAAGGTAGAAAAATAGAGGGAGGCATAAAATTCATGATTTTGACATGTGAGGGGATAGAATTACATTGTCTGATATGGTGGCTATTAGGCTCAGGTGGCTATTGTGCACTTAAAGTAGGGTGGTCCAAAACCTGTGGGTCACTCGAGAAGGGCCCTTGGGGGGAACCTATTGCTACTATCCTGTCAAATTCACATAGTAATAAACTATCCTATATGTTATCATTATACTTGTTTCTCAATTCTTTCAGAGAACTTTTTTTTTTGTAATAAATAAAAATACAGAGACCAATAACTGATCAATGTACAGAAAAGAAGAGACTGTGGCATTTTTACCTCTAAATGGAACACCTACTTTAATAGCCCATTCCCACAAACCCTGAGGGATCACTGGGAAAGCGAAGGTAGAAAGATTGTTAAGACATATAAGACACAGAGGGACTGGATATCTGTAGCCAAACAGTATGTCCTGGACATGACTGCACATTTGTGCACACACTCACAGTAACTGAAACTGCTTTCACAAGAGTTTCACAGGATCCAGCTGGACCAAATTCCAGCACAGATGGGAAAGAAACTCATGTTGTTTCACCCACAGCTGAGGAGTTCCGGCAGTTCATGACTGCTAGGAAAGGGAGGACCACTCTTCTTTAGGGATATGGGCCTGAAAGACTACCTATGTTCCAGTGCATGATCCCACACCCATCACATATTAACACACAAAGTGGACTCAGTGGGGATAACATTTGAAGGAATTAATGAGAAAGGGAGAATCCCATGAAGCTGTGATAAGAGAGAAAATGGAAGGAAGGGAAGAAGCAGTGGATTGGCTCCAAATAGGTCAGAACCTGTTGTGAATATTAAGAACTTTGGGAAAAATGGAAGAAAATGGCCTGTAGTATTTTCTTGTTGGACTAACAATGTTTCTTTAATGCAGTTAATTTAAATATTGACTAAGTGACATGTACAGTGTTTCAAAATGTTTTTAAAACTATGTTTACATTTGTTTTTTTTTTTTAGTTATTTTTATTTTCTATATTCTATGTTTACATTTCAAAGGCTTTCCCCTTTCCCAGTTCCCACCCACCATAGTTCCCATAGTTCTTCTCCCCACCAACTATTCCCCAATCATTCCCCATCCCCCCTCGGTTTCTTTACTAAACTGGATGCAATCTTTACATGCCCAGGGTCCTCTCCTTTCTTCTTCTTGGGAATCATTTGACTTGCTATTTGTGTCTTGAGTATTTAGTGCTTCTGGGCTCATTAATATCCACTTATCAGTGATTGCATTTCATGTGCATTCTTTTGTGATTGGGTTAGCTCACTCAGGATGATATTTTCCAGGTCTAACCATTTACCTACAAATTGCATGAATTCATTATTTTTAATTGCTGAGTAGTATTCCATTGTATAAATATACCACATTTTCTGTATCCATTCCTCCTTTGAGGGATATTTGGGCTCCTTCCAATTTCTGGCTATTATAAACAAGGCTGCTATAAACATAGTGGAGCATGTGTCTTTATTGCATGTAGGGGAATCCTCTGGGTATATGCCCAGGAGTGGTATGGCAGGGTCCTCTGGAAGTGACATGCCCAATTTTCTGAGGAACCGCCAAACTGATTTCCAGAGTGGTTTTACCATTTTGCAATCCCACCAACAGTGGAGGAGTGTTCCTCTTTCTCCACATCCTCGCCAGCACTTGTTGTCTCTTGAGTTTTTAATCTTAGCCATTCTGACTGGTGTGAGGTGGAATCTCAGGGTTGTTTTGATTTGCATTTCCCTGATGACTAATGATGTTGAACATCTCTTAAGGTGTTTCTCGGCCATCCGAATTTCTTCTGGTGAAAATTCTTTGTTTAGCTCTGTGCCCCATTTTTTGATAGGGTTATTTGTTTCTTTGCGGTCTAACTTCTTGAGTTCTTTGTATATATTGGATATTAGCCCTCTGTCAGATGTGTGGTTGGTAAAGATCTTTTCCCACTTTGTTGGTTGCCGTTTTGTCCTTCGGACAGTGTCCTTTGCTTTGCAGAAACTTTGTAATTTTATGAGGTCCCATTTGTCGATTCTTGATCTTAGTGCGTACGCTATTGGTGTTCTGTTCAGGAACTTTTCCCCTGTGCCCAAGTCCTCCAGGGTCTTCCCAAGTTTCTTTTCTAATAGTTTCAGTGTGTCTGGTTTTATGTGGAGGTCCTTGATCCACTTGGAGTTGATCTTAGAGCAAAGAGATAAGAGTGGGTCAATTCGCATTCTTCTGCATGTTGACCTCCAGTTGAACCAGCACCATTTGTTGAAAAGGCTATCTTTATTCCATCGGATGGTTGTGGCTCCTTTATCAAAGATCAAGTGACCATAAGTCTGTGGATTAATTTCAGGGTCTTCAATCCTGTTCCATTGATCTGTTTGCCTGTTGCTATACCAATACCATGCAGTTTTTAACACAATTGCTCTGTAGTACTGCTTGAAGTCAGGGATATTGATTCCCCCAGAAGTCCTTTTATTGTTGAGAATAGTTTTAGCTATCCTGGGTTTTTTGTTGCTCCAGATGAATTTGAGAATTGCTCTTTCTAGATCTATGAAGAATTGAGTTGGGATTTTGATGGGGATTGCATTGAATCTGTATATTGCTTTTGGCAAGATGGCCATTTTTACTATATTGATCCTGCCAATCCAGGAGCAAGAAATATTTTTCCATCTTCTGAGGTCTTCTTCGATTTCTTTCTTCAGGGACTTGAAGTTCCTGTTGTACAGATCTTTCGCTTGTTTGGTTAGAGTTACGCCAAGATACTTTATGTTGTTTGTGGCTATTGTGAAGGGTGTTATTTCCCTAATTTCTTTCTCTGCCTGCTTGTCCTTTGAGTACAAGAAGGCCACTGACTTGCTTGAGTTAATTTTATAACCTGCCACTTTGCTGAAGTTGTTTATCAGCTGTAGAAGTTCTCTGGTGGAGTTTTTTGGGTCGCTTAGGTAAACTATCATATCGTCTGCAAATAATGATAGTTTCACTTCTTCCTTTCCAATTTGTATCCCTTTGACTTCCTTATGTTGTCTAATTGCTCTTGCTAGAACTTCAAGTACTATATTGAAAAGATATGGAGAGAGAGGGCAGCCTTGTCTAGTCCCTGATTTTAGTGGGAATGCTTCAAGTTTCTCTCCATTTATTTTGATGTTGGCTACTGGTTTGCTGTAGATTGCTTTTACTATGTTTAGGTATGGGCCTTGAATTCCTGCTCTTTCCAAGACTTTTAGCATGAAAGGATGCTGAATTTTGTCGAATGCTTTTTCAGCATCTAATGAGATGACCATGTGGTTTTTTTCTTTCAGTTTGTTTATGTAGTGGATTACATTGATGGATTTCCGTATATTGAACCATCCCTGCATCCCTGGGATGAAGCCTACTTGATCATGGTGGATGATCGTTTTGATGTGCTCTTGGATTCGGTTAGCAAGAATTTTATTTAGTATTTTTGCATCTATATTCATCAGAGAAATTGGCCTGAAGTTCTCTTTCTTTGTTGGATCTTTTTGTGGTTTAGGTATTAGCGTAATTGTGGCTTCGAAGAATGAGTTGGGCAGTGTCCCTTCTGTCTCTATTTTGTGGAATAGTTTGGAGAGTATTGGTGTTAAGTCTTCTTTGAAGGTCTGGTAGAATTCTGCACTAAAACCATCTGGTCCCGTACTTTTTTTGGTTGGGAGGCTTTCTATAACCCCTTCTATTTCTTTAGGGGTTATGGGACTATTTAGCTGGTCTACTTGATGCTGATTTAATTTTGGTATTTGATATCTGTCTAGGAAATCGTCCATTTCCTCCAGATTCTCCAGTTGTTTTGAGTATAGACCTTTGTAGTAGGATCTGATGATCTTTTGAATTTCCTCAGTTTCTGTTGTTATGTCTCCCTTTTCATTTCTAATTTTGTTAATTTGTATACTGTCTCTGTGTCCTTTGGTTAGTCTGGCTAAGGGTTTATCTATCTTGTTGATTTTCTCAAAGAACCAGCTCCTGGTCTTGTTGATTCTTTGTATGGTTCTCTTTGTTTCTATTTGATTGATTTCAGCCCTGAGTTTGATGATTTCTTGTCTTCTACTCCTCCTGGGTGAATTAACTTTTTTTCTTCCAGGGCTTTAAGGTGTGCCATTAAGCTGCTAGTGTATGCTCTCTCCAGTTTCTTTTTGGATGCACTTAGAGCTATGAGTTTTCCTCTTAGCACTGCTTTCATTGTGTCCCATAGATTTGGGTAGGCTGTACCTTCATTTTCATTGAATTCTAAAAAGTCTTTGATTTCTTTTTTTATTTCTTCCTTGACCAAGGTGTCATTGAGTAGAGTATTGTTCAGTTTCCATGTGTATGTGGGCTTTCTGTTGTTTTTGTTGCTATTGAAGACCACTCTTACTCCATGGTGATCTGATAAGAGGCATGGGATTAGCTCGATCTTCTTGTATTTGTTGACATCTGTCTTGTGACCGATTATATGGTCTATTTTGGAGAAGGTACCATGCGGTGCTGAGAAAAAGGTATATTCTTTAGCTTTAGGATGAAATGTTCTATATATATCTGTTAAATCCAATTGGTCCAGAGTTTCAATTAGTTTCACTGTGTCCCTGTTTAGTTTCTGCTTTCCTGATCGGTCCATTGAGGAGAGTGGGGTGTTGAAGTCACCCACAATTATTGTGTTAGGTGTAATGTGTGCTTTAAGCTTTAGTAAGGTTTCTTTTACGAAGGAGGGTGCCCTTGCATTTGGAGCATAGATGTTCAGTATTGAGAGCTCTTCCTGGTGGATTTTCCCTTTGGCCAGCAAGAAGTGACCTTCTGAGTCTCTTTGGATGATTTTAGGTTGAAAGTCAATTTTATCTGATATTAGAATGGCTACTCCAGCTTATTTTCTGAGACCATTTGCTTGTAAAATTGTCCTCCAGCCTTTTACTCTAAGGTAGTGTTTGTCTTTAACACTGAGATGTGTTTCCTGTATGCAGCAAAATGTAGGGTCATGTTTCCGTATCCAGTCTGTTAATCTATGTCTTTTTATTGGGGAATTGAAAAATATGGAACGCTTCACGAATTTGCGTGTCATCCTTGCGCAGGGGCCATGCTAATCTTCTCTGTATCGTTCCAATTTTAGTATATGTGCTGCCGAAGCTAGCACTACATTTGTTTTAATAAGGAAAGCTGGTATGCTAAGATAGGATGTATCAGAAAATATGAGATGATTAAAACTGATATGTATTGTATGTATGACAGGTGTGAGACTCTTAGTGCACAGAAACATTTAATATTGTTTTTAAAAGATTTATTTATTTATTTATTTATATATTTATTATGTTTATGAGTGCTCTGTCTGCATGTATGCCTGCATATCAGAGAGGGCATGAGATCTCATTGTAGATGCTTGTGAACTGCCATGTGGCTTGCTGCGAATTGAACTCATAAGAGCAGCCAGTGCTCTTAACTGCTGAACAAACTCACCATCCCTAATGTGTAACATCTTAATACTAAATATGATATGTTGGCATGATAATATTGTGGCTACATTGTATGAAAACACAGGATTTAAATAAGTGTTCTTGTTTTTGATTTTATTTTATATATAGTTATAGGAAATTCAAAATTATGCTTATAGCTTGCTTTAATTTCTCCTGAACAACCCTGGTAGAAAAAGTTGAGAAAAGATTGGATACTGAAGAATTAGATTTGGGTACCCAGAAAGTTCTGCCCTTCCAGGAGGCTACTTCTTCTCAGGAGGCTTCTTCAGCCCCTTTTCTGCGAAGAAAAGAAAAGAACATTCTAGAACTCCCACAGGATAGTAATTGCTAATTTATACCTAAGCATTCAAGAACTTTGTGTGTTAGTGTGTGTGTGTGCGTGTATGTGTGTACACAATAGACCCATATCAATGTTTAGGAATTTTATGCACATGAAAATTACAAGAGATACATCAGCAAAAAAACAAAACAAAACAAAACAAAACAAAAAAACACAAAAAACAACAACAACAACAAAAAACTTGGACAGGTGAAAACCTTGACATCCCTAGAATGAGTTCAGTTTTGTTTGTTTGTTTGTTGAGTCTGAAGTTCTAACTCCAGAGTGGCAGTGTGTGACCAGTGCCAGCAGTCTGAATAAGAACATCAACTTCAGAGGGTAATGTGTTGAGGAGAGTTTATGTTCAGCACAAGAAGAGATTTCATGTACTTCACACTCTACTTCTGTCTACCCAGCAGGGTTCTGGGCTATTCTCACCTTGCTTAGGTGCTGAATTCTCCTCTCTTGCAGCTTGGCTCTTGCCCCTAGCCTTACTCAATGAGGGAGCTGAGTGGAACTGAGCTTTTATGCATGCCCTCAACTCTCTTCCATGCCAGCTGCAGAGTTGTTATCCCGTAGCTAGAACTGCTAATGAGAGCTGCTCCTGAGTTATCCAGAAATCTTTTCCCTAGTTCCGTTTTCAGTTTCTAGCCTTGTTCTGGAAGACTGAGAACATCCAAGTTACCTGACATGTCAAATGTATCCATGACGCATTGTCCAGAACCTGTTGATTCTGGGACTGCCGTGTGGTAGCCGCCTTCCCCTTCCCCTGAGCAAAGACATGTATATCAGAGGCTGGAAGTGAATCATATTTAGTAGCCCTCCATTAAAGGGGTTAAGAGGCAATGATACAAATGTGAGTAGTCCTGCTACTGTTAGGGACATGGAGGCTTTTGCTTACCAGATTACCAAGTGTTTCTCAGGAGACTTGCCTTGACAGATGCCTCTTACGGTCCTGTCATCAGTGGTTGTTTTCTCACTTAGCAGATGGAGGTATCTGCCAACTAAGAGTCACTCGAGTATTAGCACCATGGAGTGAATATAAATTATAAGTGACCCGGAAGGCCTTGATTTCTTTTGCCTTCTCCTGGATCTTTACTTTGTGAAAGCACTTGACATTGCCATGAGTATTATTGTTGGCAGTGGGATTTGACACAGGCCCTTCCCTGCTCCTCATGGATAGGTGGAAGGACTGTGAGGATTCTACTCGAAATGTGTTGGTGGGAGGGTGGACACAATCAGTAGCCCATTCCAGGAAGACAACAGTGACATCAGGATTTCTGGCTACACTCACATCAGTGTGTGAACTGA
The DNA here is from genome assembly GCA_964023405.1 of Apodemus agrarius. Lineage (NCBI taxonomy): Eukaryota > Metazoa > Chordata > Mammalia > Rodentia > Muridae > Apodemus > Apodemus agrarius. The sequence goes on from OZ030016.1 coordinate 89,949,975, forward strand.
TAGACATTGTTCCCCCATCATCATGGTGGGAGAAACATTCCCAGTTTACCCTTGCTCAGTTTCAGGGGCAGAACTTTTGTGGAAAAGGATAAAGTACAGAAAGGAAAGAAATACTGAATTTCAGCCTTTGGTGGATCTTTTTCTTTTTTTCAGTTCTTTTTTTTTAATTTAATTTTTATTTTCTATATTCTATGTTTACATTACAAAGGCTTTCCCCTTTCCCAGTTCCCCCCCACCATATGTCCCATAATTCCTCTCCCCCCAACTATTCCCCAATCACCCCCCCACACGATTTCTCTGTTCTGGGTCTACAAAACTGGATCCAATCTTTACAGGCCCAGGGTCCTCTCCTTTCTTCTTCTTGCGAGTCATTTGACTTGCTAATTGTGCCTTGAGCATTTAGGGCTTCTGGGCTCATTAATATCCACTTATCAGTGATTGCATTTCATGTGTATTCTTTTGTGATTGGGTTAGCTCACTTAGGATGATAGTTTCCAGATCTAACCATTTACCTACAAATTGCATGAGTTCATTATTTTTAATTGCTGAGTAGTACTCCATTGTATAAATATACCACATTTTCTGTATCCATTCCTCTTTTGAGGGATATCTGAGCTCCTTCCAATTTCTGGCTATTATAAACAAGGCTGCTATAAACATAGTGGAGCATGTGTCTTTATTGTATGCAGGGGAATCCTCTGGGTATATGCCCAGGAGTGGTATACCAGGGTCCTCCCTTTGGTGGATCTTTAAGAAGGCACGCTTTTCAGCTTTTCTTTGGCCAGGTTATCTTTGGTTTATCATTAACACTGGTTGAGCTGATGCTATAAACTAGAAGCGGAACTAAATGTTCTATGCTGACAGTTTTGTGACAGTATTGAGTCCTGTCTGCTTTACATGTTGTCCTACCCACATGCGTGATGATAAAGTTTCATTGCAGTTTGGCCACAGTGAGACATAGCAGCCAATGATAAGACGAAGCAATTAAAGCAGTGTGCTGTGGCGGGAGCTGAGCTGTGCTGCTTTTCCTCTTAGCGGCCACCAGTCACACCTCTGTCCATGTTCTCCCACGCACAAATGCAGTACCATAAATTTCTTTTTCCTCCTTCTGGGTTTTATTCAGTTCTTTGATTTTCTATTAAGAAATTACCATTTCTGCCTCTATCAAATTCCTGCACTACAAGTTCTGGGAACCCCAAAGAAGAGAAGGGTGAAGGAGTGGGGAGACAGAGGGGATAGAGGACCCTGGGAGAACAAGGCATGCTAAAGCCACTGAGCATGCTCATATGAACTCCAGAGTGGAAAGCAGCAAACACAGGGCCTGCATGTGTCTGCACCAGTTCCTCTGAATATATGCTATAACTTTTAGTTTAGTACTGTGATGGGACTCCTGAATGAGTGCATGAATGGGTCTTTGATTCTTGTGCCTGCTCTTAGCACTTTTATTTTTCTGTTGGTTTGGCTTGTCCAATGTCACCATGATGTTTTTTTGTTATCATACTATATTTTATTTTGTTATGTTTTGTGGTCTCCTAGAAGCCTGTTCTTTTCTAACAAGAGACAGAAATGAAGTAAATCTGGTTGGGAGAGAAGGTGGGGAGCAACTGGAAGAAGTATGGGATGGGGAATGTGTATTTGAATAAAGGCAACTAGACCCCTCACTTGAGATTAATACCAAAACAGCATGCCATTTTCAGTGTCAGCCACCAATTAAAATTTTAATTTTAAAAAGAAAAATAATTTATTTTTTATAATTCCATGTATCTGTATAATTCATTGTGATCATATTCACTTCAACACCCCTCTTTCCCTGCTTCTGGTCTCACCACTCCCCTTCTCATAGGCTCCTCTTGTGTGTGTGTGTGTGTGTGTGTGTGTCTTCTGAAGGTAGTCACAGCCACAGATGATGCTGCCTGTTCATGCAAGATCTGAGTCATATCAAGAAAGTGGCATTGACTCCTCTTGCGTTTTGAACACGAGCCCTGAGCTGTGGTGATAGCACATGTGGTAACCACCACCGCTAACTGACTAATGGATGGGCAGTTATACAGGCTGGAAAGCCTGGCAGTGCAATGCTGCGTGTTCCGAGCAGTATGAAACAGTGTGCCATGAGGGTACACACTGCTCGGGGCAGGAGTCACTTGAAAATGCAAACCAGTTGTTTTTAGAAACTTCCATTTAATACTTTTGTGCCTCAGTTGGTCACTGAAAGCATAAAATTCAACAGCACGGAGGTGGCCAGCGTTCTACTTCCTCACTCTAATAGCATTCTGGGAGAAGAGGAAAATTATTATTTTTTCCATTTTTTAGACAAAGGGATAAGACGTAGAATTTCTAAATCTTTGCTTATAAAAGAAAGACAAAATCTCATATTTTATTCTATAAGTAGACTTTTTAAAAGTTGTCCATTGCCAAAGCCAAAACTCTCATCTCAAAGGCCATAAGAGATAATGCTTTCGAGATTCAGCCATGACTCTACACAACCATCACCAGAACACAGATTCAGATATGTGAACCCCATGATCAGGGTTCCATGAAATTTTATAGAAACACAATAAAAAAATCATATATCATGAAAATTTCAAATAGAGCCGTGCGAAGGAATCTAAGGTGGTTAGGGTTAAAGAGGAGCGGACAACACTCTGCTGTAGGCCTCTGAGACTCTCTGACTACATCATTAGCCTTTGGGTTGGTGGAAGATACAGGTCTACTAAGTTAACATTCAGAAAGGTTTCACTTCAAAAAAAAGGTTAGGTGAGCAAGAAGAGCCATTAAAAGGGCTAGAAGACAAAGATAAATTTCAATTGAGTTCCAGACCTACTGAATTCCAATCTATCAATGACCACTGAAGTCCTTATCCGTTAATCAGTTTTGCAGAAGGTCCAATGTAAAGGAAGGTTTCTTCTTATAACATTCATGTTCTCTCTCTCTCTCTCTCTCTCTCTCTCTCTCTCTCTCTCTTTCTCCCTCTGTGTGTGTGTGTACGCATGTGTGATTGTGTGTGTGAGAGAAAGAGAGAGAGGTGAAAACAGAAGATAATCTCTCCATGTTGGGGGAGAAAGGTAAATAGTGGGAGGGGGAAGGATGGTAGTGAAGGATGAATGAAGTTACATCAAGTGTAGTGAGATACATGTGTATGGAACTTTCAACATGAAAGCCATTATTTTATATCCTAATTATAAAAGTAAAAGAGCAATGATAACTTGTCAGAAGTCCTCCACCTTAGGATAGGTAGACCTGGCATTTGTGCCTGGCATCTGCCTGACATCATAGCTGTTGCTACTGGAAACAGATGTGATGAGGTTATCTAGCAGAGACATAGTCTTTATCTCTGTGCTTCACTGGTGGGAACAGGTTCAGCTAATGAGAAAAAAAATTAAATAAATACATAAATAAATAAATAAATAAAGGCGCTGTTCTGACTGAAGCTGGGGCACGGTGTGTCATGGCTTTGATCCATCCAATTCCACCAGCTCACTCTACACTTTGTTCAGTGGCTCCAACTGAATTATGTGCAGTTGATGTACAATGTTTCCTAAACACTCATGGATTTGACTATTGGATCACAGTTAGTTGTGCCGTTTAGGGAGTTTAATAAACCTTTGAGAGGTGAGAGCTAAGGAAGGAGAGTGGGTCACCGAGGGGTCAGTCCTTGGTAGACTGGCCCTGCTGTGAGAATCTCTGCTTCCTCACACACCCAGGTTTGAGCAAACAGCTTGGAGTTTCTCCCCCTTTCCTGCTGCCATGCCTTCCCGGCCATGTTGAGAGACAAAATGAAACCTTCGTTCTTTAACTTGTTTCCTTGAAGAGTACTTTGTAACAATAATTAGAACAACAACTATGAAAATACACAATATAATCATGTTTTCTCATAATCTTGCTTGATGAAGTGAAGAAGCTGTGCTTCAAAACATTATTAACACAGTCTGGTTATTTCAAGCTATTGCTAATGCAACCAGCCTGTCCCTCCCTTTGGTTCCCAGACTTTTGAAGCAATGAGTCCCCAGGAAACTAGAGTTCTTCCAGGAGTCTCCTGTTTGGAGAAGAAAGAGCTGGAGTCCTTGTGGGGAGGCATCATGAGAGGAGCTGATCTTGCAGAGGAGAAACCTGGAGAAAGCTTTATAATTGTCAGATGATCTTGCAAGAGAGACTTAAAGCTGAGACAATAGTGGGCAGGGCCCTCAGTCTGGCCAGACCGCTTAGCTATGTACATCCCTTATTTTCTATTTAAGTTCTACCCTCATGTTAGGACCTCAAAGACAGACTTGGAGGGGGCAGGTGTGGATGGATCTTTCTGTTCCTATTTCCAATGTGACCACATTGAATAAAGATGTCCACGTTTTAATTTCTATTACCTTGATTAAATCTGCATGGCTAAGATAAGATACAAAAGAATGGGGGCTTACAGTTTCAGAGGATTAGAGTCCCCTACTGTCATGGTAGGGAGCGGGACAGAAGGCAAGCAGGCATGGTGCTGGAGCCATGGCTGAGAACTTCCTTACATCTTAATCCACAAGCATAAATGAGAAAGACCTAACTGGGCATGTTGTGGCTTTTGAAACCTCAAGGTTCACTCCCCCCCCATGACATACCTCCTTTACCAAGGGGAGACTTCCTAATCCTTCCTAAATAGTTTCATCCAATGGGGACCAAGCATTCAAACATGTGAGTTTATGGGGATCATTCTCATTCTAACCACTATACTCGCTTTCCTGGTTTTCACTACTTACGCCATTGAGGAGAGCATCGCTGAGTCTAGCTTGATGGAGCGTGGGTGAAGATGCTACGTTCAGCAACACTAGCATCAAATAGCATCCTCAAGGAACCCGTATGTAGCTGAAACTGTATTACACAATTTTCACAGAGCCAGTAATTGATGATGTCAGTCCTCACAATGACTAGAATACCTTATAGGAACAGAAATTGGTGTTAGGACTAAGAAATGACAACTACTCTCCCCAGGACAACAGCTGATGTAGCACATCTTCCAAAGCTTGTGCATCCTCAGATGATGCTGGAAAAGGCTTGGGCATTATTTGTAGAAATTCTTGCTCGCTCCCAGTCACTCCCAGAGCTGTAGCCTTCAGAGTCTAAGTAATGTGCTCTCCTTACCCCTAACACTTTCAAACCTGGTTCATTTGCTGGTGCACAGAGATTTTACTTTGTATTTCCTCTTACTACTCATAACTCTCCTTGTCCAAATAGAGGGATTTGTTGTTTTTAATCAGGTGGTCTGTCCTATAGGTTAGAAAGGTATTTACTCTATCAGATATCCACTAGATCTTCTAAATCCGTAAAAACAGGGTTAATTCCTGGTCTGGGGATGAAGGTGAAAGGCCCACCACAGTAAGGAGTATGGGGACAAAAGCAAGAAAGTCCTGGAAGGAAAACTGGCTGTCTTTGAATCTATATGTTTCATTCTTAGTTACAGATGTGGTCTGACCCAAAGCCAGATCAAGAGAAGGTTAAATGGGTTCACATTTCTGGAACAAAGTATTTGTGTTTAAAAATTTCCAGTCCCGTGGTATATTTATTTACACAATGGAATACTACTCAGCGATTAAAAACAATGAATTCATGAAATTCTTAGGCAAATGGTTGGAACTTGAAAATATCATCCTAAGTGAGGTAACTCATTCACAAAAGAACACATACAGAATGCAGTCACTGATAAGTGGATATTAGCCCGGAAGCTCAGAATACCCAAAACACAACCCACACATCAAATCATTCCCAAGAAGGAAGGAGAGGGCCCAGGTCCTGTAAAGCATTGTAGAGAATTGCCAGGACAGAGAGTAGGGGGTGTTGATTGGGGAACTGGCAGAGGGAAGAGGACTTATGGGACTAGGGGGTGGGGAGTAGTGGTTAAGGGAAAATCATTTGGAATGTAAACAAAGAATATAGAAAGTTAAAAAAACATAAAATTATTTAACAACAACAATAACAACAACAACAAAAAAGAAGCTGCTGCCATTTGTACCAGGGAACCAGGAGACTCCACAGCCTTCTGTGCATAGCCTGCCGGGGAGAGAGAGAGAGAGAGAGAGAGATCTCCCAGCAGTTCTTTTCCTTTTGAGCTAAGAGGTGTAAGGACACAAGCTTACAGGCCCACAGGAGGAACAAACTTTAACCAGAGACAAGAATACCAACTAGCACCAGATGGCAAAAGGCAAGCACAAGAACCCTACCAACAGAAACCAAGGCCATATGGCAACATCAGAACCCAGTTCTCCCACCCCAGCAAGTCCTGGATACCCCAACACACCGGAAAAGCAAGAGTTGGATTTAAAATCGTATCTTATGATGCTGATAGAGGGCTTCAAGAAAGACTTAAATAACTCCCTTAAAGAAATACAGGAGAACATCAGTCAACAGGTAAAAGCCCTTAAAGAGGAAACACAAAAATCCCCTAAAGAAATACAGGAGTTCATGCATCAACAGGCAGAAGCCCTTAAAGAAGAAACACAAAAATCCCTTAAAGAATTACAGGAAAACACAAACAATCAAGTAAAGGAACTGAACAAAACCATCCAGGATCTAAAAGTGGAAGTAGAAACAAAAAAGAAATCACAAAGTGAGGCATCTCTGGAGATAGAAAACCTTGGCAAGAAATAAGGGGCCATAGATGCAAGCATCAACACCAGAATACAAGAGATAGAAGAAAGAACATCAAGTGCTGAAGATTCCATAGAAAACATTGACTCAACAGTTAAAGAAAATGCAAAATGCATAAAGCTGGTAACTCAAAACATCCAGGAATGCCAGGACACAATGAGAAGACCAAAACTAAGGATTATAGGTATAGATGAGAGCAAGGATTTACATCTTAAAGGCCCAGTAAATACCTTTAACAAAATTGTAGAAGAAAACTTCCCTAACCTAGAAAAAGAGATGCCCATGAACATACAAGAAGCCTTCAGAACTCCAAATAGACTGGAACAGAACAGAAAATCCTCCCGGCACATAATAATCAAAACACAAATTCACTAAACAAAGAAAAGAATCTTAAAAGCAGTAAGGAAAAAAGGCAAGTAACTTATAAAGGCAGACCAATCAGAATTACACCAGACTTCTCACCAGAGACCATGAAAGCTAGAAGATCCTGAGCAGACCTCATACAGACCCAAAGAGAGTGCAAATGCCAGCCGAGGCTACTATACCCAGCAAAACTCTCAATCATCATAGATGGAGAAACCAAGATATTCCCTGATAAAAACAAATTTGCACAATATCTGTCCACAAATCCAGCCCTACAAAGGATAATTGGTGGAAAATGCCAACACAAGGAGGGAAACTACACCCTAGAAAAAATCAAGAAAATAATCTTCTTCCAATAAACCCAAAAGAAGATACCCACACAAACATAAAAATAACATAAAAAATAACAAGAAACAACAATCACTATTCCTCAATATCTCTCAACAACAGTGGACTCAACTCCCCAATAAAAAGACATACACTAACAAAATATTTCTCATGTAATTCTTAAATTTTATCAGAAAATGTTTGTAATTCCCCTTGTAATTAATTTAGTAATTTCTTTTATGTCTACCATTTTATCTGCATTATTTTTCATGATAATCTTCAATTTTAATGTCTTTCTATATACTTCCATTTTATCAGAAATGTTTTCAATGTAAATCTTTGATTTTATCACAAATGTTTCTAATTCCATGTTCAATTAATTTAGTTTCTACATCAACCATTTTTATGTAAAAATTTCCATCAAATAGTCAATTTTAACGTGTTTGTCTATTTATTTCTTGAATTTTACCAGAAATATTTTCCATGCAAATCTTCAATGTTATCTGAAAATGTTTATAATTCTACTTTTAATCAACTTAGGAATACTTTTATGCCTACCATTATTATAAAATTTTCCATGATAATCTTCAATTCTAACATGTTTTCTATATTTTTCAACAATTATATCAGAAACATTTTCCACATAAGTCTTTGATTTTATCATAAAATGTTTCTATCCCATATTTCAATTAATTTAGCAATGTTTTACATGTCTAACACTTCACTCCTTAGTTTTCTATGAAAATTGTCAATTTTAATGTGTTTATCTGAAATATTTTCCATGTAAATCTTTAATTTTATCATAAAGTGTTTTTACTTCTTTTTATTTCACTTTTTTTAAAAAAAAGTCCAGTCCTTATTTTGCAGATTTCTTTTTTTATTCACTTTACATCCCAGTCACAGCCTTCTTCCCCCCCCTCTCCTCCCAGTCCCATGCTTACAAACCCCTCTATCCACTGCCCACTCCCCTTCTCCTCAGAGAAAGAGACCCCCCCTTGAGTACCATCCCATCCTGGGGCATCTGGTCCCAGCAGGACTAGGCACATCCTCTTCACTGAGGCCCAACCAGGCAGTCCAGATAGTGGAAAGGGGATCCAATGGCAGGGAAGAGAGACTGAGAGAGCCCCCACTCTGTCCCGCGCTACCGTCTCGCCAGCAAGAACGACGCGGCACACTCAAGATCCTTCTGCAGCAAAGCTTTAATGCTCCTGAGAGGGAGAGCATAAGCCTACAAAGCAGAGACTCAGATACCCAGAAGCCCATCCCTTATATAGGCTGCAACCCCCTGCCTCGGATGTGTCATCTCCTGATTGGCTGCAGCTCGGGAGAGGCGGAGACCAAGGGATGGTAAACTACCCAGCACCTGCACACTGACTTGTTTACTTCAAGCCAGCAGGATGTTTTGGACCGGCAGGATGTTTTGGGCCGGCAGGATGTTTTGGGCCGGCCATCGGCTCCCCACATCTCCCCCTTTTTTATTATTTAAAATAAAGACCTCAGATTGTCGATCAACCTTCAGGCTCTTGTCTGGACCTTCAGGGTTCAAAACAATCTAATAATGGGGCCCTTTTGCTCTTATAGCAAGTAGGTCACCCAATCTTTAAGGGGTGGAGACAGAGGTCGAACTCTCAAGCAACAAAATTAAGACTTCGTACGAGAGTCGCCACTAGGCTGTTGGTTTGACCCGAAGCGCCCTCGACCTGTCACTCTGCCGTTTTTCTGGGAAAGGGAAACTAGGGCAGGCAACCCTTATGCAGGACAACATGCCTCCCAGAGAGACCCTTATGTCAGGTGTCTCTCTGTGCGATGCTTTGCTCGGCATCCCCCATGGCCTGCTCAAGCTGGACACTCTACCCTGTGCAATGAGTCTAAGCTCCGGGTGTGCAAGAGCTGTCCAGCCGGTGGCCTACTGCTTGAGCATTGTTGGTCAAATGTCAGTGGGAGTTCCTTGTTCCAGAGCCACAAGCGCTTGGGCAATAACCACCTTGTCTGAGCCTACAGACCAGCCAGAGAAGTAACACCAGTCCACAGCAAAGGGCTGCGCCAAACAATCCCACCCCCACCCAGTCCTTAAAATAGGAGACAGCTGAAGCGATCCATGATGATAGTCCCTTCGTCAAGGACAGGTCAAGGCTCGTAGAGTTGACCTGGATAATGGCTGCTCTCAACTCTCAGAGTGTGAGTGACTGGGCGATCTGCGGTGTCCTTCTGCTCCAAAATTGTTCTAGTAAGCCTCTCAGGGACCCAGAAGGGGTTTTCTTCATTCTTCATTCTGTGGGAAGACACAAACGGCTCCCCTGGATCTTATTAGAATAGGATCCGGGCCTTTCCATTTATTAGTCAACACATCCTTCCATTTTACCAATTCTTTAGGTCGATGCGGGTCTGAGCAATGTCGCTCTGCTGCGGTCTGATCATGCTTATCTGAATTTAGAAAATTTATAGTAAAGAGTGCCACTGCTATGGCAACCCGTGGCACGGGGGGCAGATCTTTTATTATTCCCCCTTTTTGTTTAATTAAATATGATTTGAGCGTACGGTGTGCGTGCTCAATGATACCTTGTCCTTGAGGGTTATATGGCAAGCCCATAATATGTGTGACTTGCATTTGTGCACAAAAAGCCAATTGTTCTGCAACAAGATTAGTCACAGCTTCTAGTTTTTCAGAGGTTAACGGCCACTGGGGAACCCACACCGGGTCCTCTGTCTTCCATGGTATGGGTCGTGCTGCCCCAGTGGCACCTAGGAAAAACCCAGGCCCTGTCTTCCTTGATTTTGGACGGGGGATATAGGTACTACTTGCTCTCCTTCTGTACCTTCAAAGACTGGGTAAGCAAGGTGCAGCTTTCTTTTTACCTTTTCAGACAAAAAGGAGCAAGACTTCGCGCGTGTCTCATAGGGAGAGGGCACCGAAGGAACAACCTGTGAAAGGGCTGTTAGGGGCTGCCGTTTTCGAGGTTCTTTACTATTCTGCCTTCGATCATCTGGATGGTATCTTTCCTCCTCATATCTGGCAGCTTCCTCCTCTAACTCAGCCTCTTCATCGGGGTCCAAGATCTCATCCTCTGAGCTATTAGAGCTATCAGAGTTATCAAAGTTTAAAGCCTTAAGATCATGTACTGAATACAAGCTAGCTCCTCCTCTTGGCTTAACAATAGGAGAAGGTTCCTTAAGATCTGACACATTCACTCCCTTGTCTCTAGACTCTCCGGGAGGTCCTTTTTCCTTTTTTGGGACTGGTTTTTTCTTGCGCGCGCCCAACCTCTCACTACGCTCGGTTTCTGATATGCTATCCTGGACCTCTTCAAGGGTGTTCCGACCTTCCGCCATGGCAGCCCTACAAGCTTTATCTTCTAAACAGTTTTTAACAAGTTTCCCAATTGCTTTTGTCCCCTGCTTCAAGTCTCTTTCCACCATTTTGCGGTCAAGATCTCTACCTAATTTGTTCCACGAGGCAAGAGTCAAAAACCTGGAGCATTCATACATGGCAAAGAGAAAGATTAAAAGGGCTCCAAGAATGGTCATAAAAGCTTCAATACTACCTTCCCAGGGTGGCGACAATCCCAAGTCGAAGCCAAAGAAGAACATACCTCTCCGAACGTATCTGCCTGCAGTTCTGAATCTTCCTTGTAGCCAAGGGGTCTCCGATGGTGCTGACGATGATGAAGTCTCGTATTCCCAGGTTTCGGCACCAGATGTCCCGCGCTACCCTCTCGCCAGCAAGAACGACGCGGCACACTCAAGATCCTTCTGCAGCAAAGCTTTAATGCTCCTGAGAGGGAGAGCATAAGCCTACAAATCAGAGACCCAGATACCCAGAAGCCCATCCCTTATATAGGCTGCAACCCCTGCCTCGGATGTGTCATCCCCTTATTGGCTGCAGCTCGGGAGAGGAGGAGACCAAGGGATGGTAAACTACCCAGCACCTGCGCACTGACTTGTTTACTTCAAGCCAGCAGGATGTTTTGGACCGGCAGGATGTTTTGGGCCGGCAGGATGTTTTGGGCCGGCCATCGGCTCCCCACACCACTCAACTTGATAGGGAACTCACAGGAAGCTACACGTGACTGACCGTTAGGTGTACAGGAGGGCAAACTGTGCAGATGCACAAGGCTGAGGTGGGACGCCTCCGCCCTTGGTGCAGCAGGTGCTAAGTCTAAGAAGTCAATTAGAAATGAAGAATAATCAAAGTGTTAGACAACAGAGCACACAATGGAAAAGTACCTAAGCTCAGTGTTAGACAATAGAGCACAAAATGAAAGGGTAGCCGAGCAAGAAAAGCCCTTTTGCAAACAGGGATGCATCAAGACCCACGCTTGGCTAGCAAGCACACTTGGCCTAGATCACTACTATCATTTATCCCTGTTGTAACCTAGTCTCAGCCCATTGGAGGGAGCTTTACTTCACAGTCTGGTTCAAGTGGATAATTATCTCTCAGGGGATAAGAAAAGAAGGAAATGTTGGTATATACTAGGTTCTTTATCTATGATACAAAACAAAACAAAACAAAACAAAACAAAACAAAACAAAACAAAACAAAACAAAACAAAACAAAATAACCTCACAGATGCCTTGCTTGGTTCAAGTGCCAAGTCCAGGAGTGGTTCTCCACTAGCTCAGGTGCTGAGCCCGGGACCTTGGTTTAATGCACATTGTTAACATCCTGAAAGTTTTAATAACTTTTGTTAGGGATCAAGGAATGCATTTCCATATCTAATTGGATCCTTATAAATTATATAGTCCATATAACCTGCAACCCTATTTTGGAATATGTGTTTTAGTAACAATAGATTTTTAAAGTTGTGCTTGCAAAAGAATTAAGATCTACTCTTCTAAGGGTCGCTATAGAAACACACACACACACACACACACACACACACACATACACTTAGAATACAGAAATGTGTGCCATGTAAGAAGCATGGGTAACACTGGATTTGGATCTTAACTTATGAGAGAAAGGAACAGTAATTTTTCTCTGCTTTGTGACTCTTTTTTCTGGTAGAGTCTATGACTCCAGCATGTGTCTCTTTAAGCAGCTCTCTGGTTTAAGGCTGCTGTGGGTTATGGCCTAGCTGTTTCATCTTTCATTTTCCCCTTGGGTACAGAATGAGACTTAATAATTAAGTGAGCCAGGAATCTCAGCATGGCTGCCATTTTTCTTGCTGATAGTATTTAAAATAAATTATCAAATTACTCCAAGAAATTTCAGGTTGTTGCTTTAAAAAGACACAGGGTTATTTCTTAAAGTAAATGTTGAAAAATGACAGGATCATAATGACTTAGTTTATTTGTACAATCTCTATTAAGAACATAATAAAATATATTGAGTTTGTGAAAGAAGATATTAGAAAGTAAATATTCATAATATGATTATTAGCAAGATTATCAATATTGAGATTTAGACAGCATAACAAAGAAAATATAACAAAATATAAGAATATAGCTAATTTGAAAATGGCAATTCAGTTGCTAATTTTATTAGTTAAGGAATATCAATAGCAGAAGTTCATTTTGTTTTTGCCATTTAAAGTAAGGAGGGGCTTAACTGTCTGGGTCTATGGCTATTGATTTTATGTTACTTTTTATTATCTTTGAGAACTTTATACAATGTATTTTTTATCCCAATTTGCCCTTGTCCCACCCCTTCTCTACCCATTCAGCTTCTTGTTCTATTTCTTTGGGGGGGGTCCCAGGTAGTCCAATATGTGCTGCTCAAATATCACAACTGTATGGCTTTCCACTGGCCTGTGTTCTACCCACCAGTAAATGCATTCTTAAGGGAAACAGACTCTCCATCTTCTAGATCTCCATCTGCTACAAACTCCTTAACTAGGAGTGGGACTTCATGCTGAATTCTCCTCTCTGCTGGAATTTTGTCTGGTGTGAGTACAGGTTATGTTCATGTTGTTATGTCAAAGTTTTCTTTCATTGTGGATGCTAGCTTTGAACACTATGTGTGTGTGTGTGTGTATGTGTGTATGTGTATATATGTATGGATATACATAGAGGCAGAAATTAGGAAGTGGACATAGGTGAGATTTTCAAAGAAAAGAGGCAGAACTTAGTGATAAAAAGTTTATATGGAACAGAGGGGATTAAATTAGGGTTGGAGAAGAGAGGGCAGGGTAAAGGAAGAAATATACAATAAATAACACTAAAGCACTTTAAAAAACTATATGCTGTTTTTTTGTCAGAGGGACAAAATGGCAACCAACAAATTGGGAAAAGATCTTCACCAACCCCACATCTGACAGAGGGCTAATATCCAATATATACAAAGAACTCAAGAAGTTAGAACCCAAAGAACCAAATAACCCTATTAAAATGGGGTACAGAGCTAAACAAAGAATTTTCACCAGAAGAAATTCGGATGGCTGAGAAGCACCTTAAGAGATGTTCAACATCATTAGTCATCAGGGAAATGCAGATCAAAACAACCCTGAGATTCCACCTCATACCAATCAGAATGGCTAAGATTAAAAACTCAAGAGACAACAGGTGCTGGCGAGGATGTGGAGAAAGAGGAACACTCCTCCATTGTTGGTGGAATTGCAGGATGGTACAACCACTCTGGACGTCAGTCTGGCAGTTCCTCAGAAAATTGGGCATGACACTTCCAGAGGACCCTGTCATACCACTCCTGGGCATATACCCAGAGGATTCCCCTGCATACAATAAAGACACATGCTCCACTATGTTCATAGCAGCCATATTTATAATAGCCAGAAGTTAGAAGGAGCCCAGATCTCCCTCAAAGGAGGAATGGATACAGAAAATGTGGTATATTTATACAATGGAATACTACTCAGCAATTAAAAATAATGAATTCATGCAATTTGTAGGCAAATGATTGGATCTGGAAAATATCATCCTAAGTGAGTTAACCCAATCACAAAAGAATACACATGAACTGCAATCACTGATAAGTGGATATTAATGAGCCCAGAAGCTCTGAATACTCAAGGCACAATTAGCTAAGCAAAAGATTTCCAAGAAAAAGGATGGAGAGGACCCTAGTCTGGAAAAGACTAAATCCAGTTTTGTAGGAGAGTACCAGAACAGAGAAATGGTGGGGAGGGGGGTGATTGGAGAATGGGCAGGGGGGAGAGGAATTATGGGACATATGGTGAGGGGGGGAACTGGAAAGGGGAAAGCCTTTGGAATGTAAACAAAGAATATAGAAAATAAAAAAAGGAAAAAAACTATATGGAAACTCATAACTATAGAAGCTACCATATATATGTATATATATACATATATATGTATTAAAAGAATTGAGATGGAATTACCTTATGATGGAGCTACAATGCCCCTAGTATATACCACAGCTAACAAATTAAAATCCCAGTGTGAGGAATGGGTTATCTCTTTCAGTGCTTTTAGCCAGTGACGTTTCATAAATCCCTGTCATCTTTTACCAATGCTACTAATTATCCTCAGAACTCAATGGTAAGATGCTATTGATAAGGATGGCACTCATTAAGGGTCATAGAAGATGGAGAAATCAAGCTGGTACAGACCTGAAAGCTTCATCGATACTGGCTAGTTTTCACAGTGCTAGAAGGTGTTATGTACAGTACCAGAGGAGAAAAGCTGTCATCAGTCTCACCCGGCTGGGAACTCTGAGAGCTAAAAATGTCTGGCCTGGCAGGACATGGCCACTGGTAATCAGTGTCAGGAAGAATGAGAGAAAACAACCACTATTGGATTTAAGGTCTTCTCCCTAAGAGAAAACTGTACCTGGCACCATTACTGGCAACTAGAACTGGTGGCTTGGCAGCTCATAGGCTCTGGAGCAGGGTGTGGTGGGCTGGGGGAACTGCTATGAATTAATTAGTATCAAACTGATTCCTAATGACTTCTTCTGTACACCAATGAATTCTTCCATTCTCATCACAGAAGCTTTTATTTGTAGCAGTCAGCAATTAACAGAGACACCCACAACTGGTCAAGATGCAGAGAACAAGAGACTTTTCCTGGAAGACTGACTTTTCTGTTCACACTGAGCACCACACCTCATGGAGTCATTTTGACTGGTTTCCCCAGCCTTCTCCAAGACCAGCAGACTAACGGTCATTGTGGAGAATGCTTCTGGGGCCTTGAGAGTTCTCAGAGAACTGGCAGGTTTGGCTGAAAGTGTGACAGTCAAGAAGACAAAAACAGGAACTTACAGGCAAACTGGTTAAAGTCAGTGACCACCAAGATGATAAACAATTGTCTGAGGTCTCTCCTCATGTCTCATTATAGCTTTGTGACAATAAGTTAGACCCGTGAAATATCTACAAGGGGAGGGGAGCTACTGTACTGCATGAGCAAAGCCCATTTAATTCCTGTGCAAATCAGCACTACTAAAAGTCTCCCTACTTTCCAGAAAAAACATGAATATTCAAAACACTTCCCAGAAAAAGCATGAATATTCAAACCCTTTGCCATAAAATGAAATGTCTGACTTTGCTTTTGACTGCTCTGCTATTGGATTAGCTGTGCTTCTCCTCTGGAGTCTCGTTGTGAGCTTTTGCTTCTTAAGTTCATGAGTCTGTGTCTGGTTGTATCTGATTTTTCTTCAAAAAAATAAACCTTGTCTCAGTCCAGCAGTACATCTCAGAGGGTAAAGATACCTGCAACTGATCCTGACAACCTGAACTTGTTTCCTGGATCCCGGGTGGTGGAAAGAGATGACTGACTCCAGCAAGGTTCCCTCTAACATTTACATGTGTGCTGTTTTGTGCATGAGTTACACACACACACACACACACACACACACACACACACATAGAGAAAGAGAGAGAGAGAATGAGAGAGAGAGAGAGAGAGAGAGAGAGAGAGAATGCAAAGAAGTAAAGAAAAGAAAGGAGGCTGTCTATAAATACAGTTACCGAGGACCGAGTCTAGCAATGGACGACTCACACTGGTGTGAATATACTTAATGAAGCTTAGAGCACAGATAAGGGTAAAGGGAAGACCTTTGTCAGAATGGTACTTTCAGGACTTAAATATTCTAACAAGATGAAGTAAGACTGATTCTTTTGTTAGAGTACAGGGCAGCCTTTGTTCAGACTTTAATATGGGTAATACTGGCCTCACTGTTCATTCTGAGTGAAATTCATTTTCCTAATTACTCATAAGGAGGCAGAACAATATATGGTTTGGCCTCATGCTGAATATTAAAAGTAATATGGTAGGTGGACATTCCTGGCTGAGATGTGTGCCGTGGACATCACCTAAACAGGAAGGAAAAACATCTTTTAAAAATCTATTTTGACTAGAAAGCTACACTATCATCCTGACACCTTTACTTGCTGACTTATTGTTTAATAGTAAATAACCTAAGTGACCACATCTTCTCTTATGTTAACTCTGGAATATTGGGAAGTCGGATAACTGACATTTGAAGAAAGGAATAATCGACTGTTCTTACCAGTAAGCTGGTTAGACTGAGCTAGTGTTTCTTTTTTTAATCAAATTAGTACATAAAGAATTTTTAAAAATATTCTTGCTTGTCTTCAATGGATTTATAACCATTCCCATAAAAATATTAAAATACAATTTAATTAATTTATTTATTAATAAATTATCAATAAATAATTAAATACAATTCAGTTTTATGTTTTCAAATACCTAGACATATAGTTCTGCTAGCAAATTTCAAAAGTTTCCATTCTATCAGTTTTCTGTTACTGTAAGTTAGAGAATCAACTCATGAAAAGATTTATTTTGGCTTCCCATTTGAAGACTTCTGTCTAGGAGTTGGCCTTCACTCTTAGCTTCTGTGACTGAGGACAGCTCATGAGGGCACAGGGCAGGCTGAAGTGTGAAATGGCCTTCACAAGCCCTTTGAATTGTCAGGAAGTGGTAGTTCTTTTAGGAGGCTGTGAAATCTTCAGGTGATTTTAGAAGTCTGCTTCTCTGTTTCATCTCTTTCCTCCCTCAAACAGAGCTGCAAATGTAAGCTTTAATCAATAGTTGCTTCCTTATTCCTTTCTAACAGGGTTTTGCTCCTCCTCTTCCTCCCCCCTACCTCTGTTTTTTTTTATTGAATATATTCTTCATTTACATTTCAAATGTTATGCCTTTTCCCTGTTCCACCCCCCTCCCAGAAAACTGCCAACCCATCCTCCCTCTCCAGGCCTCCAAGAAGATGCCCCTTTGCCCAACCACTCGCACCTACCCACCCTTGATTTCACCATGGTGGGGCATCTATGGAGCCTGCACAGGACCAAGTACCTTTCCTCCCACCGATGCCCAACAAGGCATTCCTCTGCCACAATTGTGGCTGGAACCATGTGTATTACTTCCTCTTCCTTCTTGACTTCTCCCTTTCTCTGTTGTTTGTGAAGTGCATTGGCAGCAGCTTGTCCAGGTGTTTACGAGACAGTGAAATGAAGTACATTAAAAGGAGACACAATGCTGCAAACCAGATGTGGAGGCACTGAGCTCTGTGCGGTGGGCTCCCTATGAGTCTGACTCTGCCTTAGTGAGTTTTTTCCCCTTATGGTGCCTCAGAGAGACCTCTGGGACTGTAGAGGTCCTGGAAGGCACTGTGATCAGATAGCCATGCTGGAGTTAAGCTGCCAGAAGAACTGGCCTTTGTGAGAGCACAAATGTCAGTCATCTTATCACTGACCCTTTCTGACACCTGTTGTCACCTCCCTGACATTTAGGTCTCATCACATGACAACCCAAGGGTAAGCCACGCATTTTCTCCTGGTGAGCTCATCTTGGCGGTTCAGGGCTGGAGCCACTTCTTATCCAAGTTTGCCAAAACTCTGTGGGAAGGTTTCTAAGCCACACACACACACACACACACACACACACACACACACACACACACACACACACTTGCTCCCTTCAGGCTTGATATAGATTTACCGCTGTAGTTTTCTGAAGCTTGAGAATGCTGTAGTCCCTCCATTGTTAAAAACATTTTTTTTTCTTGCCCAGTTTTGGCATTAACCACCATCCAACTCCTATTTCTACGAACACTCAGGTGGAGGATTTGTTTTCTTCTTCTGCCTCTTCTAGCAACACATCTTCGCTGCCATGCCTCTGCTCTCCCGTTCCCCACACCCTTCAAGGCCCTACTCAAGTTGTCATTTATTTTCGGTTCGTTCTCCACTTTTGCTTGCCCAACCAATTTTTTTTTTATACTTTATTTTCTTTGTCACCTTGGGGCCATCCTCTTCTTGCTTGGTTTGCTCACTGCTTGTCTCTGACTGATGCCACCAGCTCCCCCACCCCCACCTTCTTCCTGTCCTGTGCCTTTGATATCTATTGCTATGTGTTTGTATCTCTGGCAGTCGCTTATCTTCCCTTTCTGTGAGTCTTCCTTCCTTCCCATTGCTTTGCTCACTGCTGCTTCTGCTGCTGTGACTCGGCCACCCAAACCCCTTCCAGCTTGTGATTATCTGCTGCTGCCTCAGCCTCAGGCCCAGTTCTGACACAGAAACCAGGCTCACTCTTCTCTCTCTTCTTACAGCCAAGTGAATTCGACTTCCTAGTCATCAGGTAAGAAATCACTCTACACACATGCAGGATAATTTATTGTTACAAATAAAAATATCCGGTTTATCCTCAGGAGAGTCTGCTACTCCAGCACACACTGAATGTTAAACCCCAAGGAAGGCATATTTTCATAAAATTCTGATTTCTGCTTCTACAATGTCTCTTCTTCTCATACTTAACAAAATCTCAATGGTCCAATCTTACAGTGTAGACGCAGGAGCCAGAGGCTAGGGTGAAAGCCTGCTAGCTCAGAGAGGCAGAGAGAACACCCAGCTGACCTTCCTACTCCACCAGTGTTTCATCAGGTTTCAACATGTTTCTCCTGTTGTCTAAAAAAAAACCAAAAAAAAAAAACCCTTCAAACCGCAGTTTCCCTCTACTTTCTTCTGCTTCCTGTGTGTCTCTCTATCTGCCCTCCTGACTCCTGCTTACTCTCTATGGTTTTTTTCTTAATAATCCTATGTTCACTTCCTGTCGACTAGTTCCTTGTCCTGCCTCTTGACCTGTGCTTGACTTTATTTAATCCCGTTCACAATATTCAAGCACAAAGCTTTTGGATTGAAGGTGGGACCCAAAGCTAAGCCATAGCATAACTGAAGACAGGTTTTCCCAGTAAATAACACAATCTCTGGCTTCACAGAGTGAACAAACACCCTGCCATATTCAGCAACAGTAGAGCATAGCCCAGATTTTATCCTTTACCCTCATCTTCCACGTTTGCTGGTTTTCTTTATCAAAGAATGTAATGTTAAGGTCAAATGAGGTTTTTCCCTTCAATTGATGAGACAGAAGAATTTTAGTAAACAGATGTTGACTAATCTTTCCTTATTTTATGAAAGCTTACTGTGAAAAGGCCTATTTTGTTTAAGCTGATTGGTTGAGGGGTAGTGTGAATATGTATATGAAACTTTCTAGACTATTTACAGAGGCATTTGACACCATCCCAAGCGCAGCAAGTCACAAGCAAAGCCATTGTAGCTGCATGCTCCATCTGGGGTCATGTAGATAATGGCATTTTCTCTCAGAAATGTGGGATTTAACAGGCAGCAGATGTAGGAACTAAGTATACACATAGCAACTCTGCAACTCTCCATCTGTCATCCACCCATCCATTCATCCATCTATCCACCCACCCATAGATCCATCCATCCATCCATCCATCCATCCATCCATCCATCCATTTACATATCCATCCATCCACCTAACCATAGATCCATCCATCCATCCATCCATCCATCCATCCATCCATCCATCTATCCATTTACATATCCATCCATCCATCCATCCACCCATCCATCCATCCACCCATCCATCCATCCATCCATCCATCCATCCATCCATCTACCTACCCATAGATCTATCCATCCATCCATTCACCCATCCAACCATCCCATCCATCCATCCATCCATCCATCCATCCATCCATCCATTTACACATCCATCTATCCATCCATCTATAATTCCGAAGGCATATTGAACCTAGAAATAAGTCTGGCCACCTGTTCTCTTTGACGCAGCCCATCTCTTTCAGGGATGGTGAGCCAGTGTTTCCACTGATGTCTTCTACAGTTTCCATTAAGTATTTACCTTGGGAGTGGTTCCTTAACCTCTGACTTCTGTGTAGTGGTGACAGTATCCCTTGCTTGTGCAAAGGAGTCAAGCAGCATGACTATACTCTAGTACCATTGTAGGTCTTTCTAGGTGAGCTCTCTAACCTTCCCTGTCTTTTCAGCCAGCTGACAAGAGTGAGACAAAATGGTTGAGGAAGCAATGAAAGGCAGAGCAGAGCAAGCGTATGTACTATTATTTCAGTGGATGAAACTGAACTAATTATGATGGAAATGCAAAAAGTATACATTTCCAAATACCAGTCTTTTGAAAGCTTTATTTTCTGAACTTCCCAGATACTTATAACATATAACCCCTAAAATGAGCTGATACCTGTCTTTCTATCTTACAAAATGGTTTAGAAAGTAGTTTTTCTCAAAAAAAAAGATAGTCATCATTACCATTTTCTTCCTGTGCTTCACCTTCACCTGCACATCTTTTAAATTATAGCTATTATAATAAAATGATGGATCATCTATTATCTTTATAGGATTATTTCAATATTCACAATGTATGGTATTTCTTCCAGGGCTTAGATAACAAAGTACATTTTCAGGACTTTGGGGACATTTTTCCTTTCATTTGACAAGAAAACCACTGAGTAACTTTCTCCTGCCTACTACTGTCTATAATGATGATGGTGATGATGATAATCTTATCATTATGGTTACATGGAATATGAATATACTGTTAAATATTTGCCTGTTATGAAAATATCTTTAGGTAAATATTTAAATTTAGAGTGACCCAAGGCTTACACTGGGTTCCTACCTGAGAAGATTTCTATGTTCCCACTGTGGAGAATCTCTCTGGTTTTCTAGAAAGTTGAAAAAATTAACACACAGAAGAACACTTGTTAACAGAACTGACCCAAAGATTCCTCACTAGTACGAGGCAGGGACAGGTCTTTCTATGGTTGCTGCAGACATTCTTTCTTAAGTATCATGCACACCATGTATCATTCTCCAACTTGGAAAACAGCTGTAGAGGTATAGAATACATATTTCTGTCTTCATGCCACAGATCACAGATATACATAAACAGAAACTATATATCCATATATGTCAAACTCAGTAAAGGATGCCCTAGTGAACAGTGAGCTGGACCTTGCATTCCAGTCCTCAGGCGACTCTGGGCTGTGTTAGGTAAGCTGCCTGGGGTGGTTTCCTTTTAAAGCCTTTTGCCTTGTTTGTGTGCAGTCCATTTTTATGTTTCCTCTTACTCTGGGTTCTTCAGCCTTTGCTGAGCGCTGGCTGCTTTATAGAGCTCTTGGGAGGATCTTGCTATGATGAAATTGCAATGGCTACGCTCCTCACCTCTCTGCCAATTTGGGTTTATTTCTGTGTGGACACAGATTTGGCAGGCCCTCCTGTTGACAATTATAGGCTAAATCCATTTCGGGTTGTTCGCCAAGCTGGTCCCACAAAAGGAAATCAAAGGAAAGGATAGAGCAAGTGTGTTAGGAGGAATAATCTACAGGGACCAAGTCTGGGCTTTAAATTTGAGGATGTCCAGGGTGGGAATTATTATGGTCGATCAGTGGGACAGATTAACGTACATTTGCAAAGATTTATACAGTGATATGAAATGTCTTCTTAGAGCAGTTTTAGATGGCAAAAGAGTCATAAGAAGCAGCCTGGGGACTGATGAAACTGGGAGCGTTAGTAGATTGAACTACTTTATTTTGTGCCTTGTCAAGCTGTGCATTGTTATGGAAAGTCACTTCAGTTATATATACTTCTTCATCCTTTTTATGGTGAACAAAGTGAATTGACACATGTATAAAAAATGCTACAGTGAGACCTGTTACTTTGTATGGCAACCTCAAACTTTAAATTAGGGAAAAACCAGGCCACTCTGACCCTCCTGCATGAACTTCCCATAGATGCCTTTTAGTGGGCTTCTTGCTTCTAAAGCTTCCTGAGCGATCCAGCGAGTGCAGACAGAGTGACTGAGGGGACAGGGTTTGCAAGGAGCCAGGAGCTAGAAGGCAGGGTCATGCCTGCAGCTATTTTGCCTGGTCCGTTGCCAAGAGCAGGTTTCAATAGTATCTTTGAGAAGAAGTTCATTATCTCAATCTTGGGCAGATAGGTGCCAGTGGATCAGTAGTTTTGTGAAATGACCTTGTCTGGAATGGGAACTGTGAGCATCTTACTTTGTTCTGGAGCACCCAGGACTTGTGAATCCAAGAGAAACATATATCAAGGGCTCATTTGAAGATCTCTGTCCCTTTCTTCCTCACAGACAGTATGTTTCATATTTTCCTGGCAACTTATTTTTAATAGTGCCTCTTCAGTAACCTGGGCATGAACCCACACAGGGAAAAGTCAATGGATTTCAACAAGTTTACAGGAACTCACTAAGATCTTGATATGGGGATAGCTCATGCACATACAACTCAGTATATATAAAATCAAGAAGGCCATTGAGTCTAAGTTCTCATCTTAGTTTGATAAGCATTCGAAAGACTTTGGATAATGAGGTTGGTCAACTAAACATTCTATTACAATCTCCAAGGAACTGAGAAATATATATGTATTAGCACTCCTTTAGACTTGCCAAGATTTTTTCACACCAATCCTTCCCTGATTCTACATCAGAAAGGAATAAGCAAAACAAAACAAAAACAGGCTGAGGCCAGGGTCAGGAAGAATGTGAAGGAACCCTGGTCTCTGTAAGGACCATGGCACAAAGGCACCAAGTTCCCAAACTACTAAATTACAACAATAAAATGTTAAAGCAGACACATTGGCCCAACAGTCTCAGATAGAGTATCACATGCTTCATTGCAGAGCTTAGTGTGAATAACGAACCAAGTGAGAAGGCCTGAAAATGTGGCGTATTATATTCATATTCTGGTAGCATTTTATGATTTGCTAACATTGGAGTGGTAGCTGGAATAGAAGATATCCAAACCGGGTGAAAGAAGATAAAGGCGCCCAATGGGCAAACACTGACCTGACCGTGGGAATGCCAGGTAATGGGCCTGTGCCCACCACCATTCAGGAACGAGCCGGTTTAAACTCTCAGAGCTTTCACCTTTCACACTGGCAGGATTGCGGCGGATGCTGTAAGTGCCTGCTATAGAAAGTTGAGCTGAGGATCACCGGAGATAAAATATGTAAAGCATTTTATATATTGGAAATTACTATCCACATACCAGGCTTTATTATTCCTTCTTAATCCTTCCATTTCTCTCCCTCTCTGCTGAGAGACCAGAAAAAATAACATGCTGGCACAGGGTAATTTTGAGCTTGGAAAGAGGAGTAAGTTGCTGTCTTTGCACCCTGCGCTGCTAACATCTGTCACCCCCCACACTGACAGCTGCTTTGACGGTTCCAGTTTGAGAGTAACAAAACAAGGTTGGGTCGGCCTCCAGCTCCTATTCAACCATGCCCTAAACATTATTAAAAAATTAACATCTCCTCTCTTACCAGATGCTTGGAAAGATGCCATGAGAGAAAGCTCCCAGCAACCTTTTCATCCTACTTCTCATATGGTTTGGATTTCTCCCCCAACCCAACACGAGCAAAGTCTAAGGCACAAGTAGATCGTCAGCGTAGTTCTAAGGCATGGCTGGAGCATCTGCAGGAGATGCTGCATTTGCAAGCTATTTCTCTTGGACTACGTGACTTCAAGTCAGACTAAACTTTGAAACAAACCAAAAAAAAAAAATGTTTAATTTCTCAGTACCTCGTCCAAGAAAATTTCCCATTCAGTAATATTAATAATAGCAGATTTTAAACCTTGACTTAAAATTGGAGTAAGTGCCAAGAGGCTGTAGTTGCTATTTTGTTGAAATAATATCAGATTTCCTGTGATGCTTTACATAGCTGTCATCTCTGTGATATGATACATTCATGATTTATTGACCTACTGAAAGTGCTGTCACTGACTTGTCATAATAAGCTTTTCTTAAGATATTAAAGTCTAGAACGTTGTGCAATTGTTCAAACCAGAACAGAGGATTGATCTGCTTACACATTTGGACTTAGTGACTTGTGCATTTTACATGTGAATGTTCTGCCTTTTTTTGCTCTTTCCCTTAGTCTTTTGTCATTGTTGTTTGTTTGTTTGTTTGTCACCAAACAGGTTGGCAGAAAACAAGGGATATGGTCTAAGAAACTATGAAGACTGAAATATGACGTCAAGTTTCAGGCCATGGAATGGTGCTGTGGCTGGGGTTAATTGCCAGCTTCAGCAAAGCAAAACCCAAACTGATGATCTTCACCAAATCACCTTCCTTTTGGGAAAAGCATATCCTTTGAGGTTGGGCTGTACATTAAAGGTGTGTGTGCACACGCACATGTGTGTGTATGTGTGTGTATGTGTGTGTGTGTGTGTGTGTGTGTGTGTGTGTTATGTTCAGAAAGATATCATATCTAACCACTGAACTTGAGTTTATTTCCATGGCTATGGAAACAAGGAGGGATTCTGAATGGAGAAGACCTAGAGAGATCTGATGTATAGGAATGTCCTATGTTCAGGGGCTGTCTCTTTCTCTGGGACAAATGGCTGTTTCTTCTCACCTTTGTGACAAAAAGAGGCTGATCCCAGTGACAGTCACTCTTATCTCTTAGCATAGCTTGGCTCCCATGTGTTCAGGTTCAGTTGGATTATCTAACAGATAACCTTGAGATCCATGTAGTTCAGACAGATCTGGGAGGTGTGGTTTCTTGATTCAGGGTTTTTTTGTTTTGTTTTGTTTTGTTTTGTTTTGTTGTTTTGTTGTTGTTGTTGTTTTCTTTTTTTTCCAAGACAAAGTTTCTCTGTATAGCCCTGGCTGTCCTGGAACTCACTTTGTAGACCAGGCTGGCTTCGAACTTAGAAATCCACCTGCCTCTGCCTCCCAAGTGCTGGGATTAAAGGCGTGCGCCACCACGCCCGGCTGGAGGTGTGGTTTCTAACTCATTCATTTGTTATGGTATTGGGAAAATAAGTAAAGGCTTAAGTTCTCAACTAGTGAAATATGGGGGCCTGGGAAAATTTGGGGGATGAGGAAGAGTGGAAAAGAAAAATCAGAAAAGTGCCAATGAAAATTCAATCAATAAATTATAAACTTACATTAAGAAAATGAATGACTCTTATAGTTTTACACACACACACACACACACACACACACACACTCTAAAGCAAGTATATAGTTACAACTATACCTGGCCAAATCCATAATAGATTACTACCTTAAAATTAACATTAAGACTAATTTGAAGGTAGATTTAAAATGTTGTTATTATTACTATTAATTTAGTTTTTTAAAATAAGGTCTCGAGATGTAGACTAGGCTGTCTTTGCCTTTGTGATTTTCCTGAAGCAGCTTTCCTCAGCTGCCACTACAAACTTGCACACCTATGTATGGATTAGATTAACTATTACATGAACTATTAATTTTTGGTTTCCTTTCTTGTACAGAAATTTCACCCATGAGATTCTTTCTCAACAAATGAACTAATTAATTGCATGGTAGAGTTGTATAGGCTGTATTCTAATAGTATACAGGCTTATATAAGAAACTTTAGCATTCATGGATTTGGGAATCTAGGTAGTATACTAGGACTGATCTTTTGCTACTACCAAGGAACTATTCTACCTATCTTTATTGTCTCATTTAACTTTTAGTCGCTTTGTCAATTAGAATCACTTATATCTAAAGAAATGAGAAAATCCTAATGTCCACAATACGATCAAACTTGGTTCCTCTAGAGAGGAGAATGCCAATAAAATGAGTGCCTGGAACATGATGTGCTAACCTGAACTTCCTCACAGCAATGATAAAACATTATGATAATAGATACAAATTTTATAGAGTAAGGAAAACATTTGTGTTTAATTTCATAAAACAAAAATATGTGCCTAGGGAGAACTGATTTCATATTTGTGACTTGAATATGAAAGGGAACAGAAATATACTGTTCTTATCCAATCTGCTGTTCTGTGACTAATGCTTAGTAGTAGTAGTGCCAATGGATCAAAACAATTGAGTGTCATTCAATTATTCCCTCCAAGAATATTGCATGCAATCACAAAAGCTGTGTCATAGAATTACTCAGACAATGGCACAGTAAATAATTGAAGGCTATTTTATGTGGCTTCCTCTATTTATAATTTAACATTGTAGTCACCTGTTATTGAAAGTACAGTAAAAATGATTAGCTCCTGGCTAGCATGTGTGTTCAACCTCTGGAGTACAGATAGTGATTGTGACAATGGAACACAGGCACAGTACCAAACTCTATGAGAATACTTCCAATTCCCTGTCCCAGCATCAAATTTTATCTTTGACCTCCTATTGTCCTCATTATCTGCTAAGGGCAACCCATACCTCAGTAAACAAGTCTTAAGTGTCCTCATATTTTCATCCCAGTCAAAAGGACTAATAAAAATGGAAGGGAGGATTTTCCCCCCAAAACTTAAAACTACCTAGAAACAAGATTGGAGGGCACAGAATCGAAATTGAAGCTCCAAATATAAGATAACATGTGGTAAAAGTATACATTTCAAGCCAAACCTACAAGATAGGGAAGATTTTAGAAGGAGACAGGATGGGTTTGGGCATTGAATGGTGAATGAGATCAGGAAGAAGGAAGTGAAAGTTCTTGACAAGAGGACAATGATAAGAATGAAGAGTCCTATACATATACATATAATACGTGTCATATATATACATACATATGTATATATACATAAATATACACACAAGTTACATATATATACATACATGCATATATGTATGTACACATACACACACACACACACACACACACACACACACACACATTGGTGCCAAGAGTTCTTTGGGCATTTTATAGAGACAGCATCCTTCCCTGGTCTCCAGAAACTTTCTGTCTTTCTTAATGTTGGGGAAATGAGGAAAGCCCAGTTTATAGCACATGTGAGTCTTGGCAATATTCATATAGGGAGACCTGTCAAGGGAAGCCTTTACTGGCACTTGAAATCAATGCCTTGTTGACAGAACTCTTTTTTTAGAACTGGAATTCTGGCAGTTCCACAGGCCTTGCAGTGCTGTCCCCAGGAAGCCTGGCAATGGGCAGGAGAATCTTGTTCCAGCTCAGTCAGAGAGGAAGTTGATTGTGTCTCACATAAACTAGACACCAAATACAAGTCTCAAGATTCATCTGATGTTGTCTACCTCATGCCTGAATTTCACAGTTTCAAGGCATTTTTTTTTCCTCTTGGGGAGGAATTAACTGGGAAGATGCTCTGTAAGAGAATAGGTATCAATTCTTTGTTATTTTTTCACCAAATACTTTCACATGGTAGGAGGATTTGTAGATTTAACAGAATTAAGATTAGTTTAAAGAAAGTCAGGTAAAACTCTTTGTTTGCTGTTAATGAAGACCAAACAACAGCCAGATTGCGTGATACTAATATTTTTACTTAAAATTATTTTTAAATCTTGTGGTTACAAAGCACACATTTATACATTTAGGTTCATCGTTTGCATAATCTGTAAGAAAAAAAATGAAATGCATCAGAGAAAGTCTGATACTCTAAAAACAAGTACTTGGACTCTGTATAAATAACCACAGTGAAATAAGTTATCCATTAAAAGAAACCAAGGGAAATTGTGAAGGGTAAAATTACAAATTCAACAAAGTGCTCTGTGATTTCACAAAGAAAAGCGTCTGCACCTTTCGAGGAGCTCTGGGCTTCTCTGCAATGCAGCGTGAGCTGATGTGCTTTCCACACACTTTGATATAAAACTGATGTTAACCCCAAAAGCGGTATGAGGGAACCAGTTATTAACAATGGGTGGACACACGATTCAGTGACAGTGGGACCTAATAGGAAAATAGTCTTCATGGAAGTCTAGGCCATAGCAGAGACACTTCTTGCGCTAAATTCTTTTTGTTCCTTTAGAGCAGGAGACAGGCAGGCTTGTTTCTGCAGAGGGGAGAATGGGAGGTAATGGGACTCGCCACTGCATCACCACAAACCTCATTCTTATATCTGCAGAAGTAACATGGTCACAGGCAAAGGTAACATTAGAGGTGTTGTGCAGATGGTAGAAACATGGTACTCCTTATTTTCAAAACTGGTTTTTTTTGTGTGTGTGTGTTCTTGTTTTCCTTTTCTACAGGTAGGTTCCATGAGCATGGGACTTAACACCTTCAGCCAGTTTCCCTGCTTGTCCTTTTATAAAGAAGAGCAGAAAAGAGAAATTCCTTTGCTTTTATTTATTTTTTAATTTTTCTGACTTTTGTCTT
Source organism: Apodemus agrarius (assembly GCA_964023405.1). Lineage (NCBI taxonomy): Eukaryota > Metazoa > Chordata > Mammalia > Rodentia > Muridae > Apodemus > Apodemus agrarius. Next base: position 89,978,621 of record OZ030016.1, read on the forward strand.
GGGTGCCATGTGGTCCCAATTTACTTATTACAAAAACCACACTTATCTTTATTTGTAACGTCTAGACAAAGTAAACTTCAAAAATTATAAATAAAAGCATAGCATCCTCCCCAAATTAAATTCAAATGAATACAAAGACGAGGGCTCCCAAGTCAAGTTGAATCAAGAGTAAAGTGTCTACTATAGTGAAAGGATACCAATCTTGAAGGTCTCCTACAGATTTCTGAGTATATTCGCTGAGAATGTCCAGGCAAAAGCCAAAGGGTATAAAGATGCTTCTTATTTTCCCAGTGCTTTTCTTTCATTTCATTGCTGGGTCTGGGAGTAAGCTCTCAGCATAAGCTTACTGTTCACCAATCACTTGCTAATAACTGGAGCTGAAAGAGGGCTCTGCCCTAATGCTATTATGTTCAGGAGCCATGATTGATTGTGTTATAGTATGTTTTTGAAACCTAATTACTGTCTGAGTGAGTATCTGTACTCATTAATCTTTAGTCCTGTAAATAAGTAAAATTGACTAAATAACTGGATTTCTCTAATGATGGCTTAGGTTATCTTTGAACCACTGCCTTGCCCTACCCTCTTCAGAGCAGCAAATTATTTTCTTAATGGTAATTGCTCCCCAGTTTTGAAATCAATTTGTAAAAGTCAGCTTATAAAACAATTTTCTGTGTTGCCCTGTGGTTGCTTGGTCCCTGTTCTGTGTTTGCGGTATAATGAGTGTATCCTGTGCAGTGCTCACATCCACTGTGCTCCCTGGTGACCTCCATGGCACGGAGGGTCACATCACTTAAGAAGAGAAGAGGCTCGAGACGGGCCTGGTTCTGCTTTCACCTTGTTGAACTCTACCTCATTCTCGCCCAAATGGAAAGAGTTCTGTTTAGTACAGCCTAAGCCATGTACTCCAAACAAGGCAGTAATTATCACAAACACAATTTCCATCTCTATCTCTTAATAACCAACACTGCATAGCTAAGGAGTTGGATTTAATGATGCATTTTTTTCTCTCTCTGTTCCCCATCCCACCTGCCTACCACTTTATTACCCATTAGAATTGTTCCTCAGAGAGCCAGCTTGAGGATTATGTAATGCTCATAAATTCCATGGGACTTCTTCTTCCTAACAAAAGCAAGGGAAATTGACCAGACATGCTCTGTTCTCAAAGAGTTCAAATGATAAAATGTACACAAAAGAAATGATATTTTGGCACACTGGACATAAGCATCGAAGGAGAATGACCCTCGTGATACCAGGTCAGATGAACTGTGTCCTATTGCTGTCACAACCTCAGGACAATTTCCCAGTGGTGACTTGGAGAGGAAAGACACTGGGATGAGGCAGCCAGGGATCAGAGCACGGGATGCCCCCCAAAGAAAGTGATATACAAAGAAAATTCTATCATCCTGTGGAAGGTCCACTTTGAGTATCCAGTTAAAAATGAGTTGAAACGTCTGCTTATCAGGAGGAAGAAAGGTATTTGGTTGAATCCAACAGTACAGGATGCTGAACCTGGTCATAACCCTGTGAATAAGGATGCCTGAAATAGGGTGATCAGGAAATTATCTAGGTCATGGGGACTATTGAGGTGAAATGTGAGAGATGATGAGATAGACGGTTGTTGAAACAAATAAAGAGAATTCCCAGCTTATTAATTGCCAGGCAGTAGGGCTTTAAGGTGGGTCAGAATGAACTGTCTCGGTGCCCATGTGATAAGTGTGCAGTAAGAAAGGGGAAGGTAGGGGTGATGCAGAGCAGAGCAAGAGACACTCACACACACACACACACACACACACACACACACACACACACACACACCACACACACACACACACACAGGGACTTGAAATTGCTCAGGAATCGGACTTTCTTCTAAACACAAAGGGAAAATACTGCAGTGTTTTGAGTCTGGACATGACCTGGCCTGTTTCACTTTAAACCACAGAGGCCATATTTTGTGATGTGCAGAATGGAAGGTGAGGAGCACGCAAGGAAGGTTTGATGTAAAGATGGGCAGTGCTAAAAGATGAAGGCAGTGACGAGATGAGGACAAGAAATAAGCATGTATTTTTGAAGCAGAACTGACAGGCCTTGATGTGAAAGCTGAGCATGAGAAGGACATACCAAACAATGAAGATGGGCTATGGCCCAGTTTTGCTTGAGTCCAAGGTTTGTTGTATTGAGTGTTGTCATTGACACGCTGGGCACTCACCGTGGATGGCATGGCATTCATGCTTGGTACATAAGAAAGTGCACAGCCATAGACGCTGTTGTCAAGGACATTGGCAGTGGATATAAAAAAAGATAGAGTCTAGGGACTAAGTGAGCTTGGGCCAAGAAGTACAGAGTTAGATCAATGGTATTTGGCAAAGAAGGAGTTAGTGTTGTGTGAGGGCAGTGGAGTCAAGGCCTGGAGGAGGTGGGGGTTCACATAGTTGTCAGGGAATAATAAAATAGATGTCCCACATGAATCAGCTATGCAGAGAGGAAGCTGTGAAAAGGTAGTTGTGGGTGGACCTGAAGAGCTAGATAAAATGACAGTGTATACCATAAAAGTTTTAAATGAAAACCCTCAAACCAATTTATCCTCATCATGGAGTTATTGATTCATAGTGGAGAATTAATGTCAAATATTGCATTCCTCATAGCATCATTTTAAGCAAAAGTTGGGGTAGCACCATTCATTGCCAAGCATATAGACACAGCCTGGCATAAATAGCAAAAGCAGAAACTGAATTTTTGTGCTATGTTTTTCTATCACTTTGCATAAATGAAAGGCATTTTCTTACCTCTGCCATCTTTCTCTTCTGTTTCTTTACATTCGACTCTAAGTAGAAATGCACTATGTGTCTTGACTGTAGGGATTCATCTACTACCTAATGGTAGCTGGAACTTCCCTTAGACTTATGAGAACATACAGATTTTGTAGATTATCCTTTGCCATTGACATATCTTTCTGAAAAAACTGTAGCCAGCTCCCAGTACTAAAGGGAAACACAGTTGAGAGCTTCACAAATTGGGTCCTGAAAATCCAAGCCTCCACGTTTCCAGCCCTGTGGATATAGGGAAAGACCACTTGGGGAGTCTGCGTGAATCTCAGTAGTTGGTTCTGAAACCCAAGGGTGTCACTGCCAATCTTGGGTCCCAACCTCAGGACTTGGCTGGCTGATAAACAGTTTATGAGCTCAGTTGCAAATTGCTTCCAACTGAATCTTACATTCGGAAATATTCACCTCCGAGCCTCCAGCTGTGCAGTGAAAGGAAATGAGTCATTTCTGAAATTGTAACAACTGAATCAAGCTCTGCTGCTTTTTTTCAGCCCAGACTCCATGCTGTATTCAAATGAAGGACAATTGGCATCAATATACTTTATCACCACCTTTACTTGCATCAATCTTCTAGTGTACTGAGCTTGTCTAGGCTCTAAATTAGTTTTAAGTTATGAATCATTGGTCCAGTGTGCTATTATTCACACTCCATCTGCACACACACACACACACACACACACACACACACACACACACTTCTCAATTCTTGGGCAAAGTGCTCCATCCACTCAAATGATTCCTCCTTTGGTGGGAAAAAGTCAGAACATTTATTAAGAAAGATTCATAGATTGAAAACTTAGTTTTTGTTTTCAGCCCCATGAGCAACATTATTTGTTCTATATAAAATATTTGAACACATGAATAAAAAGAATGTGTTTCCACAGACTTTTGCCTGTTTCATATGCAACAGCTCCTTTTTTTTCCCATCTTGCTAGCGACAGTAGGCAAATCTCTGACATTTGATTCAGACTGTAAGCGCAAGAAGGTCAGTATACATTTAATGCTTCACATAATGCAAACTTCTATTGTTTAGAGAGGGGTTGTTTGCTGGTCATTGTTACACACCATCTAAAACACTTCATTAAAAGAAAATCCGTAAAAGGGACAAAGTCAGAAACCAGGTGCAGAGATCACTTAAACTGGTCTTTTACTAGGGCCTTGACATCGCCATGGGCTTTTCTGCCTCTGCACATTTGCTGAGCTACTTCCGTCTTTCTCTCCTGAGTTCTTTTCCTTCAACATGGCACTGCCAGTTCTTTTGCAAAGTCACTTAACTGTTCTGACCTAACCTGGTGGACTCCTCTTTTGAGATCTCTCCTTTGACTTCTTGCTGCTTTGGGTTAGCAATTATCCTCTCATTCCTCTGTCCAGCCTTCCAACTAGATTTGCATAGGTAACTGCAAACCATGTTGAGGCAGATGATTTCTACCTCAGAACCTCCAGTCCTCCAGCTCCTGTCTGGGAGTTCCTTGTTCACTTTCCCACATCTGTTGACATTTGCCCTATCCTTTAGCAAAAACAACAGTAGTAAGATCCTGCCTGGGGCCTGTGACTCCCAGAGCTCTGAGCTTTTGACCAGGCTTTCAGGACCAGGTCTGGATTCTTTCCTGTGGAGTAGGCTCAAATCCAATGAGAAAGCAGAGGTCTGTAGAGCATTTCCCAGCACTATGATACCTAGTCAGCAGGGCGGGGCGGGGGGTGTGTTTACATAATTGTCACCTTTCTTTTTCTATGTCCAGCAACTGAAATATGTTGTTTTCAGTGTAAGATTTTATTATCTGATTCTGATGCCAAGAGCAATGGCGACAGCCGGTGCTGTTTTAAGAGGCCTCCTGGGATCTCCCTGACCAGTAACTGATAGGGAAGTATCCTATGTCTGGTACTGAGAGATGAGAGATTTTCATTTAATAACTCATGTCTACTAGGGGAATCATTTTCTACACATTCAGGCTATCTGTGGTTTTAATTACATTTTCAATTATTTCACAAAATAGTGGCTTTCCAAAGTTGTTTCTATATATTCTTAGTTTTCATTAACCAATCCCACCCCTTCTGTTAACTGTTGAGGGAAACAACCTATGCTTTCCCAATAATCAAGTATCTATAGACTCTCAACTGGATGCCAGATTCTACCCCAGATACAGTAGAGCACAGGACAGCACTTGTCCACTCTCTCAAGGAGCATACATTCTAGTGAATAGATAAGTAAATAAATTAGTTAACAAATGAGCAATCAGGATATTTAGATCATGATAAGGTAGACTAAAACTTGAGAAGAATTTTAAGAAGCCAACAGACTACACAGAGAGAGAGATGATATTATAAGAATATCGTTGGGGATTTTTACAAGGATGTCAGGTGGCAGCATTTGAGCTCAGGTCTACTTATGACAATTTCAGAGAATCTAGGAGAGAAGTGCTGTCTGCAGAGTGAAGGAGGACTGATCACATTGTTCTCAGTGTACATTACAGGAGAAAGAAACTAAGCTTCAAAGGGAATGGGGCAAAATAAATGAAAGAGAATTTTGAGGTAGACATACATTTGCTTTTGCTTTTATTTTCGGGGGACAGTGAGGTTACATACAGTATGCAAATCTTAATTGTAAAGTTAAATGAACATATATATATTTTCTTCCTAAAATGCAAAAGATTTCTGATTTCTTTTCTTCTTTACAGATACTTGCTATTAATATTCTTTTAATTCCAGCCTTTCTGCTAGGCATGCATGGATATGGTCTTCACTGTGGATTTTTTTTAAAGTAAGGAAGGTTTTTAAAATATACTATTTGTACAGCATTCCTACACTTAAAGTACTTGACATATTTTAGTCTTATAGATATTGATCACTATGTTTTATATATGCATACATTTATGCAAGTATATATATACACACACACATACATCATCATCATCATCATCATCATCATCATCATCATCATCATCATCATCTGGGTTCAATATAATGTCAGCACACCCTAGAAGTCATTCCTCTCTCCTGCCAGGTGTGATTCATCCTTGGTACTTGTCTTTCATTCTGTATACAGATCTTTTCTCCCAGATTCTTTGTCACTGTCATCAGCCAACCTTAGTTCAAATGCCACCTCCTGAGAGGCTTTCCTACTGCCTCAGCTAAAACCTTCTACAACTATCGTGACGCCTTCTGTCTCTATTGTTCAGTTTTGTTTATTTTTTAAACAAAATAGAAGTGAGCACATCATGTGCTTGTTCGTGTTAAAAAGAAATGTGACTGTTTCATAGTTTGTCTTACTCTTGATAGATTCTACACTGTGTCCAGTATCAATCTATTGTGAATAAAAGTGTTATAAACATCCCTGTGCATGCCTTTGATAGACATGTGCACTCAGTTTGAGCATATATAACCAGGAGTTCATTTGTTAGGATTATTTAACAGATGTCACACCACAGTTTTTGAAGTGTTGGTATTGACATATATTCTTCCTAAAAATGCAAAAGGGTTATCATTTCTTCCCTTCTTTACAAATACTTGCTATTATCATTCCTTTTAACTCCATCCATTCTGTTACGTATACATGGGTATGATTTTCATTGTGGAGATATTGAGGGAGTAGACAAGGTTTTTAGTATATTTGTAATACATTTCTACATCTTTTTTTTAATAAAAGATTTATTTATTTATTTATTTATTTACTTCTGTGCATATACTGTAGCTGTCTTCAGACACACCAGAAGAGGGCGTCAGATCCCATTACAGATCGTTGTGAGCCACCATGTGGTTCAATTCCCAACATGTGCTGGGAATTGAATTCAGGACCTCTGAAAGACCAGTCAGTGCTCTTAACCACTGACTAATCTCTCCAGGCCACATTCCTACATCTTAGAAACTTGATATATCGTCTTCTCATAGAGTTCACCATTAGGTTATTGATTATATGGTTTGATTTTAAAATTTTAGATTTCAGGCTTCCTGGCTTCCACTTCTTAATTCCAACACCACGTTATTTTCCCTCTGTAATATCCCGACTGCAGTGCAAGGACTCAAGTACGTTGTCATGACATCATACGTTCATTGTCTTTAGAGAATGCAGTATTTCATCATTCATAGGGTGGCCCTATTCCAGGATCAAAGGGAGAATAGAGAACAGGACTTAGAACTTGAAAGAGAGAACTTGAGTGAGCCCCCAGTTTAATGCCGTTTCCATTCATGGAGCCAAAGGCTGGGTAGTCAATACCCAGGAGGAGTTGCGGGGGAGTGGAGACTGCTGGTTTCAGTACATACTTCCTGTACCGCTTCCACCAGGGTGTCTAGGATTTTTGCCCTCATGATGAAATGACGGGTGTTATCCTTCATTTCCTGTTTTGGAAAATAGTTTGACGTATGAAAAAAAAAGGTTAATTGCATATTGTTTTTGTGAATTAGGTTGATAATTTTTCATATCATAATTAAGCTAATTAGAATTATATTATTTTCCGGCAGCTTTAATGAGGTCTTCTACTTGGCAAGGAACCTGTGAGACCAAAAACCATCGCCATTTGTTAAAAGATGGAGAAACCCCGATGACAAGCAGAGTTCCAATTGCATTTCAGTTAATAAGATTTATTCGTTAAGCTGAGTATATTTTGTTGCCTCAAGTCTGACGAACTTCTAAAGTTGTCCACTTTTCTACTATGTCTCTGCTGCTCTCTCCACTCCTGCCTCCATCCCTCCTTAGAGAATCTGTGGCGTCTGGGTTAAAATAGGTGGAAACAGTCTCTTGTTTCCAGCCACGGCTCCCCAGCTTGGCTGGAATGCTCATCTGCTTGTGATAGAACCTGCGGGTTCGGCCAGCAGTTCTTAAAATAGCTGCTTGGCTTATTAAAAAGAAATAGACATTTGGGCAGCTCGGGGTTTGCTCTCAGGGCTGCTTCTGGCAACTTGCTTTGGGGGGCACTGTTGCTCCAGCTTGAGAGTCACAGCTCTGCTTCAGTGAGTGATGGCTCTCTCTTGCACAATCTCGGATCTGCACCCCTTGTCAAGTAATCATTACAAATGTTTCACATAGGAGCAAGCTGGCACTAAGCAAAGGTCTGCCTTTTAAAAGAAGCCTGGGCCCGAGGGGTGGGGGACCGCTCTGTCCTGACCATGGTAGCATTTTCCCCTTTCACAGTGTAATTAAGTGCTAATTAACTAAATGAGTGTAAATGTTGAAGGTTGAGATAAATATCTACATCTTCGTAATCTATTTTCCCCTCGAAGATTTGATAAAGGAAATTTGGATTTAATGGAGGATATCTGTCAATTATTTTTTTTAAGATGGCAAATCTGTTTAGAAGAAACTCGGATACACCAGTTTTAATTTCTACAGGACAAGTTAACAGCATATGAATATAATAAAGATGCAATAAAATGGGGGTGTGATGCTGCAATAATTATGGTAAGGAGGCTTAGTGAAACTACCTTTCGCAAACATCTGCTTTCTGGTTTTTTGGTTTTTTTCCCCCATATCCTGCAGATGTTGCTGAACTGATGAAAAATACTGACAGGAGAATACATTAGCCCATGAAGTCATTTCAATGAATAAAGCAAAGACTAGCTCTTAACTTTCTAAAAAAAAAAATCTACTTAGGAAAGAACTCTGCTTCCAGAATAGGGAGAAATTACACCAATAATTGAGAGGGGCCTAGGGCCTTCTAAAAGTGTCAATAGTGATCTGTTGTCACCAACGGGGAGAAGAGATGCCTTGTGGGGGAGCGGCCACTGTAATAAATGGAAATCTTTGTAATTCTGGCACTTTCCCATTCTCTTCCATGGTGAGAGATTAGAACCGAGGCTGAGGAGCAGCCATGGGAAGCAGACTCTTGCTCTTGGCAGTGGAGCAAAAAGCTGCTGAGTTTCACCCCCAACTACCCTGCCTATCTTGCTGGCCTCCTAGACTGAGACCAGAAACAGATAGACATCTCCTGAGTTGGAGTAACAATCTTGGAAAGGAGATGCTATTTGTGGTTCAGGACAGCCAATACCCTTCCCAGACAGGAAGCAGCAAGTCAGGCACATGTGTGCTAGACTGCCTGGAACGCAAGGGATGAGCCTGGGAAACTGCATTTAATGGGGTTCAGTTGCATGTGAGATTAAAACCCTGAAATAAATGTGAAAGAACTATTTTGGCCTGTACCCTATTTGGCAGGAGGATTGGGAGCCTGAAATAGTCCTCTGGCTGTCTGGGAACTCGGAATCACTCCCATTCTTGATATCACCACTTCAAGTCACAGCATCATGTGTTCAGAAGGCCCCAATTGCAATGTACAGCAAGTGATTTCCTGGTAACTAACCTGTCAGATAAGAAGGGCATAGTTATATAAATGTCCTTGTTTAATGAAAGAAAGAAAGAAAGAAAGAAAGAAAGAAAGAAAGAAAGAAAGGAAAGAAAGAAGGAAAGGAAAGAAAGGCTTCCAAAATTGAAACAGCACTTTCCTACTTCTTCTTGACCCTTAATTGCCCACAGCTAGCAGTATCATTCTTCTGAGGCAAAAGGACAAATCTGCACCATGTCTCAGGAAAGACGTTTTATTGTCTGTTCTATGAGGCCTGGAGGTCCCTGGAGAGGGATTCTCTCCTGGCCACACAACCCTTCCATTTCTAGCCAGAATGCATGGGTGATAGCACCAGCCACCTCTCTTCCTGCTCTACCGTTTGCCCCAGCGCTGATGCATGGCCTATTTCTTCCTGGCTTTATAGAAAGGTTTTGCTTCATCTTTCCTCCTACCCAACCCTTCTTATCTCTGCACCTGGCTAATCTCTGATTGTGATTTATCCACTGTATTTCTCAATGCAGATTGTCAGGTTCAGCTCAATATGACCAGTTCTTGCTCCTTTGGGGGAATCTTGGTCCTAATGTAAAGTGGTATTTAAAGGCTATTTAGACTCATTGGCAATATCATCATAATAACTCTTAACATTATGCCTTTTAGTATGAGTGACATAGCCCCTGGGCTGTTTCATTCACTGATCATCTCTTCGCTGCCTTTGGCTAAAAGCAAATGTTGAATCTGCAGGTCCTCCCAGGGATAATGATGTGAGTGGGCAGCAAAGTAGGGTGCTGAGGGTATAGGTGAAGAAATAGATGCTCACAGAAACTAAAGCAATTTATTTAAGATCATGCAGCCAGTGAAGTTAGGATTCCACTTATTGTAGAACCTTTGCTGAGGACTTTAACTGTGCATAGCAAGCAAGCCCCTACTATTACAATACCTTCATAAGAACATAACTAACATAAGCCACCGAATGGAAATGTCCTTGTGAGGTCCTGTAGATGTACCAAGAAGGGGACATAACAGGAAAAATGGAGATACACAAGAAGGGATGAAACTGGGAGATGACATTTAGAATTGATTTATCCTAAAAAAAAAAAAGTCTTTTGTAAAATGTCAATAGGTATTTTGTTATAGGTGGCATAGCTCCATAAGCTTGATAAATATTTAAATATAGTTTTACATTTTAATAAAAGTGTTATCAGAGCATTTGACGTACATCATCAATTCTTAAGACATAAATCAGATATCCTGTAAGCATTTCACAAACATTAGACATAGGGCCAATTCTCTTCTAGCTGGAGGATCAAACATTGGGCCTTGCTCATGTTAGCCAGTGCTCTACTACAGGGCCATTCCTGACCAAACACATTGTGTGAGGACCCAATCTACAGACAAGCCCAAGAGGGTGAGTTGATACGTGACAGAGGAGAGAGCTGAGAACTGTTAAGATTTTAGGGAGAGGTCTAGAAGTCATATTTATTTGGTCACATACTTATTGAATCCAAAAATTTAATCATGCAATCCAGTAGGCTTACAGGCTCTGTAGGATGTAAACTGGTCTGTGAGGTTTCCACAAGCAGGACTGGACAGAGTGAGGTGATAGACAGTGAGATGGAAGGCTGGAGGAGAGCAGGCTTCCAGCTAACCAGTCAGAGTTGTGTGACTCTGGCCAAGGCACCATACCACTTGTATTTTCCTTCCTTCATTAACAAAACAAATAGAATGGATTTTTTTTTTTTTACAGATCAAAGCTTAACAATTCTGTAAATTATCGTTTTAAGTTATAAAAAGAAATAATGGATACATAATGTGGGGAGGGCTTGGAGCACTGATTGGTTCGGCAGTGAATAGGTTCTTTGTCAAATATCACCAGGGAGAAAGGTGGAAAGCCAGTAAGGACTATGATGTGCCTTGTGGAGACCAGCATGATGGGGGTTACTTCATATTACTTGCCACATACACAGTGGCTAACTGTGCAAGCAGTAAACAGCCATTTCTTGGAAAGTCCCTTGGCAAACTATATTCTGATTTTTTAACTAACTCAATTTGATTCTGAGAGGTACCAATATTAAACTGAAGAGTAAATTAACCAGCCAATGGAATGCTTCTAAATAATGTAGATCTTTTGCAAAACATGACAAACCTTTATTCATCTGATCCCACTGACTGATAGGGCACAGGAGTGTCTTGCCCCTGGGGTGTGTCTGCATTCCTATGAGAATGAAACAAAATAGGTGAGAAGCTTCATCCAGGAGAGACAGCAGAAAGTTCAGGCCTGTCTCACCCTGAAATTATAAATCTTTCCTGCGGCAAAGCTCAGCTTTTCCTTCCTGTCTGTAATGTGTTTGATGGCTCAAGAAATGTGCATTGGTGCAAAAAAGGTCAGTACCAGAATCTTTCAAACTCTTTTTGCTGATCAAGAAGCTGTGGAACTCTGACTTTCTGGTCTGAGGGGCCCAGCAGCTTACCAGCTAGGACCAGTTTCCCTCTTCTCTCTGGAGATTTTCTCACTCCTTGTGACTTGTCTCCCAAGATAGAACCAAGGTCCATTTGTTTTTTGTTTGTTTGTTTTTCTTAATTCTTTAAAATGTGCATGAGGATTTTGCCTGCTCCCATGTCTGTGTGCCATTGCACATGCCTGGTGCCAGTGGAGGCCAGAAAAGGGTGTTAGAGACTCTGGAACTGGAGTTACAGATGGTGAGCGGTTATGTGGGTGCTGGGAATTGAATCCAGGTCCTCTGGAAAAGCAGTGGTACTACTATCCACTGAGATGTCTCCCCAGCCACTAAACCCCACGTAATAGACTCCTGTGCTTTCTCACTATTATGCATGTAGATGCTTTACAGAAATGGGTGAAGTGAATGATAATCAGTAAAATGTAGGACAAAGCCTACCCTCTTCTAGGCCAAACCAAGCCACCTGCTCTCAACTGTCACATGTTGTATCTGTCACCTCTCTTTCAGCATCTCAATGTTCCTGATGGCAATTGGCTGAGGGACAACAAGCATCTGCTTCTCTCTTCCTTTTTGTCCCTTGAGGTAAATCTGTCACTATAAAACTTGGCCCTCTAGGCTTAGATTTTTCAAAAACCTACTTTAATAAGGGTTCTTAAATGATTTATCTTCCCTTCTAACCCTCCACCCAGCAGAGGTAGTAGAAAGGAAAGGTTAATAGGGCAAAGGGGAGAGTGTGGACCTCTTTAAAAATAGTTCTTTGGCCAGGCAGTGGTAGCGCATGCCTTTAATCCCAGCACTTGGGAGACAGAGGTAGGCAGATTTCTGAGTTCAAGGTCAACCTGGGCTACAGAGTGAGTTCCAGGACATCCAGGACTACACAGAGAAACCCTGTCCCAAAAAAACAAAAAACAAACAACAAACAAACAAACAAAACAAAGAAAAGTTCTTTGAATCGATTCCAGTCTTTGCTGTCAGGATATCAGCAGTTCAGTCCATATGACTCGGCAGCTGTAACTCCATCCACTCACAAACACCATTCATGAATCAGCAATGGCAGTTTAATCCAGAAGAAACTGCAAAGCTTTGCCAATTGTCCTGAGTCAGTGGTAATTACAAGAAGCCACCTGAATATCACAAGAAGTTCTTTGGTGCATTGCTCTCCATGAAGTCACCACAAGCGATGATCAGCAAAGAGGTGAAGGTGAACCAATGACACAGCATCATCAGCAAAGACAAGCAAAGAGTGGCAAGGTGTACCAATGCCAGAGCACTGTCCACTGTTTGTTGGGTTATATTTATACCCTTTCCAAATGTCACCTGTCCTCTCAAACATGTGCTCCAGCAAAACATGACATGTTCTTTCACCAGGCAGCTTCCAGCAATGAAACCTTTGCTCATGTGTCTGCAGCATAGCTTCCTCTTATAAGACAGTTTTTAGAACAACATCACGTGATACAACTGAGTCTCCAATGAAACCAGAAATTTCCATTAAAAAGACTACTGTTAGAAATCACAGAAAAAAGCAATAAACAGGGCTGAGTGTGTTGGTACACACCTATAATTCCAAAACTTGGGGAACATTGAGGGAAGGATTATTGTAATTTTAAGGCTAGGATTGGCTATACAGTAAAAACCTGTTATAAGCAGACAAATGAAAGAAACAAAAAGGGGGGAAAACAGCTGCTTCTGTTGTGACAGGTTTCAGTGATGTAACTTCCTCTGCTTCTCCTGTCTTCTCAGCTACCCACTGAGCCTCATGCAGCCATTGGGATGCCTGGCCATGTCTATACATAGTGACATGGCATTGATTCACAGAAAAGGCAATTTATCATAGAAAAGATGAATCAAAGAGTCATGCATTTTATTATTATAAAAGAATTGGTGGGAAAATGATGGACTATGAGCTAAAGTGCTTAAAAAGTTGTTTTGCTTTAAAAATGAAGCTGTATGAAAATGTAGTTGACCGTGTTTATGTGTTCTCTGCCTTCAGGTGACCATAGCATATTGAAGTATTATGACATGCCAAGCCTTGAGTAGAAGGTCTGAACCTTCATAGGAATCATTTATTCATTGATGTTTCAGAAGATGCCACCGTGAGAGGGAATACCACAAAACAAAACAAAACAAAACAAAACAAAACAAAACAAAACAAAACTGTTGCCCTGTTTCTGTCCTCACTGAAAATCCCCTCAGGGGCAGCTCAGTTCAGCTCTCCCTACTGTTCACACAAACACCTCGAGGGAATTTGTGCCTGTAGACCTTCTGTCTTCCTTCAGGGGAAATGAAGAGGAGGCTAATGGAGACCCTAACATCTCTAGTTGTTTCACAAAGAGTCATCTGCTTATGGCTGAACCAGCTTATCCTGAAGTGGGGGCTTACAGCACAGTTAGCTCCTGGTTTTGTACGCTTTACATGTTCTGAGTCTAGAATGAGCTTTTGTACTCTTTTTTCTCTGTATTGTCTTTTTTTTAAATACATGGTCTTTCCAGATAATCCTAGCTTTCTTGCTAGTCCCTATGAGGCCCAGACTGGCCTCTGCTTCACACAGATGCACCTGCTTCTATCTCCTGGGCATTGAGATAAAAGTGTGGACCACCACACCCAGCTTGTATTCTTACACAGAGAAGACTCTATCCACACAAGTTTCAGGTAGGAAGTTTCTCAGTGTTCCTAAGAAGGAATACTCCTTCTCCTGCCTCTTAACCCTACCTGGAGTCATAATCTCTTTAGGACATTTTCTCCTTCCTTTTACTGTTTACCATGCATTTTCTAGTAGAACTGATTTCACTCACAAGAGTGTCCCAGTATATCAACACTTTGAAAGCAAAAGACAAACAACCAGGGCATGACTGGCTGACATTTAGGTATCTTTACAGCTTTGGGGTATTAGACCCTAAGAATTGTTGGGCAATAAAAATGAGACCTCAATTTTAACTAAAATGGGGGTAATGATTCATGATTGTATTTTTTTTAACACAATCGTATATCCTTTTGAATTATCAGATTAGTAGAAACACTAAGGTGGTGTTACATTTCATTAAGGTATTTAGAATAGAGGAGCAAAGAAACAGAGGGAGAGAGGAAAAGAAAGACAACTGTGGGATGGTCCTGAGAAAGCCCATCTTTCTCTGAGATACGAAATGGTTTCCAAAGTTGAACAAGTATCAAATGAAACATTAAAGGTGAGGGACCTTGAAAAGCTCCAGGTGAGCTTGCTTTTTTTTTTTAAACTACCTGGTGATTTTAGTTTTATCTTTTAATTTACTTCTGTGCAAAAAATGTTCTTTTGCTGAAACACCTGAGCTTTTCTCCTCTGTCCCACTCTTCCTTATGGACCACTTCCAAATAGAAGGAGATGTTATTAACTGGATGTATAACAGACAAAGACATACAAGGAAGACTGGAGGTCAACTTAGGCCAAGAGTTGTCCAATGTACACAATTTTAAGCAAAGATTGATTCCACACCTTGACTGACTCATATGAAGTTCTTATATTAATCATATAAGGTAAAATGATGTATAAAAAATAGGCCCATGAAGCCAAATAGACCTTTGGTCTCTTGTTGATACAATTATGTTTTTGATATGTGGAGATCAGAGAATCAGTTCTTTCAATGATTAAAACCCAGGTCATCAAGCTTGGTAGCAACCTCCTTTACCTGCTAAGCTAACCTACCAGCCTAAAACTTTCTCTTTATATGCTCCAACAAGTCCTCAATAACCTGAATATTAACTGACCTGGCAATTTTTATTTTGTCTTTGAATTCACTTCCTTGAGAAAGTTAATGTCCTTTTACTATAGCATCCAAATTTCTGCTCTTCAATCTCCACGGCATAAGCACAGCCCCCCCCATCCTACTAAATAAATAAATACACAAATAAATGCAAATTTAAAAATTTTTAAAAAGAACAAGTTTGGGAAGTGGTTTCGTTTGAATTGTCGCTCAAAGGAAATATCTGCTTGGGCTTTACGCATTCTTACCAATTTATCCTGTGAGGGACAGATGTGCTTGGTTTTACTGTGCATATAAACCAAGGAGGCAATGCTAATTTGCTCAGCAGTATCTAATACAATTTGCTTTCAAAAAAGTCAGCAGTGGTGGAAATCGCCTTTGAATGCTGTTTTTGTATCATTGTAGATTTTTGAAAAGTGATTAAGGAGCCTATTTGTAGAGAAAACACTGGTCCAGGAAGAAAGCCCCATGTTTGGCCTGTTTTGTTTTGAAAGTGGCTTTCAGTTGAGCACGACAAGCAAGATAACCAGGCAAATGATTCATCAGCCTTGTAACTCAGCAGGTGCATAGCTGTGCATCCAGCCAAGCAAACGTTCATGGCTCACTTCAAACTGTGAGTTTCTCTGTGTGGCAAGAACAGGAGAGGAAGGCTAGGCACTCAGTCTTCCTCTTATCTGTGCATTCCACATCCTTCTATTCAGTTCAACTCAGGACAACTTTATTAAACACTCATTTATGGCTAAGAAATTATCCTGGCTGCTGGTGGGAACAAGAGTGCAGGTGTGTAAAGAAAAGAATAAATGAAAATAAAAAGAGAGATTGTTTTTGAGTCAAGGAATTTGATAAAATTAGAACATCTAGTTTCACCTCATGTAAAAACAAAACAAAAAACTTCAACTGAAAGACATATCTAAAAAAATCAGAGACAGAATATAATAGTAAATGAAAATAAATTATATGAATTGAAATTGTATTTAGTAATTATGTAGGAATAAATGTATACATAAAGCTGACTTGAATTCTCACAATATTAAAAAGCTACATGCTCAAATGCCAATTCTAGATATCACTGAATATAGAATTACTGCTAAACATTTTCTTTATTTACAAAATTTGGCTTCTCTTATCTTTCTTGCAAAGAACAAAGTTTACTTTCAACAGGAGAAGAAGTATTTCAAACTCATCAGGGAAATAGTGTCTATAGACCCAGCTCTTCACAGGAGAGAAACTTTTCTCATAGAAAGCGTTTTCTCATAGTTCCAGGGCATAAAGCAACACATCTATCTCTCTTAGCTACTGTTTAATGTTTCCTATTAACCTGGTACAGAAAAAGGCAGAAAACTTGAAGTTTGTCTTTCTATGGCTTGGACAAACTATGAATAAAGAATTTTCTTTATCAAACTGTTTCCTAACATATGTAAACACGCAGCTGGTTAGAGAATCTAAGTGTGCCTAGTAACAACTTTGGCACACCAGGCAGGAGGCGAATTTGCCTATGTCTAAGTGCAGAGTTACCCCCAGATTTAGGGAGTTTTTCTATGGTTCTCTTATCCTTGGCGTTGTGTCACCCACCTGTCAATCCTTACTAACAAAATGGTAAAAGGGAGCTTTTTAGATTTTGACTTGGTATTATTTGTAAAGAATATTCTACTCCAAATACTTGCAAGTTTGGAGAGTGTCTGATAAAAGAACTCATGGTCTGAACTTTGATTTCATTTGTGCTCTTTGTGAACATTTTTAAAGAGGGTGCATTGAAACCTCTGGCATCTGAGGGCTGCACCAAGGTCTTCGCTGAGCCGTGGTGTAGTTATGTGACACTGAAGTCTGGCTTGTTCAGCACAGTGCTCATTCAGCTTCCTCTTTCATACAGTCTGTTTTGGGGGAGGAGGGGCTTGATTTTTCTTTTTTTTTCTTTTGGATTCATCTTTATTTCCATGCTTGAAAGCATGAAATGTGAAATACCAGCTAAAGTAAAACAAACAATATCTGCTGTCTGAGGAAGGCATCAATACTGTTTGGGTAATAGATTAATTGCAGAAGTAACATTAAGATTCTTGGAAAATTTGTCTTCCTGTATTTTAATTCCTGTGTTTTACTTTGTGTCCACATAAAAATAGTTTCATAAAATGTAGTTAATAAAAACACACAAGCAGATCATGTTACAAACATGAATATTTAACAAACCCAAATATACTATGCAATCTAAATGGCCCCTAGGGAATCAAAATCCACTTAAAAAAGGAATTCACTCAAAATTAATGGAAGCATTTTTTATGTGTCATTTTGTATATTAGTCTGTGTTTATGATGACTTGTTAAAAGTTGAAACTTTGGTGGCAAATAAACCATTTGGAGATTCACATTGGTATCTTCTGGGCTCCAAAAGCAAGAAACAAATGCTGTTTCTGACCCAACATGATTGTCTCTAGGGGAATTTTAACAGAAGTATGCAGGATAACTGCATTATGGTGGGTAGTGGTCTTATGGGGAATAATATCAGGAAATGATTCCAAATGATTTCATTCCTGCAAGGTGAGGATAAGGGTTGCTTACTTTATACTGTATGCTACTCAACACTGCTTGATGTTGCAGCATCCCAAAATGTATAAGAAGAATATTCTTGTTGGTGATACCTGCTTGGGGCAAGGCTCTCAGCGTGATCTGAATGACCTCTGTGCATGAACCATTCTGTCAAGGTTGGATCACCATAGATATTCTACTTGTGAATGAAGATCAATTATCTCAGAACTGAACTTCACTCGACATCTACTTAAGCCAAGCCAAGCTAAGCTGAAGGAACACTAAATACCTATTTCAGCATTCATTCTAGCAAAAGTTATAGAAAATTATTTTAAATGGTAGGATCATACTTGCACAACCACTTCCAGACATAGATTCACAACCTAAACCAGTACCTGGTCAAAAAAATCCACAGCCTGAGCCAAAGCCATATCTGAAGTAGGAGCCAGAAACAATAAAAAAATCATTGTCAGAGATCAGAGCTAGTCCCAGAGAGGCAGATCCATAATAGTCTTCATAAGTAGAGAAGGCAGGAAAGTGACCAGGAACCACAGAGGAACTTCAAACTACAAGATAGCTTTCTAGGAGGTGAGATAGGAATATTAGACACAACAGAAGGAACCACAAAATTAAGGGATATACCTGGAAGACAGTAATCTATTCTCAAGGGAGTTCTGTGGATATAGGTTGGTCGATACCATGAACAAGCAGCCTAATAGAGGAAAATGATATTTCAGTCATATGACAACTTAGTCTCTTTAGAACCTTGCAAATGCTCCCACTGAAAGAAGAATGATGGTTTAAAATAAAAGAACCAAGAACCCCACAACAGTTGAATTCTTGATGCATAAATTCCAGTGGAAAACACTGGTAACATAAAAAACTTAAAGAGCTCCACTTCACTAAATATTCTAGTTCCAGATAAGCTCCCCACATAAGAAAGATCTAGGCAAAATTTAAAAGAATGAATGCAAACATGAGTAAACATCTGAACGAGATAAGGCAGTCAATATAGGATATAAAAGTAGTTTAGATATATGGGAATAGGACCACGATGGTGGGTAGAGGCGACTGAATAGAATGCCAAACCCCAGGAAATCAGACTCTGGGACTAGCATCAGGATGTAGATATGAATTCATTGCCCAATACATAAGCTTAAATACAGAGTTTGAGCCAACCCCAAGCCCTTAAATCCTTGGCCAACTGTATCTCACCAAACCATCACTGTGCTCCAATGAAAGCCCTGCCTGATGAGGTAACTCAGAGGAAACTGGGGGAGAATTTTCTTCTGTAAGGACTTCTGTGAAGATGGGAAAGCACCCACCATCCAAGACTTAGTTTCTTTTTGCTGTCTCACTGATGTTCCAGGTACTATTTTAGATGTAATGCCCTATATACATCAGAACAAGACTCTTTAGAGAGATTCAGGGACCTCACTCTCAATCTCACTTTTTCTTTCACAAAATTAACTTCTATATCACCCACATAGAAATGCTGAAGAAAACACATTCTGACATGCTAGAGGTAATGAATTCAATTAAATGAATCAGATAAAAAGATCAAAGAAATAGAATACATAGAAGGTAACATATCAGGGGTTAAAGACCATATGGAATTTTCGTATCTAATTAAGTACACTGGCAAATTTTAATATATATACGCACACATATATGCGCCAGAAAATGAAAAACAGCTGTGATATCGTGAGAACATCAAATTTATGAATTATGTTTATAAAACTCCTTAGTAAAAGCATATAAAATATTATCAATGTAACCTTAGCAGAAAAGTTTCCATCTCTAGGAAAAAAATAGGTCCTTGCCAGTATAAGAAAGCATATAGGATATATAGGCAGGATTAGAAAAATCACTACTCTCATTATTTTATATTTGGAATACTAAATATACTAGGCAAAATATATTAAAAGTTTTTAGAAAGAAATATAAATTCACATATATATTCTCAGGCCCATAAAATAGTGTCTAACAATCTAAAAAAAAGAAGGGCTTTCAATAATGTACATCAATTTCTGAAGTCGACAACTATGAAACCAGACTAATATACCCAGCAAAACTATTTGTCACAATTGAGGGAGAAAAAAATTCCATGATAAAATCAGACTAGAGGAATTTATAAGCATGATCATTACACTAGTTTTACAGATGATACTGAAGGAATTCTTCAGACTGAAGAGAATTATACACACATAAAGCAGACTATATATAAAAGAACAACAAGTGCTAGAACAGCAGATAGACATATGAAGATTAAGAAAAGATCATATTCTTTTGCTTTGCACCTCTGGCTGGGCAGATTAGCATGCTTGACTTTCTCAACACCCCATAGTCTGCAGATCTCTTAGGAGATCTGCTGAAGCCAGGACCAAAGGTCTCTCAGGAGATATGCTGCAACCCAGGGACACAGGAGGCAGGTTCCAAACAGAGACACCCAGGCAGGCCACTTAACACCAGAGATGACCAGATGGCAAGAGGCTAGTGCAATATCATGAGCAACAGAAGCCAATATACTTTGGCCCCATCAGAATCCAGTTCTCCTACCACAGCAAGTCCTGGATACCCCAACACACCTGAAAACCATGATGCTGACCTAAAATTCTCTCTCCTGAAGAAAATAGAGATCTTTAAGGAGGATATAAATAACTTACTTAAAGAGATGCAGAAAAACGCAGTTCAACAGGTAGAAGCTATTAAAGAGGAAACAAATATATCTCTTAAAGAAAAACATAACACATAATAAGGCGGGTGAAGGAATTGAACAAAGCAGTCTGAGACCTAAAAATGGAAGTAGAAACAATAAAGAAATCATAAATGGAGGAAATCTTGGAATTGGAAAATATAGAAAAAAGGCCAGGAGCTACAGATGTAAGCATCACCAACAAAATACAAGAGAAACAAGAGAGGATCTTAGGTGTAAAAGATACCATAGAAGATACTGACACAATGATAAAAAAAAATACAAAGTGTAAAAAACTCCTAAACTAAAACATCTAGGAATCCAGGACACAAGACCAATCCTAAGAATAATAGGAAGAGAAGAGAGCAAAGATTCTCAGCTCAAAGGACCAGAAAACATCTTCAAGAAAGCATAAAAGAAAACTTTGTAACTGAAAGAAATAGATGGTCATAAATGTAAAAGAAGCCTACTGAACACCAAATAGATTGGACCAGAAAAGAAAATCCTGGCTGGGTGGTGGTGGTGCACACCTTTAAGGGAAAAGGGCCAAGTACACATAAAGGCAGACCTATTGGAATTATACCAGACTTCTTCAGAGGGACTATGAAAGCTGAAAGATCCTGGACAGATGTCATACAGACCCTAGGAGAACACAAATGCCAGCTAAGACTACTATACCCAGCAAAACTCTCAATCACCATATATGGAGAAACCAAGATATTCAGTGATAAAGCCAAATTTACACAATATCTTCCAACAAACCCAAAAGAAGATAACCACACAAACATAGACACAGAAAAGCAAATGCTGCGTGTTCTCCCTCTTATGTGGATGACTTTTGTTTCCAAACTCTAATGTTAGACATTAAAATGAAATCCCTCTGGATAAAGAGAAGCTAGAGGGGATGCATTGTGAGGAACATGACAGAATGGGTAGGAGAGTGAGCAATGTGAAAAGAAGAAGGAAATAAATTCTTAGTTTAAGGATGTTTTAAGCAAGAAAATTGTGGGAGGAAGGAAGAAATGGGGGCATGAGGAAGAATTAATTAAAACAAAGGGGAATAAAAAGCCATATTGAGACTTACTATTTTGTAACCAAACTAAACATAGTTTATTTAAAAATAGTTTAAGGGGAGTAGAGAGATGGGTCAGTGGTTAAGAGCACTTGTTGCTCTTGGGGAGGCTCTGGGTTCAGCACCCACATGGTGCTTCACAATCATTTGTGGTTCTAGTTCCAAAGTATTCACTATTCTCTTTTGACATCTGTGGGTGTGGGACACATTGAGGTGATACCCATATGTACATGCAGGCAAAACATTTATACACATACAATAAATCAGTAAGTGAAAATAAAAATCTAAAACAGTCTGAAGGGAAATACATTGCATAGCTGGAAATGGATTATTAAACAACCCTCTACCCTGTCCCAATGCTACAGAAGGATTACTCATGTTAAGTCAATCCCTTGGTCAGAGATCCAGGATGCTCTGCTTCCCCAACAATACAGGTTCCTGCAGTCTTCTTGGTTGCCACCACCCCCACCAGAAGATAATAAGACCCTCTTGCTGAAGACATCATCTACCTTGTTTGCAGGATGATAGAGAACCAAGCTGGGGTGATCTGGAAGATTAGTTCTCCCCTGCTAGCTATCTTTTGTAGTCCCTGAAGGTTCTGTTCAGGCTGCTGGGAGAGAAATAGCATTAATGGTTGTGCTAAGCTAGGTTTCCTACAAACTTCAAGACCAGCTTACAAGGCAAGATGTGTATGTATTTTTGTGCACTAGTGGTACTATGGTTATAGGTGTAACTCACTGCTCTTGATCAGATTTAAGATCTGCTTAACAGGAGGGAACTCATCTTGTTACTATAAACCTGGTCAGAAATTCATGGCAGTGTGGTCTGGGGAAATCATAAGCCGTAAGAGGGAACTGAATATTACTGTCTGGCTAAATTAACATGGTGTCAAACTACCTTCCAAATATTTATTTATAGCCATACACAAATATTTCTCTCAGATTTAAACAGGGAAGACTTCGTGGTGGTGAATGCAGAGACTCACAACTGCATAAAATAACAAAGATAAGTTGACAGATGAATTCCCAGCATGATATTTGTTCACACCCATTAAGGATCTGGAAATGTTGCTGAAATGGGACCTGAAAGAATGTAAGAGCTTCAAGATAGGGAAAGAACTGCAAAACATCATATGTGGGCAAGATGTAATCATTCCAACCACTCACAGAAACTGTTAGTGTCTGCATCGACTCTGTACAAGAATGGGTCAGTCAACAGTTAAGCATGAATGGAAGGGGAGGCTCACTGGTCTTCATCCCTTGATGCTGAGCTACTTGATAGTCATAGATTCAGGGAGCTATGGTGCCATTGCCTTCAATTTATGTACCTACAGGTGACCCCAGAAGGCTCCATGCATAACTCTAAATTAATTCTTATACAACAAAATTGTCCAGTTTCAGAATTCATGTGGATATCAAGCTAATAAGCAGTAGAGCTATGATAGTTGATTTGTCCTAGCTGGGCTAGGTGTCTCATATAAATTGGAAATGACAGAACTAACCACATCACTGAGCTCTGTACAATCTGCCCTTGGCATTGGTCATTCTACTGAAGGGGTATGGTGCACTTGGATCTCACTAAACATGAGTTACCTTGCTGTAGGGATGTGGCTGAAGATGCTTGAGTAGTCCACTGCCCAGATGGGAAACTTCAAGGCTTGCCTATGACCCCTTGGCTTTCTTGTTTCTGTGATCCATGCATATGTTTCTAGGCACCCTTCAAATGACCTATCACATCTCTTGTGGCTGTCAAGAGCTATTCCTTTCTTTGATTAATTAATATGACTTTATTCTATTTTTTATTTGTTGGGGTGGAGCCCAAGTATTATGTGCACATTTGGAAGTCAGTCTTTCCTTCTATGTTGGGATCAAACTCTTGCAAGCTGACTTGTTACACATCTTTACCAGATGAGCCATCTCACTGGTGTACTTTATAGATTATTTTTATTCTGATTCTTTTTCTTTACTTGGTCTCATAGAGGCAGCTTCTAGTCCATCATGTTACCTAGAAATTGAAATAATCTATTCCAAAAGCCTGTTCACTCATATGGAGTCATTGGTAAGTAAACAATAGGTATCACCCTACTTAGACTAGTGCCTATCATTAATTTTGGAGTGACCACAATGACCTTCCCAAATCTCTGTCTATGTCTCTCTTCAGAAAACCAACACTATGCCAGTAAAGTAAAAAGAAAAAAACTGCAGGACTTTGGTTGTTTTGCCTCTTCTAAGTTTTCTGGAATTATCTTAGCCTTTAGATATCTGCTTGTTTTGCAAAAAATTGGGCCAGAACAATATTGTCATAATAAAATAGGGGACTAATACATACACATGGAGCACATATATACACTCAGGCAAAACACATACACATGAAATAAATTTAATAAATCTTTTTAAAAATAGGGGACTTACATCCAGGACTTCTTTCACATTTTAAATTAATAGTTTTAATAAAACTTTCAGAAGTATGAAATAAATCAGCAAATGTATTTTACTGTTTTATAAATAAAAGTAGTACTCTCCATGTCTAGCTATAAATGAGATGACCTCTCAGAAAAAGTTAAGATGCCCTGGCTGCAGAGCTAGGGGGCTGGACTGCGTGGGCATCTTCTGGGAATAATGTACATATCTTTCTATTGTTATTTTTGTTTAGCATTTCTAATTTTCATTTGTAATTAAAATACAATATATTTATAACATGAAACATACACACATTTTTACACATTCATTGCAATTACTCAGCTCTTAGCAATTATACTTCATAATAATTAAATTATATAACTTTTTTGTTTTTCCTATAGTGATGTGTCTTCCCTAAGACCTATATTTTGTTTGTTTGTTTGTTCGGATAGTAGCTTATTTATTAGCGCTGGTTATGCTGCTCCCAAACACACACTGGTAGAAACTGGATTAACAAATGAGTAAAGAAAATTCTAATATAAAATATATGTTGACATAAAGTTTTACCTGTATGAAATATTCATAATAATGAAAAAGTATTTGAATATCCAGCATATAATAAGGATTAAATTTATCGAAGTAAGATGATAAAATATTTTACAATTCAAACCACACTGAAGATCTCAAAGTTCTGAGATCCACAATTCTTGTTGCTACACATCATTATTGTCAAGGGAACATATATTTATTATTTACACTAAGCAACATTTATAATGTTTTCATTACACCCCCATAATACTACCTCTAACCTCATTTCTGTCTACTTTGAAAACTGTTTTTTGTCAACGCTGAGGAGATAGTTCAAGCAATAAAGTGCTTACCACATATGCATGAAGACCTGAGTTCTTCCCAGCACCTGCATGAATAGTGGGTGCAGCAGTATACAACTATAACCCTAGTGCTTGGGACAGGGAGAGAGGAGGATCCTTGGGACTTGGTAGACAGAAAATCTACCTGGAACAGCAGGCCTATTACATATTCTCAAAACAAGGTGGAGACTGATTGAGGAAAACAACTGCTGCTACAGATCATATTAGGTAGAATAGAATAGGCATAGCCTTAGTGTTGAATGGTAAATCTCAGTATGCAGGGATGACCAGGTAAGAAGACTATTTGCTGAGCTACAGGACAAATAAATGTGATATCCAGGCTGAGAAAGAAATTAGGGAAATGACACCCTTCACAATAGCCACAAACAATATAAAATATCTTGGTGTGACTCTAACCAAACAAGTGAAAGATTTGTATGACAAAAACTTCATGTCTCTGAAGAAGGAAATGGAAGAAGACCTCAGAAAATGGAAAAATCTTCCATGCTCCTGGGTTGGCAGGATTAATATAGTTAAAATGGCAATCTTGCCAAAAGCAATATACAGATTCAGTGCAATCCCCATCAAATTCCCAACTCAGTTCTTCATAGAGTTAGAAAGAACAATTCTCAAATTCATCTGGAATAACAAAAAACCCAGGATAGCTAAAATTCATCAACAGTTAAAGAACTTCTGGGGGAAATCAGTATCCCGGACCTCAAGCAATACTACAGAGCAGTAGTGTTAAAAACTGCATGGTATTGGTACAGTGACAGGGAGGTAGATCAATGGAATAGAATTGAAGACCCAGAAGTAAACCCACACATCTATGGCCAATTGATCTTCAACAAAGGAGCTGAAAACATCCAGTGGAAAAAAATAGCCTTTTCAACAAATGGTGCTGGCTCAACTGGAGGTCAACATGTAGAAGAATGAGAATTGATCCACTCTTATCTCCTTGTACTAAGCTCAACTCCAAGTGGATCAAAGACCTCCACATAAAACCAGACACACTAAAATTAATAGAAAAAAAAAACTGGGGAAGACCCTTGAGGACATTGGCTCGGGTGGAAATCTCCTGAACAGAACACCAATTGCTTATGCTCTAAGAGCAAGAATAGACAAATGGAACCTCATAAAATTACAAAGGTTCTGTAAGGCAAAAGACACTGTCAAAAGGACAAATTGGCAACCAACAAAGTGGGAAAAGATCTTCACCAACCCCACATCCGACAGAGGGCTAATATCCAATGTATACAAGGAACTCAAGAAGTTAGACACCAGAAAACCAAATAACCCCATCCAAAAATGGGGTACAAAGCTAAACAAAGACTTTTCACCTGAAGAAATTTGGATGGCTGAGAAACACCTTAAAAAATGTTCAACATCATTAGTCATTAGAGAAATGCAAATCAAAACAACCCTGAGATTTCACCTCACACCAGTCCGAATGGCTAAGATTAAAAACTCAGGAGACATCAGGTGTTGGTGAGGATGTGGAGAAAGAGGAACACTCCTGCACTGCTGGTGGGACTGCAAGCTGGTACAATCACTCTGTAAATCAGTCTGGCGTTTCCTCAGAAAACTGGGCATGATACTTTCGGAGGACCCAACCATACCACTCCTGGGCATAGACCCAGAAGATTCCCCAGCATGCAATAGGAATACATGCTCCACTATGTTCATAGCAGCCTCATTTATAATAGCCAGAAGCTGGAAAGAACCCAGATGTCCCTCAATGGAGAAATGGATACAAAAAATGTGGTATATACACACAATGGAATACTATTCAGCCATTAGAAACAATGAATTCATGAAATTCTTAGAGAAATTGGTGGAGCTCATACTAAGTGAGGTGACCCAGTCTCAAAAGAATACCCATGGTATGTAGTCCCTGATAAGTGGATATTGGCCTAGAATCTTGGGACACCAAAGACACAATTCACATACCAAATGATGTCTGACAAGAAGAAAGGAGTGGACACTGGTGCTAGAAAGGATCAAAACATCAGTGTAGGGGAATACCAGAACAGGGAAGTGGGAAGGGGTGGATGAGGGAGCAGGGGGAGGGAAAAGGGCATGTGGGACCTTTGGGGGGTTGGGAACCAGAAAAAGGGAAATGAAATATAAATACAGAATATATCCAACAAAAAAAAAGAAAAAAAAAGACAGACTTCACCTAAGGAGTCACTCATGAGCTGCACTTTGGTCACCACAAATGTGCAAACATAGTCATTCATAGCACATACATAAAGAAATCATTATTGAATGATATAAAAAATGCTCCAGGAATATTCACTTTCTTTCCAAGCTTCTAGTCTGAGGTAGAGGTTTCTTTTGGGTTTTCTTCTTGTTGGATAGTATACTCTAATCAAGAATAACGAGGAATCAGTGAAATGTAGGAAAATCATTGTGATGACAAATTGCTCAACTTGTGAACTTGGGAAGAAGTCATCTTCGAAAACCTGTTTTATTTGCTTGCTTTTGCTTTTATTTTATTTTATTTTATTTATTTTATTTTATTTTATTTTATTTTATTTTATTTTATTTTATTTTATTTTATTCTTTATTGTCTATATTATTTGCCTACATTCCAAATGACTTCCCCTTTTCTGGTTCCCCCCTCCCAATAAGTCCCATAAGCCCTCTTCCCTATGCCCACTCCCCAATCAACCTGCTCCCACTTCTCTGTCCTGGTAATCCCCTAAATTGCTGCATCAAGCCTTTTCAGGAACAGGGCCCTTTCCTTCCTTCTTTTTGGGTATTATTTGATATGTGAATTGTGTCTTGGGTATTAAGAGTTTCTGGGCTAATATCCACTTATCAGTCACTGCATTCCATTTGTGTTCTTTTGTGAATGGGTTACCTAACTTAGGATGATATTTTCCAGTTCCAACCATTTACCTAAGAATTTCATGAATTCATTGTTTCTTAAGGCGCTTCTCAGCCATTCAAAATTCTTTAGGTGAAAATTCTTTGTTTAGCTCTGTACTCCATTTTTAATAGGGTTATTTGGTTCTCCGGAGTTTAACTTCTTGAGTTCTTCTTATACATTGGATATTAGCCCCTCTGTTGGATGTCATGTTGGTGAAGATCTTTTCCCAATTTGTTGGTTGCCATTTTGTCCTTTTGACAGTGTTCTTACAAAAGCTTTGTAAATTTATGAGGTCCCATTTGTCAATTCTTGATCTTATAGCATAAGCTATTGGTGTTCTGTTCAGAAAAATTTCCCCTGTGTCCATGTGCTCAATGCTCTTCCCCAGTTTCTTTTCTATTAGTTTCAGTGTGTCTGTTTTTATATGGAGGTCCTTGATCCATTTGGAGTTGAGTTTAGTACAAGGAGATAAGAGTGGATCAATTTGCATTCTTCTGCATGCTGACCTCCAGTTGAACCAGGACTATTTGTTGAAAAGACTATCTTTTTTCCACTGGATGGTTTTAGCTCCTTTCTCGAAGATCAAGTGACCATAGGTGTGTGGGTTCATTTCTCAGTCTTCAATTCTATTCCATTGATCTACCTGCCTGTCACTGTACCAATACCATACAATTTTAACACTATTGCTCTGTAGTACTGCTTGGGGTCCAGGATACTGATTCCCCCAGAAGTTCTTTTACTGTTGAGAATAGTTTTAGCTAACCTGGGTTTCTTGTAATTCCAGATGAATTTGATAATTGCTCTTTCTAACTCTATGAAGAACTGAGTTGGGATTTTGATGGGGATTGCATTAGAACAGGAATTCAAAGCCCATACCTCAACATAGTAAAAGCAATATGCATCAAACCGGTAGCCAACATCAAACTTAATGGAGAGAAACTTGAAGCAAAACCACTAAAATCAGGGACTATACAAAGCTGCCCCCTCTTTCCATATCTTTTCAATATAATACTTGAAGTTCTAGCTAGAGCAGTTAGACAACATAAGGAGGTCAAAGGGATACAAATGGGAAAGGCGGAAGTCAAACTATCACTATTTGCAGATCATATGATAGTATACTTAAGTGACTCCCCCTCCAAAAAAAAACTCCACCAGAGAACTCCTACAGCTGATAAACAACTTCAGCAAAGAGGGTGGTTATAAAATCAACACAAGCAAATCAGTAGCTTTCCTATACTCAAAGGTTAAGCAGGCTGAGAAAGAAATTAGGAAAATGACACCCTTCACAATAGCCACAAACAATATAAAGTATCTTGGTGTGACTCTAACCAAACAAGTGAAAGATCTGTATGACAAGAACTTCATGTCTCTGAAGAAGGAAACTGAAGAAGACCTCAGAAAATGGAAAAGCCTTCCATGCTTGTGGATTGGCAGCAGTATCTTGGTGTGACTCTAACCAAACAAGTGAAAGATCTGTATGACAAGAACTTCATGTCTCTGAAGAAGGAAACTGAAGAAGACCTCAGAAAATGGAAAAGCCTTCTATGCTTGTGGATTGGCAGCATTAATATAGTAAAAATGGACATCTTACCAAAAGCAATATACAGAAATCATTGTTTTTAATAGCTCAGTAGTATTCCATTATGTAAAAGTACCACATTTTCTGTATCCATTACTCTGTTGAAGGACATCTGGGTTTTTTCCAGCTTCTGGCTATTATATATATATGACTGTTATGATTATAGTGGAGCATGTGTCCTTATTAAATGTTGGAGAATATTCTGTATATATGCCCAGGAGTAGTGTAGCTGGGTACACAGGTAGTGCTATGCTCAATTTTCGGAGGAACTGCCAGACTGATTTCCAGAGTGGTTGTACCAGCTTGCAATCCCACCAGCAATGGAAAAATGTTCCTCTTTCTACATGTACTCAACAGAATGTGCTCTCACCTGAGTTTTTAATTTTAGTTATTCTGACTTTTGTGAGGTAGAATCTCAGGGTTATTTTGATTTGCATTTTCCTACTAACTAATGATGTTGAACATTTCTTTAGGTGCTTCTCAGCCATTCAAGTTTCCTCAGTTTAGAAATAAATGAAGATCTCAAAAGATGGAAAGATCGCCCATACTTGTGGATTGGGAGGATTAATATAGTAAAACAATGGCCATCTTGCCATAAGCAATCTACAGATTCAGTGCAATCCCCATCAAAATCCCAACTCAATTCTTCATAGAGTTAGAAGGAGCAATTCTCAAATTCATCTGGAATAACAAAAAACTCAGGATTGCTAAAACTATTCTCAACAATAAAAAAAACTTCTGGGGGAATCAGTATCCTGGATCTCAAGCAGTACTACAGAGCAATAGTGATAAAAAACTGTATTATATTGGTACAGTGACAGGCAGGTAGGTCAATGGAACAAAATTAAAGACCCAGAAATGAACCCACACACCTATGGTCACTTGATCTTTGACAAAGGAGCTAAAACCATGCAGTGTAAAAAAAAAAACAGATAGCTTTTTCAGCAAATGGTGCTGGTTCAACTTGGGATCAGAAGCATCAGAAGAATGCAAATAAATTTATTCTTATCTCCTTGTACAAAGCTCAAGTCCAAGTGGATCTAGGACCTCCAGATAAAACCAGACACACTGAAACTAATAGAAAAGAAATTTGGGAAGAACCTATAGCACATGGGCACAGGGGAAATTTCCTGAACAGAACACCAATAGGTTATGTTCTAAAATCAAAAATTGCCAAATGGGACCTCATAAAATAAGAAAGCTTCTGTAAGGCAAAGGAAACTTTCAATAGGACAAAACAGCAATCAACAGATTGGGAAAAGATCTTTACCAACCTTTTATCTGACAGAGGGCTAATATCCGATATATACAAAGAACTCAAGAAGTTAGACTCCAGAGAACCAAATAACCCTATTAAAAATGGGGTACAGAGCTAAACAAAAAATTTTCAACTGAGGAATATCGGGCAGCTGAGAAGCACCTAAAGAAATGTTCAACATCCTTGGTCATCAAAAACTTAGGAGACAGCAGGTGCTGGTGAGGATGTGGAGAAAGAGGAACACTGCTGCATTGCTGGTGGGATTGCAAACTGGTAAAACCATACTAGAAATTAGTTTGGCCGTTCCTCAGAAAAGTGGGGAAAACTACTACTGAAGGACCATGCTATGCCATTCCTGGGCATATACCCAAAGGAATCTCCAGCATATAATAAGGACACACGCTCTACTCTAATCATAGTAGTCAGTCTTATTTATAATATCCGGAAGCTGGAAAGTCCCTCAACAGATGAATGGATACAGAAAGTGTGGTACATTTATGCAATTATCATCCTGAATGAGATAACTCAATCACAGATGAACATACTCTATTCACTCACTGATAAGTGGATATCAGCTCAGAAGTTTGGAATACCCAAGATACAATTCACAGACCAAATGAAACTCAAGAAGAAGGAAGAACAAAGTATGGATACTCTGGTCTTTCTTAGAAGGGGGAACAAAGTAACCACAGAAGGAAATATAGAGACAAAGTAAAGAGCAAAGACTGAGGGAGAGACCATCCAGAGACTGCCCCAACTAGGGATCCATCCCACACACAGTTACCAAACCCAGACACTATTATGGATGGCAACAAGTGCTTGCTGACAGGAGCCTGATATAGCTGTCACTTGGGAGGTTCTGCCAGTACATGACAAATTCAGAGGGGGACACTCTCAGCCAACTATTGAACTGAACACAGAGTCCTCAATGGAGGAGTTAGAGAAAGGCTCAAAGGAGCTGAAGTAGTTGCAGTACCATAGAAGGAACAACAATATGAACCACCCAGTACTTCCAGAGCTCCCAGGGACTAAACCACCAACCAAAGAGTACACATAGAGGGACTCATGGCTCCAGATGCATATGCCATTTTGAACATCGAAGGGAGGAGAGGCCCTTGATCCTGAGAAGGCTAGATGCCCCAGTATAGGGGAATGTCAGGACAGGGAAGTGGGAGTGGATAGATAAGTGTTCAGGGGGATGGAGGATGGGTTAGGGGATTTTTGGGGGGTGAGAGGGAGACCAGGAAAGAGGACAACATTTGAAATGTAAATAAAGAATGTATCTTATAAAAAAGTAAATTCTTTGCTTAGCTCATTTTTTCTCTTTTTCATTTATTAGATATTTGATTTATTTACATTTTGAATGTTAACTCCTTTCCCTGTTCACCCACTGAAAACCTCCTATCTCCTCCCCCTCCCCCTGCTTACTCCACGCCAATTTTCTGACTTGCATTCCCCTATTCTGGGGACTTGAGCTTTCACAAGATCAATGGCCTCTCCTCTCATTGAGGTCCCATTTGTCTATTCTTGATCTTAGAGCATAAGCTATTGGTGTTCTGTTCAAGAACTCCCCTCCCCGCCCCCGTCCCTGAGCCAATGTCCTCAAGGGTCTTCCCCAGTTTCTTTTCTATTAGTTTTAGTCTGTCTGGTTTTATGTGGAGGTCCTTGATCCACTTGGAGTTGAGCTTAGTACAAGGAGATAACTATCACTATTTGCAGATGATATGATAGTATACTTAAGTGACCCAAAAAACTCCAGCAGAGAACTCCTACAGCTGATAAACAACTTCAGCAAAGTGACTGGTTGTAAAATCAACTCAAGCAAATCAGTTGCCTTCCTATACTCAAAGAATAAGCAGGTTGAGAAAGAAATTAGAGAAATGACACCTTTCACAATAGCCACAAACAATATAATGTATCTTGGTGTGACTATAACCAAACAAGTGAAAGATTTGTATGACAAAAACTTCAGGTCTCTGAAGAAGGAAATGCAAGAAGACCTCAGAAAATGGAAAAATCTTCCATGCTCATGGATTGGCAGGATTAATATAGTTAAAATGGCAATCTTGCCAAAAGCAATATACAGATTCAACACAATCCCCGTCAAAATCCCAACTCAGTTCTTCATAGAGTTAGAAAGAGCAATTCTCAAATTCATCTGGAATAACAAAAAACCCAGGATAGCTAAAACTATCATCAACAGTAAAAGAACTTCTGGGGGAATCAGTATCCTGGACCTCAAGCAATACTACAGAGCAATAGTGTTAAAAACTGCATGGTATTGGTACAGTGACAGGGAGGTGGATCAATGGAATAGGAGTGAAGACCCAGATTTGAACCCACACATCTATGGCTAATTGATCTTTGACAAAGGATCTAAAAACATTCAGTGGGGAAAAGACAGCATTTTCAACAACTGGTGCTGGGTCAACCAATCTTAGCTCCCTGAACAAATCTCAAGTACAAGTGGATCAAGAACCTCTCCATAAAACTAGATACGCTGACCTCCAGTGGAGCCAGCACCATTTGTTGAAAAGGCTATCTTTTTTTCCACTGGATGTTTTCAGCTCCTTTGTCGAAGATCAATTAGCCATAGATGTGTGGGTTCAAATCTGGGTCTTCACTCCTATTCCATTGATCCACCTCCCTGTCACTGTACCAATACCATGCAGTTTTTAACACTATTGCTCTGTAGTATAGCTTGAGGTCAGGGATTGTGATTCCACCAGAAGTTCTTTTATTGTTGAGGATAATTTTTGATATCCTTGGCTTTTTGTTATTCCAGATACATTTGGAAATTGTTCTTTTGAACTCTATGAAGAATTGAGTTGGAATTTTGATGGGGATTGCATTGAATCTGTAGATTGCTTTATGCAAGATGACCATTTTTACTAAATTAGCCCTGCCATTCCATAAGCATGGGATATCTTTCCATCTTCTGAGATCTTCAATTTCTTTCTTCAGAGATTTGAAGTTCTAGTGTGTATTTTCCCTCTTTTTCTTGGTGTTCACCTTTCATTATTCTTTGGAGGCTTGGACTTGTGGAAAGATATTGTGTTAATTTGTTTTTGTTGTTGAATACCTTGGTTTCTTCATCTATGGTAATTGAGAGTTTTGTTGGGTATAGTAGCCTGGGTTGGCATTTGTATTACCTTAGGGTCTCTATCACATCTGCCCAGACTCTTCTGGCTTTCATAGTCTCTGGCAAGAAGTCTGGTGTAATTCTGATAGGTCTTCCTTTATATGTTACTTGACCTTTTTCCCTTACTGCTTTTAATATTCTTTCCTTGTTTAGTGTATTTGGTGGTTTAATTATTATGTGAAGGGAGGAATTTCTTTTCTGGTCCAAACTATTTGGAGTTCTGTAGACTTCTTTTATGTTTGTGGGCATCTATTTCTTTATTTTAGGGAAGTTTTCTTGTATAATTTTGTTGAAGATATTTGCTAGCCCTTTAATTTGGAAATTGTTCACTCTGTTCTATACATATAATCATTAGGTTTGGTCTTCTCATTTTGTCCCGGATTTCCTGGATGTTCTGGGTTACGTGCTTTTTTGCATTTTTCCTTTTCTTTGACTGTTGTTTCAGTGCTTTCTATGGTATCTTCTGCATCTGAGACTCTCCTTTTTTTAAAAAAATTCAAGAACTTATTTATTTTAAAATAAACATTAGAAGCTTCATCATTATCCTCCACCCTACAAAACTTTTGAATGTGGAATGTTCAACAGCCTAACCAGTTTAATAGGCTACAAAACCAGCAAAATCTTCAGGTGTCAAATAATGCGTATCTAAGAATAATTGTTTTTAGTAGATGATTACCAGCTTGGAAAAAATGTTTGCAAAAGGCTAAAAGTAAATTTTAATTTCTGAACAGAAAATAACATTAACTTAGTAAGTAGCCTTTGCTTTAACAAGTGGAATTAATTCTCCATGATGTAAAATGGAATGGGACAAGCAGCACTCAGTTTATAGACACAAAGAGCTAGTGCTCAAACTGTCAGCAGAAATTCCAACACAGAACATATGGCTAAGCCATTGCTAACCTTTCCATCTCCAAACTTTATACTCTCTATGCACCAAAGGCAAAGAATCAATACTTTGAACATAAGTGTCTCCTTGAAAAAAGGAGAGAATTCAATTAGGGTTAAATTAGACAAAAGATAAATGAAAATACTTCAGAAACAGCTACTTAGACATAACCACAAAATCTGTGACACCAACAACACATGAGGTGAATCACTTTAGCTGCTAGCTGTTAAACACCAGTATTTCAAGATACAACTTTTAAAAACATGTTTTATTTGTCTTGCTTACACCATCAGAACTGAAACTACTGCCTGTCATTTCCCTAAAACAGGGAAATGAACCTAAAACATGTTGAAACTTGTATCCATGACTTCTGACTTCTTTCCTCTGTTTTCTATGACCAGAGTTGTTTCCCTTTGTGATTTCTTTATTGTTTCTATCTCCATTTTCGATCCTGGATGGTTTTGTTCAGTTCCTTCACCTGTTTTGTTGTGTTTTCCTGTAGTTCTTTAAGGGCTTCTCCCTGTTTACTGGTGTTCTCCTGTATTTTTTTAAGTGAGTTATTTATGTCCTTCTTGAAGCCCTCTATTAGCATCATGAGCTGTGATTTTAAATATAGTCTTGCTTTTTCTGGTGTGTTGGGGTATCCAGGACTTTCTGTTGTGGGAGAATTTGGGTTCAGATGGTGCCAAGTTGCCTTGATTTCTTTTGGTAATGTTCCTACATTTGCCTTTTGCCATCTGGTTATCTCTGGTGTTAGTTGGTCCTGCTGTCTCTGGCAGGTGCTTGTCCCTCCTGTGGGCCTCCTGTCTAGCAACCCTGGGTGACTGGCTCTCCCCTGTCACAGAGTGCTATGGTACTGCCCAGCTCCTGGGTTTGGCTAGAGCCCAGTCTGACTCTGTCCCAGATGCTCTGCCACTCCTGTGTTCCCTGGATCCTGCCTCTACCTGCCTGCTCAGATCACTGGAGAGAAGATGGCGGTTGCCTGACATCCAAAGTCATCCCTGCAGAGATGTATTCCCCTGGCAGGATAGGTACACAGAGTACCGTGGAGCTGCCCAGCCCCTGGGTGCAGGCAGAGCCCAGATGGACCCAGCTCTTTTGCTGCTCCTGGTCTCTGCCTCTGGGCCATACCTGCCTGCTTGGTCACCAGAGATAAGATCTGTTTAGCTCTTAAATATTCTCATAGAAAAGCCATCTATTTGATACATTTTTGTTAGTATGTCTTACTTTGATCCTTTGTGAAATGGATGAATAACTCTTTAATGGCAGGATTTACATATGATAGTTTTATTTTATAGGAATAAAAAGATGATCAACTTTTAGAAAAGAATCCCCAGAGTACAGCTCTAGGAGATTTTTGGTATGTACTGATACACTTGCTGCACGGTTGTATTTAGTTTTTCTTGGACTTGAAGTTCTAATTTTCACCTCATCAGTCATTTCAAAAAATGACAAGGAAGTTATAATTGAAAAATAGAATAAAAAGAAACAAAACAAAACCAGTTGACCTAGGAGAAAACAACTGGAGTCAAGTCCTATTCTTAGCATGAGCAGCTGTTTTTCCTCCAGCAAATGCCTTGGTGACCAAGACCTTACGCTTCTCTTTTCCCAAACAAAATAGTAGACAACTTGAGAGATTTCCCATGTAACCTTATAGTCCATGGCTTGAAAGTAATGCTTTTGTGAAGACGTTTTGACAGGCATTGAATCTTCTTATTTGGGTCTCCAAGGAGATTCTGGCTTCTATGATGAGTGTTCAGTTTACCTCAGTCCATCACCATTTGGGTTACGTTTAGAACTATCTAGTTAGGGCCACAGAAGACATGTTGCTCTTCTGGGAAATACATAGGCTTGGTATATTTGTATCATTTTGTTGAGCTGGACTACCGTGGTCAAGACACAGTGTTTTAAACTTAGAAACCATGTGCTTTTTGTTGAATACCCATATAGGAACAATAAACATTTCTTTCCCTTCAAGCACTATTTATGTACTTCATCAGAAACATGACTTATCACACACTAGCTGGGAGGTGATGATACCCTTCTCTAAGTCCTACACAGAGTAACCCAGAAGACAAAATGCCCTATCATACAACTGTAGAGAGTGAGTTCATCAGAGTGTTCTTTTTCCTCTAGGGAAGAATATATCTTTTAATAACTGAATAATTCATCTATTTTGATTTTTCAGACTAGATTATGATGTGAAGTTACTGTAGTAGTACGGGAAATCAAGTTTGATTTTGTAATATAGTCAAATGAGTACTTTAGAGTGCCATGTCTGCGATCAATAAGGAAGCTGTAACTACATTTACTGTCAGATGATGATATTGATGCAAAAACATAATGGTTGAAATTATAAAATCAATTTCATAATTTAATCAGAAATGTTTATTGATACTGTTAAAGTTGAATTCAATAGCTTCTAGTATGTAGTTAATTTCCTACCTGTCAGAAAAATGTATTGAAATGCTCTTTCTTGAAAATGGAGTTAATTCAGAGGAGAAAGCAGTAAACTTTCATGCTAAGAGAGAGAAGAAATTGTTCTCCAGTTCTGACTGGAGGCAAACACTATAGTCTTTAACACACACACACACACACACACACACACACACACACACACGATGAAAATGCCCTCTGGCCCCAAATTGTTGTGATAACTCCCCAAGAAGTGGCTGGAGAGAGAGAGCTTTGTGCTCATTGTGATGTTGCAGAGAAGCTCAAGCACCATGTGTTAGAGATAAGCGGATGCTAAGTAGGTCTTTCTGGAATGATACTTAGTTTAAAAATGAATATCAAGATTACACTCTAAGGGGTGGGGTCTTTGATACTTTTATTCTCCACACGCTATCATTTTTGGTCTGTTTTTCCACATTACATTGAAACTATCTTAATTGAAGCAAAAGTTACTTAAGGGAGTGTCTAGGCATGACTTCTATGCTTGTAGGAAAGCTTCTGTGAATTTTGAGAGCCTGCCCTGATTACATGAGCTAAAGACTTACTTTATGGCTTAGCAATTGTGTGTCTTTGTGTTGTGGTAAGTAACATAAATTTTAAATTCTCTATGGTTATTCAGAAATTATCAGTTTTCCTATTGTGTAGTGAAAGTAGTGACACTTTCCTA
This sequence comes from Apodemus agrarius, assembly GCA_964023405.1. Lineage (NCBI taxonomy): Eukaryota > Metazoa > Chordata > Mammalia > Rodentia > Muridae > Apodemus > Apodemus agrarius. The sequence continues at coordinate 90,016,320 of OZ030016.1, forward strand.
TAACAGCATTCAAAGGATTTCAGTAGCTGGCTAAACTATTTTATGGGTCATTTGCTTGCTATCCTGCTGCAGCCTCTACTTTGGAAGTCAAACCTGCATTTCAACTGCCTTTCAATGCGCCATCTCTTTATTTGGCCACCATATAATTCTCCATTATATTATCAACATGGCACTTTTAGCCTTGACTCATGTCATACGCTACCCTTTACCTGCATGTTCTTTTTGGCATATTTTGTTTCCCAAATGAAAGTGTTGGATCCCCAAAGGCTAGTATTTCATCAAACATCCCCAGATCATTAAGCAATTAGACAGGTGCGTATCATACCATAGCTATCCAGTGTCTGATCAACTGAATGTTTCAAAATTTCTGAAGGTTAGGAATCTAGATGCATTATTTGGAAGGCAAACACGTTGGAATTTGACATGTGTTCCTTCAAATTAAATCTTAAGGGGAATTGCAGAATTTTTGGAAATGTTCTCATTGTTTAAGGGGAGTGCAAGTTCAGATAATTCTCATTATCATAGACATTATTGAGTTCCTGGCCTCTTGACACATACCCATTTGTCTTTTTTTTTTCTGTACCATTTTGATTCCTAGGAAATGAATTAGTATCTTATAAGAATAGAAAGAGGAGTCAAGTTGCAACAAATGAACAAAGTCCTTTGAGAAGAAAGGGATGCTCCAGAAGTACAGAGAATTGATGTCAGAATACATAAAAGATTTATTTAAGTCTCTAAGCATTGATTTTTAGAGCTTCATGTATATCTTTTACTATAATAAGTGAATTCAGCATTTAACTACTTGAAAATATAGACAGATGATAGCTAGACCTGGCAGTTCAGATATGGCTCTACCCCTAAACTTGAGTGGGTTTTGCTTCCATAACCTCATTTCCCTTTCAGTAGGGTTGCTCAAGGACCATGCTGAGCCATCCCCTAATTCTGGACCTTTGTCATTTCTGCTGTTTTGACTATACGCAAAGTATTTAAATCCAAGTTATTTTGGTTCAACTATATATAAAAGACAAACTATTTGTATAAGGATGAAAATATCAATAGGCGATGAAGTATAGCTTTCATCTAAAGCCAGCATGAATCTACCTATAGAACCTTAAAGATTGAAAAGACAAATCCTATTATCTCACAAGCCTTATGTCTGTAAGACGAAATGGCTCATCATATGGCTTAAGATGACCAAATCATTATGATGGTTCACTGATTCACACAAAGACCATCACAGCATTTTGGTGATAATATCTACACTTCATTTAATGGTTATCATGTTAGACTTTTGATATGTGCTTTATGTATAATACTTAATTATCCTAATAACTTTATAGTATCATCACCCCACAAAAATAAACTTAACAAAATGCTCTTTGAAAATAGAGATACTTGAATTTAATTCTCCTTTCCCAAGTTTATTAACAATGAGGCCTTAATGACTTTCTCATTCTAAACTTCAGACTTCATATTAAAATTGTTTTATAGTGTATTTGCCTGTGTGCACACTTCTGTCATGCATACATATAGACATCAAGACTGACTTATAAGGAGTTGGTTCATTCCCTTTATCATTTGGGTTCTGGAATCAAATTCTGGTTACCAGGACTAGCAGCAGTCATCTTTACCCACCGAACCCTCTTGTGGCTTCCTAAACTTCAGTCTTGTTAGGAATGGGAAAGAGAAAATTAGGGCTTGTGACATAACAAGAGACTTGTTATGATAGCTTGTTGACCCAAATACCCCAAACCCACGTGAAGATGGAAGGAGAGAGCTAACTCATAAAGTTGATCTTTGACCTCTATACACATGCCTGTGCTTTCTCTCTCCCTCTCCCTCCCTTTTCCTCTCCCTCCTTCCCTCCTTCCCCCTCTCTTTCTCTCTCACTCCTCCTCCTCCTCTTCCTCCTCTTCCTCCTCTTCTGCTTACCAAAATAATAAATAATTTGAAAAGGAGAAAACTAAAAGCCATGGCATGCATCTCAGAGAATTACTGTGCTAAAAAATAGGGGATACTTGCAGAGTGCTTAGCAAAGATATGGCTATTAGGATTATTTTTAGTATAAACAGATAAGAAAGCATATTTTAGTGAAATTAAGTAATTTTCTTCAGTTCTTAAACAAAGTAAATGGAAGAATGCTAATTCAGACCCACATCTCTTCAAATTTCAGCATCTGCTTACAGTGCTGCTGGGCAGTGAACCAGGGTAGGATAAGTTAGTATAGAAATGAAAGAATATATGTTTATGACATACGTTATGAAGAGAAAGACCACTAATATGTTATAACAAATGGGAGAATGACTGCAGTATTTCAGGTTGTGAGCCTACAGTAATGGGAAGGGGTCTTCTACTGTGCTTGGAATAAAATCCAGGGGAAAATTCCACCAGCACCTCAGATACCTCAGACATCTAGACTGTATGAGAGGCTCCAGACTCTGGAGGCAGGAGTTTCCTTAACCCTGTTGTCTCAACACCATCTAGACTGTGTGATATACTCCACATTCTGGAGGAGGAGCCCCTCACCCTTGCTGACACCCGCCTCTAAGAAGCACTTAGCGTCATCTATACTATGACATCTGAAGCAACAAAAACCATCAATTCATTGCCTCTGCTCCACCTACCTAAGTTTCCATCAGTTTCTCCAACTGTACAATGTAACAAGTTAGACATGTAGCAAACATGTCTGAAAAGTGTATTTTGTAGATATATATGCCTTGGAAGTCCAGGGATACACACAGGCCACATGAGGAGGCAAAGAGAAAAAGAACCAGCAGAGGAGGAGAGGCTACAAAAGTTAGAATTTTAGGAAAGAAGGAATGGATAGCACATGATACAGAAGGATCAGTACTTCTGCTCTCAGAAATCCATTCAAATAGGATCCATTATTTGTAGAAATAAACCTATAAAAGCTAATTAAATTTCATTATCTATGACTACATCTTAGCATAACAGAGAAGATTGATAATTGAAGGAAAATATATTAAATTCACAAACACAGTAAAGGAGCTCTTACATATTTTCCCTCTTATCACTATTTCTTTTTTTTTTTCAGAAATAATGATAACTCAATTTCTTGGCACAACAACTAAAACCTAATCTTGTAATCCTTATTAAAATCTGATTCCTCTGCTGGTGAATCCTTGCAGATCTACCATGATACCGGGAAACTCTAGCGGCTACATCTTCCCCCTGTGCTGTCCCGGATCCTAAAGTCTTATCACTATTTCATAGCAGGATTGTATTTTCTCTCATATATAGAGCCTTTAATAACTGGGGAGACTGTAATGATAAAAGTCCACTCACACATGGACTATAATTGGGTTGTTTCTTTGATATGATTTACATCGAGCATCCTTGGGAAGCAAAATACAGATGATTTGGCATGGCTCTTCTCAGGAAACAACATGTGCTCAAACATGTAGTGAGCCTGCAACTACATTTGTCTTGAAGAAAGGATGGCTTTGTTTAGAGAGTTCCTTTCTATCTGGGTCGACTTCTGCTTTTACTAATGTCCTCCACCTTCCTTCAGCTCATACAGTTAAAATCAAAAAGACCTACTGTGGGATGCTCAGTTTTAAAAGCATTGTCATTAAAAAATATGTACCTAGGGTTATGGACTGAATGTGAAATGCCCTCATAGATTCATGTGTTTGAGTACTTAGTGGTATTATTGGTGGTGGGGAGGTTAAGACCCTTTTGAAATAGAACCTAGATAGAGGAAGTAGGTCACTGGGGGACAAGCTTCGAGGGTTGGGCCCCTGGCTGTGAGCTAGATTCCCCTCTTCTGGGGGCAGAGGGAGACATGGCTTCCCCACTTCCCCACCACTGTTATGCCATGCAGCCCCTGCATGAAACCGTGAGAGAAAATGAGTCTGTCTTCAGTTTCATCTTGTCATGTCACTGTGACAAGGAAAGCAACTAGTACAAACACACACACACACACACACACACACACACACACACACATATATATATATATATATATATATATATATATAATTTTGACATACTGTCAGGAGAAACAATTGTCCTTTCTATCTGCTCCAAAGACCACTTTTATGTGATGACTAAAGACATTTTCCACTGCCTGCATGCATTTTGGAGTGTTTAAAAGAAATAATGGGTGTCCTCACTGTTAATTATAAAACTACAATAGGCTACATAGCAGGGGGTGTCCCTCAATTTGATAATATGTACTTAGATATAGTGGCAAGTTGATATCTTCATTAGCTCTAGGGAATGTGCTAAAATAACTAATAGTGAATGCTTCATTAAGCATTTGGTACAACACAAAGAAAAAACAAGTCAGTTTTTTAACATCTGTCTGCTTTCCTAAATTGTTTCCCCTAATACCTGGAAAAGTGGAGCTTACTGTCCGCAGTAACGAGGATGGAGGTGTAGCCCAGGCTGCCACCTGCTACATCCTGAAGAGTTCGCTCCTCAGCTAGAGAGCGCAAGTAAAGCACAGCGGGGCTCCAGCTTTGTAACAGAACAGAGTTTCAGGACAATACACAATAAAACTGGCATTTATTAAAGCGTGTTTATAGAAAATCATTTATTTTATAACCACATATTTCATCTCTAGTACCTAATACTTTCTCCTTTTTAAAATGTGTATGAGAGAAAGAAAGGGGGGAGGGAGGGAGAGGCTGTCTGCATGTGTGTATGTGGATCACATGTACACAGTGTCATGAAGACCAGAAGAGGGCATCAGAACCCCCTGAAAATGAAGTTACAGATGGTTGTGAGTGGCTGTATGGGGGTGCTGGCTACAGAACCTGCGTCCTCTGCAGGAGCAACAAGTGATCTGCTCCACTAAGGCACCCCTCAAGTCCCTTGCTTAATGTTTTCTATTCTTTGTAGAGTCTAGATATTACTCCTTGGCAAATGTATTGCTCAAAGCATTTCCTACACTCTGTAGCCTCTCACTTATCTTAGCACAGTCTTCTTTGCTGTGTTGGTGCTTTTGTAATGTTATGAGGTCGTATTTCCATTGCTGTAATGAACAAATGTTGTAGAGACCTTCCCTTCTTTAATTTTCATTATTTTTTATATATTCACAGGGTAAAAATAGCTCAGAGTAGATGAACTTTAAATTCCTGCTTCAGTTGTCTGATTCTTCACCTAGGTAGAAACTTTGAGCACTTCCCACACCTCTCCATCTCCTCCCCCTCCTCTTCTTCCTTCTATTCTTCATCTCCTCCCCCTCCCTCATCTTCCTCCTCCTCCTCCTTCTCCTCCTCCTCCTCCTTCTCCTCTTTCTCTTTCTCCTCCTTCTTCTTCCTCTTCTTTGGCAGGGACTCACATTGCCTAAACTGGTTCCAAATTTGCTGAGAACTCTTGGTCCTCCTTTCTCTATTGCTAACTACAGCTGAGCACCATTGCAATGGATCTTCTTTATTTCCTTTAAAATTTTTTACCAAATTAGAGCGAGCCCTGAGGCCTTTTGGGAAAGGCACTTAAGGAGAGACCCAGTGCCTCTATTTATGTCACTATAGTTGACATTGAACAGTGAAGGTGCTCCTGCCCTTATTTATCGTTTGTACAGCATGGAGATGAAGCCTTGAGCGTTGCGTGTGTTCAGCAAAGCCCCCTCCACTTAGGTACATCTCTCTTTTCCCGGGAAAGCAGTGGGTGATACTGAACACTTAGCAAAACCCTAAGTATATTTCAAATGCTAATCGGTGTTAGCAAACTTCATGTCCTCTTTATACAAAGGATACTGCCCTTGGCAGATGTTAAATAATTTGCCTAAATTCATACAGCAAATGAGTTAAATATTTCAAATATGAACCTGTGACTCTTTAAGTCTTGGCATCTGACAGGATTTTGCAGGGGGCCTATAAACTATTGAGGGGTGACCAGGTCTTTATTCGTCATCCCTTACCAGCTTTTTACCTACAAGCTCCCTAGTACTGTCTCTTCATCTATATGTCATGTGGTTCATATCCAGAGTTTGAATGTTCAAAATTCTCAATGCACATTCCATAAATCCTAGATGATGTGTACATGAAATACATTCACAGTGACGAAGACATATCCTAACTGTGCTCACCAACCTCTGTCAGCTCTCTGCGGGGACATTCCTGGGTTCCAGTGAACCATGGGACAGGTTCTGAAGTGTAAGCAGATTCCTGGCTTCTCAAATCTCACTTCTCTTGCTTTCCACTTTCTAGGTGGATAAAGAGAGTTCAGTGTGTGTGTGTGTGTGTGTGTGTGTGTGTGTGTGTGTGTGTGTGTGTGAGTGTGTGTGTGTGTGTGTTTGTGTGTGTGTGTGTGTGTGTGTGTGTGTGTGTAATGCAGATGGTTGTATGCCTGGGAGTATCTATGAAGGTTAGAGGACCACCTCAGATGGTGGGCCCCACCCTCTCTAACACAGGGTGCTTGTTGGTATTTTGCTGTATTTTCCAGCTGCTTAGCCTGCAAGCCTCAATGGACCCTCGTCTTTCCTTCTTCTCCCCACAGGAGCCCAGGGATTACAGATGCTCGTGTACATGCCCAGTTTTCATGTGGGTTCCAGGGGTTTAAGCCTGGGTCCTCATACCTTGTCTTTACCTACTGAGCCGTCTCCCTAGGCCCGCCTTGGCTCCTTTAAGGTTCATCCGTTCAGTCAACACTAAAATTTTCCCAGCTTCTAAGTTTTGGAAGAAAATTCTGTAGACTGGATTTATGATATTTTACTCTCTCCCCCGATACTCTCTCCCCATTTTAGCTCAAGATGAAAGAGAGCGTAAAGAATTGCATTCTGCACTCTGTGTTTTGCAAACAGCACTAGCCTTGTGAGACCTTGTGCCTTATAGGTTCCCATTAAGTGCCGCCTTCCTTCCCAGATGCTATAGCATTTGTCACAAGCAGAACAAATGACTGCATTTTCCCCCACTCCATTAACAGTGTGAAAAAGGCTCAGCCAGAGGCTAGTGCCTTTATCCCTGCCCTCTGAAACCGAGCTCCCTCTTTGCTGATGGTGATGTTTGGAGCTTGATGGGGCACCAGATGTGCCAGCAGCCTTTCCTTACTGTGGAACTCCTATGATCTGAAAGCTGAGTGGCTGTATTTGCATAGGGAAGCTGTTCTCTATGGCAGTGCTGGGAATATTAAGTGGGTAAGTTCCAGGGAGCTCCGGAGACTTGAGTTCTTAGCAATGATTTAGGAAGACCTGTTGCACACAACTCCAGTTAAATTAGCAATCCGTGCAGCAGAGAGCCTTGATGTGGGCCTTCAGAGTATCTCTAAAGCCAGCTACAACTCACAGCCCTGCATTTCCCTGAGTGCTCTAGAGATGGATAAAAAGAGGATGAAGATTCTACCCTAAGGGAACTTGCATTCTAGTTATATCAGATGCACACATTCCAAGGTGACATATGAGCAAGGTGAGAGCATGAGGCAGACTGTTGTATAAGCACGGAAGGGAGCTAGCAAGATGAAGAAATGTTGCCTTTCTGTGCATTAGATATCTCTTCATTGAATACAACAGAGACATCGTTATTATAAACACTGTAGTCATAATTTTCAAAGGTGAAAATAAGCCAAAGGTTACACTTCTAATAACAGCCTATTAACATACACAAATGGAAATCAGCTGCTGTATTTGTTGGGGAATTGGATGGTTTCTTGTTCTATAAGTCCTCTGCATGCTCAGTGCCTATTTTAGCTCATTACTTTGGACAGTTTCTAAGTGATTAGTTGACAGCATTTTTTTTCTTGTCATCTACATTTGCCAGCTTCCATATTCTCATCAGGACCCTTTATTTTGTAAAGCAATCTAAAGTGATTAAAAGAAATACTCAGATGGAATGTGTGTAGTCAGATTTACAAATATCAGACAATCTGAAACTCTCAGCCCTCATGAATCATCTAGCTGCAGGTTATTGTGCTATGCTTTAGAATTGTCTCCTTCGCAAGCATCACTGCTCTGGGAAGACAAAAAAAGCACCTGGGTCATAAACCAATATAGACAAAAAAAAATGAGGTGCAGTGCAAAACACTGCCCAGGCTCACCAACCATCAAGGAGTGAAAGGATTAGGAAACAATGGGTCACAAGTCACAAAGGCTGCAGCAATATCAGCTTGAGCCTTGGCTACAGAGTCTGACTCTATAGAGGTGGCAAGGATAGATTTTTTTCTTAAGACCCTGATTAGAATTCTTTGATTAGGATATCTGAATGAAGCCCAAGTCAACACTTGTTTCACAAGATTATAGTAGTTACTGAGAGGCAGAAAGAAGAAACGATAGAGTTGAAATAGAACTGACGAAAATTAAGTGTGCACATGGGCTTAATCTTTTAAAGATATTTTTCAGGTGGATTGGAAAAAACATACGACATTTCCAAATCTCCTGTAGATAAATCTTTTGGTCAATCCTGGTGTCACCAATGACCCTTAAGATTGGCCCTCCACCTCCGTCACAAAAACATTTCACGGATACTTTATTTTCTCTTGAAAAGGAGACATGCCTAGGCTTTGGAATTTGGGCTTTCTCATTCTGGCCTCAGGGTGAAGTGTGGTATGTTTGGATTAAACCTTTACTATGGAGATGTTAGAAAATAAAGCTACAGGGTCTTTTTTATTAAATTTAAAATCATGGGCTACATGTTGATTGTCCTTCATTCTGTCTGTCCCCTTTGTTTGAATTCATCAAACAGTCACTCTGGAATTATTTCTAACAATTGGGATGACTTCATTTGTATTTGTTTTTCTTTTCTATTAATACATGACAAACTGTGAAATTTGCCATTTGGCCATAACCAGGCCATGAAATTTGTCATCTCTCTCTGTAATTTACATGGAGCCTTGGCTCTAGATACATTTCAGTCAGGATGATTGCTTTCTGTCTGATGCAGAGCACAGAACAAAGGAGGAATGCACACAGCCCAGAATGCAAGCAGTTTGGAACAGACTTCAGGAGGGATTTCCATGCCTCCGGCCCTTGACCACTGCAAACCCACTGGACCTCACTGACTGTTGCCCAAGGAAGAGGTTGGTGGGACAAGCCAAGGCCCTGATGCCCAATATGAGAAACAGTGCAATGACATTCTGGGAGAGACTGCTTAAAAGCAGATATGTTCTGACAAATGAGGAAGGGTTGGATAAATGTGGTAGGAAATATATTGCATAATGTTGGTAGTCATTTTGATGTTGAGTGTTAAACACAAGCCACCAGAACAGTACAAGAGCTTAAAGTTTGTTTGCAAGCTCTTGTTCAAAGAACCATGAATTTCCCCTTCTCTTTCCACTGCCTCTTTAAAATTGAATTCAAATTAGGTTTTTCTATTTGAGAGTCACAAAAAATAATGTCTTTTGAAAAATGTGTGGTAAAAGTTAAGCTAGGCATTCTTTTTTTTTTTTCAGGAAAGATCCTGCATCTGTTTCTAATGATCTTTCTTATTAAGAGGAGGGACAGATTTCCTGCCCTTTGCTTAAAGAACAGTACCTCCCTGCCCTGTGCTCCAACAGAGGGAAGAGCAGAGCCCCCTTCTCTACACAGTGCTCCCACAGCAGAGCCTCCCTACACAGTGCTGCCACAGCAGAACCTCCCTGACTAGAACAGGACTCCATTGACCTGTGACCAATTTACTGAATATCTGTGGGCTGTGGAATCTGAGAAGTAAAGTTAAAATTATGACAATAACTAACCACACATTTTAAAGGAGGGTCATGGAGCTGGTACACTGTATCATTTCACTGTGGATATGACTTTGGTGGGGTAATTTATTTTTGAACAATAAATGTGACAGTGCTTGGGAGGAGACATGAGGCTAAAAGGGAAGGAGATGCCCAAGTCATGGCTGACTCCTGAGTGTTCCTCTTTCTTCCTGAGAAGAAGGGAAGTTGAATTAGGAAGTTGGAGAAGCTCGTAGATCTCACCCAGCTGCTTGGTCTCCTGGAGACGGAAAAGGGTACTGTAGGCTCTGTTAGAATGTATCTGTCATTTCCATCATCTGAGAGGGCTCTGGTTTTCTAGTGTGCAGAGTGCTGGGCTGAAAGTGGACTCTTACTTCCTGGATGGGTCGTATGTGGGAGCTGGTTGAAGAGAATGGAGCTGGGCCAGTTGCCCCAGGGACTCATGGTTAACGTTGCCTGCAGCAGTAAGGGCTTCACGGACAGCAGGAAACCTCGGTGGCATGCTTAGTGATCATTTTATGGCCTCTTTCACTTTGAATTCTTCATAAACATGTTAGCTTTTGATTTTCTCAAGTCACTCATTACTACATAAACCACCTGCTTCTGGTGCATTTTAACCTCTGCCTTATTTGCAAAACCTTACTTAAATAAATAGTTGGTTCTCATAATTAGGTAGAAAATACAGAGGAAAAAAAAACAAGGAAGAGCGCCTTCAAATGTTTCCATTATGTACCAGTTGCTGTTCAAACACTGACTGCTCCCTGTTGCAGCTTTTCTAGTCACACATGCTTTCTTCTTGCTATTACTGTTTTTCTTATAGCATTTTTGTTTGCTTGTTTCTGGTCATTGTTGCTGATTTGTTTCCTTTCATTTTATTTTCCAGACAGAGTCTTGCTATATAGCTGGAAGGTTCTAGAACTCACTGGACAGTCCAGAGTGACCTTAAACTCTTCTCTTTTCTGTTTTTTTGCATTCGTGTGTGTGTGTGTGTGTGTGTGTGTGTGCGTGCGTGCGTGCGTGCGTGCGTGCGTGCGTGCGTGTGTGTGTGTGTGTGTGTGTGTGTTTAGAGGCATGAATGCATGATGCATATGTGGAAGTCATAAGGCAGCTTGTGGAAGTCCTTTCTCTCCTTCACCTTGTGAGTTCTGGAGATCAAATTCAGGGTAAGTAAGGCACTTGCTGAGGAATCCTGCTATCTATCCTTGACCCCGAACTTTTAATTTTCCTGCCTCAGCTAGACCTTTGCTTAAAAGTATTTTAATAAACATAATATTTGTGGGTAGATATGTGTGATATTTCAATTCATCTATCTATCTATCTATCTATCTATCTATCTATCTATGATTTTTTAATTTTGAGAATATCCGTTGTTGGGCTCTTGGAAGCACAGGGGATTTAGATAGGCAAGAGGAGTAGCTTCTAATATTCTATACTATAATAAGATAACTAAGGTAGACAAAAATTAATTGTATATTTGAAATAGATGCTATAGAGAATGTTTTGATTATTTGTGCTGGGAAACAAACCCAGGGTCTTATCCATGCTAAGCAAGAGCTCTAGCACTGAGCTGCATCATAATATTCCTCAGACCATTCTGACTATATCCATATATTTTTACACCATTGAGAATTTTATATTGAAATATCAATATATTTATAATTTTTATCATGTTTCATGTAATGTACCTTATTCAGAAGTAAACTATTTGATAACTTTATGTTATCCAATTAGGCAAATAGATCCATATTTTCTTAAGATCTCTTCTGATTAAAGTGTTGATTTGTACTTATTTTTATGTCCATCCTAGAATAACCATATTTATTTAGATGTATTTGTGAACATTTTTGGCTATTTTATAGAAAAATTCCACCAGTTAGTCATTAGTTAGAGATGTGGCTTTGGTGTAGATTGAGTAAGGGATTTCAGAGTGTTGCCCTTGGAGTCCTCACGCAGATAGATAATTTCTCACTACTTCCTTCTGGCTGCTGTGATACCATGGAAAAGCACAGAGGGGGCTATATAACTACAGAAAGACATTCGTTCAGCTTTGCTGGTGAGCACCATATCCCTGTGAGGAACTGATGTGCTTCCTTTGGGTTGTAGTTATCAAAGTAAGATAGTCAAGTGAGGAGGACCTCATAAACCGACAAACTCATTATTTAAGGAATTATTGTGTAACATAGTCAAAGAAAATGCCAGAAAGCCGTGGAGGAGATATTTTTTCTTTCTTTCTTTCTTTCTTTCTTTCTTTCTTTCTTTCTTTCTTTCTTTCCTTCCTTCCTTCCTTCCTTCCTTCCTTCCTTCTTTCTTTCTTTCTTTCTTTCTTTCTTTCTTTCTTTCCTTCTTTATTTCTTTCTTTGCTTCTTTCTTTCTTTGTTTATTTGTTTCTTTCTTTCCTTTCTCTCTGTTTCTTTTCTTTCTCTGTTTCCTTCCTTCCTTCCTTCCTTCCTTCCTTCCTTTCCTTCCTTCTTTCTTTCTTCCTTTCTTTCTTTCTTTCTTTCCTTCTTTCTTTTCGTCTTTAAATTATGCTCCAGAATCTTTCACAGGCTTGCAGATACTGAGAGCTGCACCTGTGTGTGTGCGCACGCGCTCACAAGTACTTGCATGCAGGCACACTTAGATTCCAGAAGAGAATGTGAGCACTCCTGGAGCAGGAGTTACAGTGGATCCTGAGCCACCTACTATGGATTCAGGAATTGAACCCTGGTCCTCTGCAAAAGCAGCAAGCACTCTTATTCACTGAGATATCTCTACAGGCTGACATTTTTTGAACATGTTCTTTGAACATATTAACTTCTCTGCTTACCATGGGTCTTTATTCACTGTCTTTTGCACCTAGAATCTTCTCTCAAAACTTTCTTTCATACCACATCACCTCAAGTCATTTATGTTCAGATGTCACCTGCATGGAAAGTCTCTAGGCTTAGATTTTTTCACATCCTATTTTAATAAAGGTTCTTAAGTGATTTACTCTCCCTTCCAGACCACCATCTACCAAAGGTAGTAGAAAGGAAAGGTTAATAGGGCAAAGGGAGAGTGTAAACCTCTTTAGAAAGAGTTCTTTGGGGAAATTCCAATCTTTGTTGTCAGGATATCAGCAGTTCAATTCACGTGAATCAGCAGCAGTAGCTCCATCCACTCCCAAATACCATTCATGAAATAGCAATAGCAGAATAGCAATAGCAAAAATCACATGCCCCCTTTTCAGGCAGCTTCCAAAAAGCAAAACAACAACAAAAAATAAAAACGCCACCTGTCTGTTTTCAGCAAAATATCCTCTCATAAGACAGTCTCCAGAAAAAAAAAATCACATAACACAACTGAGTCTCAAAAACAACATTTCCATTTCAGAGTCCTCACACTGCTGAGATACCCTCTAGATAGATGTCCTCTATCCTGAGCACAGCCTGTTCAGAATAGCCACACGACTGCCATTCTATTCCTATCACCATCTGTAGCTGACACTAGAAGAAACCTACAGGCACTGACAATCAGCCCCAGTCTGAAGAAACAGCAAGTAGCCACCAAAATATCACACGAAGTTCTTTGGTGCATTTCTCTCTATGAAGTCATGACAAATGATGACTAGTGAAGAAGACAAGGTGAACCAATGCCACAGCATCATCAGGAAAGACCAGCCCCAGCAAAGCCCAATGAAGATCAGCAAAGAAGGGCAAGGAGAACCAATGCTACAGTGTCATCCACAGTCTGTTGGGTTATACTTACACCCTTTCCAAACACCATGTGTCCTCCTAAGCATCTGCACCAGCAAAAATCACATACCCCCTTTTCAGGCAGCTTCCAAAAAGCAAAACAACAACAAAAAATGAAAACGCCACCTGTCTGTTTTCAGCAAAATATCCTCTCATAAGACAGTCTCCAGAAAAAAAAAATCACATAACACAACTGAGTCTCAAAAACAACATTTCTATTTCAGGGTCCTCACGCTGCTTAGATACCCTCTAGACAGATGCCCTCTATCCTGAGCACAGCCTGTTCAGAATACCCACATGACTGCCATTCTATTCCTATCACCATCTGTAGGCGACACTAGAAACTCAGTTGCTATCAGAACATTTCTATAAACTTCACCAAAGTAGGGACTTTATGTGACTAATTTTCTATGCAAAGATGTCTAAAATCATCCTGACATAAAACAAACAACTCCTAATTCTAACAGATTTATGAACAAAATATTTAGGAAATGAATGACTGCATTCAGGTTTTATTGAGTCTGTAGCTAAGTTCTGGGTCCTCTTTTCCCTCTAAGTCTGCTTGATGACTTGAGGTTGTCTACAGAATTCAGGAATTTTATCTTAAGGGCATAATTCTTCTGCACTAAAGCCTAATTGGATTCTACTAGCTCATTATATTTTTCTCCTTTGCATTTATACTCTACTTTCCATTGCCAAAGTCTGTTCAAAAATCTTTCTAGTCTGCACATCTTTATTTTAAAGATCTGATGAAATCCAGGACTGTCTGCTATGATTGACATTGCTAGATTTCAGCAGATTAACTTGGTAGGCCTGGTTGTCCTCTTTACATTTGAAAACAACACATTAAGAAGGAATACCAAACAAACAACAAGAACAAAACTTTCCCTCCTAAGCACTTCTCTGAGTTTTACTTCCTTATGGGTCATTTTACTATTTCAGAAAACAAGGTTGATATAAGTGAAGTGGTCAGAGCAGACTGACAGATGTTTATCGATTGGGTGACAAGCATACAACCTTGCAAGTTTCAGAAAGTGAAATGAATCTGCAGAATTCAAATAGTTTAATAAAGAATAATTTGAATTGTGAGATTGAGCAGATGGTTGTACAGGCAGTTGGTTTCAATGATAATATCCTTCTGTCATGAGAGGCAATATCATGCACACAGCTTAGACCTGAGTGTGTACCATGCTTGAAACCCACCTCTCTCCTACCTACCTTCTTTCCTTTTCCTTCTAGGAGCAGGATAAATACTATTAGTATATTTTTAATTGTTTTAAATTTAAACATGTATTAAATAAATACAAACATAAGGTCTCCCAGCCTGCACTTATTAAGCACTAGAATTACAAATGCACTACCATTCTAAGCTTAATATTCTGTCTTAATTTGATAAGGCTGTCAACAAAATTATTCAAGGGTTTTAGGAGAAGAATGTTTTATGGGAAATTTGAAGTTGCCAAATTATGCCATTGATTTTAGTAGTGTCTCTGTATGCTCAAAATAATCAATTTTATACAATATTTAACATTGAGTGATTTATTAACTCATAGTACAAACTATTGTAATATTTTCTGATAAATGTTTTAATGGATCCACATAATATTTTACATATGAAGTTAATTAAATTTCATATCAAAGTTAGATATTGACTTTATTATTCATGCAGCTATCCTAGTCAGACATCAAAATAAGTATTTTTCATTATATATAATGAAGTATAAATATTTATATCAATTATAAGTCACTCTACTTACAAGAAGTATGTAAGACTAAGGCAATATCCTTAATACTATTTTGTTTGGAAATAAGATCTGGAAGATGGCACCTTTCAGATGTCATGTAATGTGAGTGAGTGGCATATGATGTCATGTCGTGTGGGTAGCATATGATGTCATGGGGCAGGTATCTCATCCCATCTCATGGGCACAGTTGAAGATGCTGTCCTGTACAAAGATGGAAGCATATTTTGTATAGTTGTATCAGCATTTGACAAACTTCATCTTAAATAGGTAAAATAACACAACAACTTAGTTTTTTGTTTGTTTGATTTTTACTTCTGAAAATGCATACCACCCTAGAGATTCCTCATTTAGATAATGCCTTGTCTCTGTGTGCATATGTGTGAAGGGGTTTGCTCCATAGAGGAAACTGGAAATGACATACTGGGGTCAGAAATGAAGTTACAATAACTGTTCATGCAGTCAGGAAAGGCATAAGATTAATCATGATTTATTAAAAGCCTGGTCCTCAGTGCCCACCCTCATGCTGTCTCCCCAGAACAAGTGAACCTCCTGCTCTTGATTCAGAGCTAAAAGATACTGTGAATCCCAGGACGGTGTCTCAGATGTCCACCTTGAGTGTGTCCCTTTTCAGCCTGACCTTTGGAGAAATAGGCTGGACGGGAGACTCTCCATATGTAAGTGTAAGTGTGCCAGCGGTTGGAGAAGATGATGCTTACAGGAAGTGGTTAAAATTAGTGAAAGAAATACATTTTTCTGAGCACAGTGAAAATCAGCAAAGATCATGCCTAACTATTTCAAGTGCCCAAATGAAATATTTCAACATTGTAGTTGATGTGAAAATAGCTTGGGTCTGTTATACTAAAATATAAGCTTAAAAGACATTCTGTTACTGTGTACTAATTGTACACATTGTCTTTCATGGTGACATTTTCACGTATGTATAGAATGCATTATAGCACACCTACTCTCCATTACCTTACTCTACCCTCTTCCACTCCCATGATGCTTTTCATTATCTCCATTAGTGCTCCCAAGGCAGCCTTGCTTGTTTTGTTATATTTTTGATCATCCCATGACATTAGAATTGTTCTCAGCAGCTCAGCAATGGGTTGTTTACTGAAATGCTGGTAGCTTCTCAGTACAGCGCTGAAGTTAATGTCATTCCTTTTCTGAGCATCCATTAACTTCACATAGCTCCTCAGAGAAAGGTGGGGCCTCTAGACTCCCCTCCCCAACTCTGTGACAGGATGTCAACTGGACAGTCTCATGCAGATCTTACTCAGAGCATCATGGCTGGTATGAGTTCAGGATCCTAAAAGCCATCACCCCTGACAGTTGTCCATCCACAGAACTCTCTGTCTTCCTCCCACTATTATAGCCTCTCATCGCTTCCATGATGTTTTGTGAGGTAGAGCTGATATGGATAAATACTGCTATGCTTGAACTTCATTGGTGCTTTCTGATCAAGGATGTCCCTTTAACTCTGAATGTGCTCACCATGCCTGGCAAATTTTAGGCTTTCCTGTAAAACGTGATCCATGTGACCATTTAGTTAAACCTCAAATATGTCTGGATTTTAGGAAAATAAGGCATATCTAAGGTGGCAACAGGCAGACCATAAGAGCTTCAAGTGTGAACCATACTGCTGGCACTCGTGACTGGTGATACCTGAGTTTCTTTGCAAGTAAACCATATCTCTAAAGTAGTGTGAGAAAACAAATGTGATCTGAGGTCCTTGGGGCTAGGAAAAACTGGGGATTGTATGACTCTCATAGTTAACACTGGGCACATGGAATTAGTATAGCCTGGTAAAATTGCCTCTGGACCAGGATAGCTTTTGACATTTCAGTGACCATTGTAATCAATAAGGATGAATTATTTAAAGAAACGAAAACAATACCATGCCTGTCTATATACTTATATTTATATCCATGTATGTATATGCATATATATTTATATAAATGATACATATATGTGAGAGCTTTTACGGAATTGTGGAAGCTGCAAAGTCAGAATTTTGCACATGGGTTGGATAAATTGATACTGAAAGACCAACTGATGTTGCAGTTCATACTCAAAGGCAATTTCTTATTCAGGGAAGGTCAGACATCACTCATAGTAAGGTCTCAAACTGATTAAATGAGGCCCGCCTATAAAAAAAAATAATCTGCATTACTCATAGTTCTGTAGTTAAAATGGCTGGTTTAATTTGGAAAACACCTTCAAAGAATCATGTTTGACCTGGGAACACTGGCTAAGCTAACGTGACACACACAATGGGCTATCACAGTGGGTCACATCACGTAGCCTAAATGCTACATATTTGCCGTATGTTAAAACCAAAGTATTTTCAGATGGGCAAAGGAGTGATGTGTCAGGAGTGTTTGAATCCTTACAAAAACCCTGTGAGGTAATCGATACTCAGAAATCAATACACTAATCTGAAATTTAGCTTCACCAAGCATCTGGGGCCTTGGAAAGTCTATTGGTTTCTTGGAATGTCAATTCTCTTAGTAGGAATATGGGATGATCAAAGTACCCACTGCAGAGGATTATTGGGAACTGTAAATGAATGACCTCATACCCAGTGCCTAGTCAATAGGAAACACACAGTTAGTGGGCTATTACTGTCACAGAGGATGACAGCCCTGAGAATGGAGGTCAAGATGACTGTGGTCTACCTTCAACTTGGGGATTGTATTAGGCTGGTCATCTCTGCAGGTATCCAGCATGGTTATGAGCTGATTAAACAAGCCTACTTAGTATTACTGTAGTTTTAAGAATCCAAAGTTTATTTCAGTGTTTTTTGGTAATTCCAATGACCAATTTTGCCAAAGGAGCATATTATGGTTAGCTTTAATGTCAACTTACCACAAATTGGAAACACCTAGGCAGGGAGTCTTGCCTGAAGAAGTATCTAGGTGGTTTTGATTGATGCAGGAAGACCTATCCTGACTATGGACTGCACCTTCTAATAACAGCACAGTAAAAAGGAGTATCATTTTGCCCTTTACTGGGCTTGTGTTCTTCCTACTTCTAAGTTGATTTACCCAGTCTTGACTGCTTATTTCTTCATACCAGAAACAGCATATTCAAACTTTCATCAGGGACTAGGGGTCAGTGACTCTTCGATAAACCTACAGATTTCTGATTCCATACTGGGTGGTACTGCATGGACTACTGGGGCACCCAGGTTCACAGACGGAGTCACTCCTGGGTCCTTAGCTCTCAGGTGGGATTCTACCATTGTTACTATTTGATTTCAATAAATTCATATACATATACATATAATTTATTCACACATATGTATGAACACACATGTAAACATATAATATACATATTCTCTAGAGAATCGTGACTAATATAGAGAATATTAGAAGAAACTTGAAACTTGTTGTTTATCTTCATTAATACAACTGCTCTTAATTACCTTTGCTGAGTTGTTATTAAAAACAAACTGTCTTATACACACAGTTTGCTCTAATAACTATGGGAGTAAAAAGGGTGAGGCTGTATAAAAGATGCTAAGACTAAGCACAGATGGTTTAAGACAGCCCAGTATGGGGGACTTCACTGGCTTCAGGTTTCCCAGGTTCATCTTTGCATTTCTCAGGCAGCAGGAAATATAACACATGAACACTACAAAACATGGCATTTGACTTCCTATGATTCTGGGTCACACTGAAAATCAACATGCATTCTGTTTCATTCTAGAGACTCTCAACAAGAATAGCCTGAAACACTCTTCCATAGTTCATTCTATTGGCAGACAACCCTTGCTAATCAAGCTTAGGTTTCATGTCACACACTCGGGGACGTTTTGAAACTATGGTATTCCCAAGTCACAAGGGAGCCATTGGTAAGA
Organism: Apodemus agrarius; assembly: GCA_964023405.1. Taxonomy (NCBI): domain Eukaryota; kingdom Metazoa; phylum Chordata; class Mammalia; order Rodentia; family Muridae; genus Apodemus; species Apodemus agrarius. Next base: position 90,035,267 of record OZ030016.1, read on the forward strand.
TCATTTGCTTTAAGCAACTTTTTTTATATTCTTTGTTTACATTCCAAATGCCTTCCCCTTTCCTGGTTCCCCCCTCCCCATAAGTCCCATAAGCCCTCTTCCCTCTGCCCATTCCCCAATCACACCCCCTTCCATTTTGCTGTTGTGGTACTCCCCTACAATGCTGGATCAAGCATTTCCAGGGCCAGGACCCTATCCTTCCTTCTTCTTGGGAATTATTTGATATGTTAATGGTGTCTTGAGTATTCTGAGCTTCTGGGCTAATCAATATCCACTTATCAGTGACTGCATTCCATGTGTATTCTTTTGTGATTGGGTTGCCTCACTTAGTATATTTTCCAGTTCCAACCATTTGCCTAAAAATTTCATGAATTCGTTGTTTTTAATTGCTGAGAAGTATTCCATTGTGTAAACATACCACATTTTCTGTATCCATTCCTCCACTGAGGGACATCTGGGTTCTTTCCAGCTTCTGGATATTATAAATAAGGCTGCTATGAACATAGTGGAACATGTGTCCTTGTTGCATGCAGGGGAATCTTCTGGGTATATGCCCAGGAGTGGTATAACAGGGTCCTCAGGAAATGTCATGCCCAGTTTTCTGAGGAACCGGCAGACTGATTCCAGAGTGGTTGTACCAGCTTGCAATCCCACCAGCAGTGGAGGAATGTTCCTCTTTCTCCACATCCTCGCCAACACCTGCTGTCTCCTGAGTTTTTAATCTTAGCCATTCTGACTAGTATGAGGTGAAATCTCAGGGTTGTTTTGATTTGCATTTCTCTAATGATTAATGATGTTGAAAATTTCTTAAGGTGATTCTCAGCCATCCTAAGTTCTACAGGTGAAAATTCTTTGTTTAGCTCTGCACCCCATTTTTAATAGGGTTATTTGGCTCTCTGGAGTCTACCTTCTTGAGTTCTTTGTATATATTGGATATTAGCCCTTTGTTGGATGTAGCGTTGGTGAAGATGTTTTCCCAATTTGTTGGTTGCTGTTTTGTTCCTTTAACAGTGTCCTTTGCCTTACAGAAACTGTAATTTTATGAGGCTCCATTTGTCAATTCTGGATCTTAGAGCATAAGCTAGTTATTCTGTTCAGGAACTTTCCCCCTGTGCCCATGTCAAGGGTCTTCCCCAGTTTCTGACCTCCCCTGACCTCCAGTTGAACCAGCACCATTTGTTGAAAAGGCTATCTTTTTTTCCCCTGGATGTTTTTAGCTTCTTTGTCGAAGATTAAGTGACCATAAGTGTGTGGGTTCATGTCTCGATCTTCAATTCTATTCCATTAATCTACCTGCCTGTCACTGTACCAATATGATACAGTTTTTAACACTATTACTCTGCAGTACTGCTTGAGGTCCAGGATACTGTTTTCTCCTAGAAGTTCTTTTACTGTTGAGAATAGTTTCAGCTATCCTGGGTATTTTGTTATTCCAGATGAATTTAAGAATTGCTCTTTCTAACTCTATAAAGAACTGAGTTGGGATTTTGATGGGGATTGCATTGAATCTGTAGATTGCTTTTGGCAAGATGGCCATTTTTACTATATTAATCCTGCCAACCCACGAGCATGGAAGATTTTTCCATTTTCTGAGGTCTTCTTCAATTTCCTTCTTCAGACCCCTGAAGTTCTTGTCATACAGATCTTTCACTTGTTTGGTTATAGTCACACCAAGATACTTTATATTGTTTGTGGCTATTGTGAAAGGTGTCATTTCTCTAATTTCTTTCTCAGCCTGCTTATCCTTTGAGTACAGGAAGGCTACTGATTTGTTTGAGTTGATTTTATTACCAGCCACTTTGCTGAAGTTGTTTATCAGCTGTAGGAGTTCTCTGGTGGTTTTTGGGTCACTTAAGTATACTATCATATCATCTGCGAATAGTGGTAATTTGACTTCTTCCTTTCCAATTTGTATCCCTTTGGCTTCCTTATGTTGTCTAATTGCTCTAGCTAGAACTTCAAGTACTATATTGAAAAGATATGGAGAGAGGGCAGCCTTGTCTAGTCCCTGATTTTAGTCGGATTGCTTCAAGCTTCTCTCTATTTAGTTTGATGTCGGCTACCTGTTTGTTGTATATTGCTTTTACTATGTTTAGGTATGGGCCTTGAATTCCTGTTGCTTCTAAGACTTTTAGCATGAAAAGATGCCGAATTTTGTTAAAAGTGTTTTCAGCATCTTAATGAAATGACCATGTGGTTTTTTCAATCTCCCTAATGAATGTCAATGCAAAAATACTCAATAAAATTCTTGCCAACCAAATTCAAGAACACATCAAAACGATCATTCACCATGATCAAGTAGGCTTCATCCCAGGCATGCAGGGATGGTTCAGTATACGGAAATCCATCAATGTAATCCACTACATAAACAAACTTTAAACAACTTCTTAAACATTTTTTTCTCTGCTAAGATTCCCAGCTTTTTCTTTTTGTCTTTTAAAAACTGAACTCATATTCCATTTCGGTTTGTACACCACCTTTAACTATTTGATTCTCTTCCAAGTCTAGTCTTGTTTTTTGTTCACTGTATGTATTAGTTTCTTTGCCTGGGGCTTTTGTTTATAAGCAAAGGTTTCAAAACCTTGACACATTTTTTTTTCTGACCTCAGTAGAGTCCTTCAGAATATTCTGTGAAAACTTAGGATATCATATCATAGTTATTTTCTGCTTGTGAGTTTAGCCTTTCTTTTCTGAGTATGGAAAACCAATTAACACCCATAGCCAATTTTATGCTAATTGGGTTGAAATAGATTTTTCCAGTCTACCTTTAAAACAAACAAAAAATACAGCACACCACAGAAGTCTAGTTATCTAAAGTGATCAGTATAATATATAGAGCATAATTCATAGATAAACAATATGATTTGCAACCGTTTTGAGTTTGCATAAAGGTAAACTGGAAACACATCTGAATATGAAGGGACCCATCTGATGCTCCATTGTGATTGTCAAATCCTACAGCCTTGGGACAACAGTTGGCACTTACTCCTATGAATGTGGATTGTGCGGTCAACATAAGAAAAGCATTTGCTCCACTGACCTGTTCAAAAATTTTTTCTCATTAAATATTTGGTATTTATATATTTAATAAGAACATTACATATTATCCACAAAATAAAAATCAAATTAACAGGCAGGTAGATCAATGGAATAGGATTGAAGACCCAGAAATTAACCCACAGACTTATGGTCACTTGATCTTTGATAAAGGAGCCACAACCATCCGGTGGAAAAAAGATAGCCTTTTCAACAAATGGTGCTGGTTCAACTGGAGGTCAACATGCAGAAGAATGCGAATTGACCCACTCTTATCTCCTTGTACTAAGATCAACTCCAAGTGGATCAAGGACCTCCACATAAAACCAGACACACTGAAACTATTAGAAAAGAAACTTGGGAAGACCCTGGAGGACTTGGGCACAGGAGAAAAGTTCCTGAACAGAACACCAATAGCTTATGCTCTAAGATCAAGAATCGACAAATGGGACCTCATAAAATTACAAAGTTTCTGCAAAGCAAAGGACACTGTCAGAAGGACAAAACGGCAACCAACAAAGTGGGAAAAGATCTTCACCAACCCCACATCCGACAGAGGGCTAATATCCAATATATACAAAGAACTCAAGAAGTTAGACCGCAAAGAACCAAATAACCCTATCAAAAAATGGGGCACAGAGCTAAACAAAGAATTCTCACCAGAAGAAATTCGGATGGCCGAGAAACACCTTAAAAGATGTTCAACATCATTAGTCATCAGGGAAATGCAAATCAAAACAACCCTGAGATTCCACCTCACACCAGTCAGAATGGCTAAGATTAAAAACTCAAGAGACAACAAGTGCTGGCGAGGATGTGGAGAAAGAGGAACACTCCTCCACTGTTGGTGGGATTGCAAAATGGTAAAACCGCTCTGGAAATCAGTTTGGCGGTTCCTCAGAAAATTGGGCATGTTACTTCCAGAGGACCCTGGCATACCACTCCTGGGCATATACCCAGAGGATTCCCCTGCATGCAATAAGGACACATGCTCCACTATGTTTATAGCAGCCTTGTTTATAATAGCCAGAAATTGGAAGCAGCCCAAATATCCCTCAAAGGAGGAATGGATACAGAAAATGTGGTATATTTATACAATGGAATACTACACAGCAATTAAAAATAATGAATTCATGCAATTTGTAGGTAAATGGTTAGACCTGGAAAATATCATCCTGAGTGAATTAACCCAATCACAAAAGAATGCACCTGAAATGCAATCACTGATAAGTGGATATTAATGAGCCCAGAAGCCCTAAATACTCAAGACACAAATAGCAAGTCAAATGATTCCCAAGAAGAAGAAAGGAGAGGACCCTGGGCCTGTAAAGATTGCTTCCAGTTTAGTAAAGAAACCGAGGGGGGAGGGGGAATTATTGGGGAACAGATGGGGGGGAGAGGAACTATGGGAACTATGGTGGGTGGGAACTGGGAAAGGGGAAAGCCTTTGGAATGTAAACATAGAATATAGAAAATAAAATTAAAAAAAAAAAAAAAAGATCTTCACTCTAGTTGCCTGGAAGTCAGTCTTCTACTAGCAGCCTTCAGATGAAGATGTAGAACTCTCAGCTCCTCCTGCATCATATCTGCCTGGATGCTGCCATGTTTCTGCCTTGATGACAATGGACTGAACCTCTGAGCCTGTAAGCCAGCCCCAATTAAATGTTGTCTTTTATAAAAAAAAAAAAAAATCAAATTAACTTGGCATTTATAAATTATTAAATAAAAACTCACAATCAATATTTATAATTATGGAACATTTTCTCTTCTAAATGAACCAAATCTGTTCTCCTGCTGTTGATTTAAGAAAGTACCACAGTATATACATGCCCTAGTGTAAGGGGGGTAAGGATTGACAATTTCAGAACTGAGCTGCCTTCTGCTTTGGCCTTGGCCTAAGCAAGGTCCCCATTTGTCCCTTTGAGCTTTGGGAAGCAAGAACATCCATTCTGCCTAATTGATAGCTTAAAAGTTCCCTCCTTTAAACCACTTACCTCCTTTAAAAAAGGATCAAAGGAGCTGAAGGGGTTTGCAGTGCCATAGGAGGAACAACAATATGAGTCACCCCATTCTCCCAAAGCTCCCAGGGACAAAACCATCAACCAAAGAGTACACACGGAGTTACCTATGGTCCCAGACATATTGGCAGCAGAGGATGATCTTGTTGGACACCAAATGGGGGAAAGGCCCTTGATACTGGAATGACTTGACACCGTAGTGTAGAGGAATCCCAGGACAGGGAAGCAGGGTGGGTTAATAGGGGAAGGGGAGATAGCTTATGGGACTTTCGGGGGAGAGGGGGACCAGGAAAGGGGACAACATTTGAAGTGTAAATAAAGAATATACCTAATAAAAATGAAATGGATTTAAAAGTTGGGAGCTATACTCAGCCTTCTTGGCCAATAGCTGATCCCAAGGAACTATATGGCTCTAAAAGACATCCTGGTTTTCCCTGACAGAAGAGTCCGTGGGTTTCCACAGGCCCTTAAAATAAAGAACAGAACAGGTCACAACTCTCCACTGTGGTGCCTTCTAAGTTAAGCTTCTGGTAATGCACACCAAGACCAACCCTTTACCCTATAGGGGTAGCCTATAACTCGGCTTTTCCTTCCACCTGTCTGAAGGCTTGAGAGCAGAGCATGTTGGTACCCCGACCCTGGTTCCTGCTGCTCCTGTTTGCTGATGGCTCCCAGGAGTGTTGGCTTGGGTAGGAGACTGATGGGAAGGATAAAGCAGTCTTCCTTGAACTTAGAGGAGCATCGGCTCCAGACGGAGCTGATGGTCACGTCAGTGGTTTCCTTCTGTTTTCCAGCAGCAAAGCCCTTACCACAAATAAAATCTTACCCTGAACCCTGATATATAACATAGCTACAAGGGGAGCTGTTCTGACTGAGGCAAACTCTGCAACCCTCCATTCCTTCTTCTCCCTAAGGACTACAGAGGCAACTTTAGGACACTTCGGAGCTCTGCCAAGCAGTGTGAAAACCACTGGCCTAGTTTGTCCTGAGCAAGTCAGAGCCTCCCATTTCGACTGCTTGCCACAGACAGCTCTGAGTTTCTTAGATTGACACCCTCAAAACAGACCAAATAGCTCATGCACTCTCCAACATCCCCCACAAACACTGTTAAAAAGTGCAACCCTCTCTCAAAAGCAGACGTCTGGACTAAACACCCGAGGCCAATCTGGTGCCACATTCCAGCAAGCACAATGCGCTGCCCCATTGTGGGGCCAAGTGAAAAGGTGAGTCAACCTTGGTCAGTGCTCATGAGCTCTGCTGAAAATCCTCATTTTCCATCTGCAATCTACAATGTGTTTGGGAATACAAAAGGGTAATCAAGTGTAAATGTTTTATAGAGTATAGTATTAAAAAAACTGTATTATTTGTATCAAATCAGGATTTTGTGTGTCTCTGTCTCTTTCTGCTTCTATGTCTCTATCTCTTTGTGTGTCTCTGACTCTGTCCCTGTCTTTTTTGTCTGTCTCTGTACCTGTATCCGTTCTCTCTCTCTCTCTCTCTCTCTCTCTCTCTCTCTCTCTCTTCTCTCTGTCATTCTAATCTGGGAAAATCTAATAAATGTTAAAATATTCCCTTTACAGAGTCACTGTTTTTGTTGTTGTTGCTGTTGTTGCTTTTATAAATTATCCCAATAGTGGAAATCCATGGCCATGATGTTCAAAAATTATTTATGCTTCTTTTAATGAAAAATTATATTCATATACCCCTTCTTTATTTTGATTCTCTGTGTTAGACACTGTGTGCTTGATTCTGTGTAGATCAATTATTATTATCATTATTATTATTATTATTATTATTATTATTAATTGACTGGGAGAATGAATAGAATTAATGTTGCAAACTCATCCAGGGTCACTTTTCCTGGCTGGCAGGGACTGTGAGAGGAACATTGTGTATAGTAGCATCATGAATTGCTCGACACAACAACATAGCTGTTGTTATTTGTGGAAAGCTTTATAATTTTTTTTAGGTCAAGAAGCTTCCAATTCTTCAAACAATCTTTAAACTTCATTTAATTCAGCAAACCACAGAAGGATCTGTGTTGAACTTTGCTGTGTGCAAGTTGGAAAGTAATAACGTTTCCCAGCTCTTCTATAAGTGACTTGTACTATGGGACAAATGCAGACCCTTCCCTCAGAAGGGTTTTCTGATATTATACAGTTATATCGAATAAGGTTAGAACCTTTAAAATGTAGCATTTAGTAATATACTGGAAGTAGCTGCTTCTTGATTCTTTTAAAGGTCACTGTGTTTGCTTTCCAGGCATCGTGTTAGCTCAAGCCCCTCCTAGTTGAAACCAAGAACATACTTGGCCTTGTGCCTTCAATTTTGCCAAGCTTAAGAGGAAAATGGCAGTCTTTCAAGGAAAGCAAGTGGCATGTGTTCAATTACATGTTTATGTGTATGTGCACACACACATGCTTAAACTCTAGGCAGTTTAGATGCATACATGTATTATCAGCATCTCTTAATGGTTGTTATAGATACACACCTGATATTCCAACCCAGGGTAGAGCAACTCACCTGATCTCATCAGTCCAGTATCCAACCTTAGGAAAGCAAAACAGGAAGAAATCCTGTGAAGGAAATGCTGACTTTCTGTGCTTTGCCCCTCCACGCATCTTCTTACTAAACTACAACATGCTCTAAGAGTCCAGTCACGTCCAATTAACATCAGTTTACAGCTTTGTTGATGTTTCACTAAAGGAACAGATTTATCAAGCCATTATACGATGCAAGAAAAAAGTCACCATGATACTTCTATTAGAATTAGTATTGGTTTGGTGTGTTGAAATGAGAAGACAGTTCTCACTGACTAATGCAGATGAAGGCCAGAACACTTGCTGTTCTTGCAGAGGATGCAAGTCCAGTTCCCAACATTATATGGAGTGGATCACAACCCTCTGTGACTTCAATATCTGGGGATCCCCTGCTGGTGGCTGTAGGCATCTCTACTACATATATATCATGGATATACATACCCTCAGCTCCATGCATATACACATTAAAATATATGAACAAACATGACATTTTTAACAATTGTTACATCAAAGACTAATTCAGAAGGACAGACACATTTTTTAAAAAATTTATTTATTATTATATGTAATTACACTGAAGCTATCTTCAGACACACCAGAAGAGGGTGTCAGATCTCATTACAGATGGCTGTGAGCCACCATGTGGTTGTTAGGATTTGAACTCGGGACCTTCAGAAGAGCAGTCAGTGCTCTTACCCTCTGAGCCATCTCACCAGTCCCAGACAGACACATTTTTTTTCTTATATGCAAACTTCATATTTGTGTGTGTGTGTGTGTGTGTGTGTGTGTGTGTAATGAAATTAGATAGGGCATCTCTTAGAACGGAAGAAAAGCTCTTAAGTTGGGGAAAGGTTATGACATATAAGTGACATGGAGCAGAACAGGAGCTTTTGTTGGGGGAGTGGTAGGAGGAAGGTAGGGCTTGGGTAGGCAGTTGGGTAGGGGAACAGATAATAATAAAGTGATGAGGGTTCAGTAATGTGGTCCATTGTTTGTTTAAAATAATGCAGAGATCTATCTACAGTCCTTGCCAATGTCACAATGCTGCCTATGCGTGTGGACCCATGCATGTACTACTTGTTTTGTTTAAACTAGAAAGGTAAACTTGTATCAGGTTGAAAAAACTCCTTGCCATATGAACACACATTTCACTTGGCTTATGATTGTTTCTTTATTACAAATTTGGGAGAACCTGGCTCAGCTTTGAACTGTCCATGCATGTTTGAATATATGTGTATAAGACATTGGGAACATAGAATACATTTTCTTGACTTATGATTCAAAATGCCATCAGTGACCGAATCTGATGATGTTTCTAGATTCAGATCTCAAGAGGATAGAGCCACTAACATCTAGGCTTCAACTTCTAGAAGGCATATCTCCTAGTTGCCATAGAAACATTGTATATTAGAGCATTCCTCTGATTAAAATAGAATTGGATGAATTGAGAGTAAACTGAATTTTGGGGTGTCATTTGAATTCTAATTCAAACAACATATTTTAACACATTTAAAGTTTGTGGGACAATTGCTTATGTAAACCAGGACTACAAAGCAATTTATTATTTATTGAATATTATTATTTAAGTTGTGATCATTTTGAGTTATGTTTCTAAAGATTCATTACATTCCAGGAACATATAGTAAAATATATATACCCTGTGTAATTTGATTCAAAATATGCGAGAAGGGCATGGCTAAAACCAGAATTTTGCTTGAGAAACTGGTTATGGGGTGCTTTGTGATTCACTGGACTACTCTGTACTTAAAAGTCTGTACTATAAAGGGGAACATTAAATGAAATGTACATATACTAAGCATTTCATTTGTTCAAGAGAGGAAGTGGAGCTGCAATCCAGACATCGACCATCCTGCTCGGAGCATAGGACTCTTTACGTCTCATGGTCTACAGCAATTGCCCAAATAAATACACAGGCAGGTCAAACTTGAGTGTTTCTATTTGAAAACAGCTGAGCCACTTCAAGGCCAAGCAGTGAACTAAACAGTGGGAGGATGGCTCCTATCTCCTGGAAGCTGGCAATTTACTCTGAGAAATCTTAGTGTAAAAAAATCTAATTTCAACAATTTTTCTCAGAGGCTAAATTTTATCCCATTTCCTATTCACAAGGCTCTGTCATTAGCATAGCAAACTAATGAGTAAATCAATTATTTAAAACTGGCAATATTTTTTATCATGCCTAATTAAGTGTTTAATCAGAACAGCGTGGCCTGTAAGGCTTTGTAAACAGTGTTCTCCCGAAGACAATAGAAATGGCTGCCTGGATCTTTCCTAACCATGTGTTACACTGACTGAAGAGGAAACTGGAGGCCTAGGTGAATGGGAACAAGACACAAAGAAGGCAGAAAATGGCAACAACCCTTGCCCACTGTGGTGGGTTAAAGCTGAGTGTATACCCTTCAATAGACTGTTGACCACACAGCACGGTAACCACCATCCCAGCATGGAGAACTTGTTCCTGCAGTCTCTAATGAACAATGAAATAGAGATTTAGCAGGTAAAGTAGTACTCGATTTTTTTTCTAGATTCTTCTAAAGTAGCGGCTAATTTAATTCTCTTATGATTTAGGGCAAGTCGATGATGTAAGTACAAACTAAGCATATTTTCACTTATTTGATATGTTCCAGGTTCATTTCTATTACGCTATTGTAACATTAAACATTTTAATGCTTAACCAGACTAAAATTGAGTCAATGTAAGTCAATCAATCAATGCCAGGAAATATCTAAGAGCCACTCAAAGAAACATAAAGCAAACAAGGAAGAAGTAAATTTAGGTAATTGTTCATTAATTCTGTGAATATTTAATTTGCTTATTCATCAGAAACCATTCCAGTCATCACTAGGGGTATAGAGAAAGACATGCATGAGACTTCCTCTCTCAAAACTAGGAATGGACAAATTGGAAACAGCAATGTTGTGTGGTAAACATTAAGAGGAGAGTGCTTTTTAATAAAGAGTAATATACAGGAAAATAGGCACTAGGGAAGTTTCTGAGAAAAATGTCATAAACACACACACACACATACACACACACACACACACACACACACACACACACACACACAGAGTGGGTACCAGAATCTCCCTAGTGTGTGAAAATGCACCGGGGTTGAACACTTATGACCTCTGTACCTCTCCTTCAAGAGATTGTAATTAAAGAATCTCAGGTTTAAATAGAAGACAAAGATTGCACCACCATCCCCCAAGAAATAATAAAGTAAAACCTCAGGATCTTAGAGTCCTGAACAGCCACAACTTAAGTGATCCAAACCAAAGCTAAAACCAAAACCAAAGATACAATTTTGGCTTCAAAGAGTTTCAGGTTGATGAGCTTACAGGCTTCTAAGAAAGGTAAGCACAGTTCCTACCTAGGGAGCTTGCTTTTAGCCCATAGTGTACAATACATGAAGAAATAAGGGACCAGAGTAAATGCTGAAAGAAAAGAAATTTAGCTTAACCAGATAACCAATACTTTCTAAATTAGGATTATCTAGAACCATAGTTACTATGTTAAACATAACAAACTTGGGCGATGCATATTGGGTACAGATAACTTAAAACAAGTAGCCTTATTGGCTTGAAATAAAAAAGTTTCTAACAATAATAAACCATTACATTACAATCTTAACTGGATGACTTTAGCTAAACTCTTTTTAATTTGTACCAAAAAAGAGTGGCACAAAAATGTGTCCTTAGAATGAAAAACAGAAAAAGAAACTAAGATGTAGAGGACAGGGAAGACTGAGAAGTGGATACTCTGAAATACTGTGTCCATGAAGAAAAAGACAGAAATGTGTGGGGGAGGGGCCCACAAACCCTCGAGCTTCTTCCCAGAGACCAGTTCTTACTTTTACTGGTTAATAGATTACAGCCTATGGGCATAATTGCTTGTGCCCTGTCTAGGCCCCATTCAAAAACCAGGTGTGCTCCTCTATGTTTTTTGTTTAGCATGACGAGCTTATAGGAGATAACTTGGGAAAGTTGTATCCCTCCAACTGGGATACAGTTCTTTCTTTTTAAAAAATGATTTGCTGCCGGGCGGTGGTGGCACACGCCTGTAATCCCAGCACTTGGGAGGCAGAGGCAGGCGGATTTCTAAGTTCGAGGCCAGCCTGGTCTACAGAGTGAGTTCCAGGACAGCCAGGACTACACAGAGAAACACTGTCTCAAAAAAACAACAAAAAAAATGATTTGCTTTGAGTTATGAAACCACCTTCAGAGAAATGTTTTATTACAGCATGTCCACACACGTGTGTCATATGCCTGCTCCTATCCATGCTCTTCCCTCTGCCCTTCACCATGCAGCTGCCTGTCTCTACCGGCTTTCCTGCCAACAGATTTCCATCTTTCTCCTTTATCCCTAACTCTTAAGGTATTTTTCTAAATTCTCATGATATGCTTTCAAGTTTCTGGACTTACATACATGCACACATGGATACACACACACACACACACACACACACACACACACACACCTCACACACACACACACACACACACACACACGCACACCCCTAATACACAATTTTTAAAAACAAAATAAAATGTGGTATTTGTCTTTTTGAGATTACCTTTCCTTATATAACACTAGCATTTGTTTGCTTTTTGAATCACTTTTATTACATATTTCTATTTTATTTACATGATTTAATCTCATTCTATCTCTCTCTAATCTCAGATCTTCCTCCTTGCTTTCTCTAAGATCCACAGCCTTTCTTTTCTCTTTGCTATTGTTACACACATGCACACACACACACACACACACACACACACACACACACATGCACACATACTTACATGAGCACACACAGATGCACACACATTTCTGTAGGTCTGTGTGTATATTTTTTATCTTAGACTCATGTCTGATATTCAGGGGGGTGATTTTCCTACTCTGTAGTCATTCTATCCTCTCTGGTGATAGATTTAAAGAAACTTTTCAATTTGATGTAATCCCAGTTATCATCTCCCCAGATTATTTCCTGTGTTGATATAATTCTTTTTAGAACTCCTTGTTTGTGCCTATATCATAAAATGTTTTATCTATGTTTTCTCTAGAAGTTTCATTTCTTTTTTTTTGTGCTTTTTTAAAAATTTTTATTTTCTATATTCTTTGTTTATATTCCAAAGGCTTTCCCCTTTTCCAGTTCCCCTCCTCACCATATGTCCCATAAGTCCTCTCCCCCAACTATTCCCCAATCATCCCCCCCCCATGATTTCTCTGTTCTGGGTCTACAAAACTGGATCCAATCTTTTCAGGCCCAGGATCCTCTCCTTTCTTCTTCTTGGGAATCATTTGACTTGCTAATTGTGCCTTGAGTATTTAGGGCTTCTGGGTTCATTAATATCCACTTATCAGTGATTGCATTTCATGTGTATTCTTTTGTGATTGGGTTAACTCACTTAGGATGATATTTTCCAGATCTAACCATTTACCTACAAATTGCATGAATTCATTATTTTTAATTGCTGAGTAGTATTCCATTGTATAAATATACCACATTTTCTGTATCCATTCCTCTTTGAGGGATATTTGGGCTCCTTCCAATTTCTGGCTTTTATAAACAAGGCTGCTATAAACATAGTGGAGCATGTGTCTTTATTGTATGCAGGGGAATCCTCTGGGTATATGCCCAGGAGTGGTATGCCAGGGTCCTCTGGAAGTGACATGCCCAATTTTCTGAGGAACCACAACACTGATTTCCAGAGCAGTTTTACCATTTTGCAATCCCACCAACAGTGGAGGAGTGTTCCTCTTTCTCCACATCTTCGCCAGCACTTGTTGTCTCTTGAGTTTTTAATCTTAGCCATTCTGACTGGTGTGAGGTGGAATCTCAGGGTTGTTTTGATTTTCTTTCTTTCTTTTTTATTTCATTTGTCATTTTCTTTTTTTTTCATATGAGTGTTTCTTTTTTTTTCTTTTTTTTTCTTTTTTTTATTGTATACATTCTATATTTACAATTCATTTCCCTTTTTCTGGTTCCCCACCCCCAAAGGTCCCACATGTCCTTTCCCTCTCCCTGCTCCCGCATCCACCCCCTCCCACTTTACTGTTCTTGTACTCTCCCACAATGATGTTTTGGTCCAATCTTTGCAGGCCCAGGGTCCTCTCCTTTTTTTTTTTTTCTTGAGAGTCATTTGACTTGCTAATTGTGCCTTGAGTATTTAGGGCTTCTGGGCTCATTAATATCCACTTATCAGTGATTGCATTTCGTGTGTATTCTTTTGAGACTGGGTCACCTCACTTAGTATGATAGTTCTCCAGCTCCATCCATTTCTCTAAGAATTTCATGAATTCATTGTTTCTAATGGCTGAATAGTACTCCATTGTGTATATATACCACATTTTTTGTATCCATTCCTCTGTTGAGGGACATCTGGGTTCTTTCCAGCTTCTGGCTATTATATATAAGGCTGCTATGAACATAGTGGAACATGTATCCTTATTGCATGCTGGTGAATCTTCTGGGTATATTCCCAGGAGTGGTATGCCAGGGTCCTCTGGAAGTGGCATGCCCAATTTTCTGAGGAACCGCCACACTGATTTCCAGAGTGGTTTTACCATTTTGCAATCCCACCAACAGTGGAGGAGTGTTCCTCTTTCTCCACATCCTCGCCAACACCTGATGTCTTCTGAGTTTTTAATCTTAGCCATTCTGACTGGTGTGAGGTGAAATCTCAGGGTTGTTTTAATTTGCATTTCCCTAATGACTAATGATGTTGAACATCTCTTAAGGTGTTTCTCGGCCATCCGAATTTCTTCTGGTGAAAATTCTTTGTTTAGCTCTGTGCCCCATTTTTTGATAGGGTTATTTGGTTCTTTGGGGTCTAACTTCTTGAGTTCTTTGTATATATTGGATATTAGCCCTCTGTCGGATCTGGGGTTGGTGAAGATCATTTCCCACGTTGTTGGTTGCCGTTTTGTCCTTCTGACAGTGTCCTTTGCCTTACAGAAACTTTGTAATTTTATGAGGTCCCATTTGTCAATTCTTGATCTTAGAGCATAAGCTATTGGTGTTCTGTTCAGGAACTTTACCCCTGTGCCCATGTCCTCCAGGGTCTTCCCAAGTTTCTTTTCTAATAGTTTCAGTGTGTCTGGTTTTATGTGGAGGTCCTTGATCCACTTGGAGTTGATCTTAGTACAAGGAGATAAGAGTGGGTCAATTCGCATTCTTCTGCATGTTGACCTCCAGTTGAACCAGCACCATTTGTTGAAAAGGCTATCTTTTTTCCACTGGATGGTTGTGGCTCCTTTATCAAAGATCAAGTGACCATAAGTCTGTGGGTTCATTTCTGGGTCTTCAATCCTATTCCATTGATCTACCTGCCTGTTGCTGTACCAATACCATGCAGTTTTTAATACCACTGCTCTGTAATATTGCTTGAGGTCAGGGATATTGATTCCCCCAGAAGTTCTTTTGCTGTTGATGATAGTTTTAGCTATCCTGGGTTTTTTGTTGCTCCAGATGAATTTGAGAATTGCTCTTTCTAGATCTATGAAGAATTGATTTGGGATTTTGATAGGGATTGCATTGAATCTGTAGATTGCTTTTGGCAAGATGGCCATTTTTACTATATTGATCCTGCCAATCCAGGAGCAAGAAATATTTTTCCATCTCCTGAGGTCTTCTTCGATTTCTTTCTTCAGGGACTTGAAGTTCCTGTCATACAGATCTTTCACTTGTTTGGTTAGAGTTACGCCAAGGTACTTTATGTTGTTTGTGGCTATTGTGAAGGGTGTTATTTCCCTAACTTCTTTCTCAGCCTGCTTGTCCTTTGAGTACAAGAAGGCTACTGATTTGCTTGAGTTAATTTTATAACCAGCCACGTTGCTGAAGTTGTTTATCAGCTGTAGAAGTTCTCTGGTGGAGTTTTTTGGATCGCTTAAGTAGACTATCATATCATCTGCAAATAATGATAGTTTGACTTCTTCCTTTCCAATTTGTATTCCTTTGACTTCCTTATGTTGTCTGATTGCTCTCGCTAGAACTTCAAGTACTATATTGAAAAGATATGGAGAGAGAGGACAGCCTTGTCTAGTCCCTGATTTTAGTGGAATTGCTTCAAGTTTCTCTCCATTTATTTTGATGTTGGCTACTGGTTTGCTGTAGATTGCTTTTACTATGTTTAGGTATGGGCCTTGCATTCCTGCTCTTTCCAAGACTTTTAGCATGAAAGGATGCTGAATTTTGTCAAATGCTTTTTCAGCATCTAATGAGATGACCATGTGGTTTTTTTCTTTTAGTTTGTTTATGTAGTGGATTACATTGATGGATTTCCGTATATTGAACCATCCCTGCATTCCTGGAATGAAGCCTACTTGATCATGGTGAATGATCGTTTTGAAAAGCTCTTGGAGTCGGTTGGCAAGAATTTTATTTAGTATTTTTGCATCTATATTCATAAGAGAAATTGGCCTGTAGTTTTCTTTCTTTGTTGGATCTTTTTGTGGTTTAGGTATCAGCGTAATTGTGGTTTCGAAGAACGAGTTGGGCAGTGTCCCTTCTGTCTCTATTTTGTGGAATAGTTTGAAGAGTATTGGTGTTAAGTCTTCTTTGAAGGTCTGGTAGAATTCTGCACTAAAACCATCTGGTCCCGTACTTTTTTTGGTTGGGAGGCTTTCTATAACCCCTTCTATTTCTTTAAGGGTTACGGGACTGTTTAGCTGGTCTACTTGATGCTGATTTAATTTTGGTATTTGCTATCTGTCTAGGAAATTGTCCATTTCCTCCAGATTCTCCAGTTGTTTTGAGTATAGGCCTTTGTAGTAGGATCTGATGATCTTTTGAATTTCCTCTGTTTCTGTTGTTATATCCCCCTTTTCATTTTTAATTTTGTTAATTTGGATACTATCTCTGTGCCCTTTGGTTAGTCTAGCTAAGGGTTTATCTATCTTGTTGATTTTCTCGAAGAACCAGCTCTTGGTTTTGTTGATTCTTTGTATGGTTCTCTTTGTTTCTGCTTGATTGATTTCAGCCCTTAGTTTGATGATTTCTTGTCTTCTACTCCTCCTGGGTGAGTTAGCTTCTTTTTGTTCCAGCGCCTTCAGGTGTGCTGTTAAGTTGCTAGTGTATGCTCTTTCCAGTTTCTTTTTGGAGGCACTCAGGGCTATGAGTTTTCCTCTTAGCACTGCTTTCATTGTATCCCAGAGGTTTGGGTAGGTCGTACCTTCATTTTCATTGAAGTCTAAAAAGTCTTTGATTTCTTTCTTTATTTCTTCCTTGACCAGGGTGTCATTGAGTAGAGTATTGTTCAGTTTCCATGTGTATGTGGGCTTTCTTTTGTTCTTCTTGCTATTGAAGACCACTTTTACTCCATAGTGATCCGATAGGAGACATGGGATTAGTTCGGTCTTCTTGTATTTGTTGAGGTCTGTCTTGTGACCAATTATATGATCAATTTTTGAGAAGGTACCGTGCGGTGCTGAGAAAAAGGTATACTCTTTTGTTTTAGGATGGAATGTTCTATATATATATATATCTGTTAAATCCAATTGGTCCAAAGCTTCAATTAGTTTCACTGTGTCCCTGTCTAGTTTCTGCTTTACTGATCGGTCCATTGAGGAGAGTGGAGTGTTGAAGTCACCTACAATCATTGTGTTAGGTGCGATGTGTGCTTTAAGCTTTAGTAAAGTTTCTTTTACGAATGAGGGTGCCCTTGCATTTGGCGCATAGATGTTCAGTATTGAGAATTCTTCTTGGTGGATTTTCCCTTTGACAAGCAGGAAGTGACCTTCTGTGTCTCTTTTGATGACTTTAGGTTGAAAGTCGATTTTATCTGATATTAGAATGGCTACTCCAGCTTGTTTCCTGGGACCATTTCCTTGTAGAACTGTCTTCCAGCCTTTTACTCTAAGGTGGTGTTTGTCTTTGACACTGAGATGTGTTTCCTGTATGCAGCAAAATGTAGGGTCCTGTTTCCGTATCCAGTCTGTTAGTCTGTGTCTTTTGATTGGGGAATTGAGTCCATTGATGTTAAGAGATATTAAGGAATAGAGATTATTACTTCCTGACATTTTTGAATGTTATTTTTGTATTTGAGTAGTTATCTTCCTTTTGGGTTTGATGGAAGAAGTTTACTGTCTTGCTTTCTTCTTGGGTGCCATTCCCTTCCTTGTGTTGGAGTTTTCCTCCTATTATCCTTTGTAGAGCTGGGTTAGTGGAAAGATATTGTGTAAATTTGGTCCTGTCATGGAATATTTTGATTTCTCCATCTATGGCAATTGAGAGTTTTGCTGGGTATGGTAGTCTTGGCTGACATTTGTGTTCTCTTAGGGTCTGCATGAGGTCTGCCCAGGATCTTCTAGCTTTCATGGTCTCAGGTGAGAAGTCTGGTGTAATTCTGATAGGTCTTCCTTTATATGTTACTTGTCCTTTTTCTCTTACTGCCTTTAATATTCTTTCTTTGTTTAGTACATTTGGGGTTTTGATTATTATGTGACGGGAAGTATTTCTGTTCTGGTCCAGTCTGTTTGGGGTTCTATAGGCTTCTTGTATATTCATGGGCATCTCTCTCTTTAGGTTGGGGAAGTTTTCTTCCATAATTTTGTAGAAGATATTTGCTGGCCCTTTAAGTTGTAGATCTTCATTCTCATCTATCCCTATAATCCTTAGGTTTGGTCTTCTCATTGTGTCCTGGATTTCCTGAATGTTTTGGGTTACCAGCTTTTTGCATTTTGCATTTTCTTTAATTGTTGAATCCATGGTTCCTATGGTATCTTCAGCATCTGAGATTCTGTCTTCTATCTCTTGTATTCTATTGTTGATATTTGCATCTATGACTCCTGATTTCCTCCCAAGGTTTTCTATCTCCAACATTGTCTCCCTTTGCGATTGCTTAGTTGTTTCTACTTCTGTTTTTAGATTTTGTATGGTTTTGCTCAGATCTTTCAGTTGCTTGTTTGTGTTTTCCTGTAATTCTTTAAGGGATTTTTGTGTTTCCTCCTTTATGACTTCTACTTGTTGACCCATGTTCTCTTGTATTTCTTTAGGTGATTTTTGTTTCTCCCCCGTATTGGGATTCATTTTTTGCTCTATATTCTCCTGGATTTCTTTAAGTGATTTTTGTGTCTGCCTTGTATGGGCTTCTAGTTTTTGATCTATTTTCTCCTCTATTACTTTAAGGAATTTATCTAAGTGATCCTCAATCTGCATCTTTACCAGTGATTTTAGATCTGAGTCTTGTTTTTCTGGTGTGTTGAGATATCTGGGATTTAATTGTGTTTGTCTTGCAATGGCTTCTAGATTTTGATCTATTTTGTCATGTATTACTTTAAGAGATTTATCTAAGTGTTCCTCTATCAGCATCCTGACCAGTGATTTTAGATCTGAGTCTTGTTTTTCTGGTGTTTCGGGGTATCCAATATTTATTGCTGTTGGGGAACTGGGTTCGGATGCCGCCATATTGCCTTGATTTTTGTTAGTAGCGATCTTACGTTTGCCTTTTGCCATCTGGTTAACTCTGGTGTTAGTTGGTCTTGTAGATACTAGCTGGTGCTTGACCCTCCTGTGGGGTTGTAAGGCTATTTCCCAGCGACTGGGGTACCTGAATCACTGTCCTGCGGGGGTCTTGCTCACAGATTGCTGACAGGTGGCCTGAGTCCCCCGAGGTCTTAAACTCAGGATATTCCAGGTATTTGGTTCCGCCTGTTGGGCGGCTGCTCTGCACTGCTCCTGCTCAGGGTTTGCTGTCTGATATCCTGTTTCCCCAGGGGTCTTAAAGTTGGGATATCTCAGTTATCTGGTTCTGCCTGCTGGTCCCAAGCTGCTGGGAAGCTGGCTGGGTCCGGTTTCCAGCTTCTCTGCCACTGGCTGGATGGGAGGCTGGTTCGGCCTCCGGCTGGGTCTGGGCACCTGGCACACTGGCTGACTCCGGCTTCCTCACCACCAGCTGGACGGGAAGCTGCAGGCAATATGGCAGCTGCCTGCAGGGAGCTCGGGGTCCGCCCCGCGAGTGCAGAGTGCACCCGCTATTCTGTGCCCAACTCCCACTCCAGGCCTGAGTCCCCGAAGGTCTTAAGCTCGGGCTGTCTCGGGTACCTGGTCCGCCGCCGCCGGATGGTTCTGAGCACCTGGCACGCTGGGTGACACTCCGGCTTCCCCACCACCAGCTGGGCGGGAAGTTGCAGGCAATATCTCTCTTGAGTTTTTAATCTTAGCCATTCTGACTGGTGTGAGGTGGAATCTCAGGGTTGTTTTGATTTGCATTTCCCTGATGACTAATGATGTTGAACATCTTTTAAGGTGTTTCTCGGCCATCTGAATTTCTTCTGGTGAAAATTCTTTGTTTGGCTCTGTACCCCATTTTTTGATAGGGTTATTTGGTTCTTTGGGGTCTAACTTCTTGAGTTCTTTGTATATATTGGATATTAGCCCTCTGTCAGATGTGGGATTGGTGAAGATCTTTTCCCACTTTGTTGGTTGCTGTTTTGTCCTTTTGACAGTGTCCTTTGCCTTACAGAAACTTTGTAATTTTATGAGGTCCCATTTGTCAATTCTTGATCTTAGTGCATAAGCTATTGGTGTTCTGTTCAGGAACTTTCCCCCTGTGCCCATGTCCTCCAGGGTCTTTCCCAGTTTCTTCTCTAATAGTTTCAGTGTGTCTGGTTTTATGTGGAGGTCCTTGATCCACTTGGAGTTGATCTTAGTGCAAGGAGATAAGAGTGAGTCAATTCACATCCTTCTGCATGTTGACCTCCAGTTGAACCAGCACCATTTGTTGAAAAGGCTATCTTTTTTCCACTGGATGGTTGTGGCTCCTTTATCAAAGATCAAGTGACCAAAAGTCTGTGGGTTCATTTCTGGGTCTTCAATACTATTCCATTGATCTACCTGCCTGTTGCTATACCAATACCATGCAGTTTTTAACACAATTGCTCTGTAGTACTGCTTGAGGTCAGGGATATTGATTCCCCCAGAAGTCCTTTTATTGTTGAGAATAGTTTTAGCTATCCTGGTTTTTTTTTTCTTTTGCTCCAGATGAATTTGAGAATTGCTCTTTCTAGATCTATGAAGAATTGAGTTGGGATTTTGATGGGGATCGCATTGAATCTGTAGATTGTTTTTGGCAAGATGGCCATTTTTACTATATTGATCCTGCGAATCCAGGAGCAAGAAATATTTTTCCATCTTCTGAGGGCTTCTTCGATTTCTTTCTTCAAGGACTTGAAGTTCCTGTCATACAGATCTTTTGCTTGTTTGGTTAGAGTTACGCCAAGGTGGCAGTTTAAATTATATTAAATTGATTTTTGTGTAGAGTGATAGAAACACATCTAATTTTATTCTTCATCATGTAGAATTTGGGTTTTTCCAGCACCATTAGTTAAATATACTGTTCTTTCCTCAACATATTCTTTTAATGATTTTGTCTAAATTTGATGCCTGTAACTATGTGGATTTATTTCTGGGTTCTCTGTTGTAGTCCATTGTTTTATACATTTGTGCTAGTTGAGACTTTCTTTGAGTATGGATTATTGGAAGTTCTGTGTGGTGCTGAGAAGAAAGTGTTGCTTTTAATGTTTGGTTGGAATGTACTTGAGATGTCTCCTTGGTCTGTGTGACTCATGGTTTCCTTAGCTCCATGGTTTCTGAATTTAGTTCTTGGCCAGGTGATCTGTCTATTGGTGAGTGTTGGATATTGAAGTTACTTATTAGCACTGTTTTGGGAAGTAACTAAGCTGTTATTTTGAATTGTATATATTTTAATGAAGTTGGGAGTGTTCTGTGAGAATTACAATATACACTTGGTGTTTTGTTTTGTTGAGGAGTATGAAGCTGCCCTTCTTATCACTTTTGACTAGTTTTATTTAAAATCTATTTTGTCAGATATTTAAATAGCCAGACCTGTTTGATTACCCATTTGCTTTGGGTAACTTTTTATTATTTTAGCTGAAGTTAGTGCCTATTATTAATAGTGCCTATTATATTTCTTAGAGGCACTAAAAAAATGAATATTGTATTCTGGTCCAATCTGCTAAATCTGTCTCTTTATTTTTAGAAATAGAGGTCATTAATATTCAGAGTTATTATTTAAAATATGCATTAATTCCTTACATTTTGTTGCCTCTGTATTGTTGTCTTTGACCTCTTTTGGTTCATTGTCCTGGATTGTTTGTGTATTTCCTGTGACCTCTTGGCTATGTTTATCCTTCTTGTAAGAGTGAAATGTTCCCTCCAGTATCCTGTGTAGAGATGGTTTGGTAGCCATAAAGTCATTTAATCTGCTGTATTTCTCCTTCAATTCTAATAGATAGTTTTGTTGGGTATAATGATCATGGCTGAGAGTTAGGATCTTTCAGAGTTTGGAATAAACTTTTCCAGACCTTTCAGGCTTTAAATGCTTCTGAATGATCAGGTCTTATTCTAGTGGGATTCTGGTGACTTGGCCTTTCTCTTATTCAGAGTTCAGTTCCCTTTGTTCTGTTGTTAATATTTTAATTATATTTTGTGGAAAGTTTTTTTTTTCTAGAGTTCTACATGCCTTTTGTGGCTTGATGGGTATTTCTTTATGCACATGCAGATACATTTCTTATCTGATTTCATTGAAAATATTTACTCTACCTTCAGTATGATATCTCTCTCCTTCTTCTGTACCCATAATATGAAGGTTAGGCCTTTTCATGATGTCCCAAAGTTCTTCCATGCTCTGATTTTAAACTTTCATAAATTCATTCTTAACCCACCAAGTGAACCGATTTTTCTACCTCTCTTCCAGCCATAAAACTCTATTCCCCACATAATCTTTTCTGGTCATAAATCTTTCCAGTGATATTTTTATTTAGCATACTTAGAGTTTAATTTTCAGCTTTATTTTAGTTGAGGTTTTCTTCAGCAAATATCTTTACTGAACTTTATTTTCAACTTATATTGACTTTCTTATTTCATTATCTTCTTTGTGATGTTTAGACATATTTATAATCCTTATTTTAGATATTGTCTTAGTTAGGGTTTCCTTTGCTGTGAGAGACATCATGAACAAGGCAACTCTTATATAGGACAACATTTAATTGGAGTTAGCTTACAGGTTCAAAGGTTCAGTCCATTATCATCAAGGCAGAAAGCATGACAGCATCCAGGCAGACATGGTGCTGGAGAAGGAGATGAAAGTTCCACATCTTGATCAGAAGGCAGCCAGGAGAAGGCTGACTCTTTCCCCATTGGGAAGCTTCAAACCCCTCCCCCATAGTGACATACTCCCTCCAACAAGACCACACCTAACAGTACCACACCCTATGGGCCAAGCATATTCAAACCACCACAGATATTTACTTTCTGTGTATGTGTGGGAGAGAGTATATGTATGTGCACACATGTTACCAGATGAGGTCAGAAAAGGGGCAATGAATCCCCTGCAGCTAGAGTTATAGATAGTTGTTAACTGCCATGTGTGTGCTGGGAATCAAACCCAGGTCCTCTGAAAAAGTAGAAAGTGATCATAAACCGGGAGCCATCTCTTTCATCATATATTCCTTATTTTGAATTCTATATCTGAAGGTTTTATAAGGTTCTCATTGGTGTCTATCATTATCGAATTATTCCTGGTTAGAGGAGATAAGTTGTGTGGGATTATTATTTATTTCATGATGAGAGTTTCACATATGGAGTTAGTTTAATTGGAAATGAAGACTTGATAGATGATAGCTTATCTGTCCATGCTAGGAGCTGGGGAAACTATAGAGGACTTGGGAATCCCTTAACTGGTCCAGCTCAGTAGCCTAGGAGAAAGCAGAAGTCTGGGCCAAGTAGGTGGATCCTCATTAGCGGGTATTTCACATTATTTGAATAATGCCAACACGCGCAAACAAGAATTTTGTGACAATGGTTAACAAACAAACAAATGACCAGAAAAGACAGATCTCTGAAACATGAAGAAAGGACAAGTAACCACTTTACACATCTGATGGGAGAAGCCTAAGGCTGAAGGTCCACTGAGCGATTCCTGGCTTGGGTATTTTATAAGGCTGCTGAGTTCTCCCCTTTCTCATTTTAGTGTTGTTTGGATACTCTATTGTAGGGGGAAAGTGGTGTCCTGAGTAAATGTGTGTTATTGATAAGAACTTAGTCATGTCTAGGACACCATTAAGTGTAGCCGTGTCCTCGTCAGGAGAAGCGCAGAAGAATGGCAATGCCTTCCTCTGGTCTAATGACAGTGTGTACAGAGACTACTACCACTGCTCTCTCCACCACTGTGTTTATGGCCTGAAGACTGCTCCTTTCCGGACACTGCTTCTGACAATATTAGCTAACCCTGCCTCAGTGTTCAGCCATCTCCAACCACCCTACATCCTTAATCTGATGTATGTAATAACCCTGCCTCCCTGCTCCAATGTATGCAACCACCCTGCACCCTGTCCCCATTCAGTGGTGTATAATAAGCAGGCTGAGCTTCTGGGACTCTGTAGCTTCTCCGTCAGGGAGCCCAGACCACCTCATCCTGACTTTTCTGTGTCCTCTTGATACAGAATGTATCAAGAGCTGCTTGGAAGTTTATGATTCACTTTGTTCTTTCGGGGTAATGTACGTTGTCAATGTAGAGCAACAAAGCATATTGGAATATATTTGATTATTATACTATTTTGAGAAAAATACCTTCACTAATAAAAATATTTGCTTCTGTTACTACTCTTTGGCTCATTTGAAGCCAAGGCTCTGTGGAAATGGTAGGACTTGCTCACATGTGCAAGTTGGTATGCTCGCCTGAGATGTAATTGAAGACACATTTCTCCATGGACTGAAGTGTTTTGTTTAGAAATACATTTCCCATTACATTTTTGCACATTTAATTTACATTTTTGAAACAGTCCCTTTCATGGTTTCTTTTTCGGAAAAAAAAATTAATAGTGTGAAAGAAAGTCTGATGTGGTTTGGGTCTGGCTAAGTCAGTTTTGGCCCTCCAAGTATTCATGGATTGGAATAATCATATCCTCTTGTACTGGAAACCATTTAGTTTTCTTTTTAAAATTCAGAAGAGCTTGAATCTTCCATTTTCCTCAAATCTGGATCAGTCAGGATTATAAATCTTAGTCCCGAATCTCGTGGTGTGCACAGCCTCTGCAGATGGATGCTCGCTTGTAAGGAGTTCTCTGTGAGTGAGGTGCTTTTGCCACAGGGTGCTGCCCACCTTATCCATTCTCTTCGCAGACAGACACATGTGCTAGAGAACGGCGAGACCAGGATGTGTCCTAGAAAGAAAAGCCACTCAGTCAGGGCATGTCTGGTTTCATTGCTCAGCCCCTCCTCTGGTCAACAGTGCTTTGCGTTGCTGGTGCAAATTCAAGCGTGAAGCCAATTTTTATGCTCTAGATGGCAAAAAAATGCAGGCAATTCTGAAGGGTTTCTCTCCCTTCCCCTGGCAGCTGGTATGTTTACACAGTGGGGATGAAAGAGCCGACATCTGTGTTTACATTGCTACATTGCAGGGTCCCCCAAACCCACAGTTAGGACTCATTTATATCCAGGCACCTCTGCTCCAGCATTACAACAGCAGAGTCTTTCAACTTCTCCTCCTCGAAGGCTTTGATCTCCTTGTGCAGAATTGTCTTTGATGAGTTGTGATTGGAGGAGGACTGGGAGGTTTTATTCTTACACAGCCCCGGCCGGCTTCTCTCTCTCTCTCTCTCCCCATAAAGGAACATGACCCAGACCTTTGCGTATGGGAACAAGCTTTCTATAAAATCTATTGTGTCATCAGAACAAAAGTTAGACCCTGGGGTGAACAAAGCAGTGAGTCTCAAAAGAATTTGCTAATTAATAAGCTCAGGAGTTCACTCTGATATCTAATTGCAGGTAGGTTAGACTCTGCTGCATTGCTTACCAGATGAGAAAATGCCAGAAGCCAAAGGGCGAGCCTAGAAGTCTGTGTTTTTCACAGGATCCATCTTGGGCAATAGCATTATTTAAAAACATAAGCAAGGGCTAAGAATTTGACTCAGTTGGTAAAGTGTCTGTCGCACTAGCATAAGGACTAGATAGAATTTAGATCTGTAGGATCTATATTTTAAAAAAAACCTGCTTACAGCTACATGTGTATTTAATCCCAGTACTGGGGAAGCATAGGTGTAAACATCCTTGCTGCCTGTTGATCAGCCACTCTAGGCAAAGGTGAGCCCTAGGTCAGTAACTGAGAGACTCCATCTCAAAACTGAACAGTGAAATGATTGAGAAAGGCACCTATGTGACTTTTGCCTCTAGATGCAGACGCATAGTCATGGACATGCACCTACCCATATGTGTGTACACAGAGAAAATAAGGGATCTTGAGTCCTAGGTTAGGGTGTGCTGTATGTTTCAAGATACCACTGCATGCTAGACATCCTCTAGCCCTTTCAGGGATTCGAATTGAAGTGGTCTTCTCAACTGTTAGCTACCATTATGTTGATGGGATGAAGTCATCTTCTTTGGATAATTGAATGGCCTACTGAAATACTCCTTACCATATTTATTACTTTATATGTACAAACTTTTGGCTTATAAAATGTGACAAAGTAGTTCAGCAGATAAAAAAATAGAACTAAATAGAACTAAAGCTTTTGAAATATGACTTTGGACCTGTTGAAGTTTCATTACCATCTTTATTGGCCATGATGCTTTTTGCATCTCTGCTTCATGTAGAAATTTTATTGACATAATTACAGATTCACATGAAGTCATAAGAAACCATACAGTGAGTGGGGGTGCTTTTGAGCCTTTGGTTTACCAATGACAGCATGTTGTTAAACAGTCATTCAGTATTCCAACCAAAAATAGACATTGCTGCAATTGACACATTTGGTGAGATTACCTGCGGTTTTGCTCATATGATAGTGTAGTTGGATAGTTGTGTCTTGTTCTCTATAGGTCTGAGGATGCACCACCACAGGCAAGATACTGCACAAACAGTTCCACCAATGCAAAGATTCTTGGACTGTTCTGCAGTCACCACACCCTTCTTCTTCCTGTCCCTTATCCAAAGCCTTGACAACCACTAATTGGGTCTCTATTTCTTCTCCTCCCCCTCTCTTTTTATTGAAAAAAGATTGTTTGTTTCTTACATAATATATCCTGATTATAGTTTTGCCTCTCTCTCCATCTCCCAGTTCCTTGCCATGTCCCATCCCATCCGTATCCACTCCCTTTCTTTCTCTCAGTAGAAAACAGACAGGCTTCTAAGGGATGATAATAAAATGAAACAAATAAAACTAAACCTAGCAGATCAGAATTGGACAAAACATACAAACAAATGGGGAAAAAAGTCCAAGAGAAAGAACAGGAAGCATGGGCCCACCCGCCATTTGCAGAGTCAGGAATCCCATAAAAACACTCCCTGGGACCCATGTTATATTCATAATGGACTTGGTGCAGCCCTCTGCACGCCCTGTGCTGCTGCCTCAGTCTCTAGGTTCATATGAGATCTGATAATGTTGCTTTAGATGGCTTGGTTTCTTGGTGTCTTATGCTCTTTCCATCTCCTTGCACAGGGCTACCTGATCTCTGAGGAGAGGGGTTCGAAGACATTCTTTTTACAGCTGGGTGTTCCAAGGTCTCTCACTTTCTGCATATCTGGTTGTGAATCTCTGTATTTGTTTCTCTCAGCTGGAGGAGGAAGCTTCTCTGATGACAGCTGAGCAAGCCTTTGTTCAAGAAAGGCACTGACCTATGAATAAAGCAGATGCCATTAAAAGTCATGTTATTGCTACTTTTATCTTTGTTTTCATGTTTGTTTTGTTTTCATGCTTACTGTTTGGTTTTGAACACTAGTATTTGGTTTTACCCTATGTCCCTTGGCTGTCTAGTCTCAGGTTCTTGGTCACCCAAGCAGGGATAGGGAGGGGTTCCATCTTGTGGAGTAGGTTGTATTGTAGACCCAATCCTCTTTGACTGGCTTGGTGTTTACATTCTCTTCTGGTAGTCTGTGGAGTACCTTCCTGTAAAAACGACACCAAAATACAGACATCAAAGCTCCAGGTAAGGTAGCTGCTCCACTTCTTCTCCATGTTCAATGAGTTATATAGGTGTTGTCTTCAGCATTGGGGCCTTGCAGTCAGTTTCTGAAGCCTGTAGTCTTGGCAACAGCCTGGGGTATTTGGAGATTTCTATGGGATTCTTTTTGGCCAACAACTCAATTAGATGTAAACCAATCCCTAGACTAGAAGCTTCTTCATTTGGTGATAAGAGATGTGCAGTTGGGGCTCTGCCTCCCCCATTATTTGGTGATTTCATTTAGACCTCCTTCATATATGTATTTTTAGAAAGCTTTTATACATTAGGTTTCCATCTACCTCTCAAATAGCCCTTAATTTTAGTTGTCTTTCCCGCTACTCCCACCTTTGTTTTCCATTCTTTCTTCCCAATCTCCAATTGGTCCTCCCATTCCAATACCCATCCTCATATACTATCAATTCCATTTCTCTTTCCTAATGTGATATATATGTACCCCAGTCCCTTACACTATACCTAACCTCTGTGATTCTATGGACTGTAGCTTGGTTATCATCAGCTTAACAGCTAATATCCATACATGTGTGAATACATATCGTATTTCTCTTTCTTGGTCTGGGTTCCCTCATTCAGGATGCTGTTTTTCCTAGTTAAAATCATTTATCTCTGAATTTTATGATTTTTATTTGTAATGGCACATTGTATAAATGTGCCACATTTTTTTATTCATTCTTCTGTTGAGGGACATCTAAATTGCTTCCAATTTCACTCAATTATGATTAAGCAGCCATGAACATAGTTGATCAAGAGTCATTGTAGGATGAAGCATCCTTTGGATGCATGCCCAAGAGTGATAGAGCTGGATCATGAAATGGATAGGTTCTGATATTTCTGAGGAACTAACACACTGATTTCCATGCTAACTGTACAAGTTGTACTCCCAACCAGCAATGGATGAGTCTTTCTCTTACTCCATGTCCTCACCAGCATGACCTGTCATTTGTGTTACTGATCATAACCATTCTGATAGATATAAGATGGAATCAATCTCAAAGTAGATTTGATTTGCAATTCCTTAATATCTACATCAATTGAACATTTCTTTGCAAGTTTCGTAGCCATTTGAGATTCCACTTTTGAGAACTTCCTCCTTAGAGCTATGCCTCATTTTCCAGTTGGGTTAACTGTTTTCTTGATATCTAGTTTCTTGAGTTCCATATATATTTTGAATCGTAGCCCCATATCAGATATATAGTTGGTAAAATGTCTTTTCCCATTTTGTAGGCTGCTGCTTTGTCTAAATGACAGTGTCCTTTGCCTAATAGAAGCTTTTCAGTTCTACTTATTAACTATTGATCTTAGTGTCTGTGCTACTCGTGTCCTGTACAGACAGTATTTTCCTGTGCCTATGTGTTCAAGGCTATTTTCCACTTTCTCTTCCATAGGTTCAATATATCTGGTTTTATGTTGAGATCCTTAATCCACTTGGGCTTGAGTTGTATGTGGGTTGATAGATATGGATCTATTTTCATTTGTGTGCAGGCAATCATCCAGTTTAATCAGCACCATCTGCTTAGTTGTCTTTTTGCTACTGTGTATTTCTGGCTTCTTTACCAAAAATCAGGTGTTGAGATGTGTGCAGATTTATACATGAGTTTTCAATTTAATTTCATTGGTTAAGGTATCTGTTTTTGTGCCAATACCTTGCTGTTTTTATTATTATAGCTCTGGAGTACCAATGATTCTATTATTATTTAGGATAATTTTAACAATCTTGAGTTTTGAGTTATCAACTCAAGTAGAAAATTGTCCCTTCAAGATCTGTGAAGCACTGTGTTGGAAATCAGATGGGGGCTGCATTAAATATGTAAATTGATTTGATAGAATGGCCACTTTTATTATATTAATCCTAGTGGTCTGGGCATAGGTGAGGTCTTTTCATGTGATGATATCTTCTTCAGTTTCTTTCTTCTGCATCTTAGAGGTTTTATCATCCCAAGATACATCATATTATTTGAACATCTTGTGAAATGTGTTGTTTCCTTTGTTTCTTTTCCCATCCTTTTGTCATAGTTTTCAGACTTGGGGGCTAGTGATTTTTCTAAGTTAATTTTGTAACCAGCTAATTTGCTGAAAGTCTTTATCAGATATAGGAGTTTCCTGATGTACTTTTTCAGACATTTATGTATATTATCATATCATCTGCATATAAAGGTATTTTGTTGTCTCCTTCCAATTTGTTTCCCCTTGATCTCCTTCAGTTGTCTTACTGCTCTAGCTAAGCCTTCAAGTACTATATTGAATAGGTATAGAAAAGGTGAACAACCTTGTTTTGTTCCTGATTGTGGTGGAATTGGCTTGAGTTTCTCATTTCTAAAACATTTCAGAGGTGGAGCAATATAGCTATAGTCTGGGTATTTTCTTCTTTTTCCCCCTCAGGCAGTTTCTCCAGGTTGCTGCATGGATCGAGCTATTTCATTTTATTGCTAACTAGTATTCCATGGTGTGTTTGGCTCACACTCTTTAGCAGTTCACTCATGGAGGGACTTCTGAGCTGTGTGTAGGGCTAGTATTAAAGCCATTTGTGGAAAGTGAGTTTGTTTTGGGGGGTGTTGCTTTGGATTTTTTGTTGTTATTTGCATGTGTGTGCGCGCGTGTGTATGTGTGTGTGTGTGTGTGTGTGTGTGTGTGTATGTGTGTGAAATATAACCTCTTTGCTTTCAGAAACCAGCCTCCTTAACTTTTGTATTTTAAAATAAGTCACAAGCATTATTATCTCTGTAAAAAATATTTAAGTGTAGCTGGGTAGTGGAGGTATAGGCCTTTAATCACAACACTGAGGAGGCAAAGGCATGTTGACATCTGTGAGCTCAAGACCAATGCAGTCTACAGAGAAAGTTTTACAACAGCCAGAGAGCTATTACACAAAGAAACCCTGTCTCAAAAAAACCAAAAATAAACAAAAAGCCCAAACCAACAAAAAGCAAAACAAAGAAACAACCTAATCAACCAACCAAAACAACAAAAACCAAAAAAAAAAAAAATATCAAATAATCCAAGTGAATTTAATTCATAATACTCTTCTAGAATTCTAAAGATATATTTGCAAGGATCAAACGCTTCAGCATTTGTCTATTATCAAAAAGCCTCTGGTGTTTCTTGCCTTCTCAGTGAGGCTGGGAGCTGCTTAAAAGTGTAGTTTTATCACATACCATGTTTGTACAGCCTGTAGTGGTATGAAAATTTTAGATATCAGAAAATGAACCAATAAAATGCTTTTAAAGGTTTATATTTTATTACTTTTATTTTGTGTATATGCATCTTTTGCCTCAAGTATGTACATGAACCAGGTATGTGCCTGGTGCCCAGGGAGGCCAGAAGAGGATTTTTAATGTCCTATAACTGGAATTATAGATAGTTACGAGCCATCATGTGGATTTTGGGAAATAAACCTGGGTCCTCTCTAAGAGCAGAAAAAATGCTCTTAATTGTTGTGCCATCTTTCCCGCCCCTCAAATAGATGATCTTTAAAAGTTAATGTGGCTTATTTCTGTGCTCCCTAGGACCAACACCGCATTATGCTAAATGCTGGGTGGCTTCAAGAGTGCAGAAACCTCTGTATCAACACTAGTGCTTGTGCAGTTGGAGACTATGTGCTGCTCTGACTTTGGTGCCCACCATGGGAAGTAAATGGCATTGTTTAGTGTCTAAAAAAAAAAAAACCTCAGAGGATGTAAATCTTAAATCAGCCGGAAAACATTGGAAATGTACACAAATTTCTGGAAAAGAAAAGATTCTAGGCAGGAAAGGCATCTTAGGAATGCTGTGTGGCAGACTGAAAAATAATCATGGTGATCAAGACAGAGGGACAGAGTATGAACAGACTGCGACTAGGTATTGTGGATCAGATGTTGATGTCCATCATAGAGTTCACATGTTAAAGCTCTTGCACCTGAGTTGATTATAAGAGGAGATGGGAGTCTGTGGTGATATGCAGGTCAGAAAAGAATGTTCATGTGTAAGATTTAGGAAACCCATCTCACCCTTCTCTACAGTGTAGGATTATGATGAGGAACCCCACTAGGCTGCAGCCTAGTGGGGTTCCTCATATGAACCTGACCATACTGAACCTCTAATCTTGAAATTCTAGCCTCCCCAAGTGTGAAAGATTAAATGATACTGGGTGTTAATTCTGTCAACGTGTTGAGTCATTTGTATTACATATGTGTACTTATTCTGTCTTTTGCATATAGAACTTATTTTAAAAATTAACAAATAGGGATTATACACATTGGTCAGTGTGGCTGTGAGACTGGACTCTGTCAGCTTCAGGCCCCAGTGACTATTTGATATTCTGTCTGTTTCTGAACTTCTAGGGAGTTTCTTGGTGCCACAGATTCATTTCTGAACTGGTTCTTTGACTTAAGCAGGGCTAATGAGTGAGTTTTCCATTGTTATGATAAAGTGCAATGTTGGAAGCAATTTATAGAAGGCAGCATATATTTTGGATTATAATTCCGAAGAGATAAGAATCCATCTTGAAGCTAGTCACATCTCAAGCACAAGTATAAAGCAGAGAGAGTATAAACTAGAAGTTGCATGAGGCTTTTAATCTTAAGGCCAGTCACTAGTGGGCACTTCCTCTAGAAAATCTGTACTACCTCAACCTCTCCACACAGTGCTCCCATCTAGGGACCAAGATTAGAGGGTTTGGGGGGATATTTCTCACCCAAACCTCTATAGCCAGCAACTGCATTAGGATATAAATTGAGTCCCCAGATTTTGTTTTTCTCTACTAGATCCTACTAATTCAATCTAACTGGGGTATGAACTCATGGAGAATGACACCTGTAGAAAGCATCTGGTGTAATATCCCCACGAAGGATTAGACTGAATGATGGAAGAAGTGGGCTTCAAGTAGAGGATGAATTGTTCCTTGACGGTTCTTGTTATCCTCTTCTCCTTCTCCATCATACAACATCTGAACAACTCTGCTCCAAAATGTCTCTGAAAAGAGATAATGGAGTTTTGTTATTGGGTCCGAGGTCCACGGAAGGGTCCATGCCTTTGAAGAACTAGTCCTGAGCCTACCATTGAGTGCCCCATGAGAGTCAGAAATCACAAGATCACTGAACTTTCTAAACTGATGCAAACATCGCTGCCACATCATATCTAAGACTCCTAAGAAACCATTTGGAAGGAGACCCCATGGAGTCCACCCCGGCGCTATTGTTAGAGGGGTGACGAAAGGCAGGCTGGCAGTGATGAGTCCTACACATTCTGGCATTCAGTGAGTGCCAGTGACACCGACACCTGTGTTTTAGATCCCAGCTGTGCTGATCTGAGGCCCAGCTGCAGAAGACACATCTACCAAAGACAAAGAGATGGGACTATGTGGAGGGCCCCATGATGGTTCTGTCCCTCACACATGTCCTTCCTTCCTTTCCATTATCAGCCATAAAGGAGCCATTTGTTAATACACCTAAAAGCTTCATTTGTAATTTTAGATGCTTGCAATAAAGAAATGCTCATAGCCCAAGGGCCCCATAATAAAAAGCAAAATGTGTGTAATCTCCAAGTATGTATGGATTTTCTAAGACAAATTCACTTAGAGTATTAATGGCTTTAATGAGGATGGGCATCTAACTTAAAATCAACAAATCATTGAATTTGCAGTAAAAGTGTAAGCAATGAACTAATTAATACACTTGCTGATTATTTTCTCAGATAAAGACATTGGCTGTTAAGTTTAATGATGCCTTAAAATCTAGCTAAACAATGAAAAAGGCAACCAGGCAGTTCCTTGAAATCATTTACTTAAAAAGTAGTATCCTATTCCTCCCATCAGAAATGAAAGAGATGGAGGTGCAACTCAGTGGTAGAGGACTTGCCTAGAGTGGACAAAGCTCTCGTACTGCAAAATAATGAACCAACAGATAAATAAGATCAAAATAGCAGCGGGAATTTTGTTGTTATTGTTACTTTTGTTTTACCGTTTGATCCAACTTTGTTAGTCTGGATGAAACCCAGCACTCATCATACTTATTAGTCAGGACCCAATTAATTAACAACAGCCCTTTCATTTGCACAAGCCTAATTTGGGGGCCCTAATAATCACTCCTTTAAAAAGGGACCCTTGTATGAAAACAGCTTGTGAGTAACTGAACTCTTCCGTTCCTGTTTACTGCCTGATCTTGTTTTAGACAAATGAAGTCCATGGTTTTAACAAAGCCCAACCATTCACATCTCGCTATGAAAACACTTGTCATCATGCTCACACACGCCTTCAAAGTCTAAGAAATACTGCAGTTTATTAAGATGTGGATTTTCAAGCTCAATGCAAGTGACAGCCTCAAGTTGCTGTATGACTCCAGGCCAAAGTTAGAGACGGTTCTCACATTCCTTGGCATTACAGGGAGAAGGAAGTGCTACATACGCACTGCTGCTTTGTCAGAGATTTAATTCATCTAGACAGCTTCCTCTTGAAGACAACGATCAATCAGCCCACTGGCACACACATCACCTTGGACAGCAGCTAGTCGACAGTAAGAGACATCACCATGGTAGGGCTTCACCCGTTAGACGTGAGAAAAATTATCAACTGTCGATCACAAAGCATGGTCCTAATTAAACAAAAGCCAAAGGTAAGCCCTCTGTGTAATGTGGACTTATCAAAATAATGGAAGTTGAAATACATTGTGTATCCAGTTCCTCTTTAGCATCAGTTTGAATTTTTTACCTAGAATTCACTAGAGAAACATGGCTCCCGTGGTCTCTCAGCTGTGTTCCTTCAAGCATAGCCTCACCCCTTGTAGGCAGTCAGGGTCCTGTCCTATTTACAGGACTGCCTGTGACTTTTTTTTAAAGCCTTTGTGTGTTTTGCTTTGTTCCCTATCATTGTTGGCATCTGAAATTTTCTTTTGATGAAACATTCAGAGAAGTGGGCATCCAAGTGGTACCCTTAGGAGGGTACAGTCCTTGCATGTCACTGGTCTCGATACTATTGGCATATTGCACCTGCAGCCACAAGATGCTTAACCATTGTCACTTAGTGAGAAGGGTAGGGCTTCAAAATGCCACGTGCAGACGACTGAAAACAGCCCCTGTGCTCCCTTCCCCTGTTCTCTAGGCATCTGGCTTCCCCACAACGAAACACACATAGGGCCCAATGCAGTGTGAACAGTATCAGCACAGATGAGCATCCACCCTTTGAAGGCCCAATTGTATAGTTCTGTGGTTGTTATTGTAGTTTATTCATTTAGCATCATTCAAACTTTAGCTCTCATAAAAGCTTTCACTTAGTAAACAGGCTGCTAAGAGATCCATGACCTCAGGTCCTGCTGGCACCGTTTGCTCTCCTTCTATCCCCTTTACCTTACCCAGATCACTAACATCCTGCCTGTGCCCTGCACCGAATCACAAATATAATACTCTTCCAAGATTCTCGAGTCACTACAGTCAGTAGCAAAGTCTTTGAGTAGACCCTATTGCCTGTGGCCGACTCTATCAAATATTTAATGGCTGTGATCACCAGTACTGAAAGCACCTGCCTGATAGATTCCACCCAAAGCTCCAGTCCAGTCCTAAGCCAGCCCCTTCTTTTGCTGTCCCTTAGGACCTGCACAAGGGTGAAGTACCACATGGCATCACATTACTTGTGTATTTTACTTTAAGTACAGCACGCTTTGGTGTCCATAAGAAAAGACTCCTGATAATGCCACATGGTATTATATTTTTTTGAACTCATGAATAATTCACTATAACTATAATCACAAAATACTACATGAAAAACTTCTTTAAACATTTTTAAGCAAACAAACCCGCAAGTATAACCAATAGCCATTCCAATCTGCATCCTTTCTCTACGAATTTGACTAAATGGCCATTTCTTACAAATGGAATCATATATTAGGCAAACTTGAGCATCTGGTTTCTTTTCCTTAGCACACGTTTTCATGGTTTTTCATATTATGCTGTGTATAGACTCATCTCTTTCTATCTAAATAACTAGGCACTGCTTTTGCATGTCAGGAATTCATCTGTCCACCCATGGATGTATAATTGTTCCCACTTTCTTTTCTTTTTTATTTCATTTTTTATTTCTTTTCTATTTTTTAAATTTTTATTTTTATTTTTTATTATATTCAACACAACATATATTTGTATACCAATCATAAAATGATGGACATGTTATTAAATAAACATGAAAAGATAAAGTCTTTTTGTTTGTTTGTTTGATTTGTTTTTAGACGAGCTTAAAACCTTGACTCATACTGTGGTACCAACCCAAAATAAGTACAATTTTTTAGACATTGGAGTTCATTGTAATAAGGCTGTACTTCAATGTCTTTCACATCACCAAAGGATTTTTACCTCCGTAGTAGCTAAACTAAGAGTTGATAGTTCTGTTGCACGAAGGAATGAATTGTAGACACAATTATTTGGATACAGATTTCCTGCTATGGTCAAAGCTGTTTGACTTGAGTGATTGTCATCATTCTCAGCCTACAGGGATCAGGTTACATTCATTTAAGAAATGATGTATGTATTAATGTGGTCTGTCCATGCTTCTGGGATAATATCCACTTATCAGTGAATGCATATCATGTGTGTTCTTTGTGATTGGGTTACCTCACTCACAATTCACAGACCAAATGAAGCTCAAGAAGAAGAAAGAACAAAGTATGGATACTCTGGTCCTTCTTAAAAAGGGGAACAAAATACCCACAGGAGGAGATACAGAGACAAAGTATGGAGCAGAGACTGAGGGAAAGACCATCCAGAGACTGCCCCAGGTAGGGATCCGTCCCATATACAGTTACCAAACCCATACACTATTGTAGATGCCAACAAGTGCTTGCTGACAGGGGCCTGATATAGCTGTCACTTGGGAGGCTCTGCCAGTGTATGACAAATACAGAGGGAGACACTCTCAGCCAATCATTAAACTAAGCACAGGGTCCCCAATGGAGGAGCTAGAAGAAGGAACCAAAAAGCTGAAGGAATTTGCAGCCCCATAGGAGGAACAACAATGTGAACTACCCAGTACCCCCAGAGCTACCAGGGATTAAACCACCAACCAATGAGTACACAAGGAGGGATCCATGGCTCCATATACATATGCAGCAGAGAATGGCCTTGTTGGACATCAAAGGGAGAAGAGGCCCCTGGTCCTGAGAAGACTAGATGCTCCAGTATATGGGGAATGTTAGGACAGGGAAGCAGGGAGTGGGTGGATTGGTGAGCAGGGGAATGGGGTTGGGTTAGGAGTTTTTCGGGTGGGAAACCAGGAAAGGAGACAACATTTGAAATGCAAAGAAAGCATATATCTACTCTAATAAAAAAGGGATAGTCTATCCATGAAGTCATTCATCAACTGTTTCAATGAATAATGGTTCTGCTTGGAATATGGCAGAGACATGAGTTGAGGGTAAGATTCTGGTTCATGGGATAAGGTGGAAGGCAACTTCCCCTGTTCAAATCCTCTCTTTGGTTGCACAAATGTGCAGGGATGCTCAAACTGTTGTATTCAGTCATCATGAAGCAGGTAGAGTTGACTACAGCAAACTCCATGGATAGGTTTAGATACAACTTTACCATTCGAGTCCAAATGATTTTCAATAATGCCACTGTGCTCACATGAGTTGGTAAATTGAGCCCTCATTTCACTCCATCTGTGGCTTTCATTTTCGGTGTACATTTCTTCAGG
This sequence comes from Apodemus agrarius, assembly GCA_964023405.1. Taxonomy (NCBI): domain Eukaryota; kingdom Metazoa; phylum Chordata; class Mammalia; order Rodentia; family Muridae; genus Apodemus; species Apodemus agrarius. Next base: position 90,072,503 of record OZ030016.1, read on the forward strand.
AGTTGAGTTGGAAAAGTTCATCTGTTAAAGTCTTAGAAACGAATTGCACAGTAGGTCAGTTTATCTCACATGTCCATTTATATGTCAGACATTATTATACTAGGTCATTTGGGATACAGCAGTTGGTGCTTACTGTCTACTGAATAAGATAGTAAATAAATTATCAAACAAATAAATGTGAAACTAATAGAAATATATAGGTAAAGCAAATTATGTATTACCTGGATATATATGGTATTCAAGAAATATGAATTATTATTTCTAATAATAATTTCCATATGAGAATTACACAATATTCTATCTATAATATATTCAATTCATATTGTGTAATTATTATACAAGATAGTGAGTGTTATGGCTATTGTTAAGCAATCACTCTAGATTAATGGCTTGAAATACTAGCAATTAACTTTTCAAACTCATAAACCTGCTATTCGGGCAGCATTGAGTGCCTGAGATGTGACTGTTGGAGGCTGGAGGGTCCACCTGTTGAGGCTAGTGTCAGTGCTGGGAATTAGCAGGGAGATCAAGCAAGGCAGTTGGCCGACAGTCTGGCTTTCTTTTTCCATGAGTCTTGTAGTGAGGTCTGTCCTGGTGTAGAGCTGGGTGGCAAGAGCATTGGACACGGCAGAAAGTGAAAGCTGTGCTTAAAGCTGGGAACCTCCTTCCCAGCAGTGTATTCTGCACCATATTTCTAAGCAGTTAGAGAGCTTCCTCAGCTTTCCAGGAGGATAGAGACTCCTCTGGTCAACATGAAGAGGGTCAAAGATGTGTAGCTGTCTTCAATCTGCAACAGTAAGCTATAAATGTGAAGTCCAAATGCATCCACCCCCAGTTATACACATATTCACTTTTTTGACTCTACAAATTTATATAATTCTACAAATTTGTATCCCTAATGAGATAGATCATGCTACTGGAATTTCACAGGGAACTAGGAGAGGAATTTTGACCTGCTATGGAGCACTAGACTTACGTGTATGTAACAAACCCCTGTTCTATTTAGTTCCTCCCGGCCCCAGATATGTACCAGTGTTCATTTTGTGCCTAAGCCATGTCCTGTCATATACTGGGGAGTGGATGAAAGGGCAGAGTCTCAATGGTCAGACAAGTACATGCCTGCTCTGTAAGTCACATGACACAGAGCTGCAGAAAGAACATGTCACTGCGACCCTGAGACCTCATCTCCTGAGATCATTGTTCAGTTTCGGGATGCCAGCTGTAGCCCAGGCCCACCTTTGTGATTTTCCTGAGCTGTCTTCTCTTTTCACTGGGAATGGAGGAGGTTTTTAAACACCCACTGTATTCTTTTCTGCATTGTAGATCCATTGGGGACTTAATTAGTGGGAAATTCTTGAGCAACAATTGATTTGTTAAAACTGTTATTCAATCTCAAGTATTCTCTTTTTATTAAAAATACTTGAAAATTAGACACCAAGCTTTGGGTTTTTTTTTTTTTTGAGTGAGTTTCCATTTATACACTAGCCTCAGTGAATTTTCTAATTAGATTGTGTTTGTAAACTACTTCTGCTTGAAATTTGTTAAAATTTTACACTGATCTCTTAGATATTTGTAGATTCAGATAATGAAACTAAAAAATACATTTGATTAGAATTGACAGCCTTAAGATTTGGGAAAGTGTTTTGCCATTGCCGAGGCCTGTGAAAAATTACTTCATGCGCATTCTAGCTCTTGCCCCTATTAGGCTCCTTTGTGTGTAGAGAAAAGTTGCAACCATGTGTTTCTGATTCGGTTATAATTATCTTATTTAATCTTAGCTCAGAAAGCTATTGTTTTGCAGGAAAGTTGAATTTACCATGATATATAAGCCATTTTAAGTTCTTTTCTTAAATATGTATGACTATAATTGCCAAACTTCACCTGAAAATAAAAAAAAAATAAAAGCTTACTTACATGATGCTGGATCCTTGGACTATACTAGATGCAAGTGGTATATTGCATCAAGTTTCTCTCTCTCTCTCTCTCTCTCTCTCTCTCTCTCTCTCTCCCTCCCTCCCTCCCTCCCTCCCTCTCTCTCTCTCTCTCTCTCTCTCTCTCTCTCTCTCTGTCCCTCTCTCTCTCTCATACACATGCACACACACACACACACACACACACACACACACACGCACACAAGGGGTGGTGGGTGGACATGTCTAGAGGACATCCAGTTCAGTCTGAGCTACAACATTGTATCCTTCTCCCTTTAATCTGACCCTACTTTTGGAACAGATCTCAGCCAAATTAGTAGCCTTTTGGCTATGTCCAACATAATTTAGAGTATTCTATTAGATTTGAAACACAGGTAAAAGTGGATAGGAGAACAAAATAAAAAGCTATGAATATCTACAATTCCACAGAAGTCTTTCTCTGGTGTTTCTTAAGCCTTTTAATTCCAACTTATATCTATGCATACACTTCAAAATGAAAATTGAGTGTCCTAGCATGGAATCGACAAAAGTTTAAATTTTCAATCAAGTATCATATCATTTTATCATTTTTTTTGAGACAGGGTTTCTCTGTGTAGCCCTGGCTGTCCTAGAACTCACTCTGTAGACCAGGCTGGCCTCGAACTCAGAAATCCGCCTGCCTCTGCCTCCCAAGTGCTGGGATTACAGGCGTGCGCCACCACCGCCCGGCATTCATTTTATCATTTTATTATTCTCCTGCAATGTTGTAGTTTCAACTTCCTGAAAGGAGTTGAATAAAAATGTCAGTGATGGCACTAAATCTAGTGAGTGAAGTAGAATCCCCAAGCAGTATGTCCCTTGACACCAGATTGTCATCTGATGAGATTGAGCCTTCCCCACAGCTGTTTGATCCACAGACTGATATCTCAAGGCAGTTCTAGCAATGGGCCAAAGTGTGTTTCAATAATTAAATCTACCAAGTGAAAGTCCTCCAGATAAGTTTAATAGGCCAGTATTTTTAGCAGCTAATTATGTAAACTGAAGGATTGGGCCAACAGTTATATGTAAATACTCTCATATGAACTGCTATGCATTCAGAAAGCATATGCTAGAAAAGGCAACGATGTTTCAGAAAAGGGTTAAACTATAAATAAAATCTGGCAGCAAAAGTTCTTGGCAAAAGTCAAGTTCAAGTGAACATCACTCATCATGTGATTTAGAAACAAATTCTCCTCAAAGGTCATACCTAGTGAACTGTGCATCCATCAGCAGAGTCTGCATTCTTCACGTCACTATTTTCAGTGTTATAATCCAAAGTGAATATAAACAGTTAAAGAAAAGAATTGATTTTCATGAAGTTTTCAGGAGAGTTGCATTTTGAGTAATAAGACCACATAAATTTACCAAGGGCGAAAGGAGTAATGGAAGACTTGCAACTGCTGTGACATTGACATCTTTGGGGCATTTGTATTCCCCAGTTAAGACATCAAAGACTATATTAATTGAAACATTGTTGCCACAACTATTGTTCATTCAGGTGTAAATTTTCTGATCTCAAAAGAATGAGCTGAAGTCTGAATGAGCTTTTGGAATCACTATTGCTCTGCACCCTTGCCTTTAAACCTTCCATCCTACCAGAAGGATATGGAAACAATCTGTTTTCCATGTAGAAACCACTTCTGTTTTTATATCTTTGATTGACTTCCATATTTCATTCATCGCTTTGTTTTTGTTCTCTTTGTCTATACTCATATGCTCTTTGAGTTGTTGTAACATAGTTATAGTCTTTCTTTTAATTCTTTGTCTGAGGGTTCTTCCAGGTCATGCTTGCTGGGTTTCATTACCATGGGAACGGTGAATCAGAGAGCAAAAGGCTTGTGTCTTTGGGGTGTTGTTCTTCTTGTTATTTTTGTAACTGAGTTGGGAATTTTTCATCAGATATAAGTAGTTTGTTAGTTTTTTCTTTCTTTTTGAGCAAATGACTTTTCTTATTTCCGTGTGGAGTCTATAATGTCCAGGAAAGGATTAAGTTGTAAGAGGGTTATGAAGTTGTTTTCTTTTGTAGACCTTGTAACAAGAGTTGTAGGTTCCATCCCTAGCCTTGAGAATTCAACATTGTCTGTGCGAACAGACACCTTTTCAGGTCAGCACGCATAAGAGAGTTGATTTTCAAGGAGTTTTTCTCGTTGTTCTGCTTTGTGTAATCTCAGGTTGTGGAGCCGTGGACCTTGAGAGGAAGCCTAGTAAGGTAGAGCAAAAGGTTTGAAGCCCTGGAGACAGTAGGAGCTTTTGCCTGCTCCCAGCACTAGGCTTTTGTCACTAGCTGCAGCCCCCCCCATAGATTTGTGGCTATCAATACTGTAGGGACAACACCCCCAAGCCCTTATACATGTATATGAGGCACCCCTAACATCTTAGACCAAGACAATAAGAAAAGAAAAATGACTACAGTTGAGTAGGCTCAAAACAAAGTTCTTGATGCCAATGAGGTGTACCTAGAGGCCTAGAGGGCATTGCCAAAGCTTCCCTTCCCAGACATTCCTGCCTGCAAAAGGTATTTAATCTCAGGCCCACCTTGAGAAGTGAGGTATTGTTTTATGCATCTACTTTCTACTATGACAATAAACTGTTTGGAATGATGGATTGGACCTTTTCATTGAGATCCCCACCATGGTAAGCCATGGAGAAGGCCTTCACCTACAGAGCAGCAGTCTAGTCCCCCATAGAAGGCTTCTGTGTGCTCCCAGCCACAGCTGCGACCAAGCCTGCTGCCATCAAGCCAAGGACTATCCTCTGTGGGATAGCAGGAGCTCCCCTTCACACGCCCACCTCCTGGCCCTGGGTTAGAGGATGTCCCCTGCCTGATAGTCCCCAACTCCATTGCCTATTCCATGATGCCCAGAGTAGCCAGGGTGTCCAAGAGCTTAAGAACTCCATGGTCTGTGCCTTGTCACAAGCCTGGGGACCCCTCAAGCCAGCTCTGGCTTACTCACATCTCAGACTGTGCTTTCTGACCCCCAGAGCAGTGCTTTCCTACAGACCAACACCTGCCCTGGCAGGGACGTGGGATAAGTGCAGTCATCTCACCTCCCCAAGTAGTCATGTCATGTGTCAGAGCAGATGCTGGACCACAACCCTACATCTGGTCAGTTGACAGTTGAGAGTTGAAGATCTTAAGAAGCTATAGGGAAGACCGGAAGACCTATGGGTTTGGTGGGGGCAGTGCCTTTCTAGAAACTGAGACCCCCAAGGGGGCATGTCCCTCATATAATGGGAAGGACCAAGTTTAGTCTGAGATTTGGGGATGGAAGATTCAAGAGGAAACATAGTGGTCTAAGAGTACTTGGAAGTAAAATACAATAAAAGTTAGCAGGCCTATGGGATGAGGCAGAGATGTCTATCCACTGTCATAGGGAAGCAGGGTAAGAGAGGAGATGGGTTGCCTATATTGTAGGAGTGGCAGAGTCTACCTGATGAATGAGGGAGGTCCCAGAGGATGAGCAGGCTACCAGGCAGGTTAAGTAGTAGTGGGACCTGCCTGGTAAGGCAGTCAAAAAGATAAAGTCCCAGAGGAGCCAGCCCTGCCTATGGAATGGAAAAGAGTAGATCTAGCTGGTGGCATGTGGGAAGAAAGTCTCAGAAGATTATGGTAGAGTTGTGAACTAGGAAGGATCAGATATACATGGTGGTGTGAGGAAGGTGGGGCCTAGAGGAGTCCAGCAGGCCTACAGGATGGCTAGGAGCACAGAGCCATGTTTAGCTTTGGAGCACAGACATTTTTCAGATTTATGTTGTTTAGCAACATGTCAAGTACAAATTGAGAGCAGGAAAAATATTCCAAAAAGGACTGTTTGTGTTTATACCTGCATGTGTGAATAACACAGGCCTCTTATGTATTATTCATCTGTACATATGTCAGGAGTTTGTTAGTAACCCACAGAGCATAGTACGTAGTGGGCTATACTCTGCCTAGGAAATGGTAGCTTCTTCCCCTCTGCTAGTAGCGTTTGTCTAAAAGAGAGAACAAAAATTGTGTATGAGAAAGAAAACTCATAGCCTGATGTGGATGACATGAGCTGAGTATTTACATGGATCATATGTTCCTGAGACAGGAATTATAATGAAATGATTATGTTTGGGTCTTTCTATAGTGTAGGGTGTTGGGCATACATTAGTTGTCACCTAGGAATACTACAAGCAAACTCCACAATTATTCTTCAACAAAATCTAGAGATAAGAACATTTAAAATGAGCACCTTAAGGCCAGGAAGAAAATAAAAACGGAAGTGTAAGAAGATTTCTCCTGGTTTCGCTTGTGTCATTTGTAAGTCATCCCATGGAGTTTGAGAAAAAGCCATTTTTCTCAAAACTTGGCAGCTTTTTTTTCAGGAAAGATGCAGCAATTTTCAACCTATGGATTCACAGGACATGTTATGTTAAAAAGAAAACAAGAATCTATTCTAAAGTTTTACTCTAAATATATAAAGAAATACTTAGAATTGAAAGGAAACTCAATATAATAATTATAGTAGTAGTAGTAGTAGTAGTAGTAGTAGTAGTAGTAGTAAATGTTCCTTTTGTTATGTGCTAATATTTAAATGATAAGGAGCTATTTTGGAAACAAAGAAACATTAATAGATGTGAAATTATTTCAGAAATTTCATTCTCCATGATTTAAAGAGAATTACCTCAATAGTTTGAATCTAAAGAGGAAAACTGGCCGTGATTCTCTATACATAAAAGCAGGCCACCAAGCTTATTCTGAAGTTCTACTTTCCTCAGCAGTTTATGTGTCTACATGGTGACAGATGGCCCCAGCAGGGTTTTTGGGGTGTCAGTGCCACCAATGTGTCCAGATGGAACGTGACAAAAGTACTGATTTATGTCCTTTGCATCTCAGATACTTGCCAAAATAAAAAGGTCCTTCTGGACACCTTTTATAAACAAAGCCACACTAGTCAGCCAAAGCTTGTGGGCAAGAAAGAAAGCAGGTTTTATAAATCAGTGACATCAGGAAGCCACAGTATGTTTGGTAAGCCTAAAAGTACCCAGAAGAATGGATCGGTTTCTTCCCATCAAAAGTATTTGGATCAATTAACAAGCATTTATGGTGTGTTCCATCTCTGCTCACAAGAAGGGAACACAACAGTATCTCTTATGTAAATGATGTCTGAAGTCAGGAAATGGAACCAGATCTCCTGGACCCCATGTAAAGGAAGAACAAATTATCTGGGGCCAGGCTGGACCACACGGACATGGTGACACCCAACTTTTCTCACAGACTTCGCTTTTTATCAAGTGAGTTTTCTGCTCTGCCTTAAGACATTTTGTAAAGAGAAATGACATCTCTAGTAATTTTTCCACAAACAAGTTGTTACAGTTTGAATATGGAATAGATCCTCTTGGGCAATATTTTCAATGCTTATTTCACAGTTTGTGGTATTTTGTTGGGTAACTGTCTCAGTTCTTTTCTGCTGATGTGATAAAATATCCCAAGTAAAGGGATTTACAGGAGGAAGGATCTCTTTAGCTCATGGTTCCAGGTTACACTCCATTATGACAGGAAGTCATGGTGGCGAGAACTTGAGCATCTGTTCCCATTGTGTGCTCAAATGGATGCACACATGCTAGTGCTCAGCTATCTGTCTTCACTTATGGAGCCTACAATTAGGATTGTCTTCCCACATCAATTAGTGTAGTCAAGACAGCCCCTCCCCCCACACACACACCCAGGCATTTCCAGAAGGTCATCTCCCAGGTGATTCTGGATTCTTCCAAGTTGACAAATGAAGTCCACCCTTGCAGAGGCTGTGCACACTTTGGCAAGTAGGATCTGGTGGTCATGTCACAAGAGGAAGGTCTTTGGCTGGAGCCTGACCCTAGGTTTAGGACTTACACTCTTTTCAGGCTGGTCTGCTGTCAGATAAAGAAAGTCTTTTGCATGCTGAATCGAAACAAAGCTTTCATCCCCTGTGTTGTTCTGTCAAGGATTCTGTCACAGCACACCGAGTGAACTGATACACAAGACAGTGATCTCGGTGGAAGGAAAAGGGCACTGCTTCTCCATGATGTCTGAATTTCGTCTCCCTGAGGATTTTTTTTTTTTTGAGTAGCAAGTGTTGAGCGATAAACCTAGAAAGGGTGTTGGGAATTACTTTATTCGCCACACTCCAGGATCAAATGCTTTGAAGAAGATGGACATGTCTCCTGTGGAAGCAGATTCTCTGAGAAATTGTTGCTGCTCCCAGATTTCATCAAAATTTATTGCCTTCCTAATTAATTATTTTAGTCATATATACGTTAAGTCCCTCAAGCTGCATTGTCATGTCTTTTATAGTCTTGGATGGTTGAATAGTAGTTAATTACAAGTGTCAGACAATAGTGGTTATTGAATTATCACTTGTTTTTTTTTTCAACTCAATTTCTTCTATTTCCTTCTATGAATATGAATGCTTATAAATGAGTGTATTCAAAGGAACACGATGAACAATGACTGTCTTAGGCCAATTCCTTTCCTCTTTCTTCTATTCTGTATCTTTCTTTGGATGTCTGCCAGCACCTATGTAAGCACTATCTGGGGCTTTGTCCCTTTCCGCTCTGTTCCTCTGGATCTGCACCCCAACCCTGATTGCATGCAGGTGCTTATAAGCAGCATGGCCTGCTTTCGTTCCCTTCTCTACTCTCCCTAATAGGGAGTTGACAATATTTACAGTTTACCTGTCTGGGTTCTTTTTTTTTTTTTTAACTCAATAAAAATTTCCTTGAGCATTCTTCTACATCTGTTCTTGATTATACTTCTATTAACAAGACAAGAAACCTAAAGGAGGATCCCAAGCCTCTGAGGCAAGGTCAGTCCTTTCTGAACCATAAGAGAACTGAAACATCAGAGAAGTCCTTAGACCCCAGCATAATAAGCTAGTAGGGCTAGGATCTATCTAACAATATCAACATTTTTTACACATATGGGTGTGATATCTCCCTTTAATGCTAATCAATCATTAGTGAGTGTTAATTCATCAACACACATCTTTTGTTTCATTGAGGGTCTCATTGTTACTCAGGCTATCCCACAACTCACTGTATAGCAGAGGATAATCTTGAACTTCTGGCCCCTGCATCTCCTTTAACTGAACCCATCTTGAATTAATATGTTTTTAAAAATATAATTTAAAGGTATAGCTATATAATTTAAAATATAATTATATAAAAATATATTTATTCAGTGTCTGTCTAGTGATTCTCACTCATGCTCAAAATTAAGGAATTTGCACATTTTCCCACATCTAACTCTTTGGTCAGCCTTCATTTGATTTCTAATCCCACATTTGCAAGCAGAAAAGCTGGTGATATCTATATTTCCATTGTTTTCTCTTATAGTGAAATCTGCAATTTTGATGCAGAAGCTCTCAACCTTATCTGGTCACTGGAGTCACAGAAGCTTTAAATAACCTGATGCTGGCTTCCCCAATGGCTACAAGCTCTATGGATGACTCCCACACAATTACAGTGAGAATGTATGGTTTAAAAGGCTGATTTGAATAATTACATTGTGAATATTCTATACATAGTCATTTTGTGCACTCTATTTGTCTTTAGCTTATCAGATTGCAATGGTGACTTTGACAGTTCCATGCTCATTCCCAAATGCTACCTTCTGACCTGTCTCTAACACACAGACTGAAACTAAACACTTTCTCGCTCTCTCACACTCCCTTGCAGTCAGTGGTATCGTATACTAAAGTGCTAGCCAAGACAAGAAGGTGACTATCTGTTGAGGGCTTCTGGAAAGCCCACACATCCAGGTGTTTCCAATAACTTTTAGTCTGCATGTTTCCATTTATCTGCACACTTCCACAGACACAGAATGAAACTGTGACATGCCAAGGGTAATTTAAGAAGCCAAGGGAGCGCTCTGTCTCTCTTGATTGATGTTCCAACCTCTTTTGTTTCCTCATAAAGTCCTTGGAGTCTGTGTCAAAGCATTCTGTAGAGAAGGGAAAGGTAAGGAATGTGAGACCCTGATGGTTTTCTTTGAAACTGTGTAGGGATGGTTGGAAATCATCCATTAAGTGCTTGTTGAGTATAATGCCAGTGTAGAACTTGTGACAGTTATAGGGAGAAATCTAAGGACTTATAGGTAATATAGACTTTCATGGAAGAAAACTGAGTTCAGACCCTAAATATTTATACTATATATGTAATGCGTTTAGCAACTTTTAATTTTATTTTTATTATTATCACCTATGTGTGTTTGTGTGTGATTTACATGTGTGTACAGATGCACACATGCTGAGTATGTGTTTTTGTATATGTGCCTATGAGTAAAGGTGTACACATGCTGAGTGTGAGTTTATGTATGATATGTGCATAAGAGTACATATGTGCATGCACTAACTATGTGTTTATGTATGTTATTTGCATGTGAACATGAATGCATGCATGCTGGATGTGTGTTTGTGTATGATATGTGCACATGAGTACAGATGCACACAAGCTGAGGTCCATATGTAGAGATCAGAGAACAATCTTAGAAGGTGAATTCACTCCTTCCTTGGAAGGCCCTAGAGATCTAACTCATGCCAGCAGTATTAGCTGTCCTTGTGCATATCCATGTCTTTCAGTTACAAGGACATGACTACTGAGTCATCTTGTTGTCCCTTTACTAACTTCTCAATGTTTAAGGAATATGCAAAAGCACTGCCAAAGTTTTCACAAGCACATCTTTGTGTCCAACTACCATACCAAGAAACAACTACTTAACACAACCCTGAAGACCAGTTCTCCCTCTACTAGCTAGAATCTTAACCAAGAATCACCATGAACCTTTTATTCCCTTCATGTTTCATGGGAAACAACCCACTGGGTGAACCTCCAAAGTCACCTTTCCTCCTGTTTGCATATGTTTTCTACTGAAGTAGGAAATCAAATCTGTACTATGGCACATTTGATTATGGGAAAATGAAAAGAAGGAAATAAAATTCAAAGCAACAAAGCAAAGATTTAAGTTGGCATTACTGTCTACTAACTGAGGTACTGGGAGACACGCAATAAGCACCGGCATTGTGGAAATGATTTAACAGTCAAATAGTTGACTGTAAAATATGATCGATGCAGGTGTCATCATTGATCTTTCTTGGGCCTCACTGCTGAAGAATGGGGCTGTAAGATGATCTCAACAAACAATCCTTGACAGAACAGCAAAGGCAACAAGGCACAGGGACAGACAGCTGACAAATGCAGTACGGGGCCATTAAAGCATATGATGAATTTGCCAGGAAAGTATATATTTGTGCAAGAGGTGAGCTTATATCTCCCATAAATTTGTCAGCTTTGACACAGTGCTCTCTGCTTGGCATGAGTAATGCCTTGCTATTTGCTGCCTTTGTCTGGCAAAAGCTCTATCAGTCATTCCAGGGTTATTTACAAAGAAACATGTCTATCAGTTACAAGGACATGACTTTGCTGTTAAAGATAACAAAAGAGGAAATCAAGCAATGGCTTCTCAGCAAGAGAGGCCTCTTCTCCAGACAAGCTATGGACTGGAATGAATCAGAAGGATAGCAATTGGTCAGGCTGGCCCTGTGCCTAGCATGGCCAGCCTCAGTGCATTTATCCACACTGATTAGATTAGGAATTATTAATAGCGGACTACAGAGTAGAGCAAAGGGTCATTTAGAGTTTAATTCTGTTCTCAGATAACTTCATTTAGGCTGATGGGATTGTTATTGTAGGGGTTTTATATGTTTATAGGAAACAATATACTCAATAATGAAGTCCTGCCTCCTTCTGCAAGGTCAGGAAAGCTATTGTGTAGCTAGATTGAAGTCTTCACAATTGTGTTAATTAAGTAACAGTGATTGGACTTGGCCTACTCTTGAAACACATTTAAGCAACTAAAAGCTGTTGAGAATGTATTCTTTCAATGTAAATATATAGTAAAGCATGGGAGACTAGAAAGTAGCCCATGACTGAGTAAACAAAAGAGCTGACATGAATGAAGCTTTTACTTAAGGAAGGCAGGAGCCTGGTTGGCAGATGGGACTTCTTGGCACATGAATACAAATATCTTTTCAGTTTATGGTTAAATGTTATAGGTCCCTATTTCTTTCCTTGGGTCCAGATTAATGTCCAAACACAAAGCTGCAGGGTTCATACTGGTGGCATATCATGTCTTATCAGTGACTCATCTCTCCAGCAGACATAGCTCAAGGCAGATGATCAGCGTTTAAAAAGAGGCACATAAAGGTTCATGTATTTGATCTTTATTAACACAGTAAGGAGGTTAGTGGTGGGGAACTTAGTTTTTTCCTACACTGATTTCATGGGTTTAGGCTGCTTTTGAGTTGGATTCTGAAATGTGCAGAAGATAGTGGCATGGCTGTTTGTCCCAAGTTCAAAGATGGCAGTTCATTATAAGAGTGTGTTGAAAATCACAGAAGACTTTTGGGGCCCCATCTAAGGCTTCTATGCTTCTCTGTTCAGTCCGTACACAGGGACAGCCCATGAGAACAAACTCCTATGAAATGTGGTACCTGATCATCTTTCTAACTCATCTCCAATTTTCCTCCATGCAGAAGAACAGCACATTGAGGCAAAATATGCTTTCTCAGGTAGAAGAAATATTCAATGGAGATGTCTTCATTAACACAAGCTTTAAAAAATGCTTCTAGATGGTGGCTTTCTCAGTCCACAGGGCTCCGTCTGCTTGAGCTTCTCTCCCCAAGAGAGTGTTGGACCGTGGAGCCCTGGGAGCCCTGTCTAGCCGCAGGGCTCTCTGTAGGTCGGAAGCTTCCCTGGTTGGCGAGGATGTGGAGAAAAAGGAACACTCCTCCACTGTTGGTGGGATTGCAAGATGGTACAACCACTCTGGAAATCAGTATGGCGGTTCCTCAGAAAATTGGGCATGACACTTCCTGAGGACCCTGTCATACCACTCCTGGGCATATACCCAGAGGATTCCCTGCATGCAGTAAAGACACATGCTCCACTATGTTCATAGCAGCCTTATTTATAATAGCTAGAAGCTGGAAGGAGCCCAGATGTCCCTCAAAGGAGGAATGGATACAGAAAATGTGGTATATTTATACAATGGAATACTACTCAGCAATTAAAAATAATGAACTCATGCAATTTGTAGGCAAATGGTTGGATCTGGAAAATATCATCCTAAGTGAATTAACTCAATGACAAAAAAATACACATGAATTGCAATCACTGGTAAGTGGATATTAATGAGCCCAGAAGCTCTGAGTGCTCAAGGCACAATTAGCAAATCGAAAGATTCCCAAGAAAAAGGAAGGAGAGGACCCTGGTCCTGAAAAGACTGGATTTAGTTTTGTAGGAGAGTACCAGAACAGAGAAATGGTGGGGAGGGATGATTGGGGAAATGGGCTGGGGGGGGGAGAGGACATATGGGACATATGGTGAGGGGGGAACTGGGAAAGGGGAAAGCCTTTGGAATGTAAACAAAGAATATAGAAAATAAAAAAAATTTTTAAAAATGCTTCTAATTCCACTAGTGATTCTCCACTAGGAGTGAGTTTTGCCCTCCCTGGGATATTTACAGTGTTCGAAGACTGGATTTGTTGTTGTTGTTGTTGATGATGATGATGATGATGATGATGGTCTTTTTGTTTGGGGTTTCATTTGTTGTTTTTGTCATATCAATTGGTATCTTGTGGACGGAAATCAAGGATGCTGCTAGATTTCCTATAGGATTCAAGACAGACGCCCACAAAGGGTTATCTAGTCTAAAATGATAATGGTAAGAAATATTAGCAGTGAACTGCTTTGAAGAACCTTCAATCAGCAAGACTGGTTCTTTTATGGAGGTTACTTTTTTCAGGGAATGGAGCAGTATACAGTTTCTATATACAAAAAAATTAGAGAAGTATAAAAATAATAAAGCATAATAGAATTTGAAAAACAAAGTACTTCTTATAAAGGTGCTTATTTCAGTGAAATATTTGGAGACATGAATTTTTGCTTTTTCTTGTAACGTATCACATCTTTATGGAGTGACATATCAAGCCTTGAAAGAATATATAAAATATGCACGAGGTGGCATGATATGTTGGAGAAGGGGCTGAGCTGACTTTTCAAATAGCTAAATGCAATCTGGCCAATGACTAAACATGAGCTTGATCAGGTTATTGAACCCACTGGGGACTTTGGTCACTGTTTCTGGCCAGACATTCAGACTGAGAGGATTGATATTTTTTTGCCATTCCTTATTCTTAGACCACAGTGAAAGCTGAGGCAGCATTTGTCTTTATTGCAGGTGCTCCTAGTTAACCCTCCTCTTATGTCTTCAGTTTGCATCATTCTGACTTCATATGTGCCTTGGTATAGCATTGTCTTGGCTGATATTTTATGGATATATTATATTATATATACACATATACTAGGTATATATGGACAGGAGATGCGGACTCCTGTCTGTTTAAACCATGACTTTATCATGTCCCTCATCACAAATTCTTCATTGATTTCCCTTGGCCTCTAAGAATCACATATTTGGTATGACAAAGGAGTCCCTTTCTGATCTTCTCATGAATCTTTTCCCTATTTGCCCCAGGTACTTGCTATAACTGCATCTTTATTATCTCCATTACATTCATTTATTAATACTCATCTCGATAACATACACCAGGCTATAGGCACAGTCTGGTGGTACAACAGTAAGGTCATTTGGGGCATTCCAATTGACTATTGTGAGCCTTGTGAGCCATAGTGAAGACAATCAGTCCTGTTAGCTTCCTAAGCTTAAATGAGCATCTCAAACTTGGGCATGGATTTTTAAAAAAAATTATCTATATCACTTCATTGCTAAGAGATGCTGGGATTTTTATTTTATTTTGTTAGCTTGTTTGCTTTGTGTAGATTATTTAGTAGGTTTGGACATAGATGCAAGATGTAGTTGTACAGTCATGGATGCATCAAAGTATTCTTTTGAGACTGAGGAGATGGTTCAGTTGGTAAAGTTCCCACCAAGCAAGCATGAGGATTTATGTTCAAATCATAAATATGATGGTACATGCCTATAATCAAAAAGTATGGGAGAAGGAGAATTCAGAGAGGTGTATTCCTCAGGATCACTGGCCAGCCATCCTAAGTAACTTGGTAAGCTTCAGAATAAATGAGATACATTGTTTCAGAAACTAAAGGTAGAGATAGAATAAAGACAACTGGATCTAAAAGTAGTAAGGGGAAAAGGTCAAGTAACATATAAAGGCAGACCTATCAGAATTACACCAGACTTCTCACCAAAAACTATGAAAGCTAGAAGATTCTGAGCAGATATCATACAGGCCCTAAGAGAACATAAATGCCAGCCCAGGCTACTATACCCAGCAAAACTCTCAATTACCATAGATGGAAAAAACAAGATATTCCATGAAAAAAATTAAAAATACATAAACCCAGCTCTACACAGGATAATGGATGGAAAATACCAACACAAGGAGGGAAACTACACCCTAGAAAAAGCAATAAAGTAATATTCTTTCAACAAAACCAAAAGAAGATAGCCACACAAACATAATTCCACCTTTAACAACAAAAATAACAGGAAGTAACAATGACTTTTCCTTAATATCTCTTAACATCAATGGACTCCATTCACCAATAAAAAGACATAGAATAACAGACTGGATACATAAACAGGACCCAACATTTTGTGGCATACAAGAAATACACCTCAATGACAAAGACAGTCACTACCTCAAAGTCAAAGGTTAGAAAACAATTTTCCAAGCAAATGGTTCCAAGAAACAATCTGGAGTGACCATTCTTATATCAGATAAAATTGACTTACAACCAAAAGTTGTCAAAAAAGAGAAGAAAGGACACTTCATACTGGTCAAAGGAAAAAAATCTACCAAGATGAAGTCTCAATTCTGAACATCTGTGCTCCAAATGCAAGGGCACCCACATTCATAAAAGAAATTTTACTGAAGCTCAAAGCATACATTGCACTCTACACAATAATAGTGGGAGACTTCAACACTCCACTGTCAGCAATGGACAAATCATGGAAACACAAAATAACAGAGACACAGTGAAACTAACAGAAATTATGAACCAAATGAATCTAACAGATATTTATAGAACATTTCATCCTAAAGCAAAAGAATATACTTTCTTCTCAGCACCTCATGGTACCTTCTCCAAAACTGACCATATAATTGGTCACAAAAAAGGCCTCAACAGATACAAGAAGATTAAAATAATCTCTTGTATCCTGCCAGATCACCATGGACTATGGCTGGTCTTCAATAGCAACAAAAACAACAAAAAGCCCAGAAACATGTGGAAGCTGAACAACACTCTACTCAATGTTAACTTGGTCAAGGAACAAAGAAAGAAAGACATTAAAGACTTTTTTGAATTTAATGAAAATGAAGATGCATCATACCAAAACTTATGGGACACAATGAAGGCAGTGCTAAGAGGAAAACCCATAACACTAAGTGCTACAAAAAGTAAATGGAGAGAGATTACACTAGCAGCTTGACATCACACCTGAAAGCTCTAGAACAAAAAGAAGTAAATACATCTAAGAGGAGTAGATAGCAGGAAATAATCAAACTCAGGGCAGAAATGAGCCAAATAGAACCAAAAGAACTATACAAAGAGTCAACAAAACCAGGAGCTGGTTCTTTGAGAAAATCAACAAGATAGGTAAACCATTAGCCACATTAACAGAGGGCACAGAGGCAATACCCAAATTAATTAAATCAGAAGTGAAAAGGGAGACATAACAACAGAAAATGTGGAAATTCAAAAAATCATCAGAACATACTACAAAAGCTTATACTCAACCAAATTGAAAAATCTGAATGAAATAGACAATTTTCTAGACACATACCAGGTGCCAATGTTAAAATAGCATCAGATAAACCATCTAAATAGTCTCATAATCCATGAGGAAATAGAAGCAGTCATTAACAGTCTCCCAACCAAAAAGAGGGGCAGAAATAGATGGGATTAGTGGGGAATTCTATCAGATCTTCAAAGAAGACCTAATAGCGATACTCTTCAAACTATTCCACAAAATAAAAACACAGGAAACACTACCCAATTCATTCTATGAAGCCACAATAATGCTTATACCCAAACCAAACAAAGACCAAACAAGGAAAGAGAACTTCAGACCAATTTCCCTTATGAACATTGTTGCAAAAAATACTCAATAAAATTGTTGCCAAATGAATGCAAGAATACATCAACATGATAATTCACCATGATCAAATAGGTGTCATTCCAGGGATGTAGGAATGGTTCAATATACAGAAATTCATCAATGTAATCCACTACATAAACAAACTCAAAGAAAGAAAAGGACATGATCATTTCATCAGATGCTGAAAAAGCAATTGACAAAATTCAGCATCCCTTATTGTTAAAAGTCTTAGAGAGATCAGGAATTCAAGGCCCATACCTAAAGGTAGTAAAAGCACTATAGAGCAAACCAGTAGCCAACATCAAAATAAATGAGAAAACTTGAAGCAATCCCACTAAAATTGGGGACCAGACAAGGCTGCCCACTCATTCTATATCTATTGAATTTAGTACTTGACGTTCTAGCTAGAGCAATTAGACAACAAAAGGAGGTCAAAGGGATACAAATTGGAAAGGAAGAAGTCAAAATATCACTATTTGCAGACATGATTTTATACTTAAGTGACTCCAAAAATTCTACCAGAGAGCTCCTACAGCTGATGAACAACTTTAGCAAAGTGTCTGGATATAAAATTAACTTAAAATCAAAGTAAATCAGTAGCCTTCCTATACTCAAAGGATAAACAAGCTGAAATTAAGGAAATGACACCCTTCATAATAGTCACAAATAATATTACATACCTTGTTGTGACTCTAACCAAGCAAGTGAAAGATCAGTATGACAAGAACTTCAAGTCTTTGAAGAAAACAATCGAAGACCCCAGAAGATGGAAAGATCTCCCGTGCTCATGGATTGGCAGGATTAATATAGTAAAAGTGGTCATCTTGCCTAAAGCAATCTACATATTCAATGCAATCCCCATCAAAATTCCAGATCAATTCTTCATAGAGCTAGAAAGAGCAATCTTCAAATTCATTTGGAATAACAAAAAAAAAAACCAGGATAGCAAGATTGATTCACCACAGCAAAGGACTTCTGGTGGAATCACCAACCCTCACCTCAGGCAAATAATCATAAAGACTGTATGGTATTGGCACAGAGACAGGCAAGAAGATCAATGGAATAAAATTGAAGACCCAGAAATGAACCCACACAGCAATAGTCGCTTGATATTTGACAAAGGAGCTAAAAACATCCAGTGGAAAAAAGACAGCATTTTTAACAAATGCTGAATCACCTGGAGGTCAGCATGTAGAAAATGCAAATTGACCCATTCTTAGCTCCTTGTACAGAGCTCAAATCCAAGTGGATCAAGGACCTCCACATAAAACTAGATACACTGAAGCTTACAGAGGAGAAAGTGGGGAAGAACCTTGAACACATGGGCACAGAACAGAACACCAATGGTTTATGCGCTAAAAACAAGAATCAACAAATGGGATCTCATAAAATTGCAAAGATTCTGTAAGGCAAAGGACCCTGTCAATAGAATAAAATTCGAAACTAACAGATTGTGAAAAGGTCTTTACCAATCCTACATCTGATAGAGGGCTAATATTCAATGTAGACAAAGAACTCAAGATGTTAGATCAGATAATCAAATTACCCTATTAAAAATGGGGTACAGAGCTATACAGAGAATTCTCAACTGAGGAAACTTGATTGGCTTTGAAGCACCTAAAGAAATGTTCGACATCTTTAGTAATCAGGGAAATGCAAATCAAAACAATGAGATTTCACTTCACACCAGTCAGAATGGCTAAGATAAAAAACTCAGGGGACAGCAGATGCTGGTGAGGTTGTGGAGGAAGTGGAACACTCCTCCATTGCTGGTGGGATTGCAAGCCGGTACAACCACTCTGGAAATCAGTTTGGTGGTTCCTCAGAAAATTAGACATAGTACTACCTGAGGACCCAGCTATAGTACTACAGGGCATATATCCACAACATGCTCTAACATGTAATAAGGACACATGCTCCACTATGTTCAGAGCAGTCTTATCTATAATAGCCAGAATCTGTAAAGAACCCAGATGTCCTTCAACAGAGGAATGGATACAGAAAATGTGGTATATTTACACAAAGGAGTACTACTCAGCAATTAAAAACAATGAATTTGTGAAATTCTTAGACATATGGATGGAATTAGAGAGAGTCATCCTGAGAAAGAAGTTAGGGAAACAACACCCTTCACAATAGCCACAAATAATATAAAGTATCTTGGCATGACTCTAAACAAACAAGTGAAAGATCTGTATGACAGGTTCTTCAAGTCCTTGAAGAAAGAAATCAAAGAAGACCTCAGGAAATGGAAAAATATTTCATGCTCTTGGATTGGCAGGATCAATATAGTAAAAATGGCCATCTTGCCAAAAGCAAAATACAGATTCAGTGCAATCCCCATCAAAATCCCAAATCAATTCTTCATAGATCTAGAACGAGCAATTCTCAAATTCATTTGGAGTAACAAAAAAGCCAGGAGAGCTAAAACTATTCTCATCAATAAAAGGACTTCTGGGGGAATCAATACCCCTGACCTCAAGCAGTACTACAGAGCAATCGTGTTAAAAACTGCATGGTATTGGTACAGCGATAGGCATAAAGATAATTCTAAATCGATTGAATTTGGAATTATAAACATTTTCAGGTATATTTGAAGATTTACATGGAAAATATTTCTGGAAAAATTCAAGAAATAAATAGACAAACACGTTAAAATTGCCTATTTCATGGAAATATTTGTGATAAAACCAAAGATTTACATTGAAAACATTTCTGATAAAATAGAGAAAGTATATAGAAAGATTTAAAATAGGTATATATAGCACATATAGTATATAGCATATATAAGTATACATAGTATATATAGTATATAAAAAGACATATAGAAAGAATTAAAATTGAAGATTATCATGAAAAATAATGCAGATAAAATGGTAGACATAAAAGAAATTACCAGGGTAGCGGTAAGCCTCCATATTGCTACCAGGACAAAGCTAGAGAGGCCCAAGTAAACAGACTCCTGCCAGGGCTACCATTGTGCGGGTTGATCCGCCAGGCTCTCGCCATCCGGCAGGCCCAGCACCGAAGCTCTGCGGGACTTCTCCATGCCCTCCGGCCTTGCACCGTGGCAGCCAGCTCGCAGTCCCTTGGAGCAGTGGTAGCGGTAAGCCTCCATATTGCTACCAGGACACAGCTAAAGAGGCCCAGGTAGATAGACTCCAGCAGGGGCTACCATCGCGAGGGTGGATCCACCAGGCTCTCGCCATCAGGCACGCCCAGCGCCAAGGCTCTGCGGGACTTCTCCACGCCCTCCAGCCTTGCACCGAGGCAGCGGGTTGTGGCCAGCTTGAGGTCCCTTAGAGCAGCGGTCGCCCATAATCACCAGTAGAGAAACAACAGGTGAGCCCAGCCTTGAGGGAGGTTCAAACACCAGCCAGTGACAACAAGGCCAACTAACACCAGAAATAACCAAATGGCAAAAGGAAAATGAAGGAACATTACTAACAGAAATCAAGGCAGCATGACAGCATCTGAACCCAGTTCGCCAACAACAGGAAGCCCTGGATACCCCAACACACCAGAAAAACAAGACATGGATCTAAAATCACTGGTCAGGATTCTGGTAGCTGAACACATAGATAAATCTCTTAAAGAAATAGAGGAGAAAATGGATCAAAAGTTAGAAGCCTTTACAAGGCAAATACAAAAATCACTTAAAGAAATTCAGGAGAATATGGATCAAAAAGCAGAAACCAATAAGGAGGAAAGACAAAAATCACTTAAAGAAATACAGAAGAACGTGGGTCAACAAGTAGAAGCTATGAAAGAGGAAACACAAAAATCTCTTAAAGAAATACATGAAAACACAACCAAGCAAGCAAAAGATCTGAGCATATCCATCCAGGTTCTAAAAACAGAAGTAGAAACAACTAAGAAATCGCAGAGGGAGACAACATTGGAGATAGAAAACCTTGGGAAGAAATCAGGGGCCATAGATGCAAATATCAACAATAGAATACAAGAAATAGAAGACAGAATCTCAGAAGCCGAAGATACCATAGGAACCATTGCATTGATTCAACAGTCAAAGAAAATACTAAATGCAAAAAGGTTGTAACCCAAAACATCCAGGAAATCCAGGACACAATGAGAAGACCAAACCTAAGGATTATAGGTATAGACGAGAATGAAGATTTACAAGTTAAAGGGCCAGCAAATATCTTCTACAAAATTATGGAAGAAAACTTCCCCAACCTAGAGAGAGAGATGCCCATGAATATAGAAGAAGCCTATAGAACCCCAAACAGACTGGAACAGAACAGAAATACATCCTGTCACATAATAATCAAAACTCCAAATGTACTAAACAAAGAAAGAATATTAAAGGCAGCAAGAGAAAAAGGCCAAGTAACTTATAAAGAAAGATCTATCAGAATAACACCAGACTTCTCACCTGAGACCATGAAAGCTAGAAGATCCTGGGCAGATATCATGCAAACTCTAAGAGAACACAAACTTCAGCCAAAACTACTTTACCCAGCAAAACTCTCAATTGCCATAGATGGAGACATCAAGGTATTCCATGACAAAACCAAATTTGCAAGATATCTTTCCACAAATCCAGCCCTACAAAGCATAATAGGGGGAAAACACCAAGACAAGGAAGGAAACTACACCCAGGAAGAAGCAAGATAGAAACCTCCTCTCATCAAACCCAAAAGAAGATAACCTCTCAAATATAAAAAACAATAATTTCAAAATGTCTGGAGGTAATAATTACTATTCCTTAATATCTCTTAACATCAATGGACTCAATTCCCCAATAAAAAGACATAGATTAACAGACTGAATACGGAAACAGGACCCTACATTTTGCTGCATACAGGAAACACATCTAAGTGTTAAAGACAAACACTGCCTTAGAGTAAAAGGCTGGAAGACAATTTTACAAGCAAATGGTCTCAGGAAACAAGCTGGAGTAGCCATTCTAATATCAGATAAAATTGACTTCCAACCTAAAATCATCAAAAGAGACTCAGAAGGTCACTTCTTGCTGGTCAAAGGGAAAATCCACCAAGAAGAGCTCTCAATACTGAACATCTATGCTCCAAATGCAAGGGCACCCTCATTCGTAAAAGAAACCTTACTAAAGCTTAAAGCACACATTACACCTAACACAATAATTGTGGGTGACTTCAACACTCCACTCTCCTCAATGGACGGATCAGTAAAGCAGAAACTAGACAGGGACACAGTGAAACTAATTGAAACTTTGGACCAATTGGATTTAACATATATATATATATATATATATATATATATATATATATATATAAAACATTTCATCCTAAAGCTAAAGAATATACCTTTTTCTCAGCACCACATGCTACCTTCTCAAAAATTGATCATATAATTGGTCACAAGACAGATGTCAACAAATACAAAAAGATGGAGCTAATCCCATGCCTGCTATCAGATCACCATGGAGTAAGAGTGGTCTTCAATAGCAACAAAAACAACAGAAAGCCCACATACACGTGGAAACTGAATAATACTCTACTCAATGATACCTTGGTCAAGGAAGAAATAAAAAAAGAAATCAAAGACTTTTTAGAATTCAATAAAAATGAAGGTACAACCTACCCAAATCTATGGGACACAATGAAAGCAGTGCTAAGAGGAAAACTCATAGCTCTAAGTGCATCCAAAAAGAAACTGGAGAGAGCATACACTAGCAGCTTAACGGCACACCTTAAAGCCCTGAAGGAAAAACAAGTTAATTCACCCAGGAGGAGTAGAGGACAGGAAATTATCAAACTCAGGGCTGAAATCAATCAAGTAGAAACAAACAGAACCATACAAAGAATCAACAAAACCAGGAGCTGGTTCTTTGAGAAAATCAACAAGATAGATAAACCCTTAGCCAGACTAACCAAATAACAGAGAGACAGTATCCAAATTAACAAAATTAGAAATGAAAAGGGGGACATAACAACAGAAACTGAGGAAATTCAAAAGATCTTCAGATCCTACTACAAAGGTCTATACTCAACACAGCTGGAGAATCTGGAGGAAATGGACAATTTCCTAGACAGATACCAAATACCAAAATTAAATCAGCATCAAGTAGATCAGCTAAATAGTCCCATAACCCCTAAAGAAATAGAAGGGGTTATAGAAAGCCTCCCAACCAAAAAAAGTACGGGACCAGATGGTTTTAGTGCAGAATTTTACCAGACCTTCAAAGAAGACAACACCAATACTCTTCAAACTATTCCACAAAATAGAGAGAGAAGGGACACTGCCCAACTCATTCTTCGAAACCACAATTACGCTAATACCTAAACCACAAAAAGATCCAACAAAGAAAGAAAACTACAGGCCAATTTCTCTTATGAATATCGATGCAAAAATACTAAATAAAATTCTTGCCAACTGAATCCAAGAGCACATCAAAACGATCATTCACCACGATCAAGTAGGCTTCATCCCAGGGATGCACGGATGATCCAATATACAAAAATCCATCAATGTAATCCACTACATAAACAAACTAAAAGAAAAAAACCACATGGTCATCTCATTAGATGCTGAAAAAGCATTTGACAAAATTCAGCATCCTTTCATGCTAAAAGTCTTGGAAAGAGCAGGAATTCAAGGCCCATACCTAAACATAGTAAAAGCAATCTACAGCAAACCAATAGCCCACATCAAAATAAATGGAGAGAAACTTGAAGCAATCCCACTAAAATCAGGGACTAGACAAGGCTGCCCTCTCTCTCCATATCTTTTCAATATAGTACTTGAAGTTCTCTGGTGAGATGTCTGGTGTGATTCTGATAGGTCTGCCTTTATAAGTTACCTTTTCCCCTTAATGCTTTTAATATTCTTTTTTTGTTTAGTGAATTTGGTGTTGTTGATTATTATGTGCTGGGAGGATTTTCTGTTCTGGTCCAGTGGGTTTGGTGTTCTGAAGGCTTCTTGTATGTTCATGGGCATCTCTTTCTCCAGGTTAGGGAAGTTTTCTTCTATAATTTTGTTGACGATATTTACTGGGCCTTTAAGATGCAAATCCTTGCTCTCATCTATACCTATAATCCTTAGGTTTGGTCTTCTCATTGTGTCCTGGAGTTCTTGGATGTTTTGAGTTACCAGCTTTATGCATTTTGCATTTTCTTTGACTGTTGAGTCAATGTTTTCTATGATATCTTCAGCACCTGAGGTTCTTTCTTCTATCTCTTGTATTCTGTTGTTGATGCTTGCATCTATGACTCCTGAATTCTTTCCAAGACTTTTATCTCCAGAGATGTCTCACTTTGTGATGTCTTTTTTTATTTCTACTTCCACTTTTAGATCCTGGATGGTTTTGTTCAGTTCCTTCACTTGATTGTGTTTTCCTGTAATTCTTTAAGGGATTTTGTGTTTCTTCTTTAAGGGCTTCTGCCTGTTGACCTATGATCTCCTGTATTTCTTTAAGGGAGTTACTTACATCTTTCTTGAAGCCTTCTATCAGCATCATGAGGTACGATTTTAAATCCAACTCTTGCTTTTCTGGTGTGTTGGGGTATCCAGGACTTGCTGTGATGGGAGAACTGGGTTCTGAGGTTGCCATGTGGCCTTGGTTTCTGTTGTTAGGGTTCTTGTGTTTGCCTTTAGTCATCTGTTGCTAGTTAGTATTGTTGTCTCTGGCTGGAGTTTGATCCTCCTGTGGGCCTGTAAACCTGTGTACTTACTCCTCTGAGCTCAAAAGTGAAAGCACTGCTGGGAGATTTCTCTCTCCTGGCGGGCTATGCACAGAAGACTGTGGAGTTTCCTGGCTCCCCAGTGCATATGGCGGCAGGAAGACTTCTCTCCCAGCTGCTTCACTGATCAGAGAAGGCTGTGGAGTCTCCAGGCTCCCTGATGCAAATAGTGGTGGAAAGACTTCCATCCCAGCTGCTCCACAGATCTTAGGCCCTGTGTGCTCCTAGCTGGGTCTCCTCCAGAGAGAAGGTGCAGATCCTCACCTCTGCACTCAAAAGTAAAAGCCTGCTGGGAGATCACTCCCTCCTGGTGCGCTATGCATAGAAGCCTTGAAGTGCCTCTCTTTTTTTTGTTTGTTTGTTTGGGATTTTTTTGTTTTTGTTTTTGTTTTTGTTTTTTTGTTTTCTGTTTTTTTGTTTTTTGTTTGTTTTTGAGACAGGCTTTCTCTGTATAGTTCTGGCTGTCCTGGAGCTCACTCTGTAGACCAGGCTGGCCTTGAACTCAGAAATCTGCCTCTGCCTCCCAAGTGCTGGGGTTAAAGGCGTGCACCACCACTGCCTGGCATGGCATAACTTTCATTTTGCCTTGCCTATAAAAGTTACTTCCTGTTTTCTTCTTTTGTAGATTTCCGAAGTTGCATCCTAGCATCTTTATACAACATTCCGATCAATATTTCCAAGTTTCAACTATAGTCAAATTTTACATATATGGAGTCACCAATTTTCTGGAGCTAAATACCAAAGATATTGCTTATAAAGTTATTTTGTTTTTTTGAAATATAAAGCTAACAATTAACAGACTTAGGCTTGGTTTCTATTTTAGCAATAATCCAATTTCTTGAAGCCTACCTGATTTTTTTTCCTGCCTTGGGAAAATGAACCAATACTTATTCTTGGGGCTAGTATAGTTGATATGAGCATGGATTGGGGCCTGTTTTTGCTCTGTCTTCTGTCATGGATCATTCTTGTTTGTTCTAGATGCTTCTGGACTTATCCTGTGTGATTTCTAACTGGTGCCAGGTTTTGACAAATGATACATCAAGGCATGGAACTACCTATTTTCCCTGAGAGTTTGGATATATGATTTTAAAGATGGCCACAAAGCTAATGAGTCTTTCTGCTAGGAGTGTCACATAGAAGTCCTTACTACACAATCAAACACCTTCTTGCAAAATGGTTGATGTAGGAAATAGCAAGATGTATGGGCACGTGTGCCTTGTATTCCTTGGGAACTAAATAGAAGATATATGCTACTCTCTTCCTTGACATGTTTCACACACGTCATGTTGGCACATTGAATTATACTCTGTTGCCCATGGGGCTTTAGATGATGCTTTAGAAACAGGTAATAGATGTCTCTGTGCCATACTCCTACTTTGCAGCAAAAGATCTAATACTGAATGCAATGTCTTTGTGGACACTGTCCCTATTTACCAGACACAAAAGCACGCCTCTGCTCTCTGTGCCTTCATTAGTCCCAGGTCCTTGCCTAGACACACAGTGACTTTCTTTGAGTAAGTTGCTTCACCTGAAGTAACAGTGTAACTTCAAATCAATGTTGTTTCTATATGTGCAATTTAGCATGTAGAGCAATAATTGGTGGCTATGAAGGCAGCCGTGGTGCAGTAGAAATAACATTGATTAACCATCTTGAGATCTCTAATTCAAGCTAGCTTGGCTATGGCCATTCTCTCCATGAACTTAGAAGAGTCTCTCGTGCTGCTACATCAACTGCCTTGTCTGTCACAAGATAAAAAAGAAAAAAGCAAAACAAAACAAAAAACCACAACTTCTTGACTATTTCCCACCAGAGACAAATTTGAGAATTGATTTTGAAAAGCATAATTTCTATATAACTTAGGGAAGTGAGAGAAGACCTCCTAGCTGACTATTCATGTGGCAGTTACTATATAAATGCTATTTGCAATCAGCTTAGAAAACAGGGCCTTCAAGAGAGCAAGTTTGCACCAATCATGTTCTAAATGATGATCAAATCAAGCTTGTCTTCGGGAGGTGCTTTGAAAGTCTATGTCTATCTTAAACCCACACTTCAGACTCAAAAAGCCATGGTAGGTGACATAAAAATCAGGTACACTGTAGTCAGGCTTGGGGGGCAGGGGTTGCCGATCTTTCAGTAATAATGCTGCATAAGTCCCCATGAATGGCTATTACCAAATCTCAGGGTCCATTCAGCAAATATTTTTAATAAGGGCTTCTTGTAAAAGTGACAAGGGGCCTTCTGTCAGTAGTGAGTGACAGCATGAGGGATTAGGTTTTCATGTCCAGTATTTCTGGATCATTATTGTATACATAGTGGCTTCACCTGAATTTCACAAAAGAGGAAAAACTTCATTACTTCTAAACCATTACCCCAAATGTCCTATGTCAGAGCTCATTAAATTTGGACTCATCAAATTTAAGTAAAAACATGTAGAAACCATAGATTTCTAGAGTAGAAGGAAGAGAAAGCTCTTAGTCCATATTAGTACATAAATTGGGACCCTTGAATATATTATCTATTACAACTGACTGTCTCCAATCTCTGATTTCAATATCACTGAGGCTGTTCAGAGATTCTGTAAGAACATGTGTTGTTCTAGCAAGCACTGGTATTAAATACAATGATGCTATAGTCTGACAGTGCTACACTTCAATCTTGTGCTTTACATACACAGCCCCGAATTTTTACTTTCTAATTGATACCACTAGAGTAGTATTAGCTTCATTATCCTCATCAAAGGATCACAAAAAACGGGGCAGCAGGGGTCAGGGGGACATGACGAAAGGCCATGGTAATAAGGGGATGGCTGTGCGGATCTGGAGCCATCAGTGTCTGAGTTTCATTGAAATATGTACTCTGGGTTTGTTCCCTGTTGGTTTCACGAACAGAGAATGGATGCAATCATAACATTGACCTATGAACATAAATCAAAATGATTTGATTTTTATATAACTAACTCTACTTTCAAATAATTATCCATTGCCTTAGGGATGAAAATTAAAGCAACACTCAGTAATTCAAAACAAAACAATTTTATTGTCCCATGTCATTTAGGAATCCTGACACCGCTCGCCTGTGTCTTCTACTTCATGATTATTTCTTAAAAAACTACTTTTATATTTACATATTTTATTTTATATGTATATGTGTCTATGCATAGCTGTAAACCATTGTTGGTGCTAGGAACCAAATCTAGGTACTGGATTAAAACAAACAAACAAACAAACAAACAAACAAAACCAAGTGCACTTAACTTCTGACTCAACTCTCTAGTCCCACTTCATTATTTAATAGAAGGCAAAAAGGATTATTCTGGATTTTGGAAGAACCTGCTTGCTCACATGGTAGGAAAGAGACTTGCTTCCATTTAGAGTATTGAACTGGAAGCTTCAATTCCTTACTGGCCACTGCCTAGTTCTGTGCTTATGGACCTTTCCAACAACAGATTTCATCTTCAAAGAACAAACACAAAAGGCTACCATGGGCCCCATGGTATATCAACTCTCTAAACTTTATATATTATATGCCAATCCCCATTGTGGTGGTGGTACTAAGAAGTGCTGTCTTTGAGATGTGGTTAGGATGTGTAAGGATGAAGTCCTTGTAAGTAGTGTAAAAGGAAGCTGACAAAAGTTCTTGTCTTATGCACCCAGGAAGTAATCCTTCACCATACACTGAATCAAATTGTCCCCTGATCTTAGATTGCCTGCTTCCAGCACTGGAAGAAGTACATTTTTATTGTTTATAAGCCACCCACTCTCCTGTGGACCAATTCAAAGGAAAT
This sequence comes from Apodemus agrarius, assembly GCA_964023405.1. Taxonomy (NCBI): domain Eukaryota; kingdom Metazoa; phylum Chordata; class Mammalia; order Rodentia; family Muridae; genus Apodemus; species Apodemus agrarius. The sequence continues at coordinate 90,101,067 of OZ030016.1, forward strand.
AGAAAGAATTTGTCAGCTACACAGAAGTCAAATCTTTTTGAAACCTAATCACGGATTTGGCATCTGCTCTCTTGTGCCCCCCCCCTCTATTAGTGACAAATCAGTGGGACCAGCAGTTTCCAAGAGAAAGTCACTGTCTAACAATATGGATACCAAGGAATGGGGGCTTTTGGCGGCCAAATGAGAGTTCTGACTAATTCTATTTATTGCCTGTGCTTCGATGATAAGATGATAAGCAGAATCAAGGTAATTGTCCAGAGAACCTACAGTGGGAGGAAGTTCATCTAACTCATATGTTTGCTTTTAAAATATTTATTCGAAGTGAGTCTAACTTACTTTTAGTATGTTGGGACCCCTTAATGGTGCACAATTCTCCATTTCTAAACAGCTTTCCTCATACATTAACTGGGGCCTGTTGGTCTTGGTGAAGCCTGGTCATTGGTTGAGCTTGTGATTTGGCATCACTGAGGACATAGAGTTAATGTTGTGAGGGGACAGAAAAATGACCCTCAAATTTGGGGATGCTTAGCTTACCTGTATATGTACCTCATCCCTTCCATTTTCAAGCTGCATGTTCTAGTATGTGTCTAGTTAGTTCTTAGGTAGGAACAATACAGTTTGGAGATAGGAGGATTGTGGGTGAAGGTGACTTCTTTACAGTAAATACCCTAAACAAATACTCAATCCATTTAATTAAAATTACCAGCTGCAAAGGTATTTACCTTCTCTCTGTTTTATTACTACTTGTACTGGCTAGTTTTGTGTGTCAACTTGACACAGGTTGGAGTTATCATTGGAAAAGGAACTTCAGTTGGGGAAGTGCCTCCATGAGATTCAGCTGTGGGGCATTTTATCAATTAGTGATCAAGTGGGGAAGGCCCCTTGTGCGTGGTACCATCCCTGGGCTGGTATTCTTGGGTTGTATAAGAGAGCAGGCTGAGCAAGCCAGGGGAAGCAAGCCAGTATGTAACATCCCTCAATGGCCTCTGCATCAGCTCCTGCTTCCTGACCTGCTTGAGTTCCAGTCCTGACTTCCTTTGGTGATCAACAGCAATGTGGAAGTGTAAGCTCAATAAACCCTTTCCTCCCCAACTTGCTTCTTGGTCATGATGTTTGTGCAGGAATACAAACCCTGACTAAGACACTACTGTTTGACGTAAGGCCCTGGTCATATCTTACCCTGTTACCCTCTCCCTCTATTCATGCTGCAGAAGCCATGAAAATGCAGGCAACACGCAAAGCTGGCCATATGTCTCTTCGACTTTAGTGTCTTCTACTTTAGTAATATGAAAAATTGGCACAGTATAGAATTGGACTTCGTAAAAGGAGGTTTTGTTTTTTCCTGTTAGGTTGGTTTGCTTATTTTTTTATTTTAGTTAGGATGTTTTGTTGTTAGTGGTGGTGCTGGTGTTTTTTTTTTTTTTTTCATTTTGCCTATAATTGTGTGTTCTGTTTGCTACATGTCATTGTGATCACAGTAACTATCAGGAGGAAAACTCATTTTGACCTGCATACTCAGGAGATTTTCAAATCAATCTGGTGGATAGCTGGTGGCAGAGATCGTTCATATTACAACATGACCAAGAAGCAGAGAATATAAAAACATAAACAAGATATCATTGTTTGAATATACTTGGCCCATAGGGAATGGTACTGTTAGGAGGTATGGCCTTGTTGGAGGAAGTGTGTCACTGTGGGGGTGGGCTTTGAATTTCTGCCCAGTACAGAAGAGTCAGTTTTTTCTGTCTGCAGTCAGATCAAGATGTAGAACCCCCAGGTCCTCTAGTGTCATGTCTGCCTGGACACTGCCATACTTCCTGCTATGACAATAATGGATTGTACCTCTGAATTTGTAAGCCATCCCCAATTAAATATTGTCCCTTATATGAGTTGTCTTGTTCATGGTGTCTATTACAAAATAGCAATAGAAACCCTAATTAAGACACAGGCATTGAGTATAGCTTTTAAAGGCCAGCTTCTTATGACCACTGCTAGCAGCAGAGTCCACACTGAAAGTCTAATAGCCTTCTAAATAGCACTGGAGAAATGGCATCCAAAACTTGAGCCTAACGGTGACATGTCAGGTTTGAGCCATCACAATAAGTATATAATATTGTCTAATAGATACTCAAGAGTCCATGAAGCTGCAGAGATGACATTGTGGGTTAAAGAAGTATGCTTGCTGCTTCTGCAGAGAACCAAGGTTCAGTTCCCCGCAGCATCATGCTGGTTTGCAGCTTGCCTAGAACTCCGGTTTCTGGAGCTCTAACACCTTCTTCTGGCCTGTTTGGACTTCTGTTCATGGCAGAAATGGCCTCTGGCACATTTCCCACTGCCCTTTGCTAGTCACTCCTTGGTCCCCTTCCCCACATGCTACTGCTGGTCCCACCACGCTCAGGCATGCGTTTCTGCTCTCAAACACTTCCAGTTGTCTATAGCAAACCTGCTGAGCGCAGTGCAGGCCCCTGTGTGTGGCTCTGTTCTCTCCCTACACTTGGATGATCTCTTCACAGCATGATTTTCACTGCCTCATCTGTAAACTATCCCCAGGAAGTAATTTGTGATCCCTTCACAGGGTCCCCAGGTACCGCCTACACATGAGGTTGCAGCGTTATTGTATCATATTTTATCAGTTGACAGATTCAAGCCGTATACTCAGAGATGCAAGAAATGAAACTTTGGTTGTTTTCTCTAAGTTTATGTTCTCAGAAGACAAGAGTTGTCTTAGGTCAGACCTATATGCTGAGATTGGGGATTTGTGGGTTTGTTTATGGGGAATTTATTGAGGAAGGGAATCCCAGGAGAAGCCAAGAAAGGAAAAATCGAGGAAGGGTACTACTTTGGGCAAAGTCCCAGGGACGGTGAGTTCAGCCTAATCCTACAGAGAAACATAGAGTAAGTAATTTCTAATTCCGGTTCATGGATTATTATTTGTGTCTTCTTAAAAAAACACAATTCACAAGAGTGCAGGAATTTTTTGTTGTTTGGATTTCTATTCTAAGCAACTAGAACTGTCGCTACTATCTACGACCAGCAGAAAAGAGCGACCACACAGCGTTCTTCTCAATGTGGTTTAATCAGGAACCTTGAAACATACATGCAGGGAAAAAAGCCCCTCCCCCAATCCCCTTGCACAGTCCTTTTATATCCTCCCCAAGTCCGCCCCATCAGTCCACATCACAGTCTTCTCTGATTGGTCCACATAGAATGGTCTGATCACACATATTTGGCTATGCCTGCGCAATGCCCAAGAAAAGTGTGGCCTACTCAGGAGCAGGAAGAAGTCAGGTGCTTAGTCATCCGACTTGGCAGGCCTCCAGTCTTGAGGATACTGCCACACCCACTCTCTACATAGAACAATATCTGCAAATAGTTATTCTACTTCAATGAAATCGAAGCATCTTTATTTCTTCATTAGGCAAATTATGGTCACATGTCTTAAGCAACAGTGAGCCAAATAGTTAAGAGTTTTCCCTTCAGATATGTGGATATTTTGTCTTTCAGTGCACTTGTACATAGAGAAACTTTAAGAACATCCCAATTTAAATGACAGGTATACCTCTGCAGCCTTCTCTCCAAAATCCATCCTAACCTAGAGATGTCAGGTGACAAGTCTCCCTCAATCCAGGCTTTCCCCTGATGATCTCACCTAGCCTCAGCCTTTAAATACTAGCCACAGGATAATGGGGAAGATTCATTTCCACTCTGGGACCTACCTTTAAACAACTGCGGTCTATCAAAGAAAGATCTATGTTTGTCATCTCATTGGCGTTTGCTTTGTCTTCTCATAAGGTCTGTTCTTAGATCTTTCTGAAGGATCACACAGACCATTTTATATTTGTTTTAATTTTTTTACTTTTTCCTCTTGTTGTATGTCTCTTTTTTCTAGGTGGAGACTGTCTCTTTGAGGGTATGGTAGTTGTGAGTGGGAAGAGAAGGAGGACTGAGATGAATTCATTGAAAGTCTCCCTATTTCACATGGCATACTTTCTATGCTCTATGTGTGTAGACCCATGACTATCCACACATACACATACACATACACGTATATGTACACACATACACACATATGTGTGTGTATATATACACATATATGCATACATACATGTGTGTATACACATATACACACATGTATGTATGCATATACATATATATACATATATATGTATATATGTGTATACATGTATATACACATACATACACACACACACACACACACACACATATATATACACACACACACACACACACACACACACACACACACATTCCCATTACAGATGGTTGTAAGACACCACTTGGTTGCTGGAAACTGAATTCTGGACGTCTGAAGGAGCAGACACTCACATCTCTTAACCACTGAGCCATCTCTTAAGCCCCCTCATCTTTTTCTTAACTGAATTTTGACTTTATATCAAAAGAAGGAAACTCTGTAAAGTCCTTAAACCAACTCTCCCCTCCCTTTCCTTTTCTCCTCCCTTCCTCACCACCCCTCGATGTAGCCAAGAGACTGTCCTCAAACTCCTGTCTTCTGCCTGAGTGAGTGTCAGGGATATAGATGTGTACCATAATACTGGTGAAAGTTCTTAACTTTTAAAACTCCTCTGTCATTGGCAACTTAGTTGAATTTGCTTCTCCATAACTTTCAAGTCAAATTTTCCCCCTTTGGAAATACATAGGCATGCTCTCTTCCCCAGAGGAGTATCTCTGTTCTGTTTCCCCTGTGGCAGGTATTCTACCATCTTTTATAACATGCATCTCACCATTTATAAAGGATTTGTTATCTTCCCTCCGAATTGACATGTGTCCTGTTGCTCATATTCATCCATTTCCTCCACCAGACAAATGGCGCACATAGATGGAGACCCCTTGGCTATTTCCCACTCTCTGTACTAGTGTGAAGTTGGAGACTTTCGTCTCCCAGGGCTTTCTTTTCCATTCCTGAGGTAAATCTTGCCCATAACAAATGGTTTCTCGGTAAGTGCGTAATTCACCAGGGAAACGATGCTTTTGAAGGTTTGTGCTCTTTTTGAAATGTATTTTAGCATGATTCATCTTCCTTGAGCCACATAACCTCAAAATGAGGACTCACATGAACCTTTATCTTCCATCCCTTCTTCAATTGCCATGCTTTTCTCGCTCTTGTTTTTGTTCCATCCATCTCAGCTCCTACCATGTCTGTGCAGGCAAATAGACGTGATCCTGCTGACACTGGTGGCACTATGGAATGCGCAATATATATCTACTGGCATCAAAATGTAGTAATGGCAATTCTTCAAAATGACAATTTCAGACAGCCTGAGGCAGCCAGGGGTTTTCTACTTGCTGCTTGCTGTAACCGCTAGTGTTTTGCTTTGATTGTTTTAAAGCACAGATCATGATACTCTGCTTTCCCAGAGAGGTGCTGGTGTGCTGGTATTTAACTCACAGCGCCTATATTCCTGCGGTGCAGAGCAGGTGAGTAGAGGGGTGCTTTGTGCCCCATCTCACAGATTCTCACAGAGAATGATCTCCTGTTTGCAAACAGTTACTCAGCTGCTTTCCTGTTTGTAATTGTGTTGACAAGGAAAAGGTTCCATTTCTGGCAATGTCTCTCAAGCTCCTGAGCTGCCTCAGGCACATAGACAATGCGGGAGGCACATGCTGATGTGCTTGCCACCTGCCACCTCTTCTGCTTACGTCAGCCCAGAACACCCATCTGCAGAACATGAGCTGCATCCTAATAAGGCAGCTGCTTTCTGGATCTCCCTTGGTCTTGTCCTAGGGCCTCCTGCTTCCTCTCTGCCCCTCAATGGCTCTCCCTTGGACTTTAGAGTCTTCTGCTCCCTCTCAGCCCAGCATCCAGGGCACCAACAAGACACTTACACTTCCCAGTCTTGGGACAGACCATGTCCACCTCCAAAATAGAGAACCAGCACTGAAGTTTTGGGATGGGGACATGTTTTTGTTTTTTTCTTTATCTTCTCCTCTTCTCAGCTAGGGAAAGGAAAGTGTAAGATCTTATTTTTAAGTACTGCCCCCAACTCCTCAAACTTGAGTTCTACAACACTGACTTAAAATCTAATGTTGCTTATGGCATTTTAGAAAGTAACTTCACATCGGTGGAGGCCAGGTAGTTAAAGCAGTGATAAATCACCTTGGATGTTTCTTGATGCTCAGCCAGCTATGTCAAATCAGTAATTACTTGCTTACAGTGGAATAAGCATGAATGGATTTGTTTTTTTCTGAAAATACACTGGACAAAAATTGACAAAATCAGGCTTGAATTTGTGTTATCCCTGGTAGTAGGAACAGAAAGTGCAAGAGCTAAATATGGAGCTTTGCTCCTTGGGCCGCTGTGTGGCCTAGTGCACACATTGCTTTCCCAGTTTTCTCATGTATGATAGGATACAGGAGATGCTTCTTTCTACATATTTTCAACACAAGCATTTGATCACCTACTGTTACAATACACACACACACACACACACACACACACACACAGGGAGGGAGGGAGAGGAAGGAGAGAGAGGGGAGGGGAGGAGGAGGAGGAGGAGGAGGAGAAGGAGGAGGAGGAGGAGAAGGAGGAGAGAGAGAGAGAGAGAGAGAGAGAGAGAGAGGGAGGGAGGGAGGGAGGGAGGGAGGGAGGGAGGGAGGGAGGGAGAGAGAGAGAGAGAGAGAGAGAGAGAGAGAGAGAGAGAGAGAGATCCATCCAATCATGATCTTCGTGGTCATGATGACGGGTTTCTGCTTTCCTCCTGTGTTTCTTGGAAACATGAGATGTGACACAGCCTGATCATGCAGGGGATTTAGGTTCTGAAATGCGTCTGGCAACCAAGTGGAGGCAAAGCCAATGAATAAATACTCAGTCTCATCTTATTTGGCTCAATTGATGGGTTTTGAAGTATATTTTACACTGTGCTCTACAGAATATCTAGTATGAGTATGCTTGGCTGTCTAGAAGGGTAACTATCTCAATAGCATAGTTTATCTCTTCTTTAGGCTTTGATTCTTCCATATTCTTGTTTTCTAGGATATATTTAGATATTATCTGTATCTAAACCCATTTCTCAGGTTTTTCTTTAATGAAATTCAAATAATGTCACATAGTATGTTCCTATTGTATGCAGTTCAAAGATAGACAAAATTAAATTTTTATAGAGGCATTGCACATACGACTACTAAGGAAAGAAAGAGAGTAATTTATATAAAATTAGTATAATATGCTCACCCCTGGGAAAATGAGGAAGGCTGTACCCTCAGAAAGACAGATGGTGGATTCCAGAAACCCAGGCTTCTTTTATTTTTCAGGCTGTGTTGCAGTGTGTGTGTGTGTGTGTGTGTGTGTGTGTATGTGTGTGTGTGTGTGTTTATGTGTGTGTATACATGTGTGTATATGTGTGTGTATGCATGTGTGTATGCGTATGTGTATGCGTGTGTGTGCGTGTGTGTGTGTGTGTGTGTGTGTGTGCGCGTGTGTGTATGCATATGTGTGTGTATGCACGTGTGTGTGTGTGTGTGTGTGTGTGTGTGTGTGTGTGTGTTTTACATCCACATGAACATTTACTCCCTCTGTGAGCTGCTGGGATAAGTGGAGGAGCTGCTGCTGCAGAACCAGATCCAGGAACAAGTTCTTGCCATCCAGAAGCATGGCCATGCTGGAAACCAGAACCAGTGACTATGGAGCAACGCCTCCTGAGAGACACATGGAAGCCTCCAGGGGAGGTGAGGCAGGCAGCAACAGAGGTGTCTTCAGCGCCTCCCATCTCCCAGGAGAAACTGCATATGGTCAGGGGCATGGGAAGATGCTTTTTAAAAGTGGATACAGTGAAGGTGGTTGTGATAGGCAAGTGATAGCCTTGCCTACAGGAATAGCTAAGAGATCTCATACTAGTAACTTTAAGAACACTCCTGAAAACTCTGGAACAAAAAGAGGAAATCACACCAAAAGGGGGTACATGACAAGAAGTCATCAAAAATAAATAACTAAATCAAACGAAAAGTTGGTACTTTGAGAAAATAAATAAGGTTGACCAACCCTTATTCAAATGAACTAAATGGTAGACAAAGACTAAAAGTTAAAACAACTAGACATGAAAATGGCGATGTGACAATGGACACCAAGGAAACTCGGGGAATCCCAAGGACATACTTTAAAAAGTTTTAAGCCATTGAATTGGAAAATCTAAAACAGAGGGATAGTTTTCTAAATATACAACAACCTCCCTAAGTTAAATCAAGATTAGACAAGCAATTTAAACAGACCATTATGCTGTAATGAAAAGTAAGCAATGCTTAAAAGTTTCTTAACCAAAAATAAATAAATAAATAAATAAATAAATAAATAAATAGAATATCCCAGGGCCAGAGCATTTTGGCTCAGAATTTTACCAGACTTTCAAAGAAGAGTTAATGGCAATACTCCTTATATTAATCCACAAACCAAAAGGGAATGGCCCAATTTGTTTTACGGGGCCACAGTCACCCTGATACTCAAACCACAAAAAGACTCAACAAAGAAAGAGAATTGCAGACCAATTTCTCTTATGGACATAGATAAAATAATTCTCAAATAAAATCTTCAACCTGAATTCAAGTACACATCAAAAAGATCATCTGCCATGACCGAGTAGGCTTCATTCCAAAGATGGAGGAATCATTCAACATGTATAAATCAATAAGTGTAATCAATCTAACATATAAATAACCCAAAAGACAAAAAAAATCACATGATTATCTCATGAGAGGCAGAAAAGGCCTTTGACAAAATTCAACACCCTGTCCTAAAAAAAGCCCTGGAGAGATTATGTATATAATGTACCCACCTACATATAATAAAGGCAGTTTACAGAAAGCCTATAGTCACTTGATCTTTGATAATGGAGCTACAACCAACCAGTGGAAAAAAGATAGTCTTTTCAACAAATGGTGCTGGTTCAACTGGAGGTCAACATGCAGAAGAATGTGAATTGACCCACTCTTATCTCCTTGTACTAAGATCAACTCCAAGTGGATCAAGGACCTCCCCATAAAACCAGACACGCTGAAACTAATAGAAAAGAAACTGGGGAAGACCCTGGAGGACATGGGCACAGGGGGAAAGTTTCTGAACAGAACACCAATAGCTTATGCTCTAAGATCAAGAATTGACAAATGGGACCTCATAAAATTACAAAGTTCCTGTAAGGTAAAGGACACTGTCTGAAGGACAAAACGACAACCAACAAGTTGGGAAAAGATCTTCACCAACCCCACATCTGACAGAGGGCTAATATCCAATATATACAAAGAACTCAAGAAATTAGACCCCAAAGAACCAAATAACCGTATTAAAAAATGGGGTACAGAACTAAGCAAAGAATTTTCACCGGAAGAAATTTGGATGGCTGAGAAGCAAACATCAACTTAAATGAAGAGAAACACAAAGCAATTCCACTAAATTCTGGAAGAAGACATGGTTGTTCACCCTGTACATGTATCTTTGGTATAGTACTTGAGGTAATAAGACATCTGAAGGAGATCAAGAGGATACAGATTGGAATAAAAAGAAAGCAAAGTATCTTGATCTGAAGTTGATATAGTAGATTATGTAAGTGACCCTTAAAACTCCACTGGGGAACTCCTATAGCTGATCTAAATGGAATTCTCAAAAGAGGAAATTCAAATGCCTAAGAAACGCTTTTTAAAAAGTTCAAGATCCTTAGCCATCAGAGAAATTGAAAGGAAAGATGGCAGAGCAGTGCCTGGTGAGCAGGGCAGGATCATGCTGTGATCCGTGCTGGAGTTAGAAACCACGATGAAGTTCAAGATACATATTGCTGTTAGCTATAAGGACAAGGAACTTTGTTTTGCAGTGGTATGGACAACTGCAGACTCACAGTCTATGGAAAACAAAAAATGTTTCCATGATAACCTCTTTCCCTCACCTATCTCCTCCCCCCTAAAAAATACCCCAGCTAGACAAGAAGCCATTGAAAAGAACTCTTCAAAATTGTGATAAAGATGGTGAAGTGGAGCAATTGATGTTTTCTGGCAGAGGTAGCCATGGGGAATGAATCATGTATCTTTAAGGGGCTAGCCACTAGTAGTTTGACTATGCTCCAGTGAGTATAGTCACTCATATCGGTACTACAAAATAGGCCTGGTCATTTTTTCTTTTGTTTTGGGGGAAGATAAAAGGAGGGGGTAAGCCTGGGAGGAATAGCAAATGAATAGTATTAGGGTGCATTGTGTGAAATTTCAAAAAAGATCAATAAGACAACCCATTCAGTTAAAAAAATGCTATCAATGAACTGGTAGTACTTTGATAGATTAAAATAAACAATCATATGGAAATGTCCTAATCTAACAGAGCACCGTGTATAATGAATATATGAAATTTTATTTATTTTTTAATTATTTATTTATTTACATCTCAAATGCTGCTTCCCCTCACAAAGTCCCTCTTACCCTTTTGCTCTGAGAAGCTAAGCCCTCCTCAGGTCTACTCCCTACCCCAGAATATCAATTCCCTGCAGGGTTAGACCCATCCTCTCCCACTGAGGCCGTACAAGGCGGCTATGGACACTGAGCTGCATGTTTGCAGTGTGTATTTTAAATTCAGTGGTCTTCTTGAGTACTGAATATGTTTTATTCTTGTATAGCATGGCCTGGGCAATAAATGATTCATTGCATTAGATAGTTCAGGGTTGACATGCACGCCCCTATATCAAAATCACTCCATCAATACCTCCAATGATAACATCAACAGTGCTTTGAAATTTTGGGAACATTCAGTCTTACAGAGAGGTATGTACACATTTTACAAAGTTCCGATTGTTTATATTAAAACAAAAGAGCAAATGCTGATGGTCATTTTCCTTTCAATGGCAGACTTACATGACTCATTCGGAAAAAAAACGTCCACCAAAGACACGATCTGAGGAATAAGAATCCGCACCTTTCATTTATTCTTCCTAGGAGGCAGCTGGTTCAGATCTGCACATGCGTAGATGTGACTTCCACTGAAAGACACAACCACACGTCAGTGTGTGGAAGCGACTTAGGTACAAGTCCCATTTTTCTCTGGACTTGAGTCAAAATTTAATAAAAATAATTTCACATCTTTATTTGTGTTCTGAGATGAAGCTTGCATTCCTTGACTGAAGGTTTATTGTAAAGAAGAGCTGACAGTGACTCTCAGTGCAGCTTTGTACCATTGCCTTTAGTCAGTGGGCCATCAATTTATTGACCATTGTTACTGCATCATCAGAGAAAACATGTGAAAAGTGAAAAGAGGCATGCAATGTCTTAATACTGCACAAGAAAAAGACCCTGAACTATCCATTATAAATATCGTAGAGATCCTTAAAAAGGAAATGGATAAATCCCTTCAAGAAGGCCATGAGAATGCAAAGAATGGAAGGAAGTAAATAAATCAGTTCAAGACCTGACAATGGAAATAGAATCAGTGCAGGAAACAAACTGAGGCAAATTGGGAAACAAAAAATTTAGGAACTAGAACTGCTCCTCAGAGGCAGCAAGCATCACCGGCAGAGTGCTAGAGATGAAAGAGAGAATCTCAGGCATTGAAGATGTGATAGAAGAAATGGACACCTCTGTCAAAGAAAATGTGAAATCTAAAAATCCTGAAGAATGAAGCAGCCAGGAAATCTGAGAAATTATAAAAGCACCAAGTCAAAGAATACTAGAAATAGAGGGAAGAGCTGAAACCAGGTCACATACACAGAAAATGTGTTCAACAAAATCATAGAAAAATTACCTTTATCCAAAAAAAGTAGATGCCTATAAAAGCACAAAAGCTTACAATACAACAAATAGATTGGACCAGAAAATTAAAGTCCCTGTATCACATAATTATCAAAACACTAAACATACTGAACAAAGAAAGAATATTAAAGGTGCAAGGGGAAAAACCCAAGTAACATATAAAGGCCTGTTAGAATTATACCTTAGCCGAGCAGTGGTGGCGCACACCTTTAATCCCAGCACTCTGGGAGGCAGAGGCAGATGGATTTCTGAGTTTGAGGCCAGCCTGGTCTACAGAGTGAGTTCCAGGACAGCCAGGGCTACACAGAGGAAACCCTGTCTCGAAAAAACCAAATCAAAAAAAAAAAAAGAATTATACCTGACTTCTAAATAAATATTCTAAAAATTCAGAAGGGCCTAGACAGATGTACTGTGAACTTTAACTCTGACACAAATGCCAGATCAGACTACTATACCCAGCAAAACTTTTAATATAGCCTTATACCTATTAGAATGGGTAAGATCAGTAAAACAAGTGACAACACATGTTAGCAGGGATGTAGAATAATGAAAAGACTCATCTATTGATGTTTGGAGTGCAAATTTGTGCAGACACTAAGGAAATACATGTTGCAGTTCATCAAGAGTTGATCTATCTCAAGGTCCAGCAAACCACTCTTGGGCATACACCCAAATGATGCTTTATTAAGATGATAAACCACTGATACACTTGCTCAAATATGTTTATTGCTGATCTACTTGTAATATCCAGAAATTGGCAACAACCCAAATGTCTGTCAACAGAAGAGTAGATTTTTTTTAATGTGGTACACTTGCATAATTGAATATTATTCAGAGGTTAAAAAATTTAAGCCATGAAATTCACAGGATGGAAATAGAAACAATTTTTTCATGGAGTGGGTCTTAAGTCAATTCATATATTGGTTGGTCACAACCTCAAGGTTTGTGTCACTTTTGTCCTAATGTCTCTTTTGATAGCTTGAAGAGTACCTTCCTGTACAAAAGATACTAGAATGTAGGAGTGAAGGCGCTATGTAGGCACAAACTTGACCTCTCCATGTTCAGTAAGTTGTGGAGATGTTGTCTTCAGCAAAGGGACCTTACCATGAGCTTACGGAAAGGAACTATAATGTTGGAAACTCTAAGTATACCAGAACAAAAAAGACAAATACAATATGCATTTGCTCATTTGGGATATTGGGTGTTACATCAATGCTGACCAAGTTATAGTCCCTAGTACCTCAGAGGTTAGATAGAGAATAAGAGACTTGGTGGGGTAAGGGAAACAGAAAATATAATTACTGATGGGTCTGGAAATGAGAGATCACCTAGGGAAGAAGTAAGTCGGAGTAAGAAATAGAGACCGCTAAAATTAAGAGCAATTTAAGGGGTAATATGGAAACCCAAAAGAGTAGACAATTACTAAAACGTGCACATATATGAAGGTGTCCTAAATGAAATCATCAAATAATAGATTTGACAGAAACCAAACTGGTATCTCTAGTTACCAAGTGAACTTGCAGTTCTTGAACTGGGTTACTTGCATCTACTTGAGTTGTTGGCCAAAGGAGTCCCATGAGAATTCCCAATCAATACTCTTGCCAAAAGTATAATTGTTTGCTTGCTTGTCTTTGAGACAGGACTTCTTTATGTAGCCCTGGATGTCCTGGAACTAGGTCTGTAGATCAGGCTGGCCTCAAACTCAGAGGCTCACATGCATCTGCCTCCTGAGTGCTGGAAATAAAAGCATGTACCACCTCAGTCAGTCAGAACCTGGATTTTTATCTCTTACTCTGAGCAAGAATTGACTCCAAGTACATTGAATATCTTAATGTAAAATGTAAACATCTGAGCTATTAGAGAAAAAGTAGGAAAAGCATTTCAAGATAGAGGCATAGGCAAAGGCTTTCTGGAAAGGATCCAACTGACCAGGAAGCAAGCTTCTACACAGCAAAGGAAACAGTTAATCCAGTGAAGGCACAGCTTATAAAATGTGAGAAAAATCTTTGTAGACACTATATCCAACATATGGTTAATATCTAGACTATACAAAGAACTAAAAATAAAAAAAAAACACCAGACACTACAACATAAATCTAGTCAATAAGAGAGCTAAAGAAATGAACTGACAGTTCTCATAAGTTGAAATATGAATGGCCAATAAGCATGGGGAAAAGTATTCAACCTCATTAGCATTCAGAGAAACACAAGTTAAAACTATATTGAGATTCTAGCTTACTATGGTTAGAATTTCAATCATTGAGAAAATCAACAGCAAAGACTGACACAGATATGGACACTGAAGGTCAGAATGTAAATTAGGCAAGCCAATAAAGTATGGTGGGATCTCAAGGAACTACAACCAGGTCCAGGTATATCATGCTGCCTCTTTACCCAAGTTAACACAGCACAGAGACAACCGTCACAATGGTTTACCCAGCTCTCTCTACAATAACTGAGTCATGGAACTAACAAGAAAGGAATTTATAAGGAGCATGCAGTGTGTACACATATTGGGAAGTATATGAGTTAGAAAGAAGGATGAAGTTATGTCATTTGTGTGAAAATAGATGCAAATATAGACAATCATATTAGGGAAATTAAGTCAACCTCTGGAAGACAAATACCATATATTTTCTCTTATGTGTAGCTTCTAGATGTTACACTATCACATAAAATCATTTGTGTATGTATATACTAGATTAAAGAAATTGAATTGTCTAGGCAATCAAAAGTACTAATGGGAGAAGAGAGGGGCACAAAGGGAAGCCAGTGGGCACATACTCATACAATATCATTAAGAAAATATAAAAATATAAAATTAAGAAAACATGTGGAGCATTTGGGTCAATAGGCATTTTCAGTTTATCTGGAATTTCTGGCCTATATAACAGTTTAATTTAGCATCAAGATGCTTTACCGTCTTTCACAGAGATTGGACCAGAGCTCATCCATCAGAAATTCCAAGCATTGCTGTGAGTCCACTTCCTCTTCAGAGGTGGGTATCACTGGCCTACAGATTAGCAGCATTCAGAGAGGGACGCGATGCTTTTAATTTGAAATTCTCTAGTGGCATTTGAAGGTTAATTAACTTTTAATATTTTTTACTGTTTATATATACTCTTTGGAATAATGCATGATTTTTTTCCATTCTTTGAAAATTAATAGTTCACCATCTAGTTTTTTTAATTTTCTATATTCTTTGTTTACATTCCAAAGGCTTTCCCCTTTCCAAGTTCCCCCCTCACCATATGTCCCATAAGTCCTCTTCCCTCTGCCCATTCCCCAATCACCCCCCCATTTCTCTGTTCTGATACTCTCCTACAAAACTGGACCCAGTCTTTTCAGGACCAGGGTCCTCTCCTTCCTTCTTCTTGGGAATCTTTTGATTTGCTAATTGTGTCTTGAGTATTCAGAGCTTTTGGGCTCATTAATATCCACTTATCAGTGATTGCATTTCATGTGTATTCTTTTGTGGTTAACTCACTTAGGATGATATTTTCCAGATCCAACCATTTGCCTACAAATTGCATGAATTCCTTATTTTTTTTAATTGCTGAGTAGTATTCCATTGTATAAATATACCACATTTTCTGTATCCATTCCTCCTTTGAGGGACATCTGGACTCCTTCCAACTTATGCTATGAACAGCCTTATTTCTGTAATTCTGAGAAACATGTATCTATAAAATATATTTTGTAAATATTTTCTCCTTAGGTGTTTCTTTGCATCCTTTGATGCTACCTTTCACAGAATATATAGTGTTAAATTATAACAAAGTACACAGTACCCATCATTTCTTTTGTAGGTGGCCTCTTCAACATTGTAGCTAGAAGGTCACCACCAGAGCCTATGCTGCTTAATGTTCTTACCACACTGCCTTCTAGAAATTTCAGTTTTTCAGTTTTACATTTAGGTTTGCAACCTATTATGAGTTAATTTTTATGAAACATATTAAACTCATGTCTAGTATGTTTTCTAAGCACATAAATGTCCAATTGCTCCAGGACTGTCTATTGTAAAGACCAGTCTATGTACTACCTTTGCTCGTTTGTCACAGACCACTGGACGCTGCATGTCTATTCCTGGGGTCTTTGTTCTTAAACTTGGTAGCACGTTCACTGTTCAACTAAGATTGTGGGAGTAGTAGCCCTCCTTACCCATGACTCCAGTCTCAGCATATCCAAAATTCTCATTTGATGTCTTCAGGCACTAAACATATACGTGGTATACATACACATGTACAGGCAAGATACCCATAAAACAAGAATAATAGTCTAATAATTAAAAATAATAATCTTCAAAGTTTTAGTTAATCAAAGGTTTTAGCAGACACTTTAACCGTTTACCAATAAGGTATCATGAAAGAAATTTGTACATCATCGTCATCCTAGTAGTTAAAGGGAAGTAACTATTTTAGCTTAACTATTCAAAAAAGTTGGCAACTTATGACCTGTGTCAAAAAACTTCATTAGGATTTCCCATTTGGAAACTTGTTGCTATGGCAATGAATGATGGTGCTGAAATTTCGTCTGAAGTAAATTCAGTGTAGCTCAAGTGCCCCAACTGGTAAACCTCAGCATGTAAATACGATTTTTGAATTCCCTAACTATAAGATCTTCATTTCTTGCTGTGCCATGAGCTAGAAGCTGTAGATGTTTTACCCTGGTTGCTTTTCTCTCTGGTGTTCCTGACTCTGAAGTAAGTACGGACTTATTTAGGCTCTCTCAGCTCATGACCTTTACATCTCCCATTTGTTTCTAGAGTAAATACTTTATGTAGAACTCCAGGATCATTTTTAGTAATGCCCTATAATCTATATGCCAACATTTTCCATGCTTGGTTTCAAGCCTTGGAAGAGTGTTTTTGGACTGCTTGTTCAATGCTTTTGGCCTCTCATTGGGCCAAAATTAATCCAACAACCCACAAACAACAACAGTAATAAATTGATGACTATGTGCCATGACTTAACCATGTGTTTTGGTCACTCAGAATATCTCTTGGGTGATTTTTAAACAAACTAATTAAAAAGTAATGAATTTCTAAATGAGTATGCATTGTATTTTTTTGTATGCAATATTCCTTTAACTGTGACACTTAGAGACTTGATCCTAATGTTTAATCCAAATTTTTACACTAGTGTTTTTAATAATGTATCCTTACAAATCTCCTCCCATGACTATAGTGCTTTTAAACAAGCAAAGTTAGGTTTCAGTCCACATTGTAATTATACGTGGCTGCCTTTATAACAGTTTGAGGTTTTAGATCTAAAAGTTTAATACACAAGTTTTATTTAGTGCTGTTTTTATTTGTTAGCTGTGCTCATATTTGTAGTAGTCTGATTTGTGTTTTTGTTTTGTTTTGTTTTTTATAATGTTCCCCTCACTGTTTTAGGCTTACTCTCTGGAAACAAAGCAAAAACAAAGTAGACCTAGTAATAATCACTCTCCATCCATGCCTTATTTCTGATGAACTCTTCAGTGATGCTGTGACTTAATATTGACTGAAATATTACCTCTTGGGATACCCTGAATCCACAGGAATTTGGCAAATTGAGTAAAGCTTAATTTCATCGATATTTTGGCACCTGTCCTTGAATGCACAAGTTTGTAAAATAGGCAAGTTTTTTTCAAAGAACTATTTTACTCCTTGAATGATGGCTTTGTTGAAAACTATGTGCTTCATCGCACCCCACACAATAATTGTGGGGGACTTCAACGCCCCACTCTCTTCAAAGGACAGAACATAGAAACACAAACTAAACAGAGTCACAGTGAAACTAACAGAAGTTTTGGACCAAATGGATTTAATAGATATCTATAGAACATTTCATCCTAAATTAAAAGAATATACCTTCTTCTCAGCACCTCATGGTACCTTCTCCAAAATTGACCATATAATTGGTCACAAAACAGACCTCAACAGATATAAGATGACTGAACTAATTCCATGCCTCCTATCAAATCACTATGGAATAAGGGTGGTCTTCAATAGCAACAAAAAGCCCACATACACATGGAAGCTGAACAATTCTCTACTCAATGATACCTTGGTCAAGGAAGAAATAAGAAAAGAAATCAAAAACTTTTTAGAATTTAATGAAAATGAAGGCACAACATACCCAAATTTATGGGAAATAAGGAAAGCAGTGCTAAGAGGAAAACTCATAGCTCTGAGTGTCTACAAAAAGAAGCTGGAGAGAGCATACACTAGCAGTTTAACAGAACACCTGAAAGCTTTAGAACAAAAAGAAGCTAATACACCCAAGAGGACTAGAAGGCAGGAAATCATGAAACTCAGGGCTGAAATCAACCAGGTTGAAACAAAAAGAACTATACAAAGAATCAGCAAAAGCATGTGCTGGCTCTTTGAGAAAATCATCAAGATAGATAAACCTTTAGCCAGACTAACCAGAGGGCACAAATACAGTATACAAATTAACAAAATCAGAAATGAAAAGGGTGAAATAACAACAGAAACTGAGAAAAATCAAAAAATTATCATATCCTACTACAAAATTCTATACTCAACACAACTTGAAAATATGGATGAAATGGGGAATTTCCTAGACAGATACCAACTACCAAAATTTAATAAGGACCGGATAGACCATCTAAATGTTCCCATAATCCCCTAAAGAAATAGAAGTGGTCATTGACAGTCTCCCAACCAAAACAAGCACAGAACCAGATAGATGGCTTTACTGCAGAATTCTATCAGACATTCAAAGGAGACCTAATACCTATGCTCTTCAAACTATTCCACAAAATAGAAGCAGAAGGAGCATAACCCAACTCGTTCTATGAAGCCACAATTTCACTGATACCAAAACCACACAAAGATCCAACCAAAAAAGAGAACCTTAGACCAATTTCCATTATGAATATTGATGCAAAAATACTCAATAAAATTCTTGCCAACAGAATCCAACAACACATCAAAATGGTCATTCACCACAATCAAGTAGGCTTCATCCCTGGGATGCAGGGATGGTTCAATATGCAGAAATCCATCAATGTAATCCAGGACATAAACAAACTCAAAGAAAAAAAACCACATGGGCATTTCATTAGATGCTGGAAAGCATTTGATAAAGTTCAGCATCCTTTCATGTTAAAGGTCTTGGAAAGAACAGGAATTCAAGGCCCATACCTAAACATAATAAAAAGCAATATACAGCAAACTAGTAGCCAACATCAAACTAAATAGAGAGAAACTTGAAGCAATCCCACTAAAATCAGGGACTAGACAAGGATGCCCTCTCTCTCCACATTTATTCAATATAGTACTTGAAGTTCTAGCCAGAGCAATTAGAAAACAAAGGGAGGTCAAAAGATACAAATTGGAAGGAAGAAGTCAAACTATCACTATTTGCAGATGATATGATAGTATACTTAAGTGACCCAAAGAACTCCACCAGGGAACTCCTACAGCTGATAAACAACTTCAGCAAAGTGGCTGGATATAAAATTAACTCAAGCAAATCAGTAGTCCTCCTATACTCAAAGGATAAGCAGGCTGAGAAAGAAATTAGGGAAATAACACCCTTCACAATAGCCACAAACAATATATAAGTATCTTGGTGTGACTCTAACCAAACAAGTAAAAGTTCTGTATGAGAGGAACTTCAAGTCTTTGAAGAAAGAAATCAAAGAAGACTTCAGAAGATGGAAAAATATTCCATGCTCTTGGATAGGCAGGATTAATATAGTAAAAAATGGCCATTTTGCCAAAAGCAATCTACAGATTCAATGCAATCCCCATCAAAATCCCAACTCAATTCTTTATAAACTTAGTAAGAGCAATTCTCAAATTCATGTGGAATAACAAAAACCCCGGATACCTAAAACTATCCTCAATAATTATAGAACTTCTGGGGGAATCAGTATCCCAACCTCAAGCAGTACTACAGAATAATTGTGTTAAAAACTGCATGGTATTGGTACAATGACAGGCAAGTATATCAATGGAATAGAACTGAAGACCTGGAAATGAACCCACAGAATTATGGTTACTTGATCTTTGACAAAGGACCTACAACTATCCATTGGAAAAAACGGTAGCCTTTTCAACAAATGGTGCTGGCTCAGCTGGAGGTCAGCATGCAGAAGAATGCAAATTGATCCATTCTTATCTCCTTGTACTAAGCTCAAGTCCAATTGGATCAAGAACCTCCACATAAAACCAGACACACTGAAACTAATAGAAAAGAAACCGGGAAGACCCTTGAGGACATGGGCACAGGGGAAATTTTCCTCACCAGAACACCAATAGCTTATGCTTTAAGATCAAGAATTGACAAATGAGACCTCATACAACTACAAAGTTTCTATAAGGCAAAGGACATTGTCAAAATGACAAAACAGCAACCAACAAATTGAGAAAAGATCTTTACCAATACTACATAAAACAGAGGGCTTATATCCAAGATATACAAAGAACTCAAGAAGGTAGACTCCAGAGAGCCAAATATTCCCCTTAAAAAATGGGGTATAGAGCTAAACAAAGAATTTTCACCTGAGGAATATCAAATGGCTGAGAAGCACCTAAAGAAATGTTCAACATCCTTAGTCATCAGGGAAATGCAAATCAAAACAACCCTGAGATTTCACCTCACACCAGTCAGAAAGGCTAAGATCAAAAACTCAGGAGAAAACAGGTGCTGGCGAGGATGTGGAGAAAGAGGAACACTCCTTCACTGCTGGTGGGGTTGCAAGCTGGTACTACCACTCTGGAAATCAGTCTGGCGGTTCCTCAGAAAACTAGGAATGATACTTCCAGAGGACCCTGCTATACTACTCCTGGGCATATCCTCAGAGGATTCCCCAGCATGTATGAAGTATACATGCTCCACTATGTTCATAACAGCCCTATTTATAATAGCCATAAGCTGGAAAGAACCCAGATGTCCCTCAACGGAGGAATGGATACAGAAAATGTGGTATATACACACAATTCAACCATTAGAAACAATGAATTCATGAACTTCTTAGACAAATGGATAGAACTGGAGAACATCATCCTAAGTGAGGTAACCCAATCACAAAAGAACATTCAGGGTATGCACTCATTGATAAATGGATATTAGCCTAGCAACTTGGAATACCCAAGACACAATTCACATATCAAATGATGCCCAAGAAGAAGGAAGGAGAAGGCCTTGGTCCTGGAAAGGCTCAATGCAGCAGTGTAGGAGAATACCAGAACAGGGAAATGGCAAGGGGTAGATTGAAGAACAGGGACAGGGAAGAGGGTTTATGGGACTTTTGGGGAGGGGGGTTGCGGAAAGGGAAATCACTTGAAATGTAAATAAAGAATATATTGAACAAAAAAATACTATATAAAAATAAGAAAACTATGTGCTTAAGATTCCTTATTTCAGATTATTGCCCATATGAGTTATCCAGTGCCCTGGGATGACTGAGTCTTGTGCTTATCATCATGGCTCTTTGTTTTTAGATGAGTCTAGTAACACTGAAAGGTGACACAGAACAGTGTAGAACACTATCTTCAAGACAAAAGTCCCAAACTTCACATTCCATATCTTTGCAATTTACTGACTATCATGATACAAACCAATCTTTAACCCAAGATTTAGTTTTAATCAAGTGGATGTTGTGGAGGTTGAACATTATTTACTATGTTGCTATGGCATCAGCACAATATTAATCCTAATACTTGTGAAAGGCAGTGCGATTATAACAAGAGAGTGTAAGTTTTCTCTCCTGATGTTCCTTCCTTCTATGCTGCCCTAAACAGGAATATACAGATAGCTGCAACGCCAGGTCCAGGGGAATCACCTCCTTCAGCCTCTGTGGGCACCTGCACATGAACACGTGTTCAGGCTTAAACACACACACATGCACATACAATACACATACATACCACACACGCACACCATGCACACATGCACACACCTATACACAGACACACACATACACCATACATATACACAGCATATACACATGCAAATTAAAACAAAAATTAACCTGCCCTGAAGTGAAAACCAGCAACTAGCTGGCAGGCAATTCCTAAAGCTCTGGAGCTGCCAGCCACTACCAGGGCTCTCCAGATTACCAGTGAAAGTTTCAGGGACATTCTAAGGCTCAGGAGTCTAAGTTTTCTTTACTCAAAATAAGAGTATTAAGCTCTGCCTCTCTCTTAACTGCTCTGTTTCCTTTGCATTGTAATTTTTTATCCTAAACAAATCTTACAGAGTCCTCCTAATATATAATAACATGGTTCAAAGTGTAAATACTTTGGTTAAAGTCAAGGATGAAATTGAAAATACTATAATGAAAGATCTCTCATCATTGCTGAAATTTAATTTGATAAATGCAAAACCTTGCACTAGATCTTCTCTAATGCATGCCCACTTCAAGCCCCACAAAGTTGAGGACCCTTACTCAGGCACCCCAAATCCCCAGGTCATTTATGGTTTGCACAAGGTGGGAAGAGAGAGGGTAAATCTTCATATTTAAATATGCATTTATATGTATCTGATAAGTGGATGGATAAAGCTGGTATTTTATTTTTATTTTCTTAATCATTTCATCTGTCTCATATATCTCAAATGATATCCCACTTCCTGGTTATCCCCCACACCACATCTTCCCTCTTCCCTCCCCTGGACCTTTATGAGGGTGCTCCCCCGCCCACTCACAATCTCCTGCCCCATCACTCCAGTATCCCCCTACACCGGGGCATCAAACCTCCCCAGGACAAAGGGCCTCCCTTCTCACTGCTGTCAGGAAAGGGCATCCTCCTCTACAACTGTATCTGGAGGTAGGCATACACTCTAGGTCCACTCCTTGCTTGGTGGTCTAGACTCTGGGAGAACTGGGTGGTCAGGCCAACCTATGTTGTTTTTCCAATGGGGTTGCAGTCCCCCTCCACTCTTCCACTCCTTCACCAGCTTCCCCACCAGCTTCCTCGAGCTCAGTCTGATGGTTGGCTCCAAGCATCCAGAACTGCATTGGTTAGTTGCTGGCTGGAGTTCCCAAGGAACTGCCACACCAGGTTCCTGTCAGCAAGTGCCTCTTGAGCATAGACAACAGTGTTGGATTTGGTGTCTGCAGACATGATGGATCCTCAGGTGGGGCAGTTCCTAGATGGCCCTTCTTTCAGTGTTTCTTGCATTTTTGTCCCCTTTCTTCCTTTGGGCAGGAACATATCTGGGATAAAACATTTGAGATGGGTGTGGGGGCCCATCACTCGACCAGGGGCTGTGCCTATCTACTGGAGGTGGTCTCCTCATGTTCTATCTCCCCTTTCTCTTGACATTTTGGCTAAAGTCATCCCTGTTGGGTCCTGGGAGTCTCACGTTTCCCTGGTATCTGAGACCCTCCAGTGGCTATTCCCAGTTCCTCATCCCTCCCTGCTACATATTTTTGTACTATTTCCTGGCCCTCTGTACCTCTCTCTCATTTCCTCCAGTTCCTGATACTGCCCCCTTATTTACTCCCTGTCCACTCTCCCTACCATGCCCCTCCCACCATCATCCTATTCCCCCCTCAGGACTAAAGTATCCACACCCTGGTCTTCCTTCATTCTAAGGTCCATGTGATCTGTGGGTTGTATCATGTGCATTGTGAGCTTTGGGGCTAATATCCACTTATCACTGAGTACAGACCATGTGTGTTCTTTTGTGCCTGGGTTAACTCCCTCAGGATGATATTTCTAGTTACATCCATGTGCCTGTAAATTTCATGAAGTCATTGCTTTAAATAGCTGAGTAGTACTCCATTGTGTAAATGTACCACATTTTCTGTATCTATTCTTCTGTTGAGTAACATCTGGGTTGTTACCAACTTCTGGCTGTTATAAATAAGGCTGCTATAAACATAGTGGAGCATGTATCCTTGCTACATGTTGGAGTATTTTTTTTGGGGGGGGGTATATGCCCAGGAGTGGGATAGCTGGATCTTCAGGTAGAACTACTTCCAGTTGTCTCAGGAACCATCAGACTGATTTCCAGAGTGGTTGTACCAGTTTGTAATCCCACCAATAATGGAGGAGTGCTCCTCTTCATCCACATCCTCACCAACATCTACCATCACCTGCATTTTTCATCTTAGCCATTCTGATTGGTGTGAGGTGGGATCTCAGGACCATTTTGATCTGCATTTCCCTGATGACTAAGGATGTTGAACATTTCTTTAAGTGCTTCTCAGCCATTCAAATTTCCTTGGTTGAGAAATCTCTATTTAACTCTATACTCCACTTTTTGTAGGGTTATTTGGTTGTCCAGAGTCCACCTTCCTGAGTTGTTTGTATATTTTGGATATTAGCCCTCTATAGGATGTAGGGTTGATAAGTATCTTTTTCCAAACTGTACGTTGCCATTTTGTTCTATTGACACTCTCCTTTGCCTTACAGAAGCTTTTCAATTTTATAAGGTTCCGTTTGTTGATTGTTGCTCTTAAAGCATAAACCACTGGTGTTCTGTTCAGGAAGTTTCCCCCTGTGCCCAAGTATTTGAGGTTCTTCCCCACTCTCTTTTATTAGATTCAACATATCAGGTTTTATGTGGAGGTCCTTGATCCACTTGGACATGAGCTTTGTACAAGAAGATAAAAATGGATCAATTTGCATTCTCTACATGCAGACTGCCAGTTGAACGAGCACCATTTGTTGAAAATGCTGTCTTTTCCACTGGGTGGTTTTAGCTCCTTTGTCAAAGATCCTGTTTTACACATCATAGGTGTGTGGATTGATACTGGGTCTTCAGTTCTATTCCATTGATCTACTTGCCTGTCTCTATACCAATGCCATGCAGTTTTTATCACTATTGCTCTATAGTATAGCTTGATGTCAGGGATGGTGATTCCCTCAGAACTTCTTTTATTGTTAAGAAAAGTTTTCACTATAATAGTTTTTTTGTTATTCCAAATGAATTTGAGAATTGCTCTTTCTTTTTTTTTATTGGATATATTCTATATTTACAATTCATTTCCCTTTTTCTGGTTCCCCAACCCCAAAGGTCCCACATGTCCTTTTCCCTCCCCCTGCTCTCTCATCCACCCCCTCCTACCTTACTGTTCTTGTACTCTCCCACAATGATGTTTTGGTCCAGAGAATTGCTCTTTCTAACTATGAAAAATTGAGTTGGAATTTTGATGGGGATTGCATTGAATTTATACTTTACTTTCAGTTAGATGGCCATTTTTACTATATTAATCCTGCTAATCCATGAGCATGGGAGACCTTTCCATCTTCTGAGGTCTTCTTCAATTTCTTTCTTTAGGGATTTGAAGTTCTGGTCATACAGATCTTTTTCTTGCTTGGTTAGAGTCACACCAAGATATTTTATATTTTTTGTGACTATTGTGAAGAGTGTTATTTCCCTAATTTCTTTCTCAGCCTGTTTATCCTTTGAGTAGAGGAAGGATACTGATTTGTTAGAGTTAATTTTATATCCAGTCACTTTGATGAAGTTTTTTATCAGCTGTAGGAGCTCTCTGGTAGAATTTTTGTGGTCGCTTAAGTATACTATCATACCATCTGCAAATAGTGAGATCTTGACTTCCTCTTTCCCAATTTGTATCCATTTGATCTCCTCTTGTTGTCTAATTGCTATGACTAGGTAGGGATAGAGTGGGCTTGTCTTGTCCCTGATTTTAATGGGATTGCTTTGAGTTTCTATGTCTCCTTGTTTAAGATTTTTAACTTCTTGGGCCAATAGATTTGAATTTTAAGCCATCACCTTCCTTTCTGAGTGATCTATTTCTCCCCAGGACTTTTCTCTGCGCACGTATGAAAGCTCAACCTTAACCCCAGCTTAGGAAGCACCAACTGTAAGTGTCTCTTACAAGTGGGGCTGCCTCTGGATAATTGTTTCAGTTTGTTGTCTCCTTTACAGCAAAACTGGCAGGACATGCTGAGCAGCAGATTAGTCGCCCTTCACATTAAGGATCAGAAAGGCAGGTTTTTCTTGTCTTTGGTCCTATGGACAAGTAAAGCACTTTCCCTTGTGCTTTGTACTAAGTGGGAACTAGGAAACAAAATTACAAAACCAAACCCCTAAACTCTGATCTCTCACCCGGATCTCATGAAATAGTTCAGTACCATGGATGTGTTCATTCCTTGTGTTCCCAGGGTGGGACCAGTAAGAGATGATGGCTCGTTAAAGTGCCAGGGTAAAGCAACTGTAAGCAAAAGATCCTCATTGTTGTCTTTCTCTATCATTCCTCCCCAAGGAGATCTGATGTTAAATATGAACCCTGCCAACTAAAGCAGGGCTGGTGACTTTGTGTGGATCCGGGGGCAAGCCATCAAGTGATGGGTCTACCAAAAAGGCTTCTAGCCATCTGCCTTCATTACTGTTTATCATGATGTCTACTATTTAAAAAAAAACTTTAATCACTTAACACTAGTTTTATTGGGCTGTCAGAATGTGAGGGAGTGTGGGTGGGAATTCATTTCATGTCTTGCGGAATGCTATTTTGGTAAAATATTAGGACAAGTCTATACCTTCCTCCTTCGGAAAATAAGATACAAAACCAATTAAAGTTAAATGATTACTGAAATGCATCTAATTAGTATTAACAAACACATGTCAAGCTGTGATTGGCAGCTTCCACTGCAGAAATTTTGTTTGGTGTTGAGAGAGAAGATAATTGATATCGCTCGGGCCTCTTCTTCCCAGACAATTGCTTAGGAAAGCACCTTCACAGCTCACGGCCTTCCCTCCCTTCAAGTCAGTGTACATTTTCCTCAACCTGACAAGTTCTGTCACATATTATCCGAAAATTGATCACCAACTCCTTGCAAGTCTTAATCTATTGTTTGATCACACGTCAAGAAAAATGGCTTTTTATGTCTTACTTCTTGGCCACGAGGAAGGATGAGAAGGCAGGGACATGGGCTTCCGGCTCCAGCTCATTACGTTTTTCAGATGATAGATGGGTAACAAGGCAATTTAACTTTACAATGATCTTTCCTCTTCTCAATAAGCAAATGCAAAGAGTTCCTTGGTGCAAGCTAAGTGGAAAGGGAGTTTGACTGCTGCTCCTTCTGTATCTGATAAGAGGCGCTTGTGTGTATGAAGAAGCACATGAGGTAACAGGTATGTGTTCACTCAGCATTTCTGCATCTGCTTCCAAATAACAAGATTTTAGGTGGACACATGTGGAAACTAACTGAAACTCTCTAGGATATTGCTATAATCACTTTACACATTTCTTTTACAACATTACATTTCTTTTATATATAAAATCATTTAAAGTAACTTCCAGTATTTAAAGAAATCAGAAGGAAGGAAACACACCCATGCATATTATAAAATGGCACAGCAAAATCAATCCCCAATGGGAACAAAATTGTTTCCTTGTTTCCAGTTTGGATCTGGAATGTTCTACATTGTTAGGCCCTTGTGCTGAAGGCTTGGCTCCAGCTGGCAGTCCTATTGGAAGGCAAATGCCTGGTTAGTGGAAGCAGTTACTGGGACAAGCCTTTGAAGAGGATTTTGGGACCCTAGACTTATACCCACTTCAGCTTTTTAGATATCATGAGATGGGCAGCTTTACTCCAACACATGTTCCCCAACACAACACTCTGCCTTGCCTCAGGCTCAGAAAAAAATGGAGCCAAGCACACACCATCGAAGTCGCTGAAACTTTAAGCCAAAAGAATCCTTCTTCCTGTTAAGTCAATTTATACAGGTATCTCATCCCAGAGACACACTAACGCAGTCCTCTATCATGAATCCATTTATGTTACAGTTCAAGTCTTCACTTTGAGCAGTATATATTTTAGCTTTCTCAGGTTTGTCCAAAATCAGATGGAAGAATTAATCCTGTTTAGTAGATTGCCATTCACTATCAAAAGTGAAAAGCACTCAAAAAGTATTAATTAGAGAATGGCTAAACTAGAAAAGGTATTGAAAGATTGGTTTTATGTTTCTTTTAGATCCAGATAACCTTAAAGTATCCAACTACATCCTGTGGAGGGGTTGGAATTATGCTCTCTTTGCAAGACTTTTCTCCCTGTGTTGGTTAATTTTCTTCTCATTGTTTCCAAGTGCCAGAAAAAAAAAAATGTAACTTAACGCAAGTTTGAGAGAATGGAGCCCATCACATCAGGGAAGACATGGTGACATTCATTCATGGTGATAGAAGCTGTGGTTGGCACACCTCACAGGTTGCCAGACCTGGAAGCAGAGCACTGGGACCCAGCTGGCCTACAGTGGATAAGTCCCCACCCCACCCCCACCCCCACCCCCAACAACAACAACCCAATCCCTCCACCTTGGCCCTACCTCTTAAAGGTTTCAGAACTCCCAAGGACAGGTCTCCCAGCTGAAAGTCCAGTGTTTATTGAGTCTTTGGGGGACATTTCAAATTCAAATCATAGCACTATCTCTTTCGTAAAATATATATTCCAAAGAATCTTGTGTTATACATAATCAGTAATTTGAAGACACAAAGAATTCTTTGCCTGCCTGAGTGATCTGACAGGGTCCCAGATATTTGTAAGATGTGCTTCTATTGTCATAGAAAGTACTACAAGAATTTACAAATGCAGCCTTGGGGTCCTCATGTTTTGAATCTAGCTGTCCTTCCTAGTGGAAGAAATTAATGAGTTAGTTCATCTTTTTGAACCTTGGTTTTCACGTTTGCAAAATTAAGATAATAACTGTGAATCATTAACAGGAACATAATTATTATGAGAATTTTGGGGTGAATCCCAAGAATGGCCATCGACATTCAGTGCATGTGACTCTCCCATTACTCTCCCATGAAGTCTCTTCCTCCATCTCATTTCCACTGCCTCAATACCCCTCTTCCTTCTTCCAAAGGTTCAGAGTGGGGATTTGTATTTACTTTTCAGTCTTAAAACTTGCCTTTAATATTTCCCAAATCCTTTGAAAATAGTAGAAGATAACTAGTGAGGGCTGAGAAATAAGGTGTTGGAAACCACCCAGTGTCAACAAAGAAACCTAATACAGAGAAACACACTTCTGACTCTCAATCAAATTACTCTTTGGACAAAGAACAATTTATTCCCAGGGTTCAGACATGGGAAATTCGGGGATAGATTTGAAGTCTAAGGTAGATGTTATGCTACCAAGAAAGAAACATGATTGAATATTCATTTCATTGTTTTACTTCAGCAAATTAAAGCTGAATATTGATGTTGTCTAACCATAGCTTGTGGTGCTAAATGTGATCTTTATAAGCATAGATATTCTATAACACTTATGTTTTGTATATATGTATACATACACATACACATATACATATACATATAAATTATGTTTTGAAAAGTGGATTTTCCCAGCATTTTTTAAAGGATCTACCAGCACTTGACCTAGTGACATCCTAATTGTAGGCAAACAGCATGCAGTCTAGCTGCCTTTCCTCATTAGAGACACGAGGTAATGAAAACTTGTTGCATGGGTACCGTCTCATTAGCTCTACAGATGCAGCTTTAAACCAATTACACTTTGGCATCATTTATTAAGCTTGAGATGTTTTCCAAAAGCTTGTAGAGCAAACAGTGAGTCATAGCTAAATCCAATGTAGGTGAGCAGTAGATTCAAATTAGAAGAGATAAAATTAAATTGTTATGTAGCATAAATGAAATATCTATTTGGAACTTTTTGGGTGACCTTCAGGTTTGGCAAATTCTGAATTAAAACTTCCACGTTGAAAGACATGGGCTCAGAGCCTGGCCATATGCATTTCAAGTGCCATGGAAGAAGAGGCCCAGCCAGTCACAGTAAACAAATGTAACTAGTTTGGGAGAAATGCTATTGACAGTATAATTCTAATTTTCCTCCAGCTCCCAGAACAGATGTACCTCTGAGTCCGTAGACTGCAATACTTAACTGCAGCTACTCAGCTGTGACCTTCAGCCCCAGGCTCACTGCAATAAAATTTTCATGCAACCATATGGAAGAATATTTTAATAGAGATTTACTGTCAGTAACTGTCCCAAAGGAGCAAATAAGGAAGCTGTAACATATTGCGTACAGTAAATCAAGGGGACTTCGATGGAAAAACGAACCCTCCCGGAGGCAAGCATCTTTAAAATTACAGGCAACACTTTGTACAAATATGTATACAAAGGACTAGATTTGCGCTTGGTTAAGTAGCTCAAAATGCTTTCATTTTGCAGATTTATTTATTTAGAATTTATTTATTGGATTTGGTAAGTGGTAAGCATTTACCTACCAGGGATGAATATGTATGCATCTCCCTACCCTGGGGCAAAACGGAAGTGAGGGAGGGCCATTTTAACTGCAAATCTCATCCAACCAGGGAATGCAGCAGGCAGCACAAAGCCCCCCCCACCCCCCAGCCCCAGTCAGATTTACTTCAGTCTGGGCTCAGGCAATAACACCAAAGACAGAATATTCCAGTAGCCAGCACATTAAAAAAGTATGTGATGAGATAGCTGAATAGTTAAAAGTTCAGCTTAAGTAATTGGGGCAAAATACTCATTAAAATTCCCAATAGAGCATTCCAAGCCTTTCATGAATCCTGAATTATATTTTACCACACACTGAGTGTGTGTGTGTGTGTGTGTGTGTGTGTGTGTGTGTGAAAATTATTATTCTTTACATTGTAAATCTAGGAAGTGGCAATTTTCATCTAAATAGGTCTTGGGCTGGTGGCATCTGTAACTATGATCTCACCATCCTGGGATTCCACCACACAGGGCCAAGGTGAACTAAGGACCAGGAGTGGTCCCTGCAGAGCATGCCACCTACCAGACAGCTCCCTACCTGGGCTCTCCTAGCTTCACCTGGCATTCTTCCTTGCTCAGCTGCAGTCTTTACTGTTAACATTTCAGCTCCATCCAGTGTTCCCCTACTCTCCTGATGAAATGTAATGTGAGGGACAGTAATTCAGAGATAAATAGACCAAACACTGTTCATGACAGTCATAGTTTACGGCAGAGAAAAGACTTAAAGCCTAAAAAGCTCATGTGTAGGAGGCATAGCACAACCATCTCATCCGTGTGTGGCACATCACGGAGGAACATGTCTTGGCATTAAACTAAAGATCAAAATGTCCAAGTGACCGTGAATAAGAGAATCGGGTGATAAATCTTTATGTTTTACTAAATGACTGGGTTGTGGCATTTGACAAGGAGTGACAAGAGAATTTTCATAGCTAATAAAAGTATGTTAGGAATTCCATTCTTGTCTCGAAGTAGTTCTGTTTTCACACGACACAAGTAAGGCGTGCAGAAATCAAACAGGATGGATTACATAGTAAAGAGGGATTGGTTGAACCTAAGTGGAAATTATAATGCAATAGAAAAAAGTAGGAGATGTTCCTTCATGCTGTTAGATTGCTGTATAAATCACATGGCATACCAATAACTACTTAGTGACCCATCATGTTTCTTGGTGTTCCCACTGATGTGTGCTTTTTACATGATTGCATAGCTGAATTACCAGAGCCATACTCTGTAGATGAAATAAAAGCTAGATATAGAGTTAAAAATGTAAATGTAGGGTCCAGCCATGGTGGCACATGCATTTCATCCCAGTCCTAGACGGGAAGAGGCAAGTGGATCTTTGTGAATTTAATGCTAGCCTGGTCTACATAGCAAGTTCTAGGCTAGTCAGAGCTGCATGGCAAGACCCTGTCTCAAAATGACCACCACAGTGACAACAACCAAACCAAAGCAAAACCCCACAGAAGACTGCTAGGGCAAACCTCATGGGACCTGCCTTACTTTGCTGTCACCAGTTTTTGAACCATTCTTTTTGTTTTTGTATGGAATACAATGGGCATATAAAGACAATTTTCTTCTGTGTTTAATTCTGTAAATTAATAAGAAGAATGTGCTGTGCCTTCTTTTTGTTGATTCCCATCTCCAAAACAGGTGATATTAGAATGCTTATTCATTAAAGGCTTAAGTTTTCTGTCCAACTCTCAGAGAATCCAGTGACCCCTCCCCGACTCACACATAGCTCAGCAGTTCTTAATGAATTTAATTGATGTTTCTATCTTTTACCTTGTAGGCTCCCAGATGCATTAGAGTGCGGTGACCTGGATATGCTAGCAGGAGGATCTGAAATCTGGCAGTTAGGAAGCAATGAGTTCAGCCCACTGTGTTAACCTGTGGCAATGATGACTACTAAACATGAGAAGTCTTGGTTCCTATGGGGAAGGGTATTATATTAGCCAGGAACAACAATGTATTGTATTGTAAACTTTCTTCTTCATGAAGGAATTGTGGTTGTGGCAAATAATTATCTGACATTGCAAGAGCAGCTCCTTTGTGTGGATGAAATAGCTAATCAACAAGGTAACATGAATTTCAGTCTATCTTTTCAGAGTTTTCTGCCTGAATCATGTTTAGCATAAATCAAATGATTCTGAAGACTGGCAGAGTCCTTGAGACAAACTAACTAGGTCATGTTATAATCATCTATGAGACAGACAGCCCATAAGATGTCAAGGTGAAAACAATCTTCAGCAAGATCTCTTTGACTTTTTCCATGTGCACTGCTCCTCAACTCATAGTTACCAAAAGTAACAAGGTTTCATTTGCCTTGAAACCCTGGCAGAAACTCACAGCAGTGAGAACTATTGTTAGGTCAGGATGATGTCCAGTAAAACCAATGAAGGAGTGGGAAATGGGATTTTCAGTAAAACCATGAATGTTCTTAATTACAAAACTCCATTTTCCTATAATTTGATTATTCAATTTTTATCTCTCATGTTAGATAATAATCTGAATCAGGTTAGAGTCTTTTAATATGATTACATTTAGCTAATGTTGAAGACGATGAAGCAAACCATGTGAGAAATTGAGTTGAGCTTCCCTGGACAACAGAAGAGCATAAAGTTTTGTAAGATGACAATTAGTAGAGGAATAATCGTGCCCTAACTTCTGTCCTCAGAAATATTTGGCTTCATTATTAAAAATGTTAATCCTCAATTCTTGAATGCTTAATATAATCATCTACTTAAAATACAATCAATCTCAAGAGATTAAAAAATAAAATGAAAAATATAAATAAATGCACGGTGAGAACAACGCTTCCCCACAAACTCTGTTATTATCAACAGTATTAGTAAGTATTTGTCATGTGCTCAAAGACATGAAATGTTGGGAAATCTGCATAAGCCTTCACTTGTTCTTATTTGTTGAGTGGCTATGCTGTCCTCTGGGCCAAGGCTTTAGAGTCCTTAACTCAGATACTGGGAACATAATGATGAGCAAAGAGGCTGAAACAAGTTATGTTTCCATGGTGAAGCAGGAGCAAAGAGCAGGACTAGAATAAGACAGACACCGATCAGGGGTGGAGCTGGTTGGCCTGGGAAGAAAGAACATAAGGGCAGAGCGTTCTTCCCTTCTTTAATTTCCATTCTTCTTACTGACAGGTAAAATTAACAGTTCACCTCAACCTAACTGCACAGACATGTGTATGGAGCTGTGTGTTAAAGCAATATATGGTCGTGCTGATTTTTTTCCTCTAGTGTGGTGACCAAAAATTTCCAATGGGTGTTCATCCCTGCCAGGTAATCCCTATAGCCACCTTGTTGCATTTCCTTTCAGATGACAAATGTCATAGATAAGAAAAATCCTAAGAAATGCATTCCCAGATATGACATTTTGCAAAGTGTTCATAAAGTGGCCACATTATTGATAGCTGCTTCTCTGTGCTTGCTGATTGTTTTATTTAATCAATCTGTGGAAGCAGTAATTGGACAGCAAGGGTTCAACTGTTCTCTCACTGTGGCTCATATGCCATACAACTTGGTAGGCAATGAGAGGTCAGAGTGCTGGAATGCTCTAAAACACATAACAGAAAACCTGTAGAACTTCACAGACCATTCCACTGGTTGGATATCTCAATAACATAATAAAAATTATGTACACACATAGGTATTTTCATCTAGTATCTTATACCAACTATAACTCATGGTCGGATTTACTTTTGCAACTTTTTTTCCAGGTATGTAGTGAAATACAGAGATCCCAAGAAGGCTAATTGCTATATTTTCTTGCAGATATGTGAATACACTGTATTGAGGCTTGGATTTGAAATGTACCCTATTGGCTCAAGCCTTGAATACTTTGACCCACAACTAGCAAGGCTACTTTTGAACATTTTGGAGGTGAGGCTGTACTGTTGGAAGATCACTAGGAGATGACCTTTGAAGGTTATCTTGTACTTGGATCTTACTCTCTGTCTCTCTATCTCCATCTCTCTGTCTCTGTCTCTCTGTGCTCTCTCTCTCTCTCTCTCTCTCTCTCTCTCTCTGTGTGTGTGTGTGTGTGTGTATGTGTGTGTTCTCTCTTTCTGTGTTCTCTCTCCCTCCCTCTGTGTGTGTTCTCTCTGTCTCTCTCTCTCTCTCTCTCTCTCTCTCTCTCTCTCTCTCTCTCTCTCTCTCTCTCTGTGTGTGTGTGTGTATGTGTGTGTTATCTCTTTCTGTGTTCTCTCTCCCTCCCTCTGTGTGTGTGTTCTCTCTGTGTTCTCTCTCCTCTCTCTCTCTCTCTCTCTCTCTCTCTCTCTCTCTCTCTGTCTCTCTCTCTCTCCCCTGTACTACTACCATGAAGAACCACTGCCACTGCCATGTTCTACCACCACTACAGATGCATTCACGCCATCTTTTTGGTTCTAGATGGTGGGCTGTAACCCCTTATCTTGATAATTTTTGTCCACCTTACACAAACTACAGTTACTTGGGAAGAGAAAACACAGTTGACGAACTGACTGCATCAGACTAGACTGTGAACAAGTCTATGGGGCATTTTCTCGATTACTGATTGATGTAGGAGGACACAACCCACTGTGGGTGGCACCATGCAGGAAGAGGTGGGACTGGTCTATATAAGAAAGGCAAATGAGTAAGTCAGGAGAGAGAAGGCAAGTAAGCACTGTTCCCCTGTGGTCTCTGCCTCTAGTTCTTGCCTCTAGGTTCCTGCCTGAGCCATTGCCCCCCCCCTTCTCTCATGATGAACTGAACACTGTGGGATTAAATAAGACAAAATAAACTATTTCCTCTCTTAAGTTGTTTTGGGTCATGGTGTTTATCTCAGCAACAGAAAACTAACTAAGATACCCATGAAACTGTAAGGCAAAATAAATCCTTCCTCCCTTAACTTGTTTCGGTCAGATGGTTTGGTCACAGCAAAGTGAATACCTTGAAAATTTGAAATTACACAAAGGAAGAAATCAACAGATGTAGATTTCTCCTGGTGTCAAAGAATGGGTGATTGTCTTTAGGGTAGGGAACTTAGAGTAGTTCTCACCTCCCTGTTTCTATGGCTACAGTCTCTCATAAGTCCTGAGTCCTTTACCTGTGGTGGTCTGAGGTGGTAGATAAAAAGTGGCTTCATATTTATGTCTTAATGAGATAATTTGGGGGTCTTAGCATCTGTGGACACATTCTGTATCCTAAGGGCAACAATTAGTTCTTATTCTCAGTCAAGTCATTCCATAAACAACACAGAAGGAAATGTTTGTTTAGTAAATCTTCCTGCTTGCTTCATACATCCACATACAAAGCTCTGGAGAAAATTCAGGAACTCAGAGCTCTAGAATTCTGCTAGCGTGTGACTCATTTGGCTGCGAATGTTGCCTTATGGTTTTGAATTGATTTGAGCAGAAGCATCTCTACAGAAGAAGCAACAAAGTCAAATCATATGTTAGTTAGGACAATGACCTAAAGGAGGAGCAGAGAGATCCACTCTCGTTCAGGGAGCTGATCTACTAAAGCTACTTCTCTCACTGTTTTATCTTTCCCACCTAGAGGTGGACAATGAAGACTGAACATGGTTGATATTTGACAGTGCACAAGGCCCAGAGAAATGTCTGAAATGTTTCTTTACACTTTTACTGGTGGTTTTCATTTTACAGAGATCACTTCTTTTTCTCTTACCTGTTGTTTTCCAAGAGAAATTTCACAAAGGAAAGTCATCATAATACCCCAATGGAAGCTTGTATAATGAAACAAGGGTTTGGGGTTTGTTTTGTTGGTGGTGTTTTGTTTTTGTTTTTGTATTTGTAGAGAAATTCTCTACAAAATTCTCTCTACCTGTAGGTCTGCCAGGGAATAAAAGACAATATGTAGCTCCCCAGAACTAATGTCTGTCAAGACCAAGTCCAAGTGGCCCAAACTACTACATTTGGTTGTAATCCTAGAAAGTATGGTTCAATCGGAACTTTCTTTGGAATAGACTCTACATCTAGGGCCTGGGCCATTCAGGGGACCATGGGATGCTCCCCACTCTTGTCTGACCTGAGGCTATGATTCTTCACTAGTCTCTGCAGGCTCTAGATTGTCTGGTGGGCATATTGTTCACTTAATGATTATCTGGGGGAGGAAACATGGAAGCATCCAACCCCCCCCAAAAAAAACTCAGGTTTAATCTGAGCAAAAATATACTTTTTCAAGAAACAATTATTAATATATCACTGCATAAAACAGCTTTACTTGTGAACATGATTATTCTGAAAATATATGAGATTTCATGTCACTGCTGTTTGAAAAACAGTTCAATCCATAAAGGGGACAGAGTGCCCTTCTACAGTGCCCTGGACAAGCCCATTGCCACAATGAGTCCTTCCTGACTGGAAGAATCTCCTCATAAATGGAGAGCCATTGTCATGATTAAATAGAGGAGAGAAATTGCTATTGTCCCCTAGTCTAGATGGACCTTGAGGTTTCTCCCAAGTGTGAACCATTCTCCCAGAACCTTTTCTCACTATCTCAGTGTCCTGCTCAAGACTCTTCCAGAGATCTTGTCACAAGAACTTCTGCCTCTTGGGTGCTCTGTCTTCTTACTATTACAAATGTTCCTAGATGTCCTTCCCTTCCGAGGATGACTTGTCATTTCTGAAACATAGTCTCAATTGTTTTGTTCCCTTGTCTTTGTCCATTGCTTCTCTCCCATTGGATACACTAGTCCCCAAACACACTCTCCACCACTACTTGTCAAATTGAGGTTCACTGTCCAGTGGAAATGTCATTTTAAACTTGTGAGATACCAGAAACCTCTCGCTGCAGTCACCAAGACATTCCCTTCACAGATGCTCTCTGCTTCATCGACTCTGCCTAGGGTGTCTGCAAAGTAGATGGTTCCCTGAGAGAGGCTTCCAACACAGCATTGTTCATCCTTGAATCTTTCATTCTTCTGGGCAAAGAGCTGTGCATGCTGCATGCTCCACACAAGTATATTATATTTGGTTGGTGTCATTGATGAGCAGGTAGGTGCAGAAAAAGCTTGGTAGAGAAGTATTCTGCAGGAGAGTTGGAAGCATGCTCTTAGAGTTGAAGAATTAACATTGTGAAAATGGCCATCCTATTAAAAAGTAGTTTATAGGTTCAATGGGACCCCAATCGAAATTACAACTATGTTGTCCACAGAAATAGAAAGGACAAGCTTAAAAATTATATAGAAACACAAAGGATCCCACGTAGCCAAATAACTATTGTTCAAAACAATATTGCAGCAGGGATTATCTTGCTTGATTTCAATCTATACTATAGGGCTATAATAAGAAAATATGTTTGATACTAGACAAAAATAGACATATATATATATATATATATATATATATATATATATATCAGTGGAATAGAAGACTTAGATATAGGCCTATATAACTACAGTAACCTGATTTTTTTGACAAATTTTGAAAAATTTGGTACAAAATTTACACTGGAGAAAAGATAGCATCTTCAACAAACAATACTAGAAAATACTGGGTGTCAACATATAACAAAATGGATATCTGTGGTGGTTTGTCTTGGCTTTCAACTCCATTAGACCTAAAATTAACTAAAACCAAACATGTGGCATGGCTGTGAAGAATTTTCTTGATGAGATTATTTGAAGTGGGAAGACCAGCCTAATGTGGGTGGCACTTTCTGGTGACAGACCAGAGAAAAGCATATGAAGGAAGAATGCTTAGTTTTCTGCATGTGTGAGTTCACTCATGCTGGCCAGCTGAATCTCATTTCCCTTCTCATACTGCAACCTAGCTTCTTTGTGCTTCCAACATGGATTGAAGGCCACAAGTTCTCCAGGAATCCTCCATGACTTCTGTGTCTGTGTGGTGCTTCCCAGCCAGTCCTCCCTCCGGGAATGAACTTAGGTTCTTGCTCTTTTTCCAGTGTAAGACAGATATTGTCAGACTATCCAAATCAGTAAGCAACTTGAATAAGTCCTGTTCTAATATATATTCGTTCTATTGATTCTTAAATCCTAAAGAACTCTCACTCATACAATTTATGCTTCTCCCAGAAGTCATGGTCTTTATAAAGACAAAACAACAAAATAAAGTCATTACCAAGGATACCTCTCTATGAATTGCCATAGCTAAAGGGTTCCTAGAAGTCCCTGACAAAGAATACTAGCTATTTTCCTAGTCTTTGATATCTATGAGAACTACATGGTAAGACCCTATTGTTGAAGAGTCATGCACTTGATCTACAAGAGCACCAAAAAATTAGTTTAGAACTGAATTGGAAGTTCATTCCTTGCTTGGTAGTATTCAAATACCAGAAGGTACTCTGCTCTTTGCTAGAGA
This sequence comes from Apodemus agrarius, assembly GCA_964023405.1. NCBI lineage: Eukaryota > Metazoa > Chordata > Mammalia > Rodentia > Muridae > Apodemus > Apodemus agrarius. The sequence goes on from OZ030016.1 coordinate 90,139,325, forward strand.
AGAAAACACATCAGTGGCCCCACCCAGGTATAGACCATGTTTTCTATAATAATGACCCACCATAAAAGATATGCCCACTGGTGCAATAATGGCACCATCATAATGGAAGTAATCTAATTGCTTTGTGATTAGATTACAAGACCTTTTCATGAAAGTAAACACAATTCTGACACTAAAAATCTTTCTAAAATCTATGGCTCATAAGGTCATGGTCCAAAGAAGAACATACTACCATTATTTCCCAAAATTGACATGTTTTCAAAGCTCCTTGTAAATATTTATGTTTGGATCTTCCCAGCTGTTTCAACCTAGCAGGCGGAAACAGGCAGAACCAGGTACCCAAGATAGCCCGAGTTTAAGACCTCTGGGGACTCAGGACACCAGACAGCGATCTGTGAGCAGGAGCCACTCAGAACAGCAGTTCAGCAGGCAGAACCAGCCTCCACCATCTTCCTAGCTGTTTCAACCTAGCAGGCAGAACCAGGTACCCGAGATATCCCAAGTTTAAGCCCTCTGGGGACTCAGACCATGAGCAGGAGCTGTGCACAGAGCAGCGGTTCTGGGGCCCTAGCCAGGCATGCGCTCTGGGGGAACCCTGCACTCCTTGCAGCCTCCGCCATCTTCCCGGCTGTTTCGATCTAGCAGGCACAACCAAGTACCTGGGATATCCTGAGTTTAAGACCTCTGGGGACTCAGGCCACCTGTCAGCAATCTGTGAGCAGGAGCCCCGCAGGGCAGTGGTTCAGGTGTCCCAGTCGTGGGGAAATAGCCTTACAAGCCCACAGGAGGTTCAAGCACCAGCTAGTAACTACAGGACCAACTAACACCAGAGATAACCAGATGGTAAAAGGCAAACATAAGGCCGTTAGTGACAGAAATCAAGGCAATATGGCAACATCCAAACCCAGTTCCGCGACCACAATAAGCCTCGGATACCCTAACACACCAGAAAAACAAGACTCAGATCTAAACTCACTGGTCAGGATGCTGATAGAGGAACACATAGATAAATCTCTTAATATAATACAGGAGAAAATGGATCAAAAGCTAGAAACCATTACAAAGCAAACACAAAAATCAATTAAAGAAATCCAGGAGAATATGGATCAAAAAATGGAAGCCAATAAGGAAGAAATACAAAAATCACTTAAAGAAATACAAGAGAACATGGGTAAACAAGTAGAAGTCATAAAAGAGGAAACACGAAAAAGGAACACTCCTTCACTGTTGGTGAGATTGCAAAATGGTAAAACCACTCTGAAAATCAGGTTGGAGGTTCCTCAGAAAATTGGGCATGTCACGTCCAGAGGACCCTGGCATACCACTCCTGGGCATATACCCAGAGGATTCCCCTGCATACAATAAAGACACATGCTCCACTATGTTCATAGCAGCCTTGTTTATAATAGCCAGAAGTTGGAAGGAGCCCAGATGTCCCTCAAAGGAGGAATGGATACAGAAAATGTGGTATATTTATACAATGGAATACTACTCAGTAATTAAAAATAATGAATTCATGCAATTTGTAGGCAAATAGTTAGATCTGGAAAATATCCTAAGCGAGTTAACCCAATCACAAAAGAATACACATGAAATGCAATCACTGATAACTGGATATTAATGAGCCCAGAAGCCCCAAATACTCAAGGCACAATTAGCAAGTCAAATGATTCCCAAGAAGAAGAAAGGAGAGGACCCTGGGCCTGAAAATATTGGATCGGATCCAGTTTTGTAGATCCAGAACAGAGTAATGGTGGTGGTGATGGGGGGGGGTGATTGGGGAATAGTTAGGGGTGAAAGGACTTATGGGACGTATGGTGGGGGGGGAACTGGGAAAGGGAAAGCCTTTGGATTGTAAACAAAGAATATAGAAAATAAAATTTAAAAAAAGAAACAAATAAATAATACAAATAATCAATAAAAAAGAAAGAAAATAGAATAAAATAAAATAAAGTACTGGAAACACACACAATACAAATAAATAAATAAATAAATAAATAAATAAATAAATAATATGCCTCCAAAAAAAAAAAGAATTTCATGAAAACACAAACAAGCAAGTGAAAGATATGAGCAAAACCATCCAGAATCTAAAAACAGAGGTAGAAACAACTAAGAAATCACAAAGGGAGACAACATTGGAGATAGAAAACCTTGGGAAAAATCAGGAGTCATAGATGCAAATATCAACAATAGAATACAAGAGATAGAAGACAGAATCTCAGATGCTGAAGATACCATAGGAACCATGGATTCAACAATTAAAGAAAATGCAAAATGCAAAAAGCTGGAAACCCAAAACATTCAGGAAATCCAGGACACAATGAGAAGACCAAACCTAAGGATTATAGGTATAGATGAGAGTGAAGATCTACAATTTAAAGGGCCAGCAAATATCTTCTACAAAATTATGGAAGAAACTTCCCCACCCTAAAGAGAGAGATGCCCATGAATATACAAGAAGCCTATAGAACCCCAAATAGACTGGACCAGAACAGAAATACTTCCCGTCACATAATAATCAAAACCCCAAATGTACTAAACAAAGAAAGAATATTAAAGGTAGCAAGAGAAAAAGGCCAAGTAACATATAAAGGAAGACCTATCAGAACTAGACCAGACTTCTCACCTGAGACCATGAAAGCTAGAAGATCCTGGGCAGATCTCATGCAGATTCTAAGAGAACACAAACTTCAGCCAAAACTACTATACCCAGAAAAACTCTCAATCGCCATAGATGGGGAAACCAAGGTATTCCATGACAAAACCAAATTTGCACGATATCTATCCACAAACCCAGCCCAACCAAGGATAATAGGGGAAAAACACCAACACAAGGGGGAAAACCACACCCCAGAAGAAGCAAGAGAGAACCCCCCTCTCATCAAACCCAAAAGAAGATAACCACTCAAATATAAAAAATAACACCCAAAATGTCAGGAAGTAATAATTACTATTCCTTAATATCGCTTAACATCAATGGACTCAATTCTCCAATAAAAAGACATAGACTAACAGACTGGATACGGAAACAGGACCCTACATTTTGCTGCATACAGGAAACACATCAGTGTCAAAGACAAACACTACCTTAGAGTAAAATGCTGGAAGACAATTTTACAAGCAAATGGTCTCAGGAAACAAGCCAGAGTAGCCAATATCAGATAATAGCTAATATCAGATAAAATTGACTTCCAACCTAAAGTCATCAAAAGAGACACAGAAGGTCACTTCCTGCTGGTCAAAGGGAAAATCCACCAAAAAGAATTTTCAATACTGAACATCTATGTTCCAAATGCAAGGGCATCCTCATTCGTAAAAGAAACTTTACTAAAGCTTAAAGCACACATTGCACCTAACACAATAATTTTAGGCGACTTCAACACACCACTCTCCACAATGGACTGATCAGGAAAGCAGAAACTAAACAGGGACACAGTGAAACTAATTGAAACTTTGGACCAATTGGATTTGATGGATATATATAGAACATTTCATCCTATAGCAAAAGAATATACCTTTTTCTCAACACTGCATGGTACCTTCTCCAAATTTGATCATATAATTGGTCACAAAACAGACCTCAACAAATGCAAGAAGACCGAACTAATCCGAATCCTCCTATCAGATCACTACGGAGTAAAAGTGGTCTTCACCAGCAAGAAGATCAACAGAAAGCCCACATACACAAGGAAACTGAACAATATTCTACTCAATGACACCTTGGTCAAGTAAGAAAGAAAGAAATCAAAGACTTTTTAGAATTCAATGAAAATGAAGGTACAACCTACCCAAATCTATGGGACACAATGAAAGCAGTGCTAAGAGGAAACCTCATGACCCTGAGTGCCTCCAAAAAGAAACTGGAGAGAGCATACACTAGCAACTTAACAACACACCTGAAGGCCCTGGAATAAAAAGAAGCTAATTCACCCAGGAGGAGTAGAAGACAGGAAATCATCAAACTAAGGGCTGAAATCAATCAAGTAGAAACAAAGAGAACCATACAAAGAATCAACAAAACCAAGAGCTGGTTCTTTGAGAAAATCAACAAGATAGATAAACCCTTAGCCAGACTTACCAACGGGCACAGAGAAAGTATCCAAATTAACAAACTTAGAAATGAAAAGGGGGATATAACAACAAAAACCGAGGAAATTCAAAAAATCATCAGATCCTACTACAAAAGCCTATACTCAACACAACTGGAGAATCTGGAGGAAATAGACAACTTCCTAGATAGATACCAAATACCAAAATTTAATCAGGATCAATTAGACCAGCTAAACAGTCCCATAACCCCCAGAGAAATAGAAGGGGTTTTAGAAAGTCTCCCAAGCAAAAAAAGTACGGGACCAGATGGTTTTAGTGCAGAATTCTATCAGACTTTCAAAGAATATCTAACTCCAATACTCTTCAAAATATTCCACAAATTAGAACCAGAAAGAATACTGCCCAACTCATTCTACGAAGCCACAATTACGCTGATACCAAAACCACACACAGATCCTACAAAGAAAGAGAACTACAGGCCAATTTCTCTGATGAATATTGATGCAAAAATAATAAATAAAATTCTTGCCAACTGAATCCAAGAGCACATCAAAACGATTATTCACCATGAACAAGTAGGTTTCATCCCATGGATGCAGGGATGGTTCAATATATGAAAATCCATCAATGTAATCCACTACATAAACAAACTAAAAGAAAAAAAAAACATGGTCATCTCATTAGATGCTGAAAAAGCATTTGACAAAATTCACCATCCTTTCATGCTAAAAGTCCTGGAAAGAACAGGAATTCATGGCCCATACCTAAATATAATAGAAGCAATCTACAGCAAACCAGTAGCCAACATCAACATAAATGGAGAGAAACTTGAAGCAATCACACTAAAATCAGGGACTAGACAAGGATGCTCTCTCTCTCCATATCTTTTCAATATAGTACTTGAAGTTCTAGTGAGAGCAATTAGACAACATAAGGAAGTCAAAGGGATACAAATTGGAAAGGAAGAAGTCAAACTATCACTATTTGCAGATGATATGATAGTATACGTAAGTGACTCAAAAAACTCCACCAGAGAACTCCTACAGCTGATAAACAACTTCAGAAAAGTGGCTGGTTACAAAATCAACTCAAGCAAACCAGTAGCCTTTCTGTACTCAAAGGAAAAGCAGGCTGAGAAAGAAATTAGGGAACTAACACCCGTCACAATAGCCACAAACAATGTAAAGTATCTTGGTGTGACTCTAACCAAACAAGTGAAAGATCTGTATGACAGGAACTTCAAGTCCTTAAAGAAAGAAATCGAAGAAGACCTCAGGAGATGGAAAAATAATCCATGCTCTTGGATTAGCAGGATCTATATAGTAAAAATGGCCATTTTGCCAAAAGCAATCTACAGTTTCAATGCAATCGCCATCAAAATCCCAATTCAATTCTTCATAGTTCTAGAAAAAGCAATTCTCAAATTCATCTGGAGTAACAAAAAACCCAGGATAGCTAAAACTATTCTCAAAAACAAAAGGACTTCTGGGGGAATCAATATCCCTGACCTCAAGCAGTACTACAGAGCAATTGGGCTAAAAACTGCATGGTATTGGTACAGCAACAGGCAGGTAGATCAATGGAATAGAATTGAAGACCCAGAAATGAACCCACAGACTTGTGGTCATTTGATCTTTGATAAAGGAGCTACAACCATCCAGTGGAAAAAAGATAGCCTTTTCAACAAATGGTGCTGGTTCAATTGGAATGCGAAAGAATGTGAATTGACCCACTTTTATCTCCTTGTACTAAGATCAACTCCAAGTGGATCAAGGACCTCCACATAAAACCAGACACACTGAAACTAATAGAAAAGAAACCGGGGAAGACCCTGGAGGACATGGGCACAGGGGGAAAATTTCTGAACCAAACACCAATAACTTATGCTCTAAGATCAAGAATTGACAAATGGGACCTCATAAAATTACAAAGTTTCTGTAAGGCAAAGGACACTGTCAGGAAGACAAAATGACAACCAACAAATTGTGAAAAGATCTTCACCAACCCCACATCTGACAGAGGGCTAATATCCAATATATACAAAGAACTCAAGAAGTAAGACCCCAAAGAACCAAATAACCCTATCAAAAAATGGGGTATAGACTTAAACAAAGAATTTTCACCAGAAGAAATTCGGATGGCTGAGAAGCACCTTAAGAGATGTTCAACATCATTAGTCATCAGGAAAATGCAAATCAAAACAACCCTGACATTACACCTCACACCAGTCAGAATGGCTAAGATTAAAAACTCAAGGGACAACAGGTGCTGATGAGGATGTGGAGAAAAAGGAACCCTTCTACACTGTTGGTGGGATTGCAAGAAGGTACGACCACTCTGGAAATCAGTCTGGCGGTTCCTCAGAAAATTGGGCATGACACTTCCAGAGGACCCTGTCATACCTCTCCTGGGTATATACCCAGAGGATTCCCCTGCATACAATAAAGACACATGCTCCACAATGTTCATAGTAGCCTTATTTATATTAGCCAGAAGTTGGAAGGAGCCCAGATGTCCCTCAAAGGAGGAATGGATACAGAAAATGTGGTATATTTATACAATGGAATACCACTCAGCAATTAAAAATAATGAATTCATGCAATTTGTAGGCAAATGATTGGATCTGGAAAATATCATCCTAAGTGAGTTAACCCAATCACAAAAGAATACACATGAAATGCAATCACTGATAAGTAGATATTAATGAGCCCAAAAGCTCTGAATACTCAAGGCACAATTAGCAAATCAAAAGATTCCCAAGAAGAAGGAAGGAGAGGACCCTGGTCCTGAAAAGACTGGATCCAGTTTTTTAGGAGAGTATCAGAACAGAGAAATGGTGTGTGTGTGTGTGGGGGGGGTGATTGGGGAATGGGCGGAGGGAAGAGGACTTATGGGACATATGATGAGGGGGGAACTGGGAAAGGGGAAAGCCTTTGGAATGTAAACAAAGAATATAGAAAATAATAAAAAATTAAAAATATATTTATGTTTGTACCCATAAACTGGCACCATTTCAGGATGTAGCAAATAAACTCCCTTTGGCAAATGATGCTGGTTAATAAAAGAACTAACGTCTGATAAAAGAACTGGTGAGAGACTATTGAATACTCAGGCCTAAATGGTACATCTACATGATGAGCCCCATAGACAGCCAGTGTCTAGGGAACACCACAGAAGAGAAAATGAAAATAATAATATAATGCAGAGAATGGGAAGAAGATATTTCCCCTGTTAATGGAACACTGATAGGTATACTTGCCATATAGTAATTCCTATTATTCAGACTTCCTATTTTGATTCTGTAATAGAAGGATCTTATTTGAAATATTTTCAGAAGTGTTGGGAAAAATACCTCCAGCTTGTCCATAAAATATACCACTTGGTAAATAAACAAATAAACAAAGCTGAGGTTGAAGAGCTGGAGTACTGGCTCAGTGGTTAAGAGCACTTGATTCTCTTTCAGAGAAGCCAGTTTTAGTTTCCATTGTCCATTAGCATCTCAAAATCATCTACAGTTACTAAGGGATCCAATGCCTTCTTCTGACCTCTGTAGGTACCATGCAAGCATGTGGTACAAATAGAGTCACACTGAAAAACTTTTCTGCTTTTATAAAACATTGGATAACAATTTTCTTTTATAGACTATATAGCACTTTATGTACATTTTATAAACATTTCTGTACAACACTTTTATAAAAACTTTATGAAATAAAAATAAAAATATATTTTTAAAACTATGTTTGGGTATATGCCAAAAAGTGGTATAATGGGATCCTCTGGTAGTATCATGCCCTGTTTTCTGAGGAACCACCAGACTGATTTCCAGAGTGGTTGTACCAGCTTGCAATCCCACCAACAATGGAGTAGTGCTCCTCTTTCTCCATATCCTTGCCAGGACCTGCTGTCTCCTGAGTTTTTGATCTTAGCCATTCTGACAAATGTGAGGTGAAATCTCAGGGTTGTTTTGATTTGCATTTCTCTGATGACTAAGAATGCTGAACATTTCCTTAGGTATTTCTCAGCCATTCAATATTCCTCAGGTGAAAATTCTTTGTTTAGTTCTGTACCACATTTTTTATAGGGTTATTTGGCTCTCTGGGGTCTAACTTCTTGAGTTCTTTGTATATATTGAATATTAGCCCTCTGTAGGATATAGGGTTCGTATTCTTTTCCCAATTTGTTGGTTGCTGTTTTGTCCTATTGACAGTATACCACTCCTGGGCATATCCCCAGAGGATTTGTCAGCATGTAATGACACATGCTCCACTATGTTCATAGCAGCCCTATTTATAATACCCAGAAGCTGGAAAGAACCCAGATGTCCCTCAACAGAGGAATGAATACAGAAAATGTGGTATATTTACACTATGGAATACTATTCAGCTATTAAAAGCAATGAATTCATGAAATGCTTAGGCAAATGGATGAAACTGGAAAATATCATACTAAGTGAGGTAACCCAATCACAAAAGAACACATGATATGCACTCAATGATAAGTGGATATTAGCCCAGAAGTTCAGAATACCCAAGACACTATTCACATATCAGATGATGTCCAAGAAGAAGGAAGGAAAGGCCCCTAGTCCTAGAAAGGCTCGATGCAGCAGTGTAGGGGAATACCAGGACAGGGAAATGGAAGGGGTTGATTGGGGAGCAGTGGGAGGGAAGAGGACTTATGGGACTTCTGGGGAGGGGGAACCAGGAAAGAGGAAATCATTTGAAATGTAAATGAAGAATATATCTAATAAAAAAACTGTGTTTGATGAAGGTGTTGCATATTTTACACACACATGCATGCACACACAGAGAGAACATAAACATAAACTGCTCGGTCTGTATAATGTTATTTGAATGTATGTTTTTTAATGGCTTATCATTTGGTATTGGATAAGAACTTGTTGGGCTCTTAGGGAAAGCAATTTCTCCCACTCAGCATTTCTTAGTTGTCTGTAGTTCTTTGTGTACGGTTGGGGCCACATGGTCTTCCCAATCCACTTAGGCATATTTATGGTTGCTCTTGTGCAGTTCATGTTTAGGTGAGCATGCTTGTTACACTCCATGAGTGTAGATTCTGACACTACTAGAAAACAGTCTCACAGCAAACTCTATGATCTCCTGGCTCTTAGAATCTTTCTGCCCTCTCTTCTATTGTTCCCTAAGCCTTAGGAGACTAAGGGAACCTCAGACACTGAGACTACGCTCCAAAACTCAGTGTTTTGATTGGTTGCAGTTTTCTGTAGTTATGTCCACCCATCTTTTTGCAAAGAGTTGTTTCCCAGATGACAGGTGAGATGTGAGTATAAGGACAAATAGTTAGAATATAGTTAGGGATTATGGTAGTTTGGTAAAATGGTTGTTCTACATTCTCCTCAAGATCTGTGACTTCACTGACTCTGGGGAGTTGCCTAGGTTTCTTGTGCCTGATTTCCCTCTTGTTCCTTGTTGAATAGGTCTTAAGTCCAACTAGAGAACTGCTGGCAACTGCCTAGGTATGTATGCCACTACTTCACCCTTACAATTATCTTGTGTGTGTGTGTGTGTGTGTGTGTGTGTGTGTGTGTGTGTGTTTATGTATTTCTAGGCAGTACACTGGTTTTCAGCTGCTTGTTCATTGACTGTTGTAAAAATATAGCGTAATGTGTATTATCCTGATTGTTTTCTTTCACTAAGTCTCATTGATCTTCCAAACTTCCATCTTATCTGGATGTTTCTTTGAAGCTTGAAGATGCTTCAAGTTAGAAGTGGTGGCTTGCAGCTATGAAAGTGTGTCAGTGTATGGGCCTTTATAAACTTCTTTGTATTTTTCTTTGCTCTCTAACTGCTGTCAAACTCCTTGAACCATGGTGTTGCTATTTCTTTACTTCCATGGAAAATTATGTTTACTGTAAGCAGTGACAGAAATGGTTCCAGAGTCATGACATAATAATACAGTCATTTTATTACTGTTTTGTATATAATCCTCATACTTCACTCTGAAGATCCTAGGAGAAGGACAAAAGGTGACTTTGGATTCAAAGTGATTGGTTCTGAAGGACTTAGTGATAGGAGCCTTCTGAAGCCTTCATTTGAAATACCATTGATTGATCATTTCTGCATTGGTACACAAGGGACACATAGCATGAATAGTACCTAAGTGACCTCATGCTTAACTCTTCACAGTACATCAGAAAGGGGGACAAATGCTGCAGCTGATGTTTGATTCTATGTGGAAAAGATGGTGGATGAAATTCACTACAGAGAGTTCAGATTAGCATGAATAAATACCTGACGAATGTATCTCCTGACTTAGAAAGCAGTAAGTGTCAATTACCCTTGCAGGAAGAAAAAGAAAACTAAACTATATCCACGAGGACAGAGGAATGGTAGGAACACTGCTCCAGAAAAGAAAGGGACCAATAAAACAATCAAAGCTTGTACTTGGATTCAGTCACAAATTCTCTTGCTATTAATTCACATTTTATTTTTTAAGTATTTGTTTGTTTGTTTGCTTGTTTTTGTAGTTATGGGAATTGCTTGATAACCTACTAAAACAAACTATAGACTTAGAAGACAAATAGGCAAACAAAAAGCTTAGTGGGGAAAAGTCATCTGCATCAGTAATAACTACAAATGTAAGCAAGCACACATTGAGTCGTCACAGGAAATGTCTGTAGTGAGACTCGTATGACTATTGGCCTTTTGATTCTAACCAACACAAGCTAGAAGCTGAGATCATGTCATTGGTTTAAATGTGTGACACTCAAATGCATGCTTCTCACAGTAATGACATGAAATTAAGATAACATTGTAATTAGTTTATAATTTCCTACATGCACACAATGTATTTTGGTCATATTAATCGCTTACTCTTCTCTAGGTCCTCCCAGGTCTACTCTCCCTCTGACCCCTTCCAATTTCATTGTTTTTGTTTTGTTTTTTTATTCTTTAATAGCCCATTAGGTCCAATTTGCCCTGCTCATTTTCTCATGGCTATGGGGTCCTCTACTGAAGTGTGGTCTACCTAATACGAATCACACCTTCAAGAAACATGACTTCTGCTTGCCCAGAATCCATCAGTTGTCAAAACCCCCTCAAGAGCCCCCAGCCCTTACATGTGAAGGTATTGACTGGCTTGATTTTGTACAGTTCTTGTGCACACAACCAGTTGCTATGAGTTTTATATCTTCTTGGCATGTTTCAGGAGTGGGATATGGTGTCACGTGCTTTTAAGCCTAGCACTCTGGGGGCAGAGGCAGGCCTGGTCTACACAGTGGGTCTATCATAGTTGCTTGGTAATATTTGAAGCAAGTGCACCAAGGCTATAAATCAAGCAGGTGTCAGACTGAGTCTACCCAAGTATTGCTTCCATTTGCCACCCAGGTCAACATCGTTTATTCCTGTGGATTTAAAATAGCTCACATTTGTTTCCTATGCAATAGTTACTTCAGAATTTAGACTGCTTTGGGATTCCCATTGGATGTCACTGAAAGCTAGATCTAGCTGTTAGACTTGTTCCCCTGAAAACTCCCAGACTATAAACCTAGTCGCCTTCTCCCCCTTCTTGTCCGTCTTCTTGCTAGACATGCCTCTCTCCTCACCCTTCCACCATCTTGCCCCCGTTCTTTCTATTGCTTCCTTCATCCACCCACATGCCTCTCCCATTTTGAATCCACCCCAGAGAAGTTGAAAAATGAGCCAGATTTTCATCTTCAATTTTGTGGTCCACTGTCAGCTTTCTTGTATAGGCAGAAGTGTGCATGACATGCTCTCCGGCCATGGGTATCCCACATCTGAGAATGTTCACATACCAGTTCATTGCCAGTTCAGGTTTCCTTATGTTCAAGGGCGTCAATACAAGGGCGTCTTTGCTAGGCTCAAAGAAACACCTTTAGACCTCTATCACCTTCACAAAATGCTTTAACCATCCCAATGCTTAAGCTGCATTTGGTTGCAGCCAGCATGAGCTAAGCGCAGCATTTTCCTGTTTTCCACCAAGCTCTGGGAGCATGTGTTTCGTAGTCTCCAGCTCAGCACAAATAGTCCAGTATTCTCGGATTTCTAAATTGACAAAAGAAAAAAAATCTTGAGGTAAGCCGCAAAGGCCCACCTCCCCGTAGACGCCAGGTTTGAAAGCTCAGATAAGGGTGAACTGTGATCCACACACGGTTCATCCAATGTGAAGATCTTCACGCGTGCATCTCCCTGTCTGCTACCCCAAATCATTTCTCATGGCATACTTTCAGCCAAGTCAGAGTTTTCAGAGTACACTTTGCAAAGCGCCCCAGCCTATGAGATCTCAGCTTTTGTTCAAGGTTCCAGAAGCCTCAGACACAGGCATGAGCCTTTGGGGAACACTGTGGCCCTTTCCTATTCCTATAACCTTTTCAGGAATCCCTGTAGTAAACAGAAGTGAGTGCACAGAAGTGTTCTCTCTGTCTGCAGGTCAGTCGTTTAGACTCTTTCTCTTGTTTGATAAAATCCTATACATAGATAATGTGGTCCAGGTCAAGTGCAGTCCCCACTCCTTCCTCTTCAATTACAACCTTTCTCTCTCAACTTCATGTGCTTTTTGTTTTCTAAACCAGTGAGTCCCCTTAATGGTGCCTGTAGGATGATAGGTACAGGGCTTCTACTGGAGAATAAGTCACATTTTAGTAGGCAAGTATGCTTTGGTATTAGTATGTTTCTGTAAAAAGAGACATATGGATCCTACTGTTTTGACTGAGTACTTTCTACAAGGTCCAAGAATAGTGTGTGCGTGCGCGTGCGTGTGCGTGTGCGTGTGCATGTGCGTGCGTGCGTGCGTGCGTGCGTGCGTGCGTGTTTGTGTGTGTGTGTGTGTGTGTGTGTGTGGTTTTACTTTTAAGAAGAGAAAGTAAGAAGAAGAAGAAGAGGAGGAGGAGGAAGAGGAGGAGGAAGAGGAGGAGGAGGAGGAAAAAGCCCTTGCTGAGGTCTTTCTTTATGTTATCTAATTTATTTAGCTCTCTCAATAACTATGCAAAAATGATGTCCTTCTGCTTTCCATTATGAATGAAGAAACAAAATATCAAAAAGTTTGACTTTGGGGTGGTCACACATCCCGTGTTAAATGGAGCAGAACTCTGATCATATGGTTCTGATGTGGCTACTATATCATATGGTCTCCTGATGAGTATTTTCTTTTGTGAGTGTAGAGGATTCTTTTTCTTTTGTTCTTCTCTCTCTCTCTCTCTCTCTCTCTCTCTCTCTCTCTCTCTCTCTTTTACATTTTATTGATTCTTTGTGAATTTCACAACATGCCCACCAATCCCACTCATTTCCCTATCTCTATGTATCTACCTTCCCCCAGCCCCCTCACACACATACCTTGCAACTTCCCTTTCAAAATAAAAATAAAAATAAAATCTTGTCATGGAAGCTCTAATGTGTCACAGAAAATATACATTGCCTGAGCCATTGGTCTGATCTGAGGCCTCTGCAACACAATCAACACTGTGTCCTCACCAGGATCCTCCAAACCCAGTTGTTACCCTGTGCCATGGAGATCCCACAGCTTTAGAGCTGTAGAACAGGCCCTTTCACATGCTCATTGATGGGTAGATGTTAGGGTGGGCCAACTGGACAGTGGTACATTTTCTTTTTTATTCAGATCTCAGAAGTAAATGCTTCCTCCCTCACTTCTTCTCTTTGAGAAAAAAGTTAATCCTCTCTCATCCCCCTATAAAAAGTACTTAATCTCACTAGGTGGTGGTGATGCACACATTTGATCTTAGTACTTGGGTGGCAGAGGCAGGCCATATCTGAGTTCAAGGCCAACCTGGTCTACTAAGTAAGGTCTAGGACAAAGAAACTCTGTCCTAAACAAACAAACAGACAGACAGACAGACAGACAGACAGACAGACAAACCAGAAAGGTTCTTTGTGGGACTGTTAAGAAGCTTAAGTAGCATCTACATGGTCCTCTCTGTGCTTTCCCCATGATGCTAGCAGCCCGAGGCCGTGTGCAGGGTTTTATGAAACAGAAAAGACATTAGAGAATGTGAAAATATCATAGTGATATTTAAGGATTGAGATGTTATATCTCTCCATCTACCCTATTAGGCCCAAAACACTGAAAATCAGGCAAAAGTAAGGTCAATTGTCCCTGGAAAAATTGAGAAGCTGGAGCTTTCATTGCCGGAACCCGGGCCAGACATGAAGGGAGAAGCAGCTGTGGGCTGGTTTCCTGGTCATGTGCTTCCATCCTAAAATGAGACAGTCCTAGCAAATGGGAAGATCAGTTGCCCTAGTATTCAAATAACTTCTGCTTGGCTCTAACCACTCTGCTTGTATACTGCACCGGTCTGTAAGATTTCTACTTATATCTAAATACATACACACACACACACACACACACACACACACACACACACATGCAGACCCTTAAAGACCATTTCAAGCTTTTGGTTATGTGATAAAACTAAATTTAAGCATAATAAGGATAGGTGTCTACTTGTTCTATAAAGTGAAGATAAGCCAGGCTATAGACAGGAATCACCCTTGTATGAGATTTCTGTAAACTATTTCTAAAACCTTAAAAAAAAAGAATCCAAATCTCTTCTTGGCCAAAATAGTAGTCTACTACATAGTGTTTTTATATTCACTATTTCATGTATCTTTTCTTAAAGAGGGATTTCAAAGTTGAATAGGTTTCTAGCTTGGCAAACACATGTTTACCTTTTCTGGGTTCTTCGTGGTTTCTCTACAGGTTTTTCCCTTGGATACAGCCTTATTCTATCTCTATTTCACAAATGTTACACATAAAATGCACTATATATATATATATATATATATATATATATATAATGAAATTAGTAATAGAAGTTTGGGAGCTGTGTTGTTCTCTCTCCTCAATGAATAATGCTTGGGCATTCTCTTGTGTAAGTGACCCAAGAAGAGATCTTGTTATAGGTATTCTTTCCAAGTGAAGTTTTTAATGGGTGGACTATGACACTTCAGAGGAAATACAAACATTTTCAATACATCTGCTTGATGCCATAGCTGTTCTTCAATCTTCAATTAAAACTCTTATATAATTGGTCAATTTTGTTTTCTTTTCTTTTCTTTTCTTTTCTTTTCTTTTCTTTTCTTTTCTTTTAGTGTTTGTGATTTTATTTTTTCTTTTTTTTTAAATTTTATTTTCTATATTCTTTGTTTACATTCCAAAGGCTTTCCCCTTTCCCAGTCCCCCCCCCACCATACGTCCCATAAGTCCTCTCCCCCCCCAACTATTCCCCAATCACCTCCCCACCATTTCTCTATTCTGGATCTACAAAACTGGATCCAATCTTTTCAGGCCCAGGGTCCTCTCCTTTCTTCTTCTTGGGAATCATTTGACTTGCTAATTGTGCCTTGAGTATTTAGGGCTTCTGGGCTCATTAATATCCACTTATCAGTGATTGCATTTCATGTGTATTCTTTTGTGATTGGGTTAATTCGCTTAGGATGATATTTTCCAGATCTAACCATTTGCCTACAAATTGCATGAATTCATTATTTTTAATTGCTGAGTAGTATTCCATTGTATAAATATACCACATTTTCTGTACCCATTCTCCCTAGACAGATACCAAATACCAAAATTAAATCAGGATCAATTAGATCAGCTAAATAGTCCCATAACCCCTAAAGAAATCGAAGGGGTTATAGAAAGCCTCCCAACCAAAAAAAGTACGGGACCAGATGGTTTTAGTGCAGAATTCTACCAGACATTCAAAGAAGACTTAACACCAATACTTTTCAAACTATTCCAGAAAATAGAAACAGAAGGGACACTGCCCAACTCATTCTATGAAGCTAAATTTACGCTGATACCAAAACCACACAAAGATCCAACAAAGAAAGAGAACTACAGGCCAATTTCCCTTATGAATATCGATGCAAAAATACTAAATAAAATGCTTGCCAACTGAATCCAAGAGTACACCAAAACGATCATTCACCATGATCAAGTAGGCTTCATCCCAGGGATGCAGGGATGGTTCAAGATACGAAAATCCATCAATGTGATCTACTACATAAACAAACTAAAAGAGAAAAACTACATGATCATCTCAATAGATGCTGAAAAAGCATTTGACAAAATTCAGCATTCTTTCCTGCTAAAAGTCCTGGGAAGAACAGGAATTCAAGGCCCATACCTAAATATAGTAAAAGCAATATACAGCAGACCAGTAGCCAACATAAAAATAAATGGAGAGAAACTTGAAGCAATCCCACTAAAATCAGGAACTAGACAAGGATGCCCTCTCTCTCCATATCTTTTCAATATGGTACTTGAAGTTCTAGCGAGAGCAATTAGACAACATAAGGAAGTCAAAGGGATACAAATTGGAAAGGAAGAAGTCAAACTATCATTATTTGCAGATGATATGATAGTATATGTAAGTGACCCAAAAAACTCCACCAGAGAACTCCTACAGCGGATAAACAACTTCAGCAAAGTGGCTGGTTATAAAATCAACTCAAGCAAATCAGTAGCCTTCCTGTACTCAAAGGACAAGCAGGCTGAGAAAGAATTTAGGGAAATAACACCCTTCACAATAACCACAAACAACATAAAGTACCTTGGCGTAACTCTAACCAAACAAGTGAAAGATCTGTATGACAGGAACTTCAAGTCCTTGAAGAAAGAAATCGAAGAAGACCTCAGAAGATGGAAAAATATTTCTTGCTCCTGGATTGGCAGGATCAATATAGTAAAAGTGGCCATCTTGCCAAAAGCAATCTACAGATTCAATGCGATCCCCATCAAAATCCCAACTCAAATCTTCATAGATCTAGAAAGAGCAATTCTCAAATTCATCTGGAGCAACAAAAAACCCAGGATATCTAAAACTATTCTCAACAATAAAAGGACTTCTGGGGGAATCAATATCCCTGACCTCAAGCAGTACTACAGAGCAATTGTGTTAAAAACTGCATGGTATTGGTACAGAATTGGTCAATTTTATAATACATGCATGTTACTAGACTAAGGTTTCACAATAGACTTTTAAACAGGTTCTGGTCTTTAAAAGCTTTATTTTTCTATTTATCACATATGTTAAATTTTACTTCATAATTAAATATCTAATGGTATCAACTTCTTATTTGGACTCAGATTTTTTGCTGGAATAGAGGGCATTTTCACATAGCTTCACATGATACTGATACTCTGGGTTATCTTGGAACTTAAGAATTCTAGTCCTGCAAAAACCCAACGACCTCAGCCTCTTTACTCATGGATTACAGGTAGAAGGCACTACATCTGGCTGGACCTAGCCATTTTAATGAACCAATGGTTACCAAATATCCCTCCATAAATTTTATATTAAATCCTCACCATTTCTTGTAAAGTCTCATGAATAACCATGGGAATTACTAGAATAGATGGATCAAACAAGAGAGGACCAGCAATCTCAGCTAACCTGGACCCCCGAGATCTCTCAGACACTGAACCACCAACCAGGCAGCACACACCAGCTGATATGAGGCCCCCAACACATATACAGCAGAGGACTGCCGGGTCTGGACTCAGTCAGAGAAGATGTACCTAACCCCCAAGAGACTGGAGGCCCCAGGGAGTGGGGAGGTCTGGCAGGGTGGGGCACAGGAGGTATGGGATGTGGAAGAGTCAGAGGGTGGACAGGGAGGGGGAGTAAAATCTAGACTGTAAAAAAGATTAAACAATTTTTTTAAAGAGTGTAAAGAGGAGTTAAAAAAAAAAAACTAATGCCAAACCTCACTTTCAGATGTTTCTGAATGCCCACCTGCTGATAAGTTGAGCCATGAAGCAGCCATCCATGAGACAAGTAGGCAATGGGGAGAAGAAAGCAGCTTCTGGAATAGGATGAACTATTACACAGAGCTAAGAACTCAGAACAGACACTCAGGTAACCCAGTTGCCGAACATTTGGTTTGGAAGGTCAGCTTTATGGCCTCGGTTCTGTTCAGCATGAATCTCAGATCTTGCTTTGAAACCAGGAGAGGCTGGAAAGCATTTCTATGGACTCATCTGCAGCTCTTGGATCTGGGCTTGCCCTATGGACAGGACTGGGTCCCGGGTTATAATTCATTCTGCTTTCACCTATGTGAGCACCTTGCTGAAGGACCTCTAGTTAAGCCTTAATATCATAAACAGCTTCCTTTTTCACTCAATGAGTATGTGTATCTATAGGAATTTCTAAAGCCTTTGCTATGGGCATGTTCTAGTCTGTCTGCTTAACTCTGAATTAATAATAAGCCATATATAATGATCTGGAATTTAAATCGTGAGTCATAGGATTAAAAGATTCTTTGAGGGGCCTTATTATTTTTCTACCTATATTCTTGCTTCCACATATAAGAATCTCTATTGAACATGTGCTCTCTTGCTTTCAACTGTAAGTCTCCTGCCCTGGTCTTTAGGACATCTATTAGATGACATGTCTTCTACAAGCCTGCTGGCTTTGCCTCATCACCTCTACCCGCCCTACGCTCATGCCTTGTACAAACTGCTCACTCCTTGCTCATGGGGCTTCTGAGGGTTGCTGCTGCTGTTCTCACATCACAAGCTCTGCTCAGTAATCTTAATTATACCTCACCTTTATTAAAGTTCTTTCCTACTTTCTTTATTGGGGGGTCAGGCTTGGGAGTCCCTGCAAAAGTCACAGCTGCAGGAAAATGAACCATAGCAAGAGGCCAAAAAGAAAATTCAGTGCAGCCTGATTTAGTCAGTGCTGGTTCAATCTTCTGGAAAGTCTGGCACCAAGCCAGTTTATTGTAAGCATATTTAAATACAGTACAATTTGGGAGAGCAAAGCTTCCTGGTGTAATCCAATGCCCAGTATACATGTAGACATAATTATATTGAAATTCAATTCAAAGTACACATGACCATGAATATTGGTTCTAGAGATAGGCTAAACCTATTAGTTTAAGGGCCTAGGGAAGGATCTGGTGTGGTCTCAAACATAGAGATAGTATAGTCATTTGAGTTACGACCTATATATGACATCTACCCTAGGATAGGTTCTATTGACTGAGAAACAAAGATAAAAGGTCTGGAGAGGGAGACTCTGGAATAAACATTCTGGAGGTTTTGGGTGGGTTCTGGTAAAGGTTATGAGGTCATTAATAACAGCCACTCCAAAGACTGGGAGAAAACATGTTATTTCCTCTGAAGAGACAACTCTGAGTGATTGACATTCCTGGTTTCCCTAGTGACCTGTGGGTACAAGGTCCTTTGTTCTCCCAACATCATTTATCTCCTACACCATACCAGTACACGTCTGAGACCCCTGTGGTGTGGAATCTTAGGATCATGGTTACACAGGTGATGTGGTGCCTCAATGCGGTATGCTTTCTTTGTGAATGAATTGCATTTCACTGAAGGGCCCTTTGTTCTTGGGATTTTTAAGGGGAGAAGAATACTAATTATCACACAGGACTACTTTCCTACCTCCTCTGAATCAGTGTGTCCCAACTCTAATCTTTTCTTACTACAGACCCAGGAAACCTAAGCTCCTCTCTTATAATGAAGTCATTTGCCATGATGTAAGGTTGAAGTTTAACAATTTTTGAAGATGAATAAAAGGGATTGCTGGCACTGTCTGGAGGCGCCTAAAGAAAGCCAAAGGATTAGCCTAAGAAGATAATTGCCTTCTAAGTGTGGGTAGTGGGAGGACCTGTCCATAGCCCTTCCTTTCCTGGACTAAACAAAAGGGAAGCAGGAGGGATGTTTCTGGAGGCTGGTACAGGCATGATTCTCATTCCCAGAAATCTTCCAAGAGGATCCAGAAGATGGAGAGGGTCCCAGTTCTGTGCGTTAACAGACTTCATGAATGATGCAGCCAACAATGGATGCTTGGGCCCGGTTATTAATTTCAGTCAAAACAGGCATTGAATGTTCCAAATGAGCTCTTCAGAAAGGGAACAGAAGGGTAATCATATGAGTCCTTTTTTGTATTTGCTTTAAGCAATACAATAGACCTATTGTAGAACTAAAGCAGAAATTGTAAAGCCCAATAGGGGCACAGTTTAAAGTCAGCTACCATTTACTGAGTGCCTACTATAAGCCAGAACTTTGATAGCCCTTCCAGAATAATATCACTCCCAAGAAAAGCTAAGATTTTGTTACTTACACACTAAATATTATATAAAGAGAAACTCATTTCATACCCTATTTGGCATCTGCTTTGCCATCATAAATGGCAGAAATCATTTTGCCCTTGTTTCATCTTCACAGAAACCTGGTGAGATCACACACATCCAGTATAGGTTGCCATTTGTCTCCTCAATGGGAAATCTTCAAGGTCCTGTGTTGCAGGATATTTGATCACACTGAGATTGTTCTTTACTGGGAAAGCATTTATACTTGTTGGTTCAGCCTTAGTACACAACTTCAGTCCCTCTGGCTGGAACACAGTCATGCCCTTAGCACACACCTTTAATTCCAAACAATGAAGGCACAGCTAGTTTGTAGAATAAAGCACCCATGCTTGAAACTGATGTCTAATGGAGTGACAGAAAAAGTAATGAATCAGAGAGATTTGACGGAATAGGATCTGTGCAATTCTTATGAGAAGAGAGAAGAAAGAGAGGCTACTTAAGAAAGAGCAGCACAAAAAGAGAGGAGAGAGGGCAGTCTTACCAGGAGAGTTTTACAGAGACAGGATGAAGAGAAAGAACAAAACAGACCCAGGAGAAGACAGAATAAGCCAGAGAATGAGAAGAAGCCAGATCAAAACAGATTTCTAGAGTTAGCTTGAGGCCAAAAAGACCAATTCAGTCAGAGACCGAGGGAGAGAAGCCAGATTGAATCAGTCGGCTTGGAGAGTAGATAGAACAGTTGAGTTGAACCAGTCAGGCAGAGATCAGAAAGATCTGGAAAGGGTGAGCTTATTCAGCAGTAAATCTCAGAGGCTGAAAACATTCTAGGAGTAGCTTAGATTATACAGAGGCTACAAGCTTCCAGGACTAGACCTAGGTTAGCAGATGGAGGCAGTAAACCTCCAAGATGACAATTATATCAGGTGAATAAAAGATACTTTTACAGTCTTGTACCCAGAAAATATTAATAATGCTGCTGAATTTTGCAACATTACAATTTATAGAATACGTTTGCATGTAATATTTAATATGTAAATCTGACTTCTGAAGTAAAAAGCATTTTCACCATTTTCCTCTGTGATGGAAAACTCCATGGTCATCTGATAAAGCTGGGCCTTACACCCATCAAATCCCCAGAGGTGCTAGGAAAGCATCTCTAAAGAGCGAGGCCCTGAAGGTGAGCATCATTGAGACAGCCTACTGATCCAACTCAGAGCACCTTCATTAGATGGGACAGGATTCTGGCTGAGGTTACAGGGTAGAAGGATAAGATGATTAATTTCCCAAAGGTTTTCCAAATATTTCCATAAAGATAGATGACACAATAAGGTTGTATATCTCATCCTTTTTCACATTAATCCATATATATACTAGTATTTGAATACCACAAACCTGATAACTAAACAAGTCATTATAATTTATTATTGACTCATTCTGGAGGCTAGAATTCTTACAAACATCCTAACTAAAATCTTCCTGTTGGAGCAGCTGCATCAGCTGCCTCGCTTCTGAGGCTATAAGGGAGAATCTATCCCTTGCTTCCTCCAGCACCAAGGGATGCCACAAATCCTGGCCTGTGACCTAACCTCTGCCTCTTTCTTCAGCTTGCCACATCTTTTACTGAATTTTAATATCAATTGCAAATCTCTTTCTATGTCCTGGTCATAAAATATATAAAACTCCCTTAAGACCCTCTCCTGGAGGTCTCAAGGAAGACCTCTTTAAAAGATCCTATACTTAATTACATCTTTTGCCATATAAGTATGGATTATATTTTATAAGGTAAATATAAATAATATAAATAATATTCATCTTTTACCAGTCAGTGATTTTTATTGGTTTTGGGATTTAGCAAGTGCAGACATCCTGGAATATCACTATTCTCCCTGTGATAGCAAATTCACAGACTGCCTCCTTTGTAGAAAACAGAGAAATGCATACAAGAAACACATCTATCTCAACAACAAAAATTGACACTACCTGAGAGTAAAGAGCTGGAAAAAGGTTTTCCAAGCAAATAGACCCAAGAAACAAGCTGAAGTAGCCATTCTAATATCTGATAAAATAAATATTCAACAAAAAGAAATCAAAAGAGATGGGGATGTACACTTCATACCCATCAAAGGAAAAAAATCCACCAAGTTGAAGTCTTAGTTCTGAACATCTATGGTCCAATTACAAGGGCACCCACATTTGTAAAACAAATTTTACTAAAGCTCAAAGCACAAATTAAGAGTTTCACACAATAATAGTGGGAGATATCAGCACTACTCTCACCAATGGATGTCATCAAAACAGAAACTAAACAGATACAATGAAACTAATAGATGTTATGAATCAAATGTATTTAACCGATATCTATAGAACCTTCCACCTAAAACCAAAAGAATATGCCTTCTTCTCAGCACCTCATGGAACCCTCTCTAAAATTGACCATACAATCTAACACAAAACAAGCCTCAACAGATACAAAAAGACTGAAACAACCCCTTTCATTCTATTAGATTACCACAGGCTAAGGCTGGGATTCAAAAACAATAGAAACAACAGAGAGCCCACATATTCATGGAAACTGAACAACTCTACTGAATGATCACTTGGTCAGGGAAGAAATAAAGACTTTCTAGAATTCAATGAAAATGAAGGCACAACATACCCAAATGGACACAATGAAAGCACTGCTAAGAGGAAAATTCAAAGCACTATGTGCCTTCATAAAGA
Organism: Apodemus agrarius; assembly: GCA_964023405.1. Taxonomy (NCBI): domain Eukaryota; kingdom Metazoa; phylum Chordata; class Mammalia; order Rodentia; family Muridae; genus Apodemus; species Apodemus agrarius. The sequence continues at coordinate 90,162,169 of OZ030016.1, forward strand.
AATTGGAGAGACCTCATACTTGCAACTTAACAGCACACCTGAAAGCTCTAGAACAAAAAGAAGCAAACACACAAGAGAAGTAGATGGCAGAAAACAGTCAAACTCAGGGCTGAAACAAATCAATAGAAACAAAGAGAACAATACAGAGAATTAACAAAACTAAGAGCTGATTCTTTGAGAAAATACAAGCTAGACAAACACTCAACCAAGCTAACTAAAAGGCACAGAATCAGAAATGAAAACACAGACATAACAACAGATAATGAGGAAATACAAAAAATCATTAGGTCTTACTTCAAAAACCTATACTTAACAAAACTGGAAAATCTAAATGAAATGGAGTATTTTCCATACTGATACCAGATACCATTAAATCAAGATCAAGTAAACCACCTAAATAGTCCCATAACCCCTAATGAAATAGAAGCACTCATTCAAAACCTCCCAACAAAAAATAGCCCAGGGACATATGGTTTTAGTACAGAATTCTACCAGACTTTCAAAGAGCTGATACCAATATTCCTCAAAGTGTTCCACAAAATAGAAACAGAAAGAACATGACCTAATTCATGTTCTTGGTATGAAGCCACAGTTACCATGATACCTAAACCACACAAAGACCCAACAAAGAAAGAGAACTTCTGACCAATTTTGCTTACAAATATCAATGCAAAAATACTCAATAAAATCCTCATAAACCAAATCCAGGAACACATCAAAAAATATCATTGACTATGATCAAGTAGGCTTCAACCCAGGGATGCAGGCATGGTTCAATATATGAAAATACATCAACGTAATCTACCATATAAATAAACTAAAATAAAAACCCCATCACATGATCATCCCATTAGATGCTGAAAAAGCCTTCGACGAAATCCAACACACCTTCATGCTAAAAGTCTTTGAGAGATCATAGATTCAGGGGACACATTTAAACACAATAAAAGAAATACACAGCAAGCCAATAGCCAACATCAAAATAAATGGAGAGAAAAAGAACGGAAAGGGATGGCAATGGCACAGGAAGACCAAGAGGATCAACTTACCTGGACCCCTGCGTGCTCCCAGAGACTGAACTGTCAACCAAAGAGCGTACACGGATTACATACGGAGGACCTGGGCGCATAAGTAGCAGAAGGCTGCCTTGTCTGGTCTCCGTGAGAGAAGATGCTGCTAATCCTGCAAAGACTTGATGCACCAGAGTGCAAGGATACAGGGCTTGGGGGGAGGCACCCTCTCAGAGGTGAAGGAGAGATGAGGATGTGGGGAGGAATCCTGTGACCTCGACTTGGGGCGGGGGCAGTATTTGTAATGAAAATATTAAAAGAAAAAAAAAAGGGCAGCAAGCTAGATGAAATTCTTCCCTCGGAACAGCTGTCTACACTTTTTCCCACTGCTCAGGAGTCTTTCTTTCTAGCAGTTCTTTGAGAAAGGACTTACTCTGCATCCCAAGATGCAGGCTCATGTTCATGACAATGCCCCTGCTCAATATCCAAAGGATCTGGCCTAAATATCAATCACTATGCCTCACCCTAAATACAATTCCTTTTTTTAATTGGATGGTTTCTTTATTTACATTTTAAATGTTATCCCCTTTCCTGCCCCACTCCTAAAACCCCCTATCCCCTCCCCCTGTTTCTATAAGGGTGTTCCCCAACCACTCCTGCTCCCCACCTTTGAATTCACCTATACTGGGGCATTGAGCCTGCCCAAGACCAAGGGTCTCCCCTCCCATTAATGCCTAACAAGGCCATTCTCTGCCACACATACAGCTGGAGCCGTGGGTCCCTCCATGTGTTCTCCTTGGTGTAAAGACAGTTCTTAATTACAGTGCCACCCCTAGTCTCTTTGCTAAAGATAATCCCTCTTCCATTTCAAGCTTTCAACAGCATTTTAATCTATCCTTTTTTAAAAACTCATTTGTGATTGACACATTTTTTTTAATCTTGCATCAGCACTGTACCCACAGTTCCTTCATAGATCTTCCAAAATTCTGCATCTCAGATCTTGACCAGAACATCTTTGACCCTGATCTTCAATCTTTACTTTTGCCTCCTTGCCATCAATTTCTCACCCAGCAACCACTGTGGTCTCTTTAAAATCAAAACCAGATTTTATGATGTCTCGCTACTTACAGGACCTTAAGTCACTAAAGTCCTACCTCCTCACTATGGAGTCAAGACCCTATTGGAGCTACAAAACCTTCCCCCAAAGCATCCCCAGCCAATCCTATCTTCAGACACTGCCTCCCAGCACCAACCCTTGTGCAAATTACAATCTGCTCTATCCTAGAAGACAGCCACATAGCAGCCTTCTGGACAGCTAAAGCCTTTCCCGTCCACAGGCCGTGACCTGCATTTTTTCAGTGTAGATTCTTTTTCCCAATCTAAAGATAAAATCCATGCACGTTGAGAAGCTAAGCAGTATAATAAAGTACAAGGGAGGAAGTACGAGCGATGTCCACCACTGCATTACTTCTAATGATGAAAAACTACAACTGACCTACCGTTACCAGCAGAGAAATGATTGAATTATGTTAAGTCCAGCGCAAGCAACTAAGAGGCCATTAAAAAGAATAACATGATAGCTGCCTGGGACTGGAACATTAGAGTAAAACAGGAAATCGCTCTTCCTGAATAGGGGATTTCTTGAAGGAAGACATAAAAATGTTTAAAATCTGTTGTCAGCTGGGTGCCATGGTATGGCCTACATACATCCAGCTGGGCAGGAGAATTGCTTGAGTCTAGAAGTCTAAGACCCATTGAATTGCAATATGTACACTTTAAAGAATTGAATTTGATGGGATACAAAGTATGCTTCAATACTGGCACTCAAGAGTAAAATGTGATAGACATAACAAACCTACGAAGAAAACTCTTCATAATTTCAGTTAAATACAAGTTGTAGGAAGAGTGCTTTCAATATACAATGTATATTCATCTTTATCCAACAATGTATGCAATTATATGTACAAATGCATGACATTAATGCATACATACATTTGTGTTTGTGGAGAGAATGGTGGTGTTGTACTGAGTAGTGCTTTTAGGACAACTGACCTGGTGGACGGCTTGAAAATGATTACAGTGTTTTATCCACAGCCACACGGGAGTGAAAAACACCTGAGGTACCCAAACACCTGACACATTCAAAGAGAAGATTTTCTTTGGTCCTGAGAAGCCTAAAACTGAGTCTCCTCTCCCCTTGCTTTGAGGCTTGGTGGTGATCCGTCGGGGCAGCCTCTCTGGGATGCGCTCGGCTCTGCCTTACTCTCATTGCAGGAGACAGGGATAGCTTCTGTCTACAAAGGAGAGCAAAGTGAGCTTTCCTCCGTGCCCCTACTCCCCTTCCTTACTACCTATTTGTGTCATGTGACCACTGTAGCTGCAAAGCAAGTTACTGAATACTTCAGTCTCCCTGATATAAGGAAGGGCAGGGATACACGCTGAGTCAGCATCTGCCCTAGAGGCCTGAGCAGCCTTAGCCTTTGGGGGTTGGGGGGAGCTTGCCCAAGAAGGTTTCATAAATATAACTGTAATAATAATTACTTTTATAGTATAATAATACTATTAATAATATATGTAATATTGTATGATAATATAAAACAATAATATGATTTTTATTATCAATAACCTAAGTTTTACCACCCAGTCAGTGGTAGGCACTAACTATCACATTTTTATGTTTCCTTCTAAAGTTGTCTCTCTTTGTCTGTGTCTTATGCAGACAGATTAAATAAATAAGTAAAAAGATTTGTGTTTTAAATTGTACACATACTTTATTATATGTTTATATAAGCAGAGGTATATATGTAATTACGTATAATTAGGATCAAACCCTGTTTCTTGCTTTTTAACCCCATTTCTTTTCCGCGAATATCATGAACACACAACCTGGCATTGTGTTTTCCATTATCCACATTCAATACGGACATGATTGCTTTAATTGCCACATTGATATCTCAGCATTTTTTATCTCATAAATACCCTATTAAAAACCTTTGCATAATTTCTAGTTGTTTTATACCGTAAGGCATATAACTCTGTACTCTGATAAAACTCTGTACTCTGACTCTATAGCAAAATAATGTCACTGCTGGTTGCAGTGACTTTACTAAGCAGTAATGCTGCCTAATAAACGTAAAAAAGCCGATTGCTCAAGATGTGAGAGGTGTCAGTGGCTGCAAGGGAAATCAAGGCTGGCTGTTCTCATCACATGGGGATCCTCCCAAGCCCAACAACAGAAAAAGACATGCTCGAAGGATGCCCTGCACATCAAGGAAGTTGAAATCACGAATTCAACGACCTTCTCAAAGAGAGGCGCTCCCTTCTGATGTCCATTTCATGAGTTTAAACACAACAGGCCATTTCTTTAGCTGTTTTAAAGAAGAGAACTGCTGTGTTATTTATATTAAAAAGGAGAGATTGCATTAAAGTCTGACACAAATTGACATAAGCCAGAGAATTCAAACTGAACACCAGCCTTCTATCCTGAACCCTAGCATTTCAAAGCAAATTAGAAAAAAAAAAAAGTTTTAACAAAAGGACTATGCTCCAGTCAATCAAATTACATCTTTAAAAGGTAGTGTGGTAGCTCAGCAGGACTGTGAAAACCATATCTATCGCTATATGCTCGTATTTCAGGGCATGCAAAATCAGAATAGCAGATAGCATTGAACGAAAGACCAGGAGGAAAGACTGCTTGGAAAACCCAGCACAGAGCTACCCAGTGTTTGCAAGACCAGATAAGAGGAAACACACACGGATCTGCCAGGGACCCTGTCTGCAGTGTCCCATCCACAGACATCTTTAGACTACAAAGGAGTAAAAGTGGGAGGGACTCAGGTGCCCGTCCCTTGTGCAGAGTCTAGTGACTGTCAGACCTAATACAAGTGCATTTTTCTGAAAAGCGTTCACAGCAGTTGGTTCTCATCCAGTGCTGCTGCCCAGTGCCCGATCTGCCAGCTTTTACTCTACATCATTTGTGACCTCCCTCCCCCGGGGGGGGGGGATTCTTCCTCTTCAACCTCCTCATCACTTCTCTTGCTTCTCTCCTACCTCTCAGTCAAGGATCCCAGCCTCATCCAGAGCTGAAAAACGCAAGTTCCTTGCTGGAATCCTGTCGAATCTGCGGATTCCAAAGAACACCTAAAGGGCCACTTGCTGAGGAATTGGTGAACCCAGTTGCTCCAAGTGAGGAATGACTAAAAATGATGTGACTTAAACATGCATGGCGCTGCATATATTTGCACCTTTGTCCTATTTGGAACCTAGAAATCCACAGTATCTTCCTTAGAAAATGAAATTCCCAGAATGCAATGAGGTCTGGAGATTCTCTGAGAAAACGTAATGATACTTGCAAAGTGTGTGACTGACTGCCGAACCATTGTCTTCACATTTGCTGCTTTTCCTGATCCTCTCCCATCCACATAGTCTCGACTGCTTGTTTGTTTGTGTTTGTTTGTTTTGGTGTGTGATGTTTCTTTTAGTTATTTGCAATTTTTTAATATAACGTTTTTCTAAGAATCAACTGATTATTTTTTTAAAGTTGCCTAAATCAAGTCTTTTTGGAGCAATGAACTTCGTTTTCTGTAGATTCGTGAAAATACATAGCTATTTGGTGTGATTTGACTGAACAACCTGACAGACAAACGCAGGTTTTGAAATAAGCTGCAGGCGCCGTTAGGTCTCTATGCTCGCTGAGGCCTCCTGGCGAGGGTCCAGTGGCATTCATCACGGGGCAGGTTTTGGACACAGTGGGTGCACCTTGAGATAGCTTCTGGTCAGGCTGCCTGTGGTCAGGCTGCGTGCGGTGGCTCAGGCCGGAAATCTCAGCACCAGGGAGGCAGAGGCAGGCGGGTCTCTGTGAAATGGAGGCCATCCTTGTCTATAGAGTAAGTTCTTGGCCAGATTGGACTATATAGTGAGGAACTGTCTCAAAAAGAAAAGAAAGACTAAGGCAGGCAGGCGGGGAGCAGGCAGGAGGCGGGCGGAGGCAGGAAGGCAGGAAGGACGGCAGAAAAGTCTGTTGGTGCCGAGTTACAGATTTGGGGTGTAATAATTGGTCTGGGAACTCAGAAAACAACTGATGAGCACAAACTAGTGACTTGAGGACCAAACGTAAGATCGATGTTCAAAAGCAGGCAAGAATCACAGACCAGGCAACCGTTGCACTAACCCGATCAGAACACATGCTATGAACCCTAGCTGGATATCAGTCGGCTGGGCTCTGGGAGACCGGACACCCCACGCAGGCCTTACCCATTTGCAAATGAGCAGGTTGATCAAGCAGAATTCCACTGGCCTAACTGAAATATTTAACTGACCTGTATACAATTAATGGTCTCCTGTGGGGTCCATCAATTTTCTGATTTCGTTCTTTCTTCTCTCTTTAGATGGGTGTCATCTCAGAATTGTCACCAAGACCCCCACTTCCATGGGCAATCAGACAATAGCAAGAGTGACATACGCAATAAAGTACAAAAAAATGCAAGCACACGGCGTCTATTATGCCTTTCACATCTGCTGCCTTGCGAGCAGATTTACTCAGCCGACAACCACATACCTACTACATCCGTCGTTCTGCCCGATTCCCCGGGGTCTGTATTCAGCATGTTTTGTTTATTTTTTAACCTGGGATGATGCTCATTTTTCTGCCATGCTTATTTACACAGATTAGAGCATGTTTTGCACATGTAGCTTCTTGCTTGCCAGCAAGCCCAGCTGCTGAGGGGCAACAAAGATCACCCCATCCCAGGAGACAATCCCGCTCAGCCGTTCACGTCTCCCTCTCTCTCCTGCAGGATCTTTTCCGGCAGCTACAATTTGAAAGGCGTCTCTCATTTACAGGAAACGTTAACTAATTTTTTTTAATCTTTTCTTCCCCTTTCCCACACATCCTTAAGTGTTTGCCACAGGGCAGACAGAAAGCCCCCTTCAGTTTCCCTCTGTCAGACAGACCACAAACCGCCAAGGCCGATGGAAATCCAATGCAGTCTGACCAGATGAGAGTGATTGTTTTATTTTGAACTCTGTCTAAAAGGAGACAGGAAATATTTGCTTAGAAAAAGAAAAAAAAAAGAAAGAAAGAAAGAAAGAAAGAAGGAAAGAAGGAAAGAAAGAAAGAAAAAAGGAAGAAAAGGGAGGGGCGTGGAAAAGCCTATGGACTATTTTACTATGGTCATCCAAGCCTCTGTGTACCAAGGCCGAGCCTATACAAAATTGGATTGCTGTTATATACTGAAATGAAAAGCCTGGAGTAGAATTGTTGATATAAACTGTCAAGATCATACAATCTTGTTCCTGTAGACTCTCCTTACAGCAGCGTATGTCTAGGGCAAACCCCTAAAACGTTAAAAAAAAAATGTTTTGGCCCTCAGACAGATTCTTCAATTTTCCCTTGATTTTAATAAATGTATTTTTGTCTCATGTGGATGTTTTGCCTGTGTATATGACTGCTCAGTACGTGTGTGCCTGGAGCCCACGGAGGCCAAGAGAGCTCATTCAGATTCCCTAGAAGTGGAGTTAGGGAAGGTTGCGAACCAGCATGTGGGTGATGGGAATCAGACGCCAAGGATAGCAAGTGCGCTTAACAGCTGAGGCGCTCGCTCCTCGGTCCGTTTGATTCTCTTAATTTTAGTAAAGGGGCTCTTTGGAGAGCATCGAAGAGCGGCATGCGCTCCTAAAACAAGCATGCATGCCGGTGAGCGGATGCTTGGGCTTATAACACAGTTTCTCGGCCACAGGTAAGTTTATCATGCAAATAAGGCCCACCTTTTGGGGGGCGTTGTTCAGGTACAGCTTCGGGTACGGTCATGACAATAATTAATAACTGCTTTATCATCTTACTAGAACCAAAAAGGATCTCCCAAAGATCATGTTCCTGTTTCAGTCAATACAGAAACTAGACCAAATGTGAACTGGAAATTAATGCGTAAACAATCTTCTGGAGGTTAAAGAGACAGGGAATAAAAGTTGTACAGTGAGCAATTTAGAAAAACACACTAGAGGTCGCTGTTGCTACTCGAGCTGAAGGTGTGTTCGTCCACATGCATGTATGTGTGTATGCAAATATGTACATATATCATAAGAATTGTTTGGGGAGATTTTACGAATATTTGAAAAAATTTGGAAAGATCAATTATCTTTGTTAAATCCAAAAAAAATCCATTAAAGTATGAGTTGTTTTTTATTTTTTAACTTTTGATTTTCTCCCCTTTGGAGTATGTGGATAGTTGAATACTGAAAAGGAGATTTTTAAAAGAAACTTTAATTTTATTTTAAGAATTTCATCCAATAACTAGGCACATATTAAATATTTTACCTCTGATAAAAAATTTTACACTTACTTAATGCAGTTTGAAAAACACCTTTCACATGAACATTAACTTTGAATCAACAGTCAGAGTAATTGATGGGTCAATATGCCTCTTCTAATTATGGAAACTGATCCTGCTCCCTAGTGAAAGAAAAGTCAAATTAAGTTAATTTTTTTTTTTTTAGTCTAGTCTTTGGAGGTGTATGAAAAGTGTTTTTTATGTGACAATCCAGGGGAAAATCATGGAACAGGTTGTAAACATTTTCCAGTTTATATAAATAAAAGGAAAATATTTTAGGAAAACAAGGGATGTCCCTGATGGACCATTACGTTGCAAATGGAATGAGTCTGGTAGAGCTACCCTTTCGGAGCTCCTGAGGAGGGCTCCGGATTTGTCTGTCTCCCACTGTACTGGCTAGTTTTGTGTGTCAACTTGACACAGGCTGGAGTTATCATAGGAAAAGGAGCTTCAGTTGGGGAAGTGCCTCCATGAGATCCAGCTGTGGGGCATTTTCTCAATTAGTGATCAAGTGGGGGAGAGCCCCTTGTGGGTGGTACCAACTCTGGGCTGGTATTCTTGGGTTCTCTAAGAGAGCAGGCTGAGCAAGCCAGGGGAAGCAAGCCAGTAAGGAACATCCCTCCATGGCCTCTGCATCAGCTCCTGCTTCTGACCTGCTTGAGTTCCAGTCCTGACTTCCTTTGGTGATGAACAGCTGTGTGGAAGTGTGAACAGAATAAACCCTTTCCTCCCCAACTTGCTTCTTGGTCATGATGTTTGTGCAGGAATAGAAACCCTGACTAAGACACCCACCAAGCCTTCTTTCTGATGCTTTACTGGTGAAGGCTGTGGTGAGTGAGAGGAGAGGTCCCGTCCACGGGTCACAGCCTGGCTGAAGGGATTTACAGAAAAGCTAATGGCAGAATGACCAATCCAACAACAGAATCTTCTCATTGACAAGCAAGGAATTCCATGGGTTAGTGTTGGTTAAATCATTTCTCTCTTTGTCTTTTGTTGACTGTTGCTGGTCACAGGGATTGAATCCAAGACATCAGAACATACTCACCACATGCACTAAGACCTAGGTAGCACTCCTCGGAAAGGATTGGTCGCAGGTACCTTATCCTTGGTAAGAGAGATCTCTGGGTTTCAACTGTTGGCCTTGAAACATTTTCAGAACAATGCCCTCACTTTTCTGTGTATATGAAACCTGCCTTCCTTGAATGCTAAGGAAAGCTGGCAGGCCTGGAGAAAAGTGACCAATTTCCTTCCTTTGCTGAGCATTTTTTCCCCTTTGTCCTGCTGATCAAGGTCCTGGGAGCAGTTAAAGCTCACAGAGCTGGAACCCAGTCCCTTACAGTAGGAGGCTTTCCACAAGCTTCAGGGAGGAGGAGGATAGATAAAAAGGAGTTTGAATTTAATTTACTGGAGAATTCAACGCTTTAAAATGGCATTTTCCAAGTATCTTTGTTGAATTACTGGTAGTGGAGTGGAGGACTCGTAAGAGGCTCAGAACTTCGATATGACTCAGAAAACAGTGATTTCCCCACATGAGTCCCACGCGGAAGACCACTGGGGCTTGGCCCTCCTGCCCTTTCACTTGCTCAGTGAAGGTGAACTTGGGTAAGTCCCTGACCTTGCTGGCTCCAACTTCTCCTTTGCAAAAAAGATATGATTTCTGCCTCTCCCTATAGGATTCTACAAATCAATGGCTGTTAAGTAGTTGGCACTCAGAATGGCCTGGGTGCCTGTCAGGTGTCATTATCATTGCCTTAGTGGAAACACACAGGATCCCTTTACGCCTATGGAAAGGGATAAGAACTGTGTTTACTGTTCCTTTTGAAAGCAGATTTTAAAAACAGCAACTTGAAGAAAAAAAACTAACAGTCCAACAGCCCATGCAGAAGAAGAAACAGATTTGAATTAATGGCTATGTTTCTGTTTTTCCGAACGGTTTTGTGTACGCAAGTTCAAACTTGGACTTGCAGAAAAATAGAACACTTTGCTATTATAAGACAAAACCATTATCATAATTTTTGGTTAAGAAAATTATGTGCAATTCATTAACAAAAAAATGTGTTTATGCTTTTCACCATTCAACTATTTTTTTTGAAAGTATCCTGTTCTCCATTGCCTGGTTAAAGGACTGTGGGCTCCTTGAAGTCAGCCACATTTAAAAAGCAATCCCACAGTTCTTACAAGGTTGAAAACCACTGCCCTCATGGGTTCTGGTAGCAATTACAATATGCAATACATTTTGTTTTAAATGGAAGGTTTCATAATGAAATTTGGAAGCCAGTGTCATTTCCCTTCCTTGGCTTACTACAAAAAGAGGATTTGAGGGAAAACAATAAAGGAAATAGCAAGGAATGATTATATGACCTTAGGCAAGTCTGTTCTGTAATTCATTCTTATACACACACACACACACACACACACACACACACACACACAGAGAGAGAGAGAGAGAGAGAGAGAGAGAGAGAGACAGAGAGACAGAGAGACAGAGAGACAGAGAGACAGAGACAGAGAGACAGAGAGACAGAGAGACAGAGAGACAGGGAAGCAAACATAAACACAGAATGGAGACTTGACATTTCCTTGGTATTTTGAAAAATGTGTATATTAGTCAAATTGAATGATTAATTGTTACCAAATTATCTAATTAACCAAGTAACTCCCAAGCTTCAGTGCAGTCTTCTGAACAAGTCCTGCCTGGGGCATGGGAAAGATGAGTTTCTTTCCCACTTGGGTGTTTCTATGAGACATTATGAGGAGCGGTGAGAATTTGATGCTCCAAGAGTAGAAACAACTACTTTTATCTTCTCATCTTGTTATGAAGGAAACACTGGAATTGTCTTTTAGGATAGATAAAAAAAATTTTTAATGTCCTTGCTCTCAGCCACCCCCTGCAAGACTGTTTCAGAAGTGCTTTCATCTTATCCATGTTCCTGTCAACAAAACGGGCCTTCAGTACATCAAGTTGGCCACCACTTACAGAAAACACTGACTCCAAGAAAATGTGCCAGTCAAAGATTCTGCATGGCCTGTGCTGCTTCTTGTTGGGCTTTCCTTTGGGGATCTGCTAGGTCCAAGTAGGGACGTTGGAGGGCTGGGCTTACATCACTAAAAAGCGGAACCGAGGGGCAGTGGCCTTGCACTGTGCCACTGCACCTGTGCCTTGTTTCTCTTTGTTGATACATTAGCGAATCCTCGTGTCACAATCAGACTAAAGGAAGAGTTGAGTCGGATAAAGTGCTTGGAGATAAAGTGCTTAGCAAGTGCCTGTGTAAGCATGAGGATGGGAGTTCGGATCCCACACAGAGAGGTAGATGCCACTGTGGGCAGGGTGGCCTGCCTGTAGTAGTTGCAACATTTGCAAGGCCAACATGGGAAAACCCCAGAGCAAGCAAGCTAACCAGGAGAGCTGCTCTGGCAAGGTCTGCATGCCACGGAGAGACCCTGCCTAACAGATACCTTGGAAAGGGATTGAGGAACACTCCTGACACGGGCCTGGGACCAACACATGCACACAGACACATGTAAGCCACAGGTATCTGAACACACACCTACCTCAGAAAGAAATAGACATACAAATAAACTAAATCAATAGCGTGTTGGCACACTCTAGAAGGATACCAACTAGTGAGGAGGTGGTTACCAAAGGGTTGCCTCAAGGGGAACTCTAGGTTGAAAAACAAAGACAAATGCAAAACAGAAAGAGAAACGCAAAGGGGGCCAAAGTTGACAGCCACTATCATTTTTTTTTTGTCTTGTTAGTTTTTTTGTTTTAGCCAACACCTGTGACTGCAGAGCCCAGAGCATACAGGCATCTACTGAAGACTTCTAGTGCTTTGCACAGCAGCCTGGATTTCTTGGTAAGCGTCCATTTCTATATCAGGATTTTGAGCAAGGAACTTCTCTCTACACTTTAGAATCTTTCTGTGTAATCCAATGTACTTGAATATCTTAAATGTGTTTTGAGATGCCAGGAGAGTATAAGAAAAGACGCTCCTGGATTTGATCACATGGACATGGGCCCAGGAGAGTGCTTTCACCTAAGGACTCACAGCATGTTCTTCTCCAATGCTTCTCAATACCCAGGCCACTGACATGCATGTGGACCGCCTGGGAGCCTATTGTTAATGGTGCAGTACCCTGTTCTCCCAGGGCCACGCCAGCACCTTCCATAGGGACACATGGAGCCATGGTCTCTGTTCTTGCCAGCTCCTTGGCCTGTGTGTTACAGTTAAGAGAAGCATGTCAGGCCATCACGGCTCTCACTACTAACCCTCTCTACACTGTGAGTGCCTTGAGGAACACTGGGCGAGTCTTATTTAGGGGCATTAGGGAGGGAGGGGCCATTTACCTCTCTATTATTCTCCCCGATTTTAATGGAATGGAGTGAAAAATCTTAGGGTGACAAGAAGCATATAATTAGAGGAGTGAAGAGACTCTGAGCCACACCCACCAGAGCCTGGGAACTTGTTACTTCCATTACTTTCACTTTCAGAAGCACGTTCCACAGCCAGCAAGGCAATAGCACAAGGCGAGCTGTTGAGGACATTCTGCTTTTCATCAGAGGCTACTCTCCTTAAAGTTGCAAGCTCACTGTTTTAACTGCTATCGTCTTTATTATTACAAAGAGATGGAATTTTCCACTCTATTAAGGTTGTTACAAACCTTTCCATAAGGAGCAATCGGACTCTAATTATGTGTGCCAAAGGGCACAAAGGAAGCCGCATCGAATCTAAAGCAGCTAAATTTTCTAATGTATACAATGTGTCTTTTTTTTTTACTATGTTTAAAAATGTTAATGAAGGATAAAGTTTAAATTTAATTTAATTTAATTTAAAAGAAATCAGCATCCAGGTTAAGGGAAAAGGCATACTACGCCGAACAAAACAAAACAAAAAACAAACAAAGAAAACAAACAAACAAAAAGTCTCTTTATAAGTACTCAATAAAATACAGCAAGGGATATTTACAGGTCTGCAGATGACTTAATATTTTCTGCACCAGAAATTCATCCATCCTTCCAACTGACTGGAGAGGCATTTATAACGACTAAACCATATTTGTGTCTAAGCTGGGAGTGGAGTCCAGGCTTCATCTAGCAAATCTGAGACGCACTGGCCCAAACAGCTTAACTGATGTCAAATGTAAACCGTTTCAAAAGCATGTTGTCAGGTCTGCACAGGCTATCCATTCTGATAATCTCATTCCATTTTTTATTTTATTGTTGAAAAGAGAGGTAGATTAATGAGAATCCAAGTCCCACCGGAAAGAAAGCTTTCCGTATAAGGCATGCCCAAAGAGCGATTTGGAAAGTTGACTTAGTCTGTCTTTGTTTTTCCAAGTAACATTTAGACCATTTATACTGGAAAGATTCTTAACCCAGGTCAATGTGATTTACTAGATTAAATCTAGAGAGGAACAAAACAGAAAAAAAAGAAAAGGAAAGGAAAGAAGAAAAAATTGAAGAGAAAAGAAAAGAAAAGAAAAGAAAAGAAAAGAAGAGAAGAGAAGAGAAGAAAAGAGAAGAGAAGAAAAGAAAAGAAACAAGCTGCTGAGGACATGTGTTGGACCCAAGATCATGATAACTAGAAGTTAACAGAGCTCTGAGTCTCCTTCAGACTCTCTTGTTTGCTGGGTATCAAATGCAATTAAAGAAAAAGAGGAAACTGAAAGCTCATTTGCAAAGGTACACCACAGGAAAGAAACATGTATCCAAAAAGAACTTAAAGTATTTAACACCTATGTGTAGCCTTTCATTCGCAAACAAAAACAAACACTTAAGACACAATGGTAATCAGAACCTTGGAATGCAATGGATTAGAACTAAAGGAGTCTTAGAAATCACCTGGCCTGGGCAGTGGTGGCTCATCCCTGTAATCCCAGCACTCTGGGAAGCAGAGGCAGGGGGATTTCTGGGTTCGAGGCCAACCTGGTCTACAGAGTGAGTTCCAGGACAGCCAGGACTACACAGAGAAGCCTTGTCTCAAAAAAAAAAAAAAAAAAAGAAAGAAAGAGAGAGAGAGCGAGAGAGAGAGAGAAAGAAAGAAAGAAAGAAAGAAAGAAAGAAAGAAAGAAAGAAAGAAAGAAAGAAATCACCTGGCCAAATGGCCAAGATCAAAAATTCAGGGGACAGAAGATGCTGGTGAGGATGTGGAGAAAGAGGAACACTCCCCCACTGCTGGTGGGATTGTAAGCTAGTACAAGCACTTTGGAAATCAGTCTGACAGTTCCTCAGAAAATTAGACAGAGTACTACTTGAGGACCCAGCAATACCACTCCTGGGCATAGACCCATAAGATGCTTCAACGTGCTCCACTATGTTCATAGCAGCCTTATTTATAATAGCTATAAGATGGAAAGAACTTAGATGGCCCTCAACAGAGGAATGGATACAGAAAATGTGGTACATTTATACAATGGAGTGCTACTCTGCTATTAAAAACAATGAATTCATGAAAGTCTTAAGCAAATGGATAGAACTAGAAAATACCATCCTGAGTGAGGTAACCCAGTCACAAAAGAACACAAATGGTATGCACTTGCTGATAAGTGGATATTAGCCCAGAAACTCAGAATACCCAATTCACAGAACAAATAAAGCTCAAGAAGAAGGAAGAACAAAGTATGGATACACTCGTCCTTCTTAAAAGGGGAACAAAATACTCACAGGAGGAGATACAGAGACAAAGTGTGGAGCAGAGACTGAGGGAAAGACCATCAAGAGACTGTCCCACCTGAGGATTCATCCCAGATACAGTCACCACACTCCAACACTATTGTGGATGCTATGAAAAGTTTGCTGAAAGGAACCTGATAGGCCTCTCTCCTGAGAGGCCCTGCCACAGCCTTATAAATATAGAGTCAAATGCTCAGAGCCAACCATTGCACTGAGTGTAGGTTCCCCAATGGAGGAGCTAGAGAAAGGTCCCAAGGAGTTGAAGGGGTTTGCAGACCCATAGGAGGAACAACAATATGAACCAACCAGTACCCACAGAGCTCCTAGAGACAAAACCACCAACCAAAGAGCACACATGCAAGGACCAATGGCTCCAGCTGTATATGTAGCAGAGGATGGCTTTGTTGGACATCAATGAGTGGAAAGGACCTTGGTCCTGGGAAGGCTAGTTACCCAAGTATAGGGGAATGCCAGGACAGGGAAGAGGGAGTGGGTGTGTGAGCAGGGGGAAGGTGATGGTATAGGGGAGTTTCAGAGGGAAAATGAGGAAAAGGGAAAACATTCAAAATGTAAATAAAGAAAATATCTAATTAAAAAAAAGAAAGAGAGAAATCAACTGGCCATCTTCCTGACTTCATTTACTGCCCAAGAAGCCAGAGCATAAAGGAGTGTGACTTCCAACGTTTTTCTTCAATCACTCCAGTGTAGTAGGATTCCTGATACTACAGAAGCTTCAAAACAAAATGCCAGGATTCAAGAATGATACCAGAAATTGAAAGGAGAGCCTAGATTTCCTTCTGGTTCAATTCCAAAGATTGTTTCTTTGTGAAAAGACAGGCAGTCTTGTTTTGAAAAAGTTTATCTGTCAATAAATTTGAAGATAATTTTGATTGGATGCTCAACCACTGTGCTGAGGGAAAGGACCCTGTCCTCTGACTCCTTACCTTGTAGTCGTTAAATGGAGTCCATTTCCCTAATGTTGGGAAAGGCAGGCACTCAGGCTTGCACACGGGAACACAGCAACAAAGCAGAAGCAACTCAGTAAGGTTTTTTTTTTTTTTTTTTTTTTCAAAAACAGTTTGGTGTCAGAACCCAAACAAAACCAGCCTCCCCTAAACAGCCTTTGCCACCTGTCCCTGATGTAGGTGGTGGCAGTTTCTGATCTCATTGAGGGGAGCTCACGCCACACTCTATCATTATTGGCTAATTTGAGAAAAAGGATGGGATAACTCCTTTTGATAGAAAAAAGTAAAACACATACATGCAAAAAAAGATTTCTCACACTGTCAAGGCAATATAATTTGCCTTCCAGCAAATTCCAAACCACCATGATACAGACACTAAGCACAAAGACATGATTAAGCCTGAGCTGCCAGTTCCCTCTGAGCCCATGTCACTCTGGACAGGGAGCGACATATCACTGTGAGAGAGCAGACACAGCTGCAGGAGCTGTCTAGGCCTGCTGTGACAAAGAAGGACTCTTCTGCTTTAATGGCAAGTGTGTTTGCTCATGTCACATTGTCTTTTGATAACAGGAGTGAATTGTCAGAGGTGTGTGTGTATGTGTGTGTGTGTTTCTTTGCCTATGAATTTACATATCATCTTCCTTTTTGGTTTTCATTTATATTCCATTGTACAAGCACAGGCAGAGCCAAGCTTTCTTTTAAATGTTCTATATTTTCTACAGAATGCCACACAATGGCTAAATAAATAAACATATGCTGGGTGCTTTTTAAAACTATTTTCTTTAATTAAAATGCCCCAAGTCAATCACAGGCATGCAATGTGCATGAGCTGAGTGTGTGGTTTACACATTCTGGAAAAACCCCCTTCAGCTGCTGTATATGTCCCATGCTTCCTTCACGCACAGGAACAAGTCCTGTCATTAGAATAACAATTTCTAGTTTGTCAAGACACTAAAGCCAATTAGAGGTCAGTGTTGACTGATCATTCGCCAGCGTTTATTTCATAAATCAAAACTGAACTTAGTGTATGTGAGCCCTCCAAACACCCTTAGTCTTTCTATTCACATTTGACATACATTTAAAATAACTAATTACTTTTTTCAAATTCTTGAAGAGACATTTGTTTTCCAGATGAAAAATGTTGCACCCAGAGCCATCTGTTGTGGTTGAGTGATGCCCCCTTATTTCTCCTAATAAAATCCAAGAGCAAGTTTTTTTTGTTCTATAAGCCTCATGAGCTTGGTTGGTGTTGGTCATTTGGGGGACATGGGGAACCTTCTGAGAGGTAAGAAAAACCTACTTTCCGGCATTTCCACCCTGAAAGACAATGGCAAGTACTTGCTATCCAGCCCTTAAGGATTTCAGTGTCTCACCAGCAACTTTTTAAATGTTACCACTCTCCACAAAATGAGTAGAAAAATCATTTTCCACAAAACAAGCAATACTGTTTATGTGTATATATATATGACAGTGATGACCTGGCAGCAGCATAGAGTGAGCTTAGAGTGAGCTATGCCACCCTAGAAAGCTACACGCTTGTCATTTAGTCATTATTGATGCGACTCTTGAGGTATTTAAGTGTAAGCATCATTAAATAATCAAGATTCTGGCTATTTATTAGAGTTCAGAAAATTATAGAATTTGTGCAACTGATAAGCAGCTATTTTTATAGTCACCCAGACTGAGTCATTTCATTCTAAGGCATGTTTGTTAATAGTCTTCATTTGTTCAGGCTAGAATTGTATTCCAACATAATTCTACTATATTAGTTGTTCAACTTGATTAACTATGTAACCATTAAGAGATCCGTCTCCAGTACACATTTAGATGTCTAACTTATGCCTACATAATGGTAATGATTTGAAACACAAAGGTAAATGACGTGGCTCACGGGTTCATTATTGAACTAGTCATGGTGGTTCACACCCTTAACCCCAACACTGGAAGACGCTGATCTCTGTGATAGCTGATCTACCTTTGTCTCCATAGACCAGCTAAGGCTGTACAGTGATGCTTCATCCAAAAAAGCACAAAAGTTAAAAATAAGAAAGAAAATACCTAATTACCTAGTAAAGGAAACAGATGTAAGGCAAGACCAAGAAAGCCACACAGTATAATATGTATATAAATCCCATTTTGTGCATGAAAATAGCCCAGAGGATGGAATGGTATTGCTTTGTTAGACTTCTGAAGGGATAAAAGAAGGAAACTTAACAGGACTCAAAATTCAAGAATAGGAAATATGCTACAGGTCACAAAGGGAGGTTCTTTATAATCCTGGAGGAGTGAACTGGCAAGCTCGAAATGAGAATGGGTTGGCATGGACAGACAGGGATGGTGACATACTTCATATCTCCTGATGACCAGAACTCAGAAGGAAGAAGGACGGTGTGGAGATGGCCATTGTGCCCCAGCTAGAGCCTGAGAACTCCTGTGTAACAAGAAAAGAGTTGGCTTTTCTTGGGGGGTGGGGAGCAGCAACAAACCATGAAGAGCAGCGTTTTAGGAAAAATTATTCCACTGGCTGTTTGAAAACCAGATTCTAAGTTTGAAAGGATGGGACCAGAAATACTATTTGGGAGTCTGTAATAGAGTCCAGATGAAAGATAATGCAAAAAAATTTTTATGGCAGGAGAGACAAAAAGGAGAGAGTTGGTACAAGAACTGTTTTATGGGCGCCTTACTAGATGAACGTGGACAATCAGAGGCAAAACTGTCCTTTTGATTCCCTATAAAGAACCTCAGCCCTGCTCTTGAAGAGCGCCACATGCCAGCACAGGGTACACTGTGTCTGATTATTCATCAACAGAAATTATTTTTGTTGCTCAACTAACTTTTACATTGTCTCTTCCTGTCCTACATGATTGCAGAGGCAGACGAACTGTCTGTCGACTGCCTTTGGAAGAGCCATGAAAAGAAAATTAGCAACTTGATGGGTGACAACACCCAAGAAATTAAAGTCAACATAGGCCAGAACTGACCCTGGCCAACGCAATCTGTTGGAAAGACTAAATACACTGAGTCATCCAGTTGTTATTGTATATAATACTGCCAACAAATATCAATGGGTGTGTAGAAAAGTCATGTGTACATGGACACATAGAATATCAGAACACGGTAAGACTAACCTTTGCTGATATGGTTGGCTATCTTAACAATAGAAACTGAATTGGTATGTGTACTAGTGAACACAGTTGTTTCAAGAGCAAACATTTGGGGCGGAAGATATGCTTTAGTGATTAAGAGCGCTTTCTACTCTTCCAGAAGACCAAAATTTGGTTCCCACGACCCGCATGACAGCTCACAACCAATGAAACTCTAGTTCCGGCAGATCTTATATCCTCTTCTGGCTTTCTCTGGCACTGTGCACGCACACGCGCACACACACACACACACACACACACACACACACTCACACACACACACACACACAACAGGTAAACACCAATACACATAAAATAAAAACAAATACAATTTACAATTTGTTTAGGGTATATTTTGAGACAACTAAGCCTATTGAAACAAACATTGTCTTTGGATCTTTCTTTATATTCTGCCTTTGCTGCTACTGTTTTGTGTCATAAATATTAGCCTCTTACAATACAATTATTCCCTTAAAGTAAGAACTGGTATACCAGTTAAGCTGCTTGAGTTCTCATGGCTAAAGCCAGATTTTTTTTTCATTTTAGCTAACACCTGCTCTCAATGATAAAGTGCAGCGTAATTTACTGCCTTTCCTCAAAGGATCATAGAACTGAGCGCAATTTAAAAAGGGAAACAGATAAGAGATCTTACACACACACACACAAAAAAAAAAACCCGAATACTTGGGAAGCTGAATGGATGGATAAATATAAGCCATGGTCATTCTAGTAATAAATGCCACAGTAATTCTAGAAGCAAGGCTGGCCTTTGTTATTTTGCAACATTATTCTGAGTAGCAGCTATGGTGGATGCTCCATATGGTGCTCATTTGTAGACATCAAATTCTGTGATTGATTTGGAGTATCGATAGAGCAGCTATTCTTGATCCATGGCTTCACAATGGTGAGAGACTGTAGTGAGCAGGTGACCTATGCCTATGTGAACTACAGTTTCACAAACCTTACCACTCTAACAGCCAATGAAATCCCCAGAGGAACAAGTGGGTCTTGGAACTCATAAAGGCTCCTATATTAAGTAAAGCTGTGAGCCATGGGACAGTTGCTGGGCCTCATGTCTGCCAGGATTTCTTGCTAGGAAATGACAGTGCTAATGTCTGTTTTATGCTCCTAGAGAACTGGAGGGGCTTTAGAAAAGAATAAAAACTAAATTGTCTATTTTATTGAAGTATGGCTGATGAAACAACTGCAATATAAATACAATCTTGTATTCATACTAATTTATAATATATATACTACATATTATATATAAATTTATATTTATATTAATATTATATATAATTATATAAATTATATGCTATAATTTATATATTAAATATATAATTTAAATATAATACATGTTATATATGTTAAATATATCACATATTATTGATTATATTTCTATTATATACTATTATATATGTATGCATTCCATATTATACATTATACATCACATATCATATAACATATGGTATATGGCATGTACTATATTGTATATATTGTATTGTATATTACACATTGTATTGCATATATTATATTGTATATAAATATATTTTATATATTATAATATATTATTTATATAGCATAGAATATAAATATAATATAAATGTAAGTCTACAAGTGAAAGCTTGTAAATGGTCACAAAAACAGTACTGAATGCTAGCAAAATGTTATGGCAAACTCCTCACCACTGCAAGAGACTCATCACCTTCCCAAACTGGATGATGGATCTGTAAGAGTCTGAAACTAAACATGGTCATCCAGGTCAGTGCAGCTTTCAGCCTTGACCAGAGGACCTTCTTTGTACAGTGGACAGAAGTTACTGCTCTGTCATGCTGTCAAAGTGCTAAGAACATGCGTGTGTTGAGCGCTCAGCCTCAAATAGCAGATCTATATAACTCATCCGCACCACCGTCAAGATCCAAAGAACACAAGAGTGAGGTAAAAGACTGTCGGAGCCTCCCAGTGGGGAGGAGTGCTGAGGAATGCTGTCCTCTCTATGTGGCACCACCTGTACTCATGCACACAGCATTTATAGCCATCCGCAGAAGATCTCCACAAGATTGAGCCAAATGACAACAACATTCCTACAGACAACACTGAAGTTGGATCCAATGGGTTACAAAAGATGTGTGTGTATATGTGTGTGAGTTCGGGGGAGGGAGAGAAAGGAGAGACTCTTGGCCTCCTGGGGATAGGTAGAGGTAGATAGGATAAAGATACATTGTATACATGGACGAATTGTCAAAGAATATATAAAAGATATTTTTAAAAAGCAATAATAATGGGCTATTCAATAACCCCAAATGGTAGCAAAGTGTGTCAGAGAAGATCAAATTTAAGGAGAGAAAAAAATACGGTCAACGTAAATGTGTCCTGTAAAATGCTTCTTCTGGGGACTTAGGAAGCAGCCTGGGGTGAGTTAACTCTCCTGTCAACAAGTGGGTCTCTCACTCTGTGCCTTCTCCTGGGTCTCATCACCCTCTGTTGATTTTCCTTGTCCCACTTCAATGTTGTTGTTTTTGCTTTTGCTTATTGTATTTTATTATGTTCTGTTGCTATCTTTAGAAGCCTGTTCTTCTTATCTGATGAGAGATAGAAATGGGGTGGATCCAGAGGGGATGGGAGGTGAGGAGTAAAGGTAGGGATGATCAGGAAGTACTGTAGTAGAAAAAAATCTATTTTCAATAAAAACGGGGGAGATGTTCAGTGCCCACTCGTTGTGAGAACCTATGAGATCAGATGCAGGAAGCGAGGCTGTTTGTCCCTGGGGTTTACTTTGATAGCTTTGCCACACTGGGCCTTTTTCTAGTATTCTACATTTGCTACATCTGGAAGCACAATGGAGGCAATGGATATCCAGATGTGGAAATGCATGATGTCCGTGGAATACCTTGTAGAGTTATTGCTCTGCACAACTACCAATTGAAGCAGTACACTTTACTCATAGATTAATGAGCTTCTAGACATTGGCATGCTATAAGTTAATAATTAGAAGGATAATCCCTTCAGAATACCTCTTCCTCATAGCACGTCTTCCAGCTGCAAAGTCAATTCTGCATAAGAGTCAGAGAAGTGTAAACTGTAAAACCTGCTGTTGAACCAAACAAATAAGACAAAATACCATAACAAACAGGGAGGGGGGGAACAAAAACCCAAACAAGCAAAAAAAAAAATTTGAAAATTGTCTTTCAAAGCCATGCTATATCCCCAGTGCTCTATGTTTCCATGTGAACAGCAACTCTTCTAGGCCTTGTTATCTGTGGCAGTCAGTTCCCTTCATGGATGTCTCGCCTATATTAACAAAATCCAAGTGTGCAGTTTTAAACAGAAGTGGCGAATAGATGTCAGCTCTTGCGTGATGGGCGGTCATCAGTCATGCAGTGTCAGCTATTTCCGGGAGTGAGCCCTTGTTTGAAGCACACGGGAAGAATGCTGCCAGGTCACAGGAACAAGCTCGGAGCCATGTGCAGGTGCTACTTCTCACATCGGCCAATTAAACCCCGGACATTCCCAGGCTGGCAGTCAAGCACCACATAAGCGGTTGGCATAGCAATTCTCCCCCTCCCCCATTAATGTATTTCACTTTATGTCCCAATCACTGCCCACCCCCTGTAAGTTCCCCACTCACGCAGTCCCTCCCCTGTGCCTCCTCCCTTGTCCTCTGAGTAGGTAGAGGCTGCTGCTGGGTCTCCCCACACCCTTGCAGGATAAGTCTCTGCAGAGCTAAGTGCATGCTTTCCCACGGAGGCCCCAGAAGGCAGCCCAGTTAGAACAGATTCCATAGACAGGGAGCATTCTTAGAGACAATCTTGCTCCAGCTGCTTGGGGACCTGCACATCTGCTACATATTGCGGGGAGCCTAGATCCAGCCCATAAATGCTCTTTGGTTGGTGGTTCCGTCTCTGACAGCTCCAGGGGTCCAGGTTAGTTGCTTTTGTTGGTCTTCCTGTGGAGTTCTTGTCCCCTTCAGGACCCTCAATTCTTCTCCCAACTCTTCCAAAAGACTTCCCAAGCTCCTCCTAATGGTTGGCTGTGGGTCTCTGCATCTCTTTCCATTGGCTGCTGGGTGGAGCCTCTCAGAGGACAATTATGCTAGGTTCCAATCTGCAAACATAACGGAATATCATTAATAGGGTCAGGGATTGGTGCTTGCCATCGGATGGGTCTCAGTTTGAGGCAGTCATTGGTTGGCCATTCCTGCATCTCTGCTCTATCTTTGTCTCTACACATCTTGTAGGCAGGACACATTTGGGGTGGAAAGTTTTATGGGTGAGTTGGTGTCCTTATCCCTGCACTGGAGGTCCTGTCTGGCTACAGGTGGAAAGACTTCCATATCTCCACTGCTATGAATCTCGGCTAAAGTTACCCCTATAGACTCTTGGGAGCCTCCCCCATCCCAGGTCTCTGGATCATCCTGGAGATGCCCCCACCCCCCAACACCTACTCCACACACTACCCCAACAGCTGCAGATTTCCATTCATTCTCCTGGCTCTCTCTCTCCTGGCTCTCCCTACACCTAATCCTGGACCAATCCCATTCCCCTCCCTATCCCCTCTCCCATGCAACTCCCTCTGTTCATCTGCCTCCTATAGCTATTTATCTCCCCTTCTAAGTGAGATATAAGCCTCCTCCATTGGGTCTTCCTTCTTGTTTAACTTCTTTGGGTCTGTAGAATATAGTATCGATATCCTATACTTCATGGCTAATATCCATGAGTGCATGCCATGCATGTTCTTTGAATCTGGGTTACCTTACCCAGGATGATATTTTCTAGTTCTACTCATTTGCCTGAAAAACTGATGATCTTGTTTTAATGGCTGAATAGTATGCCATTGTATAAATGAACTGCATTTTCTGTATCAATTCTTCGTTTGAGAGGCATCTGGGTTGTTTTCAGTTTCTGGCTATTGTGAATAAAGCTGCTGACATAGCAGTTCTTTACTTAGGAAAACCTGAGGGGACTGATACAGACTCCAGTCTCCTCCTGAATCCAACATTAAGCTTTTAAATGCTGGACTTCAAAATAAACAAAAGCCAAATACAGAAAATTCTAGTTAGCCGAATTATTAAGATGCTGTCTTAGTTAGGGTTTCTCTGCTGTGAACAGACACCATGACCAATGCAAGTTTTATAAAAGACAACATTTATTTGGGGCTGGCTTACAGGCTCAGAGGTTCAGTCCATTGTCATCAAGGCAGAAAAATGGCAGCACACAGGCAGATTTGGTGCAGGAGGAACTGAGAGTTCTACATCTTTATCTGAAGGCTGCTAGTAGAAGACTGATTTCCAGGCAACTAGGGTGAAGGTCTTAAGCCCATACCCACAGTGACACACCTACTTCAACAAGGCCACACCTCCTAATAGTGCCACTCCCTGGGAAAAGCATATACAAACCATCACATTCCACTCCCTGGCCCCCTTAGGCTTGTTCAAGCTTGAGTCTATGGGGGCCATACTTAAACATAGCATAATGCAAAATGCATTTAGTCCAACTTCAAAAGTCCTTGTAGTCTATAGCAGTCTCAACAGTGTTAACAGTCCAAAGTTCAAGGTCTCTTCTGAGATTCATTCAATCACTTAACTGTAATCCTCCAAGCAAGATGAGAAACAAGCTGGGCAAAGTCCAAACTCTGCATTACTATGTCTGATGGTAAAGCAGTCTTCAGATATCCAACTCCTTTTTCATCCTTGTTGACTGCAACTAGGTTCTTTCTCCTGGGCTTGTTCCACTCCCTGTTAGCAGCTTTCCTTGGCAGGCATCCTGTGGCTCTGGCATCTTTAACATCTTGGGTACCCCAAGTCAATTTCAGCTTCACAGCTTCTTGTTTCAATGTCTGAGATCCACACATGATCTTCTGTATATTTCCAAAGAGCTGGTCTCACTTCTCTAGCTCTGCCCTCTGTAGCACTCTTAAGTTCAGATTGATCCACTCCACTGCCACTGCTGTTCTTGGTGGTCATCCCATGGTACTGGCATCTCCAATATGCTAGGGTCTTCCACTGCAACTATACTTCACCAAAGCCTCTCATAGACTCTCTTCATGGTACCAAAACTCAGCTCCTTTGCATGACCCCTTCAGTCCTGGGCTGTCAATTACAACTGAGGGTACACTTTCACCAATGGCCTTTCATGGCCTCTCACAGTACCAAGACTCAGCTGTTCTTCATGATGCCTTCATGGATTCAAAACCAGTACCACCTGAATGATTCTTACACATTACCAAGTACAGCTTCAGCATTAGAAACACTTGGCTATCTCTGGAATACAGCTTCTTTGTGCTCTCAGAAAACACTTCCCATATTTCACCTCAGTGATGCTGGTCTTTTCTTAATCACCACTAATTTTTTAGCTCCAACTAACCAGCATCAATTGTCCCAGTAGTCTCCTTCTCCTCTTGAATATACAGCCAGAGACACATGGCCGAAGCTACTGAGTTCTGCTGCTTGCAGGAGCTGGAACATTGGCCCCCTTGTTCTATTATGTTATCACTGGCTTCCTTTTTCCTAGCTCCTTCGCTGCCTAAGTTGGCTGTCCTGAATCTTGCTCCTTAGACTGACTTTCAACTCAAGAGATCTGCATGTCTGTCTCCTAAATACTGGGATTAAAGGTGTGGTCCACCAAGCCTGGATTTAATTTTTTCTTCACCTAGAATTTGCTCTGCTGTAGGCTTGCCTTGAACTCAGAGATCTGCTTATCTTTGCCTCCTGGGATTAAAGGCTTGTACTACCAAGCCTGGACCTAATGTTAAATGGGTGAATCTTGCCCCCAAGGTCATCACTCCCTTAATTCAATTTAATATCCTTGAATTCAGCTCCATTTCACTTCCTGGAGTGCCTTTAATACTCAAACTATATATTTTGTACTTTTTCTTTCTCATCTTGCTATGTTTGTTCAAAATTCTCTTCATCAGTCTTGACCAGAGAACAGTCTTTGTTGGGCTTTTTTGAGACTTCCTTTGCAGAAGCAATTAATATAAATCTCTTTACCTTAGCCCTAGGCAGTCTCTTCAGACAACGGCAAAAAGCAGCCATGTTCTTCACCAAAACATGACAAAAACAGTCTCTTGGCTACATATTAAAGTTCTCCACTGAAACTTCTTGGGCCATCAGGCCTACACAGTTCAAATGACCCTCAGCACCACTGCTTTCCATATTTCTACTAGGCTGGCACATTAAGCCCCACTTAAAGAATTCCGTGGCTTTCCAAATCCAAAGTCCCAAAATCCTCATTCTTCTGAACAAAAGCATGGCCGTGCCTATCACAGCAATACCCCAGTCCCTGGGACCAATTTCTGTCTTAGTTAGGGTTTCTCGGCTGTGAACAGACACCATGACCAATGCAAGTTTTATAAAAGACAACATTTAATTGGGGCTGGCTTACAGGCTCAGAGGTTCAGTCCATTGTCATCAAGGCAGAAACATGGCAGCATCCAGGCAGGCTTGGTGGAGCTGAGAGTTCTACATATTCATCTGAAGGCTGCTAGTGGAAGACTGACTTCCAGGCAACTAAGGTGAAGGTCTTAAGCCCACACCCACAGTGACACACCTACTCCAAGAAGGCCACACCTCCTAATAGTGCCACTCCCTGGGAAAAGCATATACAAACCATCACAGAAGCATTCACTAAATTCTTCTTGAGACTGTAAAGGTTTGAAGCCTATTGAATGTGGGACAGCTTCCTGGGTGCCCAAATCTGTATGAGAAAGTCTCCTATCTATGCAATAAGGGAGTTTTACCTCAAAAAGCCATTTTCTACCTTTCTTTGTAATACTTTCTCTACTTTTTCGTTCTCAAATGACGCTCTCCTTCACATGCCATTCAGTTAAGAGCAGATATTGTGATAATGAGCAAGCGCATGCCAGTGTGGAGGCCAAGGGTTAACTGCACATAGCATTCCTTGGTTGCATACTCTTGGTGTTTTAAGGAAGTTTCTTTTTTAAAAAATAAGATTTATTTTTAGTTTATGTGTACAGGTGTTTTGATTCATGTATGTCTCATACCTGAACAAGACATTAGATCCCCTGGAGCTGGAGTTCTATGTGTTGGTAGCCTCAGTACTGTTGCTGAGAAGTAAATGCCCATCCTCTACAAAAGCAACAAATGTTCTTTTTAAATTTTATTTATTTATTTATTTATTTATTTATTTATTTATTTTTCATTTAGAACCCATACCTGGTTTCCCTCCTCCTGGAAATCCCCTACCCCATTCTCCCTCCCCCCTGCTTCTGTGAGGGTGTTCCTACACCCAACCATCATTTCCCACCTCTCTGCCCTCAATTCCCCTACACTGGGGCATCTATCGAACCTTCCTAGGACCAAGGACCTCTCCTCCCATTGATGCCTGGCAAGGCCTTCCTCTGCTACACCTGCAGCTGAAGCCACTTGTACTTCGAGGCAGTTTCTTATTGGTCTGGAGTTTTGCTGGTTAAGCTGTTTGCTGGCTTATAGGGAGCAAGGAACAGGCCCATCTTCAACTCCACAATGCCAACTACAAACCTCTGACACCATGTGTGGTTTCTCCAGTGGTTAGAGAGTCAGTCTCAGGTCTTCAGGCATTACATCAAGCACTTTACAAGTTGAGCTCTCCCAGCCAATGACAACCTTGACAGGAAGTGATGCTGGTGATGATCACAGCAATTTTAAGTAAATATTCTTTCTGATCAGTCTTTAGAAAATAGAGATGTTCTATTTTGCTTGCTAAGAATCAGAGCATCTCTCTCTCTCTCTCTCTCTCTCTCTCTCTCTCTCTCTCTCTCTCTCTCTCCTCCCTCTCTCTGATTGAGCATTTAATCTTTCTGGTTAGGAGCCACACCCTTCTTGCCCTAGCCACGTGGTTGAGCTAAGTGGTTACTTCCACATTCTTTGAAATCCTTGATTCCTGCGGGTTTTAGGAGTAGGTTTTGAAAAAAAATATACACCTACAGTATCCACTTCAGAGAGCAAAGGTGGGAAATTGGAATCTCTTTCAAATCAACTTAACCAGCCACACTAGCCAGTAATCATTTGGTTTTCTTGTTACTCACAATGATAATTTTATAACAGTTTTCTTGCTATTGAGAGAAAGAGAAAGTTGCCCTCCACTAAGAGAGGCTTGGCAGATTTCCATTTTAAAAGGAAAAAATATGTCTGTCCTGCTAGCTGCATAATGAACAGCTACTAAGAGAGCTATCTTCAATACAAATATGATTTTCATTTGTAAATTAATTTTTCATAAAAGCCCCCTACAAACATATGGAATGCTAAAGATCCGACTGAGAGGGAAATGTTTAATATTACATCAAGAACACATGTGCTGTGCAGGGAAGACAGGACAAAGCAAAGACTTCCAGAGGCGTTTGGCTGCTTGAACGTTTGTCATCTGACAGTGTTGAGAATGCTGTGTTGGGGCTTTGTCTTTGGGCTATTCATTTGGGACAACATCTGTCCTCACACTTTTAGATGAACAAAGTAAAAGATGAAGCCTGGCATGGTCCAGTACCTCTCTGTCTCTGGTGCCAATGGCCAAGTTTGCCCAGTGATTTCAGTACTTTCATGGGTTGTACGATTGATGTGGACAATCAGAAAGCCATGGAGACTGTTGCCATCGTTCAGGTAGTCTTGGGCAGTGTTGAGAATGCACATTTTAGGCAACCTGGGTTTCATCATGTTTGACTTTTGTAGCTGAAACAGTCACCTTCAGCTATATGTTTGTCTCCTGTTTCCTGTTCAAAGATGAGTAGCCTTGTGTGAGTAAGTGAGGGTATGTGTCTTATGTGACTCGGCTGAAGAAAAGTTCACGGTAGCCTGCAGAAAACATGTAAATGCTCAGATACCAGCGTTGTCTGCCATTGGCTCTGGTTTGCTAAATTCCGATGCTTCTTTCTCTTAAGGTGGCCCGGTCAAGGCCTCATTACCACCCCCACTTCTGATGGTTGTTTTTATTAAGGCTAACGTATATTTTTGGGCACTCATAACATTTATGAGGTTAATGCACAAGGTCTGTCTTTTACTTTCTGCCCACTAAGATTATTTCAGCTCCACACATGCAAAGCAGAGTATTATGTGAGAAATCAATCACATCAGAGAGAAGTAGCTACTGAAAAACTGCCAAATGCCATAAACAGTGGTCAAAATGGAGTCCAACCATGTGTACAGAGGGTAATTGAAACAATGGATTCACTTGGGGCAAACAGGCAACTTTTCATTATGAATTATAAAGCTTTCCAAACATAAAACGATATCCGAGAGGAGTGCATTACCTAAAAGGTTTCGATAAGCAATGGAAAGAGCTTTAAAGTATGCAGCAGGGATCAATCATGCAGCTGCGTGGTGCCACTAACTCCTTGATAAACAATGTCCCATAACCTCTGAGCATTTCCATTATTTTCGTCAACACCCAGACATCAGAAGTGACAAAAATGTCAAATGATGTTTTATTTACTAGTATAAAGCAAGTTCTTGTGGAAGTAGATATTCTGGGACCAGGGAGGCTCGTAAAGGGCCTTTCCCAGCATCAACCATGATTTACATTGTCCGGGGAAGATAGAAAACCTGCTGCTGGTGATGAAATTTAATTGGAATTTTAGCCACGACAGACATGGATTTCTTTCTTTTGTTTCAGAACACAGAGGGTGCGTTCTGCCTCTCTGTCTGAAGGACAGTTTAGTATGCCTGAAAAGAAAAATGTGTATTTGCAGAAGAGCTTAATCTCTGTGTCATCTGCCAGAACATGTACTCTGATGTTTTTTCTTGCAGGAGTCGCAAGAAAAAGTAGTCAATGCTGTATAGAGATATCAATTGATGACATCAGTTGTCAAACACAATTTTCCAGAATAGGATGAAATATACGGAAGTATCTCTCAGAAGGCCACTTAAAATAAGACTGGGACTCAGTTGTAAATATGCTTGCCTAGGATTCCAGGAAGATCTGTGTTCAGTCACAGCCTCGAGCCAATGTGAATCGTTAGCGCATCCCAGAATCATGGCACTTCAGAAGTAGAGTCAGGGTGGTCCGAAGTTCTTGGCCATCTTTGAAGTAATTTGTGACACCCCTCCCCCCCTATCTCCTGCGCGCGCGCGCGCGCACACACACACACACACACACACACACACACACACACCTGACCTTGTCTCAAAATCAAATACACAAATTATAATAAGCCTAAATGACTAATGTCCCCGTATTCAAGATGGCGGCTTGCTTCGTGTGCAATTGCTCCTCTTGTGCCTTTGCATCTGTGGCACCTGTGCCTGTAACACCTGGCAAGGCGACGACAAACTGGCGCTGCTCCCTCCCTCCCTCCCTCCCTCCCTCCCTCCCTCCCTCCGCTGGCATCAGCCTCGGAGGCTAG
Source organism: Apodemus agrarius (assembly GCA_964023405.1). NCBI lineage: Eukaryota > Metazoa > Chordata > Mammalia > Rodentia > Muridae > Apodemus > Apodemus agrarius. The sequence goes on from OZ030016.1 coordinate 90,192,619, forward strand.
CCCAGCAGAGGCCTTAGTGCACAGCTCTAGTCTGTTCCTATGCATGAAAGGTCGGTTAGCCCAGATTTTCCTTTTTTTTTTTTTAATTAAATAGGTTTGATTTTAGTGGTGGATCTCCTTTACATCCAGCTCCTGTGCATGTTTTTGTGTATATGTTTGTCTTAGAGGATCACAGTCTATTCTTCATTCAGAGAAACACTGATATGCAACCCAGTTATCCATATATATCTCACACAAGTACCCCAAATATATGAAGATTTCTTTTCTTAAACAAACAAAACAAGTCGGGCGTGGTGGCGCACGCCTTTAATCCCAGCACTTGGGAGGCAGAGGCAGGCGGATTTCTGAGTTCGAGGCCAGCCTGGTCTACAAAGTGAGTTCCAGGACAGCCAGGGCTACACAGAGAAACCCTGTCTCGAAAAACCAAAACCAAAAACAAAAACAAAACAAAACAAAAACAAAACAAAACAAAACAAAACAAAAACAAAACAAAACAAAACAAAACAAAACTTTTTAGAGCACTTAGATAAGTGCCCTAACATGGTTTCAACTAGCATGATGGCAAACCTCCATTTATTCTACACTAGTTTAATTGGCTTGGCAGGACTAATAGGTCATGTTTTTCCTGTTGGCACTTACTGGTCATCTTTTTAGAATAAAGCACAATAAAGCGGTATTTGGTCAATGCCTCAATGCTTATGCCTATCGGCCTGAGTCAGCACAATCTAACAGTAGAAAGATCTGAATCTGGGCAGCCTATGAAAATTAGCATCTTTTCAAAAATCATCTGAAAAGTAAGTCTTGAAGAAGAAAAGTATGTCCATCTCCCCTGTACTTTTGCAGAAAGCTTGGGGGTTCCTAGAAATCTAGGCTGTCTGAGAAACTCATCGCTGAGACCCGATAGGGTGTCTATTTTGAAAGATCCTCAGTTTGCAGGGGTAAGTGCAGAAGTGATTTCAGGCATTTATCATTGCAAATTTAGCCCCAAATATTCCAAATCGTTTGAGAAAAGGGGTAGTCTGAAGTACAGATTTGATGAATGCAAGGGAGAAATGGTTTCTTTATTTCTGAGCATTTAACAATTTCTTTAGCTGGTTTTCATAGGAGGTAAAGATTCTTGCAAGCTCAGTACAGGCAGGGAAATAAAAAATAAATTAAGAATGAATTTATCTGACTATATTATTTAAATACCTAAAGCATTGCTCTGCTTTAATGATTAAATTATGATCAATAAGAGCCTTTCATCTGATTAAGGGATTGCTGATCAACAGCAGTGAAACCGTAGCTGAGATGGGATGTGTATCTCTAGGGATTTGTACCCAATATTTATGGTTTTAACCTGTAAACGTGTCTGCATGCATATCTGCAACCTTGTCCTACGAGTGTGTCTATACACACAGGCATGCACATGCCTGTGAGAAATACTGTCTTTTGACACTTCCTTTTGTACCCCCAATGGCTCTAATGCCTTCAGTCTGTTGTTTGAGAAAAAATGTTCCTGCAACTAATTAATCCTTAAAGAGATCAGTGGCTACATCTCATTGTTAGCAATACATTTTTAATTGTTCATTTTACGCAAGCACCATTTGAACACTAGTCAATTTGCAAAGAACCAAAAAGCCCGGAGTCTATCTTTTTTTTTTTTTTTTTTAAAGAGAATTATAAAGAGTAGGCAAAATTCCATAAAGGTTGGTAGTCCTCTAATTAATTTTATGTATCAAGCAAGAATTAATGTGTCCTGCTATTTGAGCAGAAGTCTTCTTGCCAAGATGCCTGTGTTGTCATGCCCTCTTCCCAGGGAAACCTAGTCACAAGCTTTGAAGCCCAGTCCGCTGGCAGCTAATGATGAGCTTTGAAGCGATGTTCACAGATCATTTGCTTTGATGGCATTTAGAGGCTTTCCTCGCCTTGGTCTGATTCCATTGTAAGTAGAGTACACATGCAGCCCTTGAGAACTAATGAATACAGTAAGATTTTTTTTCCCCAGGGGACAGCTGAGTAGTGTCACACCTTTAACGGTCTTCATAGATGGCTTACACACACTTGGAAAATAAACCATACAAAGGGTGTTGGGGAGGTAGGACCATATTCACAGGTGAGCTGGTGTGATAATGGTACTTTCCATCACGGTTTTCTACCTAAAGATCATAATATGTAAGTAAACTTTCTATAAAGCTAAAATACCACAGCCATCAGTCATAATCTGATGACTGATTACAGTTGCTAGCTATAGAGGCATAAATCCTGAATATTTACGACAATTGCACCTCAAAATTATTACATCCTTTTTCTTCAAAATCCATCAAAGGGAAACAGATGGCTAACACACATAAACTTCAGTAGAGAAAGATACGTGCTTTGTATATGACTTCGGCCTTCCTTAAAAATCAATGTTAAAATCCTTAGGTCTGACTTCTTTTTTTGGCTCTATGTCTTTGTGTATTTCACCTCAACACTACCTGATCTAATTTAATAAGATGCAAGTTAAGGAAGTACTTTGGCTGCTTATCAAGGGTTTCAGATGACACATTATGACTATATATAAAAGTCAATATTTGCTAATCACTTTAAGGCAGGAACTATTCCAGGCTGACAATTCTTAACTTGCAGATGTATTCATGATTAATTAAACTCCTCTCTCCTGATCCCCTTTTTCACCTCTAAAGAATGAGTAAATCAATGACAATCTAAGCAAGCCCAAAGAACCAGAGCTTCAAATCTTAAGCCACTACCATCTCTTAAGCCCATTTGCATACATACTCAAGAGTCAAGACTTGTGGTTTCTCTCCAGGTTAAGGAAGATTTTTGTTTTAAACGCAAAGTTCACCGAGTCTTTTGCTAGAGAAAAATGACAATTCCAAGTTGATAACATTGACTTCGGGGCTGTTGTTGTTGTTGTTTGTTTGTTTGTCTTCATTTTTTGTTGTTTTAATCAAGAGAATGCTGAGATAACATATGGTTTGGTTTCTGTCTTCCTTTAATGACATGCTTTGGCAAATTTGTGACCATCAAAGTTGAAATATCACCTGCTTTTTTAAAAACAAGTGATTTGGTTTGTGCAATTTTATGTGTGTATTCAGTCCCCTGGATGTGTTCTGCTCTTGTGAAATTATTCCAGTAAAGTCTTTACCCCTCTTCTATGCTTTGGAATGAGAGACCAATATTGAAAAGTTAAAGTATCTTTGCTGTAAAGCCATTAATTAACCGAGACCCATTTGTAACCTAATGGTATGTGTGGAGCTCCAGACTTGACTGAGATTGAGTATCACATAAATTTAAAGTGTTATTAGCATGCATTGACTAGGAGAAACCTGGAGAGCACAACCCTTCAGGCTGAAGGACAGCAGCTGTTGGGGCAGCTCCCCCAGGGAGAGAGACCAGTGTACTAACCCAGCACAACACCCAGGATGTATCGACAGGTGTTTAGTGAAAACAATACCATGTGAACTGAATACCTTGAATGTGAATCAATATAGACCAGTGATTAGGTTATAAATACATTGATTTTATTTTGTATACATCTGCAAACAAAGACTGCAAATCGGCTTACTAAGTGATGCTTCAGACCTAGGACAGGGTTGGTCAGGTTATATTCTCTGCATCCTCCAATCAATCCAGAAAAGAGAGGTGAAACACAAGACATATTCAGAAGAATGACCCTATTAATACTCAATTGCTATTGACTCTGGTATGCTAAGGCCTTAGAGCAGTTATCCAGAAATCTCATGTCAGCTTTTGTATTTGCTGAATTCAAAATGAAACAATTTTTCCCATAGAATGATTTTATTAAACATCATTTTATGCAGGGATTTAACATCCTAATTGATTCTGATGGGCTCTTAGAATGAGTTGTTAACTTCATTTCTTTATTGAGTAAGTCAGTGGCTATGATCCTATTTATAAACTTAAATGTCAATTTTTAGCAGTGAGAAATTATTAAAATAATGTGTATCAGTAGTCATAAAAATTTCCATGCACACTGTAAAGACAAGAAATATTATACTTTGATAAACTATTCCAGAGAAAGGATGCACAGAATGGGTTGGCCGCACCTTAGAACACAAAACTGGAGTAATGACTCAAACTGTCCATCACATGTATTTTAAATTAACCCAACAAGTCTGATTGAACAGAGGATTCTGGAAAAGTGGAGACAGATATTGTGAAGTTCAGAGATATTTGAAGGACAACATATAAAAGATTAGTAAATTGATCTTGTGATCTCGGTGAGAAGGAGGAATGATGGTAGGTTTCTAGCTTGTTCACAGGCATTAGTAGACATCATTTTAATATTGAAATTACTGGGGGCATGAGAGTGACATGCTGATGGTATTACTGTAAGTCTTTTAGGATACATGGAGTTTGGGGTGTTTAAGTATAGGTGAGCAATGGTGTGGCTGAATCTTTGAATATAAAGCCTTGAAAGAAAGTCTCAAGCAAGCTTGTCAAGTTGCATGTTGTGAGAGTCCAGGTAGAATATATAGCCATAGCAATGCACATACTTCCCTAGGGTATGAGAGGTGAGAGAATGGAAAGACTGGAAAGGCACCCTGGAGAACTAACAATAAGCACCTTGTGAGACCCTACTGAAGAATGCTAGCACAAATGATTTAAGATTTAAAAAAAATCCTCTCCCCTCCATGAGCTGTGCCAAATAGGGTGTTTGTGACACCCTACTATGTTTATGAAGTGCTGTCACTGATTTACTCATTCCGTAGACAGAGAGGACCAGAGGAGTTTAATTAATCTTGAATGTATCTGGGTTCATGAACAATTGCTTCACTTTTATGATTTTTTTAAATGAAACCTTTAACTTAAAAGTTAAACAACTATATTTTCAAGTAAAATAGTGGACTGGAAACCAAAGTGGAAATTTCTGATTTCTTTAAAGACTCAATTGTGTCATGTGATGTTTTCCTAGAGACTGTCTTATAAGAGGATGTGTTTGCTAACACACAGGAAGATGTTTTGCTAAGATCAGACACATTGTATTTTCTGGACCTAGCCTGGAAAATGGACATGTGATGTTCTTGTCGTGTTTTATAAAAAGATAAGAAGAGCAAGAAATATGTTTGGTAGGGGCACGATATGGTATAGCATAAGAGGGTGCATCTGCAGGCCCATGCTGAGTCATCCCTTCTACCTTTGGTACTAGCCATAATTCATATAGAATAGAATAGAGTTTATTTAGGGCATGGGGAGGGGAGTTGAGAGACAGAGAGAGAGAGAAAGAGAGAGAGAGAGAGAGAGAGAGAGAGAGAGAGAAGAATAGAGGAGTAGAAGCTGGCCATGAGCACATGGAGAAAGGGGAGAGGGGAATTGGGAGAGAAGTGGAAGAGGGCAAGAGAAGGGAGCAAGAAAGCAAGAGAGAGAGGAGGGGGCAAGCAGCCCCTTTCATAGTGAGTCAGGCATACCTGACTGTTGACAGGTAACTGTGGGGCAGAGCCTAGACTAGATGCCAACAGTGTTTCTAAAGCAGATACTTAAGAGAACATGTGATATTTAGAAAGGATATAAATACACCCCAACAGACAATAAAAAGTGTTGTATGGTATTGGTACACCTTGCCATTTTTTGTTAATCATTGTCATGACTTCATAAAGGGAAACACTCCAAAAAAGCTTCTGGTGGTGTTCTGTCGGGTTCTTGCCACTTCTGAAGATTCAGACCAATTGGCAGAGCCTTGAAGTTTCTTCTGTATCAACCTGCCATTGCTGATTCATGAATGGTGTTTGCAAGTGGAATGAGCTGCTGATGATGATTTGTATGAACTGAACTGCTGATATCACAACACCACAGATTAGATTTACTCCAAAGAACTATTTCTAAACAGGTTCACATCCTCCTTTGCTCTATTAACCTTTACTTTCTACTAACTCCAGTGTGTAGTGGGCTGGAAGGAAAGATAAGACATTAAGAACCCTTATTAAAAATATATTTTTTTAAAAAAAATGTGGGCCTACAGGAAACCATATTGAACCAAGTGTCGGATTATGGTTTGAGAAACAAAGAGAACAGAAATATTTTGCTACACCATCAGCTACTTCTGCAGTCCCTGAACCAACTTGATCAACACCTCAAATAGACATCTACTACCACTGGACCCATAATGGGGCTCGTAGCTGTGGCTGTGCTTTAGCCCAGATAAACTGAAAATGTGTGCCAGGAGACTTATGAGAATGGTGCTATTGGAGATTTCATGGAAGGGTGTCCCAGTGACTGCTGCCATGACCAACATCAGAAGCCCAACTGGAAAAACAAAGCTGTAAGAGCTTAAAATGGCCTTCAAATGGTACTTTGGACACTGCACCGACTCCATCCAATTCCACCCAGGAACATGACCATAATGAGGTGAGGATTGCTTCAACTATCCACAGCCAATAGACTAGAGCCAAGAAAATCAGACCTCTTAGAAGGTACGAGCCCACAACAGCAGAGCAGGATCAGTAAAAATCAATATGGAACACATCCTGAACCAAGACTAGAGAGAAAAAGCAATGGATCCACCAAGGACAGGAAAATATTTAGACTGGAGATTCCATTACCTCACACCTCCACCCAGCTCTCTGCCCTCACCTATAGCTATTTTTGGTGTCTGTAGTACACTGGGGCATTGTAGCAGGCCAACAATTGTCCTCTACTGTTCATGCTCTCCCCCTTCCTTTTTCCTTCCCCTTTTCCAATAACCCTTACTCTTACTGTTAAACCCTCCAAACCCCAGAGGCTGACCTCGTTTATGGCATCTGAATACATATATTTACCTCCTACTTCCAGTCTATTGTTAACCTTTAATATCCATCCTGGCTTTTGCCTATGTTTCTGTCATTCTGATTCTACATATGTCTCTCTCTTCTGCTTCCTATCAATAACCTAATACAAATCATTTGTCTTGCAATGATTGCCACCTCTTCTTTTGTTGTTCACCCAGTATTAGTATACACAGTACTAACACAATCACTTTGCTCTCTACACTAATAAGAAATTAACAAGTGATTGTTTTGTAGTTGTCTGCTGCTCTATTAGCACAGTAGATTAACTACTGGATAGTGATATCTATCTATTCAATCAACATGATAGGATACTTTGAACCTATGCTCTAAACCCCTATCTGTCAAGCAAAAACATCACCATACCTGTACTACAACTTAATCTACCCCTATGACTGTAAACAACTCCACTGGGAAAAAAAAGAGGGTCAATCTGAATTTAAAAAATAACAATGACAAAAAAAATCACCAATTCTCTGACCCCAAATGAGCAGATAAAGGTGCAAAATCGCCGGGTGTGGTGGCGCACGCCTGTAATTCCAGCTCTTGGGAGGCAGAGGCAGGCAGATTTCTGAGTTCGAGGCCAGCCAGGTCTACAGAGTGAGTTCCAGGACAGCCTACACAGAGAAACCCTGTCCCAGAAAAAAAAAGTGCAAAATCATGAAACTAGATACTTATCTGCTATAAAAAAAAAAAATTATCAACTCCATACTAGTGACTCTAGAGGAAAGTGACTTAGATGACATTTCAGACATAAAATTCAAAGGAATGACTATAAATACAATAGTACAACTCAAATATAAGTGCATTTGTCAAAAAAGAATGCAGACAAATGAAATAAAGAAGTTGGTCCATGATATAAAAATAGAATATAATAAAGAGATGGAATACTGAAAACACCCAAACCAAAATCATACTGAAATGAGAAAAAAGCATGTCAAATACAAATTTCAATGAAAAGCTTCATCAATAGAATAGACTTATATGAAAAATAAAATATCAGAGTATAAAGACAAAATATAGTAAATGATCATTCAGCTAAAGTCAATGATAATATTTTTAAAAAATCAATAAAGAAAAAGTGCAGGAATTCTGAGACTCTATGAAAAGGCAAAAACTGGGAGTTTCGGGATAAAGCAAAGAATCATATTTCATGCAAAAAGCATAGGTACTCTTTTTAATAAAATCATAGAAAACATTTCCTAAGTCTAAAGAAAGAACACCCATCAAGATATAAGAAGCATAAAGAACACCAAACATATGGGCCAGAAAAATAAACTTCTTGCATCATATTACAGTTAAAACACAAAGTCTATAAACAGAACAAAGTACAATGAAAGCTGCAAATGAGAATGGCCCAGTCACATTCTATACCAGTCTATCAAAAAGCAAGCAAGCAAACAAATAAATAAATCCCCCCCACAAACCACCACAACAAGCAAATCCAGCTAACTTTTCAATCCAAACCATAGAAATGACTTGGATCAATCTTTCAAAGTCTAAAAAATTCACAATAACAAGCTCAATTTAATATCCCAAATGATTTCTTAGGGTTTCCATTGTTGTGAAGAGGCGCCATGACTAAAGTAACTCTTATAAAGGACAACATTAATTGGGGTTAGCTTACAGGTTCTGAGGTTCAGTTCATTATCATGAAGGTGGGAATCATGACAGTGTCCAGGCAGGCATGGTGCTGGAGGAGCTTGGAGATCTATATTTTACTACAAATGGAACCAGAAGGTTGAGCCTATCTTCCCCACTGAGCAGAGCTTGAGTTAAGGAGCCTCACAGCCCACCCTGACAGTGACACACTTCCTTTAACAAGTTAATACCTCCTCCAATAATGCCATACCTCCTAATAGTGCTACTTCACATGGGTAAAGCATGTTCAAACCACCACACTCACAAAAACTGCTATAACTAACAGTGAAAATAAATATGATTCAAGTAGGTGAAAGAAATTCATGATTACCAAACCAGCCCTACCAAGAACAAAGGAAATAATACTCCAATCTATAAAGAAAGATAAGCAGGCTGAGGAGACTCTAGGAAGGAGAAATAAATGCTTTGTTAGTCATTAAACAAAAAAAATACAATGACAATTCCAAACTCTACAAAGTCAACAAAATGATAGAAAGTAATGCATACATTTCAATAATAATTCAGACACTATTGAAAGGTGAATGGCTTGTTGAAAATATCAAGGAGGAAATAACACATTGCAGAATTAAATGAAAAGGAAAACCTAACATGCTCAAATCTATGGAATACAATGAAGGTATCATAAGAAGGAAATTTATAGTTATAAGTGCCTACATTTAAAAATCAAAGATGTATCAAGTTAACAATGTGATGATAAGCTATTAGACATTATAAAAATAAAATCAAACCAATCCTAAAAGCAATAGATTAAGAAAAATAGCAAAAACCAGGGACAAAATTTATGAAAAAGAAACTTAAAAAATATAATGAGCAAAGGAAACAAAGACTTAGTTTTTTAAAAGACAAATTTGACATATTCTCAGTGAAATTAACTAACAGAAAGAAAGGAACCAAATCAGTAAAACTAAAAATGAAAAGGAAGACATTAAAACAGATACTGAGGAAATCCAGAGAATCATGAAGGCACATTTTTTAATTTGCATTCCATTAAACTGGAAAACCTAAAATAAATTGGTGAATTTCTAGATGCCTGTGACCTACCAAACTTAAGATGAAGCAAATGTTTGAAAGAACTCATAACAAGCAAAAATAAAGAAATAGTAATTAAAAGTCTTACAACTAAAAAAAGCCTAGACCCAGATAGATTCAGCACAGAATGCTACTATATCTTCAAGTAGAGATAAATGCCAATATTCTTCAAATTTTACCCCCAAAATAGAAAGAATGAAACATATCTAAATTCTCTTTTTACTGGCACTGTGAGACCAAACCTATTCCATCTGGGGGGTGGGGTGGGGACAAAAGCCTGAGAACTTAGCCCGAAGCGTCACCCAAGTACCAGAAAGGACCCCACGGCTTGTCCTTGGCCAGGTTACTTCCTAGCTACTTCCTAGCAAGTTAATCGAAGATTGTTCTGATTGTTTCAGATGTACTTTCAGACTTTTCATTGCTTCTGCATATCCACCAGTTAGGTTACAATAGACATTTAGTTAGATGCTTGTCAAGCTGGATTCCCCCCAAACACACTTACTTCCATTTCCTATAAAGCCTTGTCCCAATGAGAGTTCAGAGATGCTTCACCATCATTATTACAGTTTGCAATAAAGAATCCTAATGTGATTACATTGGAAACAGTTCCTCAGTGGTCTTTTGGGATTCATGAGCACTTCATGACACAACAGTATTGTCCTAGTAACAAAAGCAGATAAAGACCCAACATTAAATGAGATTTCTAGACCATGCTCCCTGATGAACATTCATACAAAATTTCTCAATAAAAATCCCTGCAAAAAAAATCCAGACTTAAAAAAAAATTCAAAATAATCCCATCATCATTTTAGCTTGGTTCCAGAGAAGCAGAGACAATTTAGTCAATAATTATAGTCCATGGCAAAAATAGATTCAAGAACAGAGAGCACACGATCTTCTCATTATCTTTGATAAAATCCAACATCCATTCCTTCATGATGAAAATCCTAGAGATTCTAGGGACACAGGGGACATACCTCAGCATAATAAAAGCAATATGCAACAATTCCAATATGAACCAAATGGAGACAAACACAAAGCATTGCCACTAAGATCAGAACTAGGACAAAGATGTTTATCCACTCTTACTCCATTTCAGATAAAATTGACTTTCAACCTAAAGTCATAAATAGAGACAGAGAAGGTCACTTCTTGCTGGTCAAAGGAAAAATCCACCAAGAAGAACTCACAATTCTGAACATCTGTGCTCCAACTGCAAGGGGACCCTGATTCGTAAACTTTACTAAAGCTCAAAGCACACATTGCACCTAACACAATAATTGTGGGGGACCTCAACACTCCACTATCCTCAATAGACCGATCAGGAAAACAGAAACTAAACAGGGACACAGGGAAACTTATTGAAGCTTTGGACCAATTGGATTTAACATATATATATATATATATATATATATATATATGAAACATTTCATCCTAAAGCAAAAGAATATACCTTTTTCTCATCACCTCATGGTCCCTTCTCCAAAATCGACCATATAATTGGTCACAAGACAGACCTCAACAAATATAAGAAGATCGAACTAATCCCATGCCTCCTATTAGATGTATCCTATCCATGGAGTAAGAATGGTCTTCAATAGCAACAAAAACAACCAACAGAAAGTCCACATACACATGGAGGCTGAACAATATTCTACTCAATGACACCTTAGTCAAGGAAGAAATAAAGAAAGAAATCAAAGACTTTTTAGAATTCAGTGAAAATGAAGGCACAACATACCCAAATCTATGGGACACAATGAAAGCAGTGCTAACAGGAAAACTCATAGCCCTGAGTGCCTACAAAAAGAAGCAGGAGAGGGCATATACTAGCAACTTAATGGCACACCTGAAAGTTCTGGAACAAAAAGAAGCTAATTCACCCAGGAGGAGTAGAAGACAGGAAATCATCAAACTCAGGGCTGAAATCAATCCAAACAACAGAAAATCCTCATATACATGGAGACTGAACAATAGTCTACTCAATGATACCTTAGCCAAGGAAGAAATAAAGAAAGAAATCAAAGACTTTTTAGAATTTAATGAAAATGAAGGCAAAGCATACCCAAATCTATGGGACACAATGGAAGCAGTGCTAAGAGGAAAACTCATAGCCCTGAGTGCCTCCAAAAAGAAACAGGAGAGAGCATATACTGGCAACTTAATGGCACACATGAAAGCTCTGGAACAAAAAGAAGCTATTTCATCCAGGAGGAGTAGAAGACAGGAAATCATCAAACTCAGGGCTGAAATCATTCAAGTTGAAACAAAGAGAACCATACAAAGAATGAACAAAACCAGGAGCTGGTTCTTTGAGAAAATCAACAAGATAGATAAACCCTTAGCCAGACTTATCATATGGCACAGAGACAGTATTCTAATTTTATTAGATATATAGCTGGCAATAAATCTTTCCCATTTTCTAGGCTGCCTTTTTAATGGCAGTATTCAAATTAACAAAATTAGAAATAAAAAGGGAGATATAACAACAGAAATTGAGGAAATTCAAAAAAATCATCAGATCCTACTACAAAAGCCTATACTCAACACAACTGGAGAATCTGGAGGAAATGGACAATCTCATTATTATTCAAATTGTATTACTTTATCCACTCTCATTCAATACAGTGCTTACAGTCCTAGCTAAAGCCATAAGACTTGGGAAGGTGCCGGGAGGTGGTGGCACACACCTTTAATCCCAGCGCTTGGGAATCAGAGGCAGGCAGATTTCTGAGTTGGAGGCCAGCCTTGTATACAAAGTGAGTTCCAGGACAGCCAGGCCTATACAGAAAAACCCTGTCTTGAAAAAACAAAACAAAACAACAACAACAAAAACAACAACAACAACAACAACAAAAAGACATGGGAAGGTAAAAAAAAAAAAAAGATACAAACATGAAAGTACAAAGCTAAATATCCCTATGTAAAGATGGCACGAACACATCATGAAACTTTGATAGATGCCTTCAGCAAAGTTGCAAGTTACAAAATTAACAAGCAAATCATTAGTCTTCTTGTAGAGCAAGGACAAACACACAGAGCAAGAAATTATGGAAACAATTTCACCTACCATAGCTCAAAGAAAACACCTTGGAACACAAACACACCAGAGGAAGTCAAAAGCCTGTGCAAGGAAAACTTGAAGAAGTTGAAGACACCAGAAGAAGAAAAGACCTTTCATGCACATGTGTCTGTGGGATTAGTACTGTGAAAATGACCATCCTACCAAAATATAACCCAATCAAAATTCTAATGCATTTCTTTGTGGAAACTGAAAAAAAAAAAAAAAAAGTCTTAATGTTGTACAGAAGCACTGGAAAATCCCAGTCAGCCAATACAATATAAACTGCTGGTGGAATCACCATTCCTGGTTTCAAGTTACACTACAGAGACTAGCACTGAAAATAAGAGAGAACCAATACAAAAACAAACTCACTATCCAGTAAAAGAAAATCAATGACTCAGACAAAAGACCTACACCCACCTGATTTCTAGCAGAGGCCAAAGGTACACAAAAAGACAGAAAATCAGAATTTTTAACATATGGTGTTGGGAAAACTAGTGTCTATGTGGAGAAAAACAGCATTTGTTCCTTCTTTGTCTGTACATAGATCAACTCCAAAAGATCCAAGGTTTCAGTGCTTGACCTGAAAGTTCTAAAAGGAAAAGTAGGAAGTACATTTTATAATAGGCTCAAGTAAAGACTTTATGAATAGAAATCCACTTGCCTAGGAAATAGGATGAAAAACAACAAAATAAGCTTTCAAAAAATTAAACTGCTCCTATATTGTAAAGAAAACCCTTAATCCATTAAAAAGGCAGCCTAGAAAATTGGAAAGATTTATTGCCAGCTACATATCTAACAGAAGATTAGTGTCTACAAAGTACAAAAAGACCAAGCACCAAGGAAACAAACAATCCAATTAAAAGCTGTGCTATAGAACTGCATAGAATTCTCAGAAAAAGAAATAAAGATTATTAAGAAATACTATTAAAATGTTCACCATCAAAGAAATGCACATTAGAATTGCTTTAAGACCTCATCTTACCCGAATCAACATTGCTAAAATTTCAACAAAACAAAACAAAACAAAACTTGATATCAAATACCGCCATAGCTGGAGGGGAAGGGAAAAGGAATATCTACTCACTATTGGTGGGGGTGCAAAATGATGGAGCTACTGTGGAAATCATTGTGGTGGTCCAGAATTAGATCTGCCATATGGCTCAGATATACCACTCCTGGAATATGACTATTTCCTACCACAGAGACACATGCTTACCCATGTCCATCACTGCTCTGTTCCTAACAGCTAGGACATGGTAAGAGCCCAGATGCCCATCAACTGATGAAAATATGGTACCTACATGCAGTGACATTTTATTCAGCTGTAAAAAGAAATAAAATTATAATTAATTATTGTTTAAAATATATAAATCTAATGTCCCCTTCATTCAATTAGCCTGGAAATCTAAGAATCCATTCTTTTTAAGACAAATGAAGGATGAAGTAAATCTAATTGAGAGAAATACTATTTCGTCAGGACTGTGACAGCAAACATTTGAAAAATGTATGGAATGTTGGGGTAGCATATCATAGCAAGGAAACAGTATGTATTTGACACAAACCACTTAGAATCTGGGGATGAACAGTTAGTTAGGCAGGGCAATGGTCTAACAGTAAGCAGCCAGTACACAAGGGTGAATGGGGAACCCAGAAAGCACTGCCGAAAGCTTCTGGTTGGCTTCTTGCAAATACAAATAATAAATAAAAAGGGAAGTTTAAAGCAGAAGGTAGCTAAGGCGGTGCTGTGACTCAGGGAAAGTAATTACAGAGGAAAAGAAACAAGTCATAATAAAGCAAGCCTGTAAATGTCTCACCTTGGTCAGCACAGAGGGCAGCTGCTTTGAGGGTGAGTGCCCTGAAGGGATCCTCATTTTTAGTATCTCAAAAGAGAAGCTGGGGTGTCCCCAACAGAAGGAGATGTGTAGAAAATGTAATTATTTCTCACATATCCTTTAATATTAATTGATGTGGGAATGAAAAACTTCTGGGGGGGGGTGATTAAGATGTATGTAAATTGTCCAAATATGGCCTTTGTTGGCAGTTCAGAGTGTTCTGAAGAGCTGTCTCTTAATGGTTTGCTTTATCTGGACTTCCCGCTAGCTCTGAGTGACCACTTCACCTGATGACAAAATTACTCAGGTGCTGTCCAGCACTGGGCTGGGAGTTCAGACGCTGAGATGATTTTTATCCTCATCAAGGATTTCATACTGTTTACCTAGATGTGGAAACTACATAAGAACGTGGCTGTGGTAACCACAGCGCTGAGGTTGCTGGTCGTTGCTGCACACCACACTTCTCAATCCCTCCTCAGCTCCTATGGCCTCTGAGATGGCTGTGAGTACCCCTGGGTGTGGCTCTGTTCTCCCACAAATCTGGATCAGATCATGTGGGGCTCAGGTTTTAGTGAGAGAAAAGACAAGAGAGTGAAAATGTTTAAACTTTACAAACCCAGAATAAACCTGAACAATGACTGCAGAAAACACTCTTTTGAGAAGAGGATGATCAGATCATCTCCTTGGATATTTTTATGCTGATCTCAGAAATGGTTGAATCACACACTGCCATTTAAAAAGCACACTTAGATGGTGTTAAAAAGAACCCTTGAGACAGACAAAAATTTACTTAAAAATAACTAAATGAAACTCAAGTGCTCTTAAGCCTCACCATTTGATGATTGAAAGTAAAATTCATATTTTAGTCACGGTCAATGTATTTGGAGTTCAGAAGGCTCACATAAGATTGTATAAAACAATATTATACTCAGAAAACATAATAGTAGGCATTTTATTTCCTAAAAATTTTAAACTTCTATATAACAAAAGGTAGTATTTTTTTTAAATTAGCATCTCCATGCAATATTCCCTTCAGTGTTAAAGAGGACAGGGGATATTTGGATGATTATTTCCAGAACAGATTGTATTGAAATGAAAGCAAATATAGAGAGCCCTGGAGCAGCATAAATGGCCACAGACAGGTTAAGAGAATGAAAATATTCCTTGGGTGATTGATGCTTCCTTGCGATAGGACTGTAGCTCAAGGAACCAAGAGACAGATAATACTATATTGTTTTTAAAAATCATGATACCAGATACACAGTTATCTTTATAAATTCACAGTGTTCTCCATCCATTCTTTTAATATTTTCTTTGGGGCATTTAATAAAATCTGGGCAGTCTTCCTCCAGAACAAAAATACAAATGCATGGCATCTTCTAGGAAGGAAGGAAGATTGTGCCCCTTTGAAAAGGAGGAGAAACTAGCAAATAAAAGTTTGAAGGAATTGTTGTGGTAAAGAAACTACAAGCAAACCAACAGAACCAACCAACCTGAGCCCGTAGTAGCTCACAGAGACAGAACCTCCAATTAGGAGCACTGCCTAGAACTGACCCAAGTCCCTCCATACATATGCTACAGTTGTATACCTTGATCTTCTTGTGGGACTTCTAACAGTGGGAACAGGGGCTGTATCTGATTCTATTGCCTGTCTTTGGAAGCCTTTCCCCCTCCTGGTTTGCCATGTCCAGCCTTAATAGAAGATGCCTAGTCTCATTGCAACTTGATATGCCATGGCTAGTCGACATCCATCAAAGCTGA
Source organism: Apodemus agrarius (assembly GCA_964023405.1). NCBI lineage: Eukaryota > Metazoa > Chordata > Mammalia > Rodentia > Muridae > Apodemus > Apodemus agrarius. Next base: position 90,208,737 of record OZ030016.1, read on the forward strand.
CCCTTTTCTGAAGGGAAATGGAGGTGGATGGGGGCAGAGGAGGGAGCTGGGAGGAGAGGAGAAAGAGGAAACATATCATGATGTAAACTGCATAAAATTAAATTGAAGAAAAAAGAAAGACACTCACTTTCCCCAAGTTAAACACACCCATACCTTAGCAGAAACCCATTTCTTAAACAGGGAGATAGGGATTTTGAATGTGTGTGTATCACCACAACATGACTACATCAGTATGTGAGCTTCAAATTGTTCCTAACTGCAGACAGACTGACTCTCTTCTGCACAGCAGCACATCTGAGTCCTATTTGTTTGTGACACATTAAACTATGAACCCCATTGCTTTAGAGGTTGGCCACAGCTGTTCAAGACCATGCTTAGTGGTATTAATGTAGTGTTTGAAAAATATTTAACAAATAGCCTCAATTTATTTTCTGCACAAACAACATTTATTCCAGTTTTACAATGTTTGATAGTCCTAGGCAAAAGTTCATTTTCCTCTAAAACTATAATGGGACTTTCTTGGACCTGCCAGCAGTATAAATAATGATTCGGGCTTCTAATATAGTTTAAAGCTTAGGCCTTTTACTAGGGCAGTTTCCCAGCTAGCTCATCTAACGTAACTCAATTATTCTAGCCTAGGACCTGCCACATGGCAACCTCTATACCTCTCTAGTCTGCTGTGGTCCACGTCTGTTCCCCTCCAAGTTGGCTCCTGAACTCCACCCAACCACCACCACCACCACCACCACACACACACACACCCTTCTGCCTTCTTCTCCCAGGGGCTACTCTCTTTGCCTGGAAGTCTCACCCCCTACTTTCTGCTACAGCTATTGGTTGTCAGCTCTACATTACAACCAATCAGCAGTGAGATGAACATCGACCCATTTCTAGTTAGCCTTTAAGAAGGTGATGGGTCACAAAATGACAATACCAGAATCCTGCCAGCACTTAGCTCTCTGATATATAGAACAAACAATTGAAAATACAGAGACAGGCCTTCAAACAAAGTCAGAGGTTACCCCAACATCAAACAGAATAGTAACAGCATTTATCGGATAAGATTAGAAGACTAAATAGGACAGCACCTGGGAATAGAAGAACAAAATGCCCAGTAAAGAGGAAATACACCCTAGCCCCTCATTACCCATACGCTGCATGCTAGAAGTGAAAGGATAATATTTGTATATATAGATTTGAAATAAAATGGGTATTAAATTAGTGGGGGATCCCTTCCTCTCTCCATGTTGTTATAGTAAATGTCAACTCACAGCCCATTCTCAGGAGACCATTGATCTAATGACGTGGTTAAAGTTGTGTGATCCAAGTCAGGATGCCTCACTCCAACCCAAGTTCACGAAAGCTAGCTGAGTTTTTCTTCCTCATATTTATAATTGATTTAAGGGTCAGCAACATTTGTTTTCTGGCTGTGCTTTCAACATGTCGATGCCTTCCATTGGTATTTTAAGGTTTTAGTCTTGTTTTCTTCTTATAAGATCATTTGTCAAAATGAAGAGTTTTTCTTGTGCAGTATAAATAATGACTCGGGTTTCTAATATAGTTTAAAGCTTAGGCCTTTTACTAGGGCAGTTTCCCAACCAGCTCATTTTTATCCTTGCCTGTTCCTAAATTTTAAGTGTTATATATATATATATATATATATATATATATATATAAATACATACATATACACACATATATATGCATATACACACATATATATACATATATATATGTATATATATATATACATATATATATATATATATATATAAAATTTCTCTAGCAGCATCAAAGTTTCAGATCTTATGCTATGATTCTTGACTCAGGGCTGGAGAGATGGCTCTTTTGAAGGTCCTGAGTTCAAATCCCAGCAACTACATGGTAGGTCACAATTATCTGTAACAAGATCTGACACCCTCTTCTGGAGTGTCTGAAGACAGCTACAGTGTATTTACATTAAATAAATAAATAAATAAATAAATAAATAAATTTTTTTTTTTATTTCTAAGAGGGTTCTCGGTACATTGATCAGACAGGCTGTGTGTGCATGACGAGGTCCTAGCTGCTCAGTGCTTGTTAGAAGAGAGCCTTGTGCAGGTCCCTGTGCTCTCCTGTCTCAAGATTTCCTATGGGTCAGATTTTGATAGCGTGTTATTTGAATTCTTTGAAAGTAGTATGGTCAGTATTACACACTTTGAAATATTTCAAAACTTAGAATTTGCTTCTGGCTTCTGGCTCAGAATTTCCAGTTTAATATTTTTACGTCATTTTATGATGAATTTAAGTGAGTAAGTGTGGGCTGCAAGAGAGTGTCTTAAAAAATACTTTTGGTGTTGCTGTCTGACCAATTTCTTTTTTTTTTTCTTTCTTTTTTTTTAATTTTTATTTTCTATATTCTATGTTTACATTCCAAAGGCTTTCCCCTTTCCCAGTTCCCACCCACCATAGTTCCCATAGTTCCTCTCCCCCCCCCAACTATTCCCCAATCATTCCCCCTCCCCCCTCGGTTTCTTTACTAAACTGGATGCAATCTTTACAGGCCCAGGGTCCTCTCCTTTCTTCTTCTTGGGAATCATTTGACTTGCTATTTGTGTCTTGAGTATTTAGGGCTTCTGGGCTCATTAATATCCACTTATCAGTGATTGCATTTCATGTGCATTCTTTTGTGATTGGGCTAATTCACTCAGGATGATATTTTCCAGGTCTAATCATTTACCTACAAATTGCATGAATTCATTATTTTTAATTGCTGAGTAGTATTCCATTGTATAAATATACCACATTTTCTGTATCCATTCCTCCTTTGAGGGATATTTGGGCTCCTTCCAATTTCTGGCTATTATAAACAAGGCTGCTATAAACATAGTGGAGCATGTGTCCTTATTGCATGCAGGGGAATCCTCTGGGTATATGCCCTGGAGTGGTATGCCAGGGTCCTCTGGAAGTGACATGCCCAATTTTCTGAGGAACCGCCAAACTGATTTCCAGAGCGGTTTTACCATTTTGCAATCCCACCAACAGTGGAGGAATGTTCCTCTTTCTCCACATCCTCGCCAGCACTTGTTGTCTCTTGAGTTTTTAATCTTAGCCATTCTGACTGGTGTGAGGTGGAATCTCAGGGTTGTTTTGATTTGCATTTCCCTGATGACTAATGATGTTGAGCATCTTTTAAGGTGTTTCTCGGCCATCCGAATTTCTTCTGGTGAAAATTCTTTGTTTAGCTCTGTGCCCCATTTTTTGATAGGGTTATTTGGTTCTTTGCAGTCTAACTTCTTGAGTTCTTTGTATATATTAGATATTAGCCCTCTGTCGGATGTGGAGTTGGTGAAGATCTTTTCCCACTTTGTTGGTTGCCATTTTGTCCTTCTGACAGTGTCCTTTGCTTTGCAGAAACTTTGTAATTTTATGAGGTCCCATTTGTCGATTCTTGATCTTAGAGCATAAGCTATTGGTGTTCTGTTCAGGAACTTTTCCCCTGTGCCCAAGTCCGCCAGGGTCTTCCCAAGTTTGTTTTCTAATAGTTTCAGTGTGTCTGGTTTTATGTGGAGGTCCTTGATCCACTTGGAGTTGATCTTAGTGCAAAGAGATAAGAGTGGGTCAATTCGCATTCTTCTGCATGTTGACCTCCAGTTGAGCCAGCACCATTTGTTGAAAAGGCTATCTTTATTCCACCGGATGGTTGTGGCTCCTTTATCAAAGATCAAGTGACCATAAGTCTGTGGGTTAATTTCTGGGTCTTCAATCCTGTTCCATTGATCTGCTTGCCTGTTGCTATACCAATACCATGCAGTTTTTAACACAATTGCTCTGTAGTACTGCTTGAGGTCAGGGATATTGATTCCCCCAGAAGTCCTTTTATTGTTGAGAATAGTTTTAGCTATCCTGGGTTTTTTGTTGCTCCAGATGAATTTGAGAATTGCTCTTTCTAGATCTATGAAGAATTGAGTTGGGATTTTGATGGGGATCGCATTGAATCTGTATATTTCTTTTGGCAAGATGGCCATTTTTACTATATTGATCCTGCCAATCTAGGAGCAAGAAATAATCTTTTTTTTTTTTTTTTTTTTTTTAGTTATTTTTATTTTCTATATTCTATGTTTACATTTCAAAGGCTTTCCCCTTTCCCAGTTCCCACCCACCATAGTTCCCATAGTTCTTCTCCCCCCCAACTATTCCCCAATCATTCCCCCTCCCCCCTCGGTTTCTTTACTAAACTGGATGCAATCTTTACATGCCCAGGGTCCTCTCCTTTCTTCTTCTTGGGAATCATTTGACTTGCTATTTGTGTCTTGAGTATTTAGTGCTTCTGGGCTCATTAATATCCACTTATCAGTGATTGCATTTCATGTGCATTCTTTTGTGATTGGGTTAGCTCACTCAGGATGATATTTTCCAGGTCTAACCATTTACGTACAAATTGCATGAATTCATTATTTTTAATTGCTGAGTAGTATTCCATTGTATAAATATACCACATTTTCTGTATCCATTCCTCCTTTGAGGGATATTTGGGCTCCTTCCAATTTCTGGCTATTATAAACAAGGCTGCTATAAACATAGTGGAGCATGTGTCTTTATTGCATGTCGGGGAATCCTCTGGGTATATGCCCAGGAGTGGTATGGCAGGGTCCTCTGGAAGTGACATGCCCAATTTTCTGAGGAACCGCCAAACTGATTTCCAAAGTGGTTTTACCATTTTGCAATCCCACCAACAGTGGAGGAGTGTTCCTCTTTCTCCACATCCTCGCCAGCACTTGTTGTCTCTTGAGTTTTTAATCTTAGCCATTCTGACTGGTGTGAGGTGGAATCTCAGGGTTGTTTTGATTTGCATTTCCCTGATGACTAATGATGTTGAACATCTCTTAAGGTGTTTCTCGGCCATCCGAATTTCTTCTGGTGAAAATTCTTTCTTTAGCTCTGTGCCCCATTTTTTGATAGGGTTATTTGTTTCTTTGCGGTCTAACTTCTTGAGTTCTTTGTATATATTGGATATTAGCCCTCTGTCGGATGTGGGGTTGGTAAAGATCTTTTCCCACTTTGTTGGTTGCCGTTTTGTCCTTCGGACAGTGTCCTTTGCTTTGCAGAAACTTTGTAATTTTATGAGGTCCCATTTGTCGATTCTTGATCTTAGTGCGTACACTATTGGTGTTCTGTTCAGGAACTTTTCCCCTGTGCCCAAGTCCTCCAGGGTCTTCCCAAGTTTCTTTTCTAATAGTTTCAGTGTGTCTGGTTTTATGTGGAGGTCCTTGATCCACTTGGAGTTGATCTTAGAGCAAAGAGATAAGAGTGGGTCAATTCGCATTCTTCTGCATGTTGACCTCCAGTTGAACCAGCACCATTTGTTGAAAAGGCTATCTTTATTCCATCGGATGGTTGTGGCTCCTTTATCAAAGATCAAGTGACCATAAGTCTGTGGGTTAATTTCAGGGTCTTCAATCCTGTTCCATTGATCTGTTTGCCTGTTGCTATACCAATACCATGCAGTTTTTAACACAATTGCTCTGTAGTACTGCTTGAAGTCAGGGATATTGATTCCCCCAGAAGTCCTTTTATTGTTGAGAATAGTTTTAGCTATCCTGGGTTTTTTGTTGCTCCAGATGAATTTGAGAATTGCTCTTTCTAGATCTATGAAGAATTGAGTTGGGATTTTGATGGGGATCGCATTGAATCTGTATATTGCTTTTGGCAAGATGGCCATTTTTACTATATTGATCCTGCCAATCCAGGAGCAAGAAATATTTTTCCATCTTCTGAGGTCTTCTTCGATTTCTTTCTTCAGGGACTTGAAGTTCCTGTTGTACAGATCTTTCGCTTGTTTGGTTAGAGTTACGCCAAGATACTTTATGTTGTTTGTGGCTATTGTGAAGGGTGTTATTTCCCTAATTTCTTTCTCTGCCTGCTTGTCCTTTGAGTACAAGAAGGCCACTGACTTGCTTGAGTTAATTTTATAACCTGCCACTTTGCTGAAGTTGTTTATCAGCTGTAGAAGTTCTCTGGTGGAGTTTTTTGGGTCGCTTAGGTAAACTATCATATCGTCTGCAAATAATGATAGTTTCACTTCTTCCTTTCCAATTTGTATCCCTTTGACTTCCTTATGTTGTCTAATTGCTCTTGCTAGAACTTCAAGTACTATATTGAAAAGATATGGAGAGAGAGGGCAGCCTGAGCAAGAAATAATCTTAAAAACAAATCCTTGACTCATGTTTAATTGATTTTGAGCAATGGGAGAGATGGAGAGCTAGGTTCATGTGGATGTCTGGAGTTTGTATTCACTACTTTTCTTACTGTTGTGGCCACCTAACAAGAAGCAGCTTATGGAAGGGTAGATCTTTGTGAGTTCAAGACCACCTGGTCAATGCAGTAAGTTCCTTGGCAGCCAAGGCTACAAAATAAAGAAACCCTGTCTCAAAACAAACAAACAAACAAACAAACAAACAAACAACAGCTTCCTCAGGTTCTCACTCAGCCCATACCATTTAAATGGTTATTTTCATAACTACCTTCTCTTTATAGGGAGAAATTTTGCATATTTTAATCATCATGAGATCATTTTGAAGAATTTTATTAAATTTTAACTGTTAAATATTAAAGTATTTGATTCAAATCAAAGGAATGTTTTTCTAATATGCCCCAAATGCCCAAGTAAACACATATTCACAGCAGCAGAAAAATACAGGCCATAATTTCAGTTTGGGTTATATTCCATGGAGGAATAAACCAAGAGCTTTGATAGCTAGGAAAGATTCTCAAATTGGAGGGCCAGAGGCTTATCTGGAAGGCAGTGTTTAGATTGAAATCTTAGCCATAATAATAATCAAACCATTAAGATGGATCAGAGAATAGGTTTGGGTGGAGAAGAGTAAGTGCTTGGAGGAACAGTTGAGTAGGCAAAGAACCAAACTATAGCAATTATGGCTGAACTTTTGAGATAAAACAAGAAAGAATGAGACAGGGGTCAAAGTAAGAGAGGCCCTATAGGTTGTGATGTTGAATTTGAATTTATTCTATTGTTGTTCTTGTTGTTTTAGCTGTCTTCAGACACTCCAGTTTCTATGTGTAGCCATAGGTGTCCTGGTAAAGAGGTCAATTGAGGACCTTTTGGAAAATCCTACCAGATCCTTCCAGAAGGGGAAGTTAATTAACATTCTATAGGATGGACCTGAAGTTGAGGGAGGCCTAGACCAAGTAAACACATTCCATAGGGCAGATGGACCTTGGGCCACCTGTGGGGGTAGGTGGATGGGGGAGCGTAGGAGAGGTCTAGAACATGTAAACACATTCTGCAGGACAGATCCTGCTGCACCTCATTCTCTAGAAACCAATCATTTTAAAAGTCACACTGTTCTGCTTATCATGTTGTACCTAATGGCTGCTGCTCTGAAAACTCTATAAAGCTCTCCTGAACAAGCTGTGTGGGGTTGCCATCTCTCCTTCCAGTGTAGGATGACCTCAACACATTGGAACAATAAATTCCTCTTGCTTTTTGCATCGATTCCTAACTCCACCTGGTTCTCTCAGGGGGTCTCCTGGTAAGCTAAGGCTAGCCAGAGTCTTACATTGGAACTCACTTTTGAGTTCAAGACCAGGCTGGCCTTGAACTCACAGAGGCCTGCCTGTGTCTGCCTCTGGAGTGCATAGAATAAAGATGTATACCCCTACTGCTCCACTTGGATATGACTTTATTCTAAGAACAAAGAGAAATTATGCAGAGTTCATTTCTGGTACTATGGAGTGAACCTAAACGTTCATACATGCAACTCAAGCAATCTAGCAGTGAGTTAGACCTCCAGTAGGTATTTGTAGCTTTATGTCTGTAACAATAGTTTGAAGAACATACTGGAGAGAAATGACAGTGAAGTCCAAAACACATGAGAGCATTGATGCAGCCCACCAAGAGAGACACAATGGCTCACAGTGGTTACAGGGGGTATGGGAAAATAACAGGGATTTAAAATATTTTGGAAGAGCAGACTTGTGTGGATCTAATATAGTGATTAAAAGAAGACAGTTATCAAGGAACCTTCTAGATCTTCAATTTGAGGACCCAAGAAAACTGTAGTAACTATATGTTTTGTAATCACCTATGTTGATATAATGGCTCACATTTACCTAAAGCTTTCAGTGTGCAACATGTGTATTTTGCATGTATTACTTTGTTATTCTTTATAGTATCCTGCTGCAGACCACACTCTACCTGGAGTTGTGGCTGCAGGGATCTAGGATTCCTTTGTGAAGCAGGAAGGCACAGGTTCAGCGAGTGACAGACAAACACCAGAGCACAGGAATGGTTTGGTATCTGAATGCACTGTGCTGTACTCAGATAGGGGATTTTAAGCATGAGAACTTTACATATCAAAGGATGTATTCAATAAAGCAGGCTCAAAAAGACAATTAGCAATAACCATTTGCCATAAGGAAATGTAAAGTCAACCAGGTAAAAAGGTTTCCATGTAATAAACTAGAGGTAACATCAGTCTTCCTGATATAGGCTTTAGTTCTAGGAGACTTCAAAGGAAGTTAGACCAGACCTCCTAGGTCTTAATGAGATTCTGTGAGTAACTTAACTGTCACCTAACCTTTTCTATGGAAACCTGAGATTACAGTGCTCAGTCAATGCTTTGTATATCACAATGTCAGAGCCATTCTCGTTAACATAGCCATAAAAGTTTACATTTCATTGGGAGATCAATGTAATTATGTAAATTACTAAGGTAAATCTATGAGGTTCTAAGAACAGAGAGTTTTGGCCAGTGACTTACTTCAAAGAAGAATTCTTTACACCTATTTGCTTGGTAATTCCTAGTCCTGGCCAATAGGAATAGGGGAAGTTTTAGAAAATAAAGTAGGCTGCCAGTGAGATTTTTTGGCTTCTGAATGGAGGTGTTCTGGAAAGCTTCCAAGAGGCATTTCTCTGCCTCATTCTGTAAAAACGTGTTTCACACAATCAATTGGATGCTACCAGCAGTATCCCTTTTGAGGTAGATCCTATTACCTCTACTTTGTGGATGAGGAATTAAAACTCACTGAGATGAACCTCTCCAAGTTCCAAGTCCTTGAATGTAAATGTTGGTACCATAATTTAAATGTGACTACTTTGAATGTGGAGCCACATTAATGAGACTAAATTATTACACTCAAGGAACAGATCACTGTTGTATCTGGGTTGTTAATGGCCTTAATACTTGTTTTCCAGTTGACTCAGGTGGTGTGTCGAACAGGGTTCATCAAGCTGACAGTCAAGAGTATCTATAGAGGTAGCAACCACCTTGCTCTTGTTTGTATCATCACTCAAGAGGAACAAGAGGGCTGAGATATTTCTGAGGTGTGTGCTGGACTATGAGGTAAAATGCAGGTATATCTGAAAGATTAATGAAAATGAAGTTGAAGTGTATGCTTGGGTTTTACACACCTCTGTCTCCAACTAGCACATAAGGACTTTGGTGATTGATACATTTGATCATTTCAAAATGGTCTCAGGCATGAGTGTTTCATATGCATTTTCTCTTCACGACTAGCTATGGTTAGGAGAACATTGCTAGTCTGATTCAGATTGTGGTGATAAATACTACTTCCAATAAATTAGACTTCATTTTTATGTATTTCCTAGGCCTCTTTAAGTCATTCTCCTTTTCCATAGTCATTGGTAGTACTGAATCCCATGAGCCATTCTCAATCAATAGAAGTCCTGATATTCTTGCTGCACTTCATCTCCTCCAGAGTTGTGGGATATGTTTCTTGTAGACTTAGCTGTACACAGGAGAGAGTGGATGGGAGGAGGACATTCCAATGAGCAAAGCAAAATGGAGAGAGACAAGATTGACAAAGACAATCATAATGCCAGTCACCTGTGAGGGAAAGAAAGCAGCATCAAAGGTTCTTTATAAAGTCCCTTAAGGAAAAAGAGCCATTGCTCAATCAAGGCTGGGCTATACTAGGGGCAAATGATGCCTCTCCCTCTATCACTCATTCTGAGAACCCGGTGGGAAAATCATGAGACTTATCTTAGTTTTTATTCTGTTGCTGTGGTAAAACACTCTGATCAAAAAAAAAAAAAAGGCAAAACCAGAAATAAATGAATGCATATATGATAAGCTTCTTGCTTATATTCTGTATTCAGCTTGTATTCGACTCTTTATAGTTCAGGACCCCCTGCCTAGTGAAAGGTGCCACACTCAGTGGGATGGGACTTCCCAAATCAACAAACTTAAGACAAATGGCCCAAAGGTGCCTACAAAACAATACCATTCCTTAGATGTTCTTTCCAGGTGATTCAAGGTTGTGTTGAGTTGACAATTAAAGCTAACCATTGTTGGATGTGTGGTGGTTTAAATGTAAATGCTTATATATGCTCATATAGTTAAATAGTTAATCCTCCATTGGTAAAATGGTCTGGAAGGATTAGGAGGTGTGACCTTATTACAGAATGTACTTCATTAGGGGTGGGCTTTGAGGTTTCAAAAACATATAGTCTCTCTCTCTCTCTCTCTCTCTCTCTCTCTCTCTCATAGTATGAATGAAAATATCACCATAGGCTCAGGTAGTGGGCACTATTAGGAGGTGTGGCCTTGTTGGAGTACCATCCAGTGGAAAAACAATAGCTTTTTCAACAAATGGTGCTGGTTCAACTGGTAGATAGCATGCAGAAGAATACAAATCAATCCATTCTTATCTTCTCATACAAAGCTCAAGTCCAAGAGGATCAAAGACCTCCACATAAAACCAGATACACTTAAACTAATAGAAAAGAAAAGAAGAGCCTCAAGCACATGGGACCAGGGGAAAATTCCCTGAACAGAACACCAATAGCTTATACTCTAAGATCAAAGATTGACAAATGGTACCTCATATTACAAAGCTTCTGTAAGGCAAAGGACACTGTCAATAGAAAAGATGGCAACCTACAAATTGGGAAAAGATCTTAACCAACCCTACATCCAATAGAGGGCTAATATCAAATATATACAAAGAACTCAGGAAGTTAGACTACTAACTTCCTGAGAACTAAATAACCTTATTTTTAAAATGGGGTACAGAGCTAAACAAAGAATTCCCAAGTGAGGAATACCAAATGGCTGAGAAGCACCTAAATAAATGTTCAATATCCTTAGTCATCAGGGAAATGCAAATCAAAACAACCCTGAGATTTCACCTCACACCAGTCAGAATGACTAAGATCAAAAACTCAGGTGACAGCAGGTGCTGGCAATGATGTGGAGAAAGAGGAACTCTCATCCATTGCTGGTGGGATTGCAAGCTGGTAGGTACAACCACTCTGGAAATCAGTTTGGTAGTTCCTTAGAAAATTGGACATACTACTACCAGAGGACCCAGCTATACCACTCCTGGGCATATACCCAGAAGATGCTCCAACTATATAATAAGGGCACATGCTCCCCTATGTTCATAGCAGCCTTATTTATAATAGTCAGAAGCTGGAAAGAACCCAGATGTCCTTCAATGGAGGAATGGATTCAGAAAATGTGGTACATTTGCACAATGGAATACTACTCAGCTATTATTTTATTTTATTTTATTTTATTTTATTTTATTTTATTTTATTTTATTTTATTTTGGTTTTGGTTTTACTACAGCAATTATCATTGCTTTTTTTTCATTTTTTTATTCTATATTCTTTGTTTACATTCCAAAGGATTTCCCCTTTCCCAGTCCCCCCCCACCATATGTCCCATAAGTCCTCTCCCCCCCAGCTATTCCCCATCACCTCCCCACCACCACCATTTCTCTGTTCTGGTACTCTCCTATAAAACTGGATCCAAACTTTTCAGGCCCAAGGTCCTCTCCTTTCTTCTTCTTGGGAATCATTTGACTTGCTAATTGTGCCTTGAACTACTCAGCTATTAAAAACAATGAATTCATGAAATTCTTAGGCAAATGGATGGAAGTAGAAAATATCATCCTGAGAAGGTAACTCAGTCACAAAAGAATACGCATGGTATGCACTCACTGATAAGTGAATATTAGCCCAAAATCTCGGAATACCCAAGATACAATTCACAGATCAAATGAAGCTCAAGAAGAAGAAAGACCAAAGTATAGATACTTTGGTCCTTCTTATAAGGGGGAACAAAATACCCATGGAAGTAGATACAGAGACAAAGTGTGGAGTAGAGACTGAAGGAAAGATCATCCAGAGATTGCCCCACCTGGAGACCCATTCCATATACAGTAACCAAACCCAGACACTATTGTGGATGCCAACAAGTGCTTGCTGACAGGAGCCTTATATCACTGTCTCCTGAGAGGCTCTGCCAGTACCTAACAAATACAGAGGTGGATGCTCTCAGCTAAGCACTGGACTGAGCACAAGATCCCCAATGGAGGAGCTAGATAAAGGACCAAAGGAACTTAAGGAGCTTGGCTCCATAGGAGGAACAAGAATATGATCCAACCAGTACCCCCAGGGCTCCCAGAAACTAAACCACCAACCAAAGAGTACAGATGGAGGGACCCATGACTCTAGTTGCATGTGTAGCAGAGAATAGCCATGTTGGACATGAACGGGAGGAGAGGCCCTTGGTCCTGAGAAGGCTTGATGCCCCAGTGTAGGGCAACGCCAGGACAGGGAAGCAGGTGTGGGTGGGTTGGTGAGCAGAGGGAAGGGGGATGGGATAGGGGGGTTTCAGAGGGGAAACCAGGAAAGGAGATAACATTTGAAATATAAATAAAGAAAATATCTAATAAAAATAATAAATCCTGAATTAGAGCAGAGAAAAGAAGGAGAAAGAGGCAGAGGAGGAGGAAGAAGAAAAGGACATATCACCACAGGTATTGGTTGGGGGTTGGGGGTAAATGGTTTGGGGATGAGGAATTGGGGGAGGGGGACTTTGAGGTCTCAAAAGCTCAAGTCAGGTCTAGTGCATCTCATTCTTTTCCTGCTGTCTGCAGATCAGATGTAGATTTCCATGCTACCTCTCCAGCACCATAAATGCCTGTGTACCACCATGCTCCTCACCATAATAGTAATGGATTAAACCTCTGAAATTGTAAGCCAACCCTAAATAAATGTTTTCCTTTATAATAGTTGCTGTGTTTATGTTGTCTTCTTATAGCAATAAAAACTAACATACCCTCTCTGTATCTGTCTTCTCTCTATCTACCCATTTATCATTTATCTTTTCTCTCTATCTATATGTCTCTATCTCTTTCCCTCTGTCTGCCTCATAGTAGTTGTCTCAACATGTAAGTCTTATGCCTGATTCTCGAGAACCCCAAGACCACCAATGACTCAGGATCCAATGCAAACACAAGAGGGTTTATTTTTGAGCTCAAGCTCAGACCACAATATGCCGTGATGCAGCAGAATAGGAGAGCAGCTCTGAAGTTCAGAGTATTGGGGTTTATAAATGAAAAAATCCAAAGTCCATGACTTGGCATTATGTAATTGGGAAAGAGTGTATGGGGGAATGGACTAAACCACAAGGGATGTTTCTAAATTTAAAAAGAGAATAACAAAATTGGTTGTTGGTTTTCCTGCTTATTGATCAACTATAAGTGCAGGTGCAGTTGATTCAATTGGAAATGTACATCTTGTGGTAGACCTTTGAACTGGAACTTCCTTGTACCTGGGAGCGTGGGGAAGTGGAGGGCTGTGGCAACAGCCAATTTCTTTTTTCATTTCCTCCCCTTCTAGTTGTTACCTGGGAAGCCAATCATGGATCACTCACTCTAATCGCAGCTCAGATTTGAGAATCTGGTATCATCCCTTATAACCATTAGTTGGATGGTGTCTAGTCTTTGGTAATATATTGGAAGAGCCTACTTTGGAGACAGGGGCCAAGAGTGAGAAGCGAGAGGAGGATGATTAGTCGCCCCAGTAGAGTTGAGCTCAAGGTAGTTAGCCACAGGGAGTGATCAAACCATGACTCACACCAGCCTCGAGAGGCTTCCTGGTCCCTCTTTCATTTCTCCAAACCCTCCCGCATCTTAGCCATTGAATCCTTCACAATGCCCAAATGTTCCATGTAAAAACAGTACCCTTCTCTCAGGGCCGTGCATAGCCCTCCTTGTTGTAAGAGAATCAAATTTAATCCTCTCCAGTTTTGTAGCACTAACTCAGCTAATGAGGAGGAGAGGGAAGCTTGAAGATGGGATATAGCATTTTCCGTTCTTTCTAGGTCTTCATCTATGGACATCCTACGCTGAGAGTAATGTGTCTGGTGTAGGATAAGTGATGATACTCTTGTTCTTTTGCAGCTACCCCAAGCCCCAGGAGTACAGCCAGGGTGAGGGTCGTTATGAGCTCTCTTCTGCTTCTAATGAGGGTCAGGAATTCGAGGGCCTGTCCCCATGTTCTTGTGAAGTCTTCTTCACTATGATATGTCATCCTTGGGACTAGCTTGACCATAACACAGAACTGGCCCCATTCTTGCCAGAAGGATACCATATGCACAACAGATTAATCCAGAGCAACAGGCCCATTAGGCATCTTCTGGGGGAAAGAAGTAAACCTGTTTCTCTTTTTCTGATATCTTGTGGGTCTCATTACCCAAATATTGATAACTACCAGGCACATTTTCTAGACAAGTCCCCTAGTGTTTCCCTGCCACTGACTATAGGGTGAGCTGTCCTGTCGGGAGCAATTTTCATTGGCAAGAACTGTGATTACCTCAGGAAAGCTGTCCTTCTATGGCTATACCATCATTATAGGGGGATCAGAATTGTAGTACAGCCAACAGGAAGTGGTGAGCTCTGAGTGGATTCCGTTTAAGGCCAAAAATGTGCTACACATCAGGCCCCAGAGTGGGTCCTTTCCCAGGTTGGGAAAGGCTCCCAAGGGTGTGGGCCCACCTATTGCTGAATTAGGTGTCACCATGGGGTGTGTCAGGCTGGACAAGTCAGGCTGTTGGACTGGGTTGAGGGCTAGGTTGAGGCCTATATGTTGGGTGTGTCCCAAACTAGCCATTCATCTGACATGGAAGGTGATTCCTCCCATGTGACACCTTCCATGTGTCAGAAGGTGATTCCACATTCTGACATATAGAGCCTCAGTTCCCAAATTCACCTTCTCTCCCAACCAGAGTACTGCTGTTCCTTTGCGATAAACTGCACACAGATTGGATTACATTGAAACTTGACACATTCTGCTGTGCCACTCCAGTTTCCTTGGGCAGCAACCTCAAAACCTGCTCGTCAACCTCTCTCACCCTGTCCTTGAGTTCACCCAGGGCTAGTGTGGTTTCAACCTACAATGATGAGATCCCAGGAGGAACTAGGCTTCCAGTAAGTGGTTCCTGTAGTTTCACAAGCCCAGTACTTATAGGCAAACTCCTCTGCTCCTCCCCCCACCATTGATTCTCCTCCCTACCACCTGTCCTGCCTCCGGAGGGACAGACAAGGGGTGTCTCAGAATTTCCCCTCAGAGCATTGGGTATCCACATCCCAGGCCCCAACACCCCAAGTCCCCTCTGGATTAGTGTTTATGGCTACAGTTGCCTTGACACATTCTGAGAGACTCTTCCCACACTCTTCAGCCTGGAATATCCCAAGCACCCACTGCCAGGTTGCACAGACTATGGATCAGATCTGGCCACCAGGAGCTCAGGTGGGCCAATTTAGAGATGGAGTAAACCACATCTGCTCCTCGAAATACAACCTCCTATGTTCCTAAGTCAAGTTGGTGGGGATTAAGGTGAGCTGTATATACAGTTAATAGGCCTAAGTATACCATGATAACTTGAGTTTGAGTAGGTTGTCTGAGTTCTTAGATAGTTTCCATAGTTGTTCCATCTCAGGAGCAGGGGAATCACCTGCCTGGACTTGGGTTTGATGTACTCAGGGACTGATTCTGTCTACATTCAAGGAGGTCATGGTTGTTGAGATTACCAGGTAGCCGTCCTTTCACCAATGTCTCATCACATATACCCAGTCTGCGGTCCTGCTCAGGGATGAATCTGACTCACAAATGGCATGAAGTTTAGGCCACACTTGTTGTGTACCCATTGGGGTGCCATTGCCTGTTGTTCTCTGTCTTGGATTTCAGTAACAGCTGCCAACCGTAGGTTGAGGACAACAGGAGGAAGAATGTTGTATTAGTCCCGGTTCTCTAGAGTCACAGAACATATGGGTAGTCTCTATATAGTAAGGGAATTTGTTGATGACTTACAGTCTGTAGTCCAACTCCTCAACAATGTTCAGCAGCAGCTGCAGATGGAAGTCCAAGGATCTAGCAGTTGCTCAGTCCCACAAGGCAAGCAGGCAAATCAAAGAGAGAGAAAATCTTCCTACTTCCAGTGTCCTTACATAGGTCTCCAGCAGAGAGTGTGGTCCAGATTAAAGGTGTGTGCCACCACACCTTTAATCCCAGATGACCTTGAACTCAGATATCCCTGTCATTTTTTTAAAAGATCTACTTACTATTATATGTAAGTACACTGTAGCTGTCTTCAGATACACCAGAAGAGGGTATCAGATCTCTTTACAGATAGATGGCTGTGAATCACCCTGTGGTTGCTGGGAATTGAACTCAGAACCTTCAGAAGAGCAGTCAGTGCTATGAACTGCTGAGCCATCTCTTTAGCCTGAGATCTCCCTGTCTTAATCTTCTTAATCTTAATCTTCTGGAATTCATAGCTACTATGCCTCAAGATCTCCATGAGAAGATCCAGGTCAGAAACTTGTATCTTTCAGCCTCCAGATTAGGATCACAGGTGAGCCTTCTAATTCTGGATTGTAGTTCATTCCAGATATAGTCAAGTTGACAACTAGGAATAGCCACTACAAATGTCATGTATGATTTCAAATGGAGTAAGTCCCATCAGGTACAGAAAGTTCCTTACCCTGCCAAAAACAAAGGGTCAATTTAGTTAAGATCTCTTTTCTAGTCCTATTCATTTTTTCTACCTGCCCTGAACATTGTAGCCTGTAAACACAATGTAATTTCCAATCTGCTCCCAAGAACCTAGCTAGACTCTGGCTGACTTTAGACACAAAAGCTCATCTATTTTCTGACTTTATCAGATTAGGAAAGTCATACCTGGGTGAGATCTCTTCTAGTAGTTTCTTTTTTAGCCACTATGGTAGAAATTTCAGATTTGGTAGGAAATGCCTCAGACCATCCAGAGAAGGTGTCTACAAAGACTAATAGGTATTTCTATCCATGTTTTCCTGGCTGAACTAATGTGAAATTCACTTCCCAATAAGCTCCTGGTTTCTTAGTAGATGGAACCATGAATGTGAACCACCGCAAAAGCATACTGACTGTTCGTGTAGATGCTGACTGCCAGGACTTCTCTAGCTAGTACTATCAACTCCAGTTTCTGTGCTGAGGTTCCTGGGGGAAGATGCTGAGACCAGATTACCTTCTTTCAACAGTCACTGCCCCTCCCCACATGACACTGTCTATTATGCAGGAAACTGCTTCCATCAGTGAACCAAGTCCAATCTACGAAGGATAGTGGTGCACCCATCAAAGCTGGCTGAGTACAGTAGACCTGGGTGAGGACCTCTGCACATTCATGTATTGGCTGCCTGAGGTCCAGGTCTGGCAGGAGGGTGACAGGATTCAGGGTAGTGGGTGGCTGGAAGATTATTCTGCCAAGGGTTAAGTAGGAGGGTCTGGTCGCCCTGTCATTACTAAGCCATCTGTCTGGGGTTGCCTGAGCACCCCATCAATTATGAGAGGGCTGATAATCAGTATCTGTTCCAGAGTGAGCTTATCAGCACCTTTATCCAGCAAGGCAGCGGCTGCTATGACATGTAAGCTAGGAGGCCATCATACTGCCACCGGGTCTAGCTTCTTTGATAAGTAGGCCACTGGCGTTTACAGAGTTAAGACCATTTTGCCATTCCTTTGTTTTCATCTACACATAGGTGAAAGGATTATGTATCATATCAGGAAACCCCAGAGCAGGTGTCAACATCCGGGCCCATTTCACTTTGTCAAATGCTTTTTACTGTTCTGAGGTCCAGACAAAGTTTTGGTCTCTTTTGGTGGCCTCATCCAACAGTTGGGTGAGCTCGGAAATACCAGGAATCCATAAATGGCAGAACTCAACTGATCCCAAGAATTCCCTCACCTGTTGATATTCTTTGTTTACAGAATTCTAAGAACTGTCTTTACATGCCTGGGATAGCCACTGCTTGCCTTCCCATAAAATATATCATAGGTACATTTAACCCCCTCTTTGCATATCTGGGCCATTTTTGGCAGAGTCTGGGTACCCCATGTCCCCAAGCTCCTGTAGCAATCAATGCCTTAGTACCTGTGATGCAGGTCTCTGTGTCCTTGGCAGTAATCAGAAGATTGTCTACATACTGGATCAAGGCGACCTCTGGGTACCTTGTTCAAAATAGGCTTAAGTTCTTATGTAGCACCTCATTGAAAATGATGGGAGAGTTCTTCAAGCCCTGGGGCAACCATGTCCATGACAGCTGCCTGCTGAGCTTGGTCATGCCATTTAAAGGCAAAGTACATCTGGCTCTTTGGTGCCAAAGGAAGATTGAAAGGGGTGTCTTTTAAGTCCAAAGCAGTGTACAATACTCATTCTGGTGAGAGGAAGAGGCTGCTCAGTAAGGTATAGGGGTTGGGCATGATGGGGTGGATATCAACTACCTGTCTGTTGACCTTTTTGGAGGTCTTGTAACAGTTGGTAGTCACTTGAGCTTGGCTTCTTGACAAGCAACAATGGGGTATTCTATGCAGACTGGCAGGGTCTGAGCACCCCGGCATAGTAGCCTGCAGATATGTGGGGTGATCCCCTGTAGAACTTCCAAAAACATCAGGTATTGGCAAACCACAGGTCAAAACTGGGGTGGGATGTCTAGGTAGTTTCACTTCTCCTGTCTACACCAATGCCTGGGAAAATTCTTACAGCCAAGCGGACAGCTTAATCTCCAAGGATGGTTGTTCAAACAACCAGCATTCAGAGTAGGAAGTAGATTTATAGTCGGGACCTGGGTTGGTTTCCCCTTCACATCCAGAAGTCAAGATCCCTTGGTTCTGAAATGAATTTGTTCTCTCATTTTGGTTAGTAAATTCCTGCTCAAGAGCAGATATGGACACTCAGGAATGACCATGAAAGCGTGAGTTACCCATCCCACCCCTAAATACACAGATATTTGGGCAGTCCATGAGTATTGTTTAGTGCCTGTGGCCCTTTGGACTCAGGATTTCCTAGATCGAGGGGCCCACCTGCCTCTAGGAGTGCTAAATGTTAGGTGCTGGTATCTATCTATCAGAAAGCACATGAACTTACTTCCACCTTAAGAGTTACCCTGAGTTTGGGGAGGGCTTCCTAATCTCTTCCCCTTTAATTGTCCCCTTTCTCAGTTACCATGACCTTAGGTCAATTCTTCTTTGGGCACTCTGGTGCCCAGTGGCCCTCTTCTTTACAGTATGCACATTGATCCTTACCAGAGGCCCTGGAATCCAGCCATTGGTGAGTTGTTGAAATTGTCTACTTCTTTCTCCCTGGTTTGCTGTGGCTGCCAGGAACATCCCAGCCAAGTCCCTGTTTTGCTTCTTTTCTGCCTTTATCTGCTTTTCTTCCACACTATCATGATTGTTGTAAACTTTCTCTGCTATCTCAACAAAATCCCTCAAAGAATTCTCCATCAGTCTCTCTTGTTTCTGCAGTTTCTTTTTAAAGATTGGAGCACAATGATCAATAAAGGCCAATGCTACTGAGGATTGTTTTGCTCTGGTTATACAGGATCATAATGGTATATCAGCTATAGACTTCCATTATTTGCTCTGCAAAGGCTGCTGGGCTGTCTTCGGGTCCCTGTCTAACATCATATACTTTGGGCAAATTAGTGGGTGATCTGGATGTCACTTGAAGACCTGCCAATAGAGCCTAGCAGTAAACCTGAAGATGCCCCTTACCTTCACCTGTATTGTAATCCCTGTCGGGAAATGTGAGAGGAAAGGCAGTATCAGTCAGGACAGGGTTCTGGGTTGGAACCCCCATCTCCCCGGGATGAATTTCTGAGCCTCTAGTAGAATTCTTTCTCTCTCTCTTCGGTGGGAAAGAGGATCTGTAAGAGCTGTTGACAATCATCCTATGATGGGAAGAGAACATTTTCTAAGAGACTTAATGATTCTTTTGGGTTATCAGAGAATAGGGTATTTTGGTCCTCCAATTATAGAGGTCTGCAGCTGCAAAGGGTCAGTAATGGTCGGGTTGATTCCATTGTCGATCTAAAGGTCCCGTACCTGAAGGGGGAGGACAGTGGAATCTGCCTCAGGGTACTCAATCCCCGAGGACCCTCTCTTCTCTCCCTTCCCCCTCCCCCTCCCACTTTGAGTTCCCTGGGGACTGTCCTGCCCAGATTTGGGTTGGTTGGAGGTGTGTGATGGCACTGGGCTGCAGGAATGGTGCCAGCTTGGGGTTTGGGGAAGAAGGAAAAGGAGGCTTGTAGGGTAGGGTAGGGTAGGGGGGAAAAGGACTTCCATTGGCACAGAGTCCTACAAGATAGGGTAGAGGTGAGCCAAAGGGGTAAGGGCCCACTAGTCTTCATGTTTCATCACCAAGGCAGGGGCAGTCACCATACGTATGGTCTAGTCACCTGTTGAGGGGATCTATAAAAGGTTTGACCAATGAAGGAGGGAGGGTGACCAGATCCTTCCAGACAACAATGTATGGAACCTGGCCAGGGTATCCATGGGTTCTCCTGAAAACCATGGATTTCACTGCTAAAATGGGGGGTGGGGGTAGTGGTAGAAGTTTCCCTCAGGGGGTAGTTGACATTTAAATCTGGCCACTCAGAAGTGCAGAAGGTCACCATCTTTCCCTTTTTAACATCTACAAAGGTTTTGGGCTCTCTGTCTCACCACTCTAAAATGGGCCAGGATTAAATCTAGGCCCCATGGAATTCGTCACTGTCACAGTCCAACAGAAGACATAGTGTGGAAAGCAAAGTTCCTTTCCCAGTAGCAGTGCCTTTCTGTGATGAGCTGGTGAAAAGTTTTTATCTGTAGCTTCCCCCTTTAAGGAATGCAGAGATGAGCCTGGCAGGAGCTCACAGCAGCAGCTCCTACTCTGACCTTCACTGGTGGCATAGAGAACAGACTTTTCTGAGAACATATAAACAAGGCTCTAAGAATATAGAAACAAAGTTTTAATGAACAAAGTGACCAAGCTGTTCTGACCTTTCTGACCAAGACAAAACAAAATAAAAGTAACAGTTCCCTGAATCACTCTCCTGCCACTCCCGCTACTGGGTCTGGGGGAAAATCACAAATTGTCAACAATCTCACTACCAAGGTTCCCTCTTGACCTGTAAATTTTAAATATATTACTCATAGTAATCTAGGTTGACTCTCCCTGCATGGCCGAGCAACCCCACATACATGGAACAATAAACCGCATGCTTTTGTATCAATCTTTCATCAAGCTGTGTCCTGAGGGGTTGCATGCCTGAGCTCAGGCCCTGAGGGGGTCTGTTGAGTTACAGCAATAGATTAGCAAACACACAGACAGACATGAAAGGCAAAACTTAATGAGACAGCTGTGGTGCCCTTGGAAACAAATCAAAACTAAAAACTGGGCCTCGACAAACCTGGTCACTGAGGGCAGCACAGGCACACAATCAATTGGCAGTGTGGTTCTCTGTCCTCCACCAAAGGAATCTCTGTCCCTCCACTGGAGTCAAGAACATCTGCTTGACTCCCATCCCAGTGTCCCTCCAGCACATCCGCTTGAGCCATGCTTAGCTGGTTTACAGAAACTTTGTTTTTCCTGAGCACAGGTCAAAAAGTCCTCATCAGCTAGCTTGTCTCCCTCTTGGCCCAAAGTCCTTTGGTCGGGGATGAGTGTCTGGGGGATCCCAGACAAGCCCCCAAATGTTATGTCTAATTCATGAGGCCCCCACGAAGACCACCAAGGACTCAGGATGTGATACAAACACAAGAGGGTTTATTTTTGAGCTCAGGCTTGGACTACAATCTGCCCTGACACAACAGGGTGGGAGGGCAGCACCAAGGCTCAAGGTTTATAATGGAGAAAAAACAAACAAACAAACAAACAAAAAACAGCAAGTGGGTTGTCCATGCGTTTGGCTTTATGAGATTGGGAAAGTGTGTATGGTAGATGAGCCAAACCGAAAGAGATATTTCTTTTTTCTTTTTTTTCTTTTCCTTTTTTTGTTTGTTTTGTTTTGTTTTGTTTTGTTTTTTTCAGATTTGTTTTTTTTCAAGACAGGGTTTCTCTGTATAGCCCTGGCTGTCCTGGAACTCACTCTGTAGACCAGGCTGGCCTTGAACTCAGAAATCCACCTGCCTCTGCCTCCCAGAGAACTGGGATTACAGGTGTGAGCCACCACTGCCTGGCATGAAAGAGGTATTTTTAAATTAAAAAATAGAATAACTCATCTAACACAAAGTCAAATGTCAGTATCTTCCTTTCCATTCCTGAAACTCTCAGGAAAGGTTTCTGCAAGTTATGTGAGAGTAAAAACAGAGACTTAAGTCCTAGTATTTGCAGTTATGTGGACTGAAGTCTCAGTACTTTTTCGAAGTCCTTTCAACTGTATGTCTGGTATTTTGCCTCTTTTGTTTCTCTATCTGGAAATTCCTGCTTCTGTCTTTTCTGTATAGCTTTACATTAATTCTGAGTTTCCTGAAACTTCCAATAAATTGGTTTTATTTAACACACACACACACACACACACACACAGAGAGAGAGAGAGAGAGAGAGAGAGAGAGAGAGAGAGAGAGAGAGAGAATGAGAGAATGAGAGAATGAGAGAATAATAGAATCAGGTATTGATTTTCTGGCTGATTCTTCAACTACAATGTGGGTGTAGTTGATTTAATTGGGAACTTAAATTTTGTGGTTTTTCTTTGAACTGGGACATCCCAGTACCTGAGGGGGCGGAGAACTGGAGGGCCATGATACTCTCCAATTTCCACTTTCGTAAGCTCTCAGCTACTGTGCAAATGTCACAGTTGCCTGCCTGCTGCCATGCTTCCTGCCATGATAGTCATGGACTAACTTTCTGAAACTGTAAATCAACATGCAGTTCTCTTTTCTTCACTATTACATAGTTCCGTTTCATATCTAATGTCAGCTAAATAAACTAGATTTGCTTTGCCCTGTTCTCTTTCTCACACATCCTGTTATTTATTTATTTATTTATTTATTTATTTATTTATATTTGGATGGAGCTTTTCAAAGAACATAGGTTGGCCCTGCCATAGCATTCTGGGTGTTGGAATTTCTTTATGTCTTTCTATTTTCATTCTACTTTAGCTAGAACTTCCTTATCTTCTTTATTATTCCCATTTCTATTAATTTTTTTCTCCTTTTCTTTTTATCCACTGCTTGAATACTAATTACCCTATTTGGCTTATTTTTTTGTTCCTATCTCCTATAGTTAATATATTATGCACACCATACTATATATGTTCTTTTTTTCTCCCCCAAATTATTGGAGTTGAGTTAACAAGTGTTTTTAGTGGCTATTTATTATCATAGTAGGTCTACCCATGTGTTGTGTTTACTTCCATGGTTAATAGTGGGCTTTCAGAATAGAGTTGGAAATAATAGAATCCAGTGCCTAGAAGTATGGACTGAAAGATTACCTAATGAGCTACAATGGAAAAGTCAATGAGGGAAAATGGCACCTCAAGTCAAATAGAATTTAGTCATACTTAAATATTTCAAATACTTTCATTGAAAGATTAATAATTATTGATGAATAAAAACAAATCCACAACTAAGGATATGGCTCAGTTGGTAATGTGCTTGCCTGGCATACTTGAAGACCTAGGTTTATCCCCAGCACTGCATAAACTGGTTAAGGTAGCATACTCCTTTAATCTAACACTTAGGAGATGGAGAAAGAAATTCAGATATTCAGAATCACCTAAGTACTATATCACTGTGTTCAAGTGTGGGCTACAAAAACTGATCTCAAAAATAATTAGAGATCAGAGAGGAGAAGGAGGAAGAAGAGAAGAGAAAGAAGATGAAGAAGAATTCCCAAGAAGAGGGAAGGAGAGGACCCTGGTCCTGAAAAGACTGGATCCAGTTTTGTAGGAGAGTACCAGAACAGAGAAATGGTGGGAGGGGGTGGGGAGAGGACTAATGGGACATATGGTGAGGGGGAGAACTGGGAAAGGGGAAAGCCTTCGGAATGTAAACAAAGAATATAGAAAAATTTTTAAAAAGAAGATGAAGAAGAGGAGGAGGAGAAGGAAGAGCAGGAGGAGGAGAAGGACAAGGAGGAGGAGGAGAAGGAGAAGAAGGAGAAGAAGAAGAAGAGGAGAAGGAGGAGGAGGAGGAGGAGAAGGAGAAGGAGAAGGAGAAGGAGAAGGAGAAGGAGAAGGAGAAGGAGAAGGAGAAGGAGAAGGAGAAGGAGAAGGAGAAGGAGAAGGAGAAGGAGAAGGAGAAGAAGAAGAAGAAGAAGAAGAAGAAGAAGAAGAAGAAGAAGAAGAAGAAGAAGAAGAAGAAAAGAGGAAGAAGAATCTATTCAATACCAAGTAAACTGAAATGCTGTGATGGTTTATATATGCTTGGCTCAGGGAGTGGCACTATTAGAAGGTGTGGCCCTATTGGAGTAGGTGTGTCATTGTCTGTGTGGGCTAAAAGACCCTCATCCTAACTGCCTGGAAGCCAGTATTCTGCTAGTAGTCTTCACATGAAGATGTAGAACTTTCAGCTCTGCCTAGATGCTGCCACTCGTCTGCCTTGATGATAATGGACTGAACCTCTGAATCTGCGAGCTATCCCCAATTAATTGTTGTCCTTCCAAGAGTTGCCTTGGTGGTGGTGTCTCTTCACAGCAGTAAAACCCTGACTACATGCATCCCAATACAGAAACACAAGAAGCACGAAAAAAACAAAGAAACATGACTCTTTCCAAAAGTACTGATTCCACAGTAATGCACTACAATAAGTGAACTAAATAAAATTGCACACAAATAATTCAAAAGAGTGATTATAACAATGTTCAACAACAAAAAAAGTACACAAACTGCTGAATAATTTCAAAGAGAACATAATAGGCTGAATGAAATAGCTGAATGAAATAAAGTAAACACAAGACATATGGGTTCAGAAAAACATATAAGTACTGAAAAGAACCCAATTTAAATTTTGAACATGAAATATTAAAGTTTTATTTGATTTTTTTTAAGTAAAAAATTCAGTGAAAATCCTCAGTAGTAAAAGAATCAAATAGAGGATAGTATATAAGGGCTTGAGACAACATAGATGAACTAGAATCCTCAGACAAGGGCAAAATTAAAATAAAACAAAAATAAAAATAGAACATGCAAGATTTATGAGATAGCATTGAAAATGGGCATAGGAAGAGAAGTGTACCCTGAAAGTATAGCGCACTAAGAATATAGAATGAAGCCAGGTGGTGGTGGTGCATGCCTTTAATCCCAGCACTTGGGAGGCAGAGGCAGGTAGATTTCTGAGTTTGAGGCCAGCCTAGTCTACAGAGTGAGTTCCAGGACAGCCAGGGCTACTCAGAGAAACCCTGTCTTGAAAAACAAAAAACAAACAAACAACAACAACAAAAAGAATACAGAATGAAGCATATTGAAATTTTTCAGAATAAAATTCAATTTTTAACTACACACTATAAAGGTTACATAATGAAGGCACAGTGTCTGAAGTGTTCTGGTGTGGACAGAGTGACATGATGCCTGCCCCTGGGACAGGGCCCCTGTGTGAACCTCCATGAGAGTCAATGGTTGTTGTGGGTGTAAGGTTTGTTTGTGTAATAATGTACATATTTTCTGTATTCAGTAGCATTGGAGGAATCTTTCAAGGAATGTCCTCCTCGTTAATGTTAATAACTCTGTGATAATTAGAAACAGCACAATTCTAGAAGTTGAGGGTGTGGCTGTGTCTCAGCAAAATCATAAACACTGGGACCTTCAGGACAGCCCTTAAGGCTATGGGAAGGAGCTCTAAATACATGAGTTAAAAAATGTATAATTTCTCAACTATGCAAAAATAAGGATGCAATATGAATTATGAGGGGCTTTATGAGTCAAAAGGGTCAAAGGCAGCTGTGCTGTGAGCCAACATTTACTAATGAAGGAGATAAAGAGATTTAGGGAGTGGTAATCAAAGGAGATCCCACACAGCTGAGTTTCTTTGTTTACGCTTATAAAAGCAGATAATTTCCTGAGTTCAGGATCAGCCAAGGACAGAACAAGGTTAGACTTAGGCATGGTAGAAATGATAATTTCAGGACAGGATCCTGCCCAACTAGATTCTCTTCTGTGCTTGACCGAGCCAGACAGTTCTCTGAATTCTTTTCCAATGTTAAGAAAAAAAAAAAATGAGCCAGGCAGTGGTGGCACACGCCTGTAATCCCAGCACTCTGGAAGGCAGAGGCAGGTGGATTTCTGAGTTCAAGGCCAGCCTGGTCTACAGAGTGAGTTCCAGGACAGCCACGGCTACATAGCCCTGTCTCAAAAAAAACTAAAAGAAAGAAAGAAAGAAAGAAAGAAAGAAAGAAAGAAAGAAAGAAAGAAAGAAAGAAGAAAGGAAGAAAGAAAGAAACTCAGAACTTAGTTGCCTCAACTTATCAATCAAGACACAGACTAGCAGTCTAGATTAAAAGCAAGACTTGTATATTTGTTGCCTAAAGAAGTCACCTCACTAGAATTGACAGAGATAATGTGAGATGAAAATAATTCAGCCCAAGCAGATGGAACTAGGTATAGTGATACTAACACCTGACAAAGTAGACCACAAATCAAAATGAGCAGAGATAAATGAGGTTGCTTGATACTAATGAACTTCAACTAAATGCACCTTATATTCATTTTTTATCGATTATATTATCAAGAAATTTAAATAATTCCAATCTATGTCAGGTCCATAAAAGAAAAAGAAGGGGCATGCCACAAGAGGTTAGAGGTGAATCTGGTAAATCAATGGCTGATCTTTGTCTCCCCATTGGAGGGTGTCCATCTCTCTCTCCTTCTCTGTGATATGTATGAATGTTCACATGTGTGTGACTGTTGGTGATCAATTCTTGCCTTCTACCTTATTTAAGGCCGGCCGGACCTCTTGTTTGTGGCTGTGTGCCAGGCTAGATAACTAACTCACAAGCTTATTATTATTCTCTTGGCTGCACCTCCCATTTCTCCTTAAACCACTGGGATTTTCAATGTGCACTACAATGTCCAACTTTATGTGAGTTTTGGGAACCTGAACTCAGGTCCTTATGCCTGAGTGGCTAAAGATTTGTCTTTTGGACCATCTCTCTAGCAACTCCAATTTTATGTCTAATAGTTTTAGCTGAGAAATAAACAAGGATGGATAATGAAGTTGTACAATTGGAAACCGTTTGTGCTTTCCAAGCCATGAAAAAACACCAAAGGCATGGTCAATGTACTTTTTACAACTAAAAATTCTCTTCTTGGCAATTCTTTTTATGTAGCCATACTTATCTCTCCCATCCTTAAGTAATTGCTACTGTAAATGAGTTTCTAGAATTTTATATAAATCATAAAAATATTTCTATATTAATATAAAAACTATTTTCACTCATATAAGGAACACATGGGATTCAGTTACTCCAGATGTCGGCCATACTTGATGTGGTCCGTCTCGTCAATTTTAGCTTCTAACATACACATATAACAGTATCTCACTGTACTTGTAGTGCACACTTTTATAAAGATGAGTTTATGAACATCTGTGCAATGTTTCCTTGATAGCTGATGAATCTTCTGACCATTCAAAATGTTTAAAATGTTGTTTTAGTTCTTAAAGGTCAGTTCTGGGAGTAATTCCTTCTGATTACCGAATGTGTAATTTGCTGGGGTTTTGGGTTTGTTGTTTTGTTTTGTTTTTCTCAATCTCTCGGTTGCTTTTCACTCCCTTGGTGGCTTATTTTGTTTTGATGCAGTTTTTGTTTTTCTATTTTTTATTTTATTTTTTTAAGAAACTTTCTCTTTTCTTTTGGTCCTTTGTACTTCATTGTAGCTTAAGAAAAAAAGACAACCTAGCAGTGGTGGCACACGCCTTTAATCCCAGCACTCTGGGAGGCAGAAGCAGGTGGATTTCTGAGTTCCAGGACAGCCAGGTCTACACAGAGAAACCCTGTCTCAAAAAACAACAAAAACAAAACAAAAAAGAAAAAGAAAAAAAGACAGCCTATTGCGAGTAATTTTAAAAACACACTTCCACCTTCCCCAGGAGCTCAGCTCCCGATCTGACTTCTCCCAGCTCCCGGTTCCCTAAGGTCCATCCGGCTTAGCCCAGGGTCGACTGTGACCATTCCTGTCCAGGCTCCACCAGCTCCCTCTCAGCTTCTCTTGTGTTCCTTCCGGCTAGCTTTGCCAAGCCACCAGCTATTATCCCTGCTTCTTTCTCGCTCTGCAGATGAAAAACACCCACGGTTATTATTTTAGAACTTGCTAGAGAGCACAGTTTCTGGGCACAGAATCTCCTGCCCTAAATTTATCAGCTAGCCTTGTATCAGATAGTTCCAACCAACTTCCTCAGCCTCAGTTTCCAGAGGCCCTAACTTCCCTGAGGCCTTGCATGACTGCTGCTTTCTTCTCATTCCAACGCAGGGCAGCATTTTCCTCCTGGGACCCGGAAGTCCCATCTCTTCAGCCCTGCAATTGGCTCCCAGCCTCCTTTAATCCCCAAATCAAGAACCAACTAGGGAGCCAGACCTTACTATCAGCACCTCCTCCTTCACAGCCAATTATGCAATCATGACGATTTTTCTGTATTCATTACTTGTTAGAAGTTTACACTTTAATATGAGCTTTATAATCCTCTTAGGTTAATTTTTTCACTTGTAGTATGATTTGGGGGTCTATCTTAAATTATTTTACATATTTTTTTTTTGTAATGAGTCCAAGGCCACAAGAATTTCAACATATATTGGCTACTTCTTTTTCATTGTTGTGAAAAAAAGCAAATTAAAGACAAGGAAGGTTTGTTTTCAGTTCATGGTTTCAGGTGACATTCCACAGTGGCTGAGAAGCCAGAGTTTGAGGTCGCTGGTCACTTTGTACCCGTAGTCAGGAAGCAGAAGGCCTTGGGTCCTGCCTCATTTTTATGGAGTCAGGCAATTGTGGTAGGTCTTTCTGCCTCAAAAAAACCTAATCTAGAAAGTCTCTCAGGGACAGGCCCAGAGTTTGTCTCCAAGGTCATTTTACATCCTCTTAACAATATAAACTATCACACCTCCAAAAGTCTAATTAAGGTTTTATTTTTGTTTTTGCTCCTAATTATTCAATACTGTTCTTGTTTAATTTTGCTTAACAAGATCATTCTTTCCCTAGTTCATTTTCTTTGTAGCTTTTTGTGAAAAAAAAAAACAGTTCTCCAATTACATTTCAGCTTATGTTTAAATGATTCATCTATTTTATGCTACTCTTGATTTCTAAAATTTTCTAACATGTCTTAAAATCAGATGTTAGCTCTCTATGTTATGATTTTCTTTTTCAAGTCATTTTGGAAATTGTGTGCTGAGCACCTGTGTGCTGGCCAAAGGTCAACGCCAGGTGTCTGCTTTCATCACTCTCCACCGGGCTTTCTGGAGACAGGATCTTTCAGTAAGTTCACTGATTGTCCTGGCTGGCCAGTCACCAAACTCTTGGGATTCTCTCATCTTTCCCTCCCTGTTATTGAGAGTTTAGGCAATTACCACCATGGACAGCTTTTTATGAGTTCTGGGTCTGAACTCTGGTCTTTGTGTTTGCATAACAGCCACTTTATTATCTTTCTATTCCCTTTCCATAAAATATAAAACTAGTGTTTCACTTTCCAGTTATGAATAGGTGGTTGATATGATTATCATTGTATTAAACTTGGTTAATTTTAAAAGATCTGATATCTCAGTACTAAGTCTTTTGATCCATGAACAATGTATCTCTTCAATTATTAAGAGATTTAAAATGTTTACTTAGTAGAACATGGCAACCATGTACAATGAGTCATAATCTCTTTTAGATTTTACTATCAGGATAATCCTACCCTCATAGGATTATTAAAACAGAGGTCATACTATTTAAATCTCTTGAGGAGATTATGTAGCATTTGTATTACTTTTGTAATACCCAAAATATTTCTTAAAACATCCAAAGAAATATACAAATATTATAGGATTGACTTTACCTCTATTACCAGTGTAGGGATATTTGGATTAACTAGTTTATTCATGAGGCAATGGTGGTGTCTTAGTTAGGGTTTCTATTCCTGCACAAACATCATGACCAAGAAGCAAGTTGGGGAGGAAAGGGTTTATTGAGCTTACACTTCCACACAGCTGTTCATTACCAAAGGAAGTCAGGACTGGAACTCAAGCAGGTCAGGAAGCAGGAGCTGATGCAGAGGCCATGGAGGGATGTTCCTTACTGGCTTGCTTCCCCTGGCTTGCTCAGCCTGCTCTCTTATAGAACCCAAGAATACCAGCCCAGAGATGGCACCACCCACAAGGGGCCCACCCCCAGTTGATCACTAATTGAGAAAATATCCCACAGCTGGATCTCATGGAGGCACTTCCCCAACTGAAGCTCCTTTTCCTATGATAACTCCAGCCTGTGTCAAGTTGACACACAAAATTAGCCAGTACAGGTGGTCATCTGTGTCTTTTTGTGGGATTCCCACAGTAGCCATGTTGCAGAATTTGTATGCATAAATTGTTCCTAATTTCATCCTTAGCATTTTTGTTTCTGTAAAATCTGTACCAATGTTTCCACTCTTATTCTTGAAATTGGTAATATATAAGTTTACTTAAATTTTCAAATTGCTAACCTTTGGCATAATATTTCCTCAAATACATTTTGATCTTTATTCCTTTATTCTGATACTGTGGCTTCCCCATGTTCCGGTTTCTTAAGGACAAGACTATTAAGTTGAGAGATTTCTTAGTCTTTAGTACATCTAATGCCAGGTTTCCACTAAATTGAGTTCGATAGAATGCACTAGAAGAAGAACTTCAGTCTGAAGAGGTTTACCACACTCAATAAGAGACAATGAATAAACAATCCTAGAATAGTAAATCAAAAAGGTGAGGACCTACACCATAACCACAAAATAACAGGGATCAATAAAGACTACCCATTGATAACTCAATTACTCAATAATAAGATATAGAAAATAGAATACATCTTTCTGCTGCATCCAAAAAAAAAAAAAAAATACATTGCCATCAAGGATGGACACTGCCTCAGGGTAAAAGGATGGAAAAGGTACTCTAAGCCACTGGACCTAAAATGCAAACAGGTGTGGCTATGTTAACAGCTTACTTCAAACCAAAACTAACCAGAAGAGATAAAGAATGCTACATACTCATCAAAGACAAAAATCAACCAAAAAGACACTACAATTCTAAACATCAATATAGCAAAAAAAAAAAAAAAAAAAAGACACCATACTTCTTAAAAGAAACTCTACTACATCTGAAATAACATTTTGAACTTTACACAATGATAGTGGGCAATTTTAATAACCTTCTCTCAGAAACAGACAGGTCATCCAAACACAAACTAAAGAGAAAAATGCTGGATTAATACCTTGCAGAAATCTCCAGAACATTCTTCCCAAATGCTAAAGAACAAAATGTATTCTCAGCAGCTCATGGAATAGTCCCCCAAACTGATAACACACTAGGAAACAGAGCTAGTCTCAACAAGTAAAGAAAATGAAATAACATCCTGTATCCTCTATGACTACCATAGATTAAAGCTGGATATCAATAGAAATAGCAGAAAGTATGCAGACATGTGGAAACTAAACAATGCAATGCACTACTGAATGAAAAACGGTCATGACAGAAATCAAGAAG
Source organism: Apodemus agrarius (assembly GCA_964023405.1). Classification (NCBI taxonomy): domain Eukaryota; kingdom Metazoa; phylum Chordata; class Mammalia; order Rodentia; family Muridae; genus Apodemus; species Apodemus agrarius. Next base: position 90,240,482 of record OZ030016.1, read on the forward strand.
GAAATTAAAAAGATGTAGATTGAATTAAAATGAAAACATACCATATCTAAAAGTATGGGACAAGGAAAGCAGTTCTAAGAGGCAAGTTCATAGCACTAAACACCCACATTTTAAAAAAAGAAAGGAAAAGAAAAGAAATGAAATGAAAAGAAAGGAATCTGGTCAGATTTCATCTAAATAACCTAATATATTTACCAACAACTAGGAGAAATAATACCCAAAAAAGATTAAATAGGAAGAAATAATCAAATCCAGGCTTGAAATCAACAAAGTAGATGCAAACAGAAAACAATACAAAGAATCCGTTTTGAAGAGTTGGTACTTTGAAGAAATGAGTAAGACTAAAAAACCCTTGACCAAATTAACTAAAAGATAAAAAGAAGATAAAAGTTAATAAAAGTAGGTATGAAAGGGCAACAAAATGACAGAATTTCTGAGGAAATTCAGAGAATTGTAAGAATATACCTTAAATAAAAAATATCTATTCTACCAAACTGAAAAACATCAAATAAATGGATGAATTTCATGATATACATGTTAAATCAAGATCAAACAAGCAACTTAAGCAGACCTACAATCACAACCTCTAATGAAAACCCAACAAGAAAAACACCCACATAGTTTTAGCACAGAGTTCTACCAGAACTTCAATGGAAAGTTAAGGCCAATACTCTTTAAATTATTTTACAAAATAGAAGCCGGGCAGTAGTGGCACACACCTTTAATCACACAGCACTTGAGAGGCAGAGGCAGGCGGATTTCTGAGTTCAAGGCCAGCCTGGTCTACAGAGTGAGTTCCAGGACAGCCAGGGATATACAGAGAAACCCTGTCTTGAAAAACACAAAAAACAAAAAACAAAATAGAAATGAGGGAATATTTCTTAATTCCTTTTGCAAAACTACTATTTCTCTAATACCAAAACCAAATAAATATCAACTAAAGAAGTATAGGCAATATCTCTTATTATCAATAAAATACTTGCAAACTGAACCGAAGAATACATCAAAAAGATTATTCATCATAATCAAGTTAGATTGATCCCAGAGAAGCAAGGTTGGTGCCATATATGTAAATCAATAAACTCAATCCACTACATAAAACAGCCTGAAAGAAAAAACCCCAAGATCATCTGATGCAGAAAAGGACTTTAACAAATCCAACATCCCTTCATAATAAAGGTCCTGGAAAGACTAGGGATACAAGGGACATGCCTTAACATTAAAAAGGCAATATATAAAATGCTCCAGAACCAACATCAATTTAAATGGAGAGAAAAACATTTTCACTAAAACCAAGAACAAGAAAAGGAAGTCCACTCTCCATACCTATTCAATACAGTACTTTCAGGCTTAGCTAGAGCAACAAGACAACTGAAGGAGATTAAGGAAATAGAAATAAAAAATAAAGAAGTCAAAATATCTTCATTTGCAGATGATATGATGGTATACATATACATGAGTCTTTAAAGTATCTAACAGGAAACTTCTAAATTTCTACAGCTGATCAACACTTTCAGAAATGTAGCAGGGCACAAAACTAATACACACAAATCAATAGCCTTCTTACATGCAAATGACAGACTGAGAAAGAAAGCAGAGAAACAATATCTTTCACAATAGCCTCAAAAAAATATCATGGGATAACTTTAACCAAGCAAACAAAAGATTTTTATAATAAAATCTTAAAGATAGTGAAGAAAGAGGTAAAAGAAGAAACCAGAAGATGGAACACTCTCCTATGCTCATGGACTAATAAGATTAATGTTGCAAAAAAACCAGAAACAAAACAAAAACAAAAACAAAAAACAACAAAAACAAACAAACAAAAAACAATTGTCAAAAGCAATCCATAGATTCAATGCAATCCCATGAAAATTTTAATATGACTCTTCAGAGATGGTATAAAAAACATTCAACTTCATATGAAAACATCCCTCACACATACATACTCACATGCTTGTGCATGTACACACACGCCAGCATAGCTAAAATCAATCTGACAAGAGAACTGCTGAGGTACCACCATCCCAGATTTCAAGGTGTATCACAGAACTGTAGCAATGGAAACAGCATGCTGCTAGCATAAAAACAAACGCTCCGATAAATGAACTCAAGCTGAAAAACTGGACAGGAGTCCACACACATAGAAACACTTCATTTAAAAAAATCTGAAGAAAAGATAGTACCTTCAAAGATGATGCTTGTTAGATTAGATGGCTACATATAGAAAAAGGAAAATAGATTCATATCTATCAATCTGCACAAAATTGAGATGTTCAGTCATCCCTAGTCATCAGAGAGGTACAAACTGATACTACTTTGAAATTTCTTCTAGACCATCCATAATGGCTAGGGTCAATAAAACTCACAACAGCACATGGTGATAAGAACATTGGGAAAGGGAAGTACTTATTCACTGTTCATTGGAGTGCAAACAGACACAGCCACTGTTAAAACTAGTATGGTGGTTCCCCAGGAAGTTGTGAATTGATCTACCTCAAGATTCAAGACTCTATATCCTACTACAGGGATATTGCTCATTTACATTGGTAAACTATTCATAACAGGCAGAAACTGGAAACATCCTTTATGTCCATCAACTTATGAATTAACAATGAAATAGTGGTATATTTATTTATACAATGGGATATTATTCAGTTGTTAAGGAAAACAAAATTATGAAATTGTCAAGTAAATGGAGCTATAAAAAAATCATTCAGAGGTAACTCACTCCCAAAAAAACAAATATCATGTTTTTTTCTTATATGGGAATGTTGATTTTCAACATGTGTGCTACAATCCACATAACCACAGAGGTAATGTACCTAGTAAGGGAATAGCAGCAAGAGAGATCTCCCAAGGAATGAAAACTAGAATATGGCTGTGTTAGTGAGGGTTTCCATTGCTATGAAGAGACACTGTGACCACAACAGCTCTTATAAAGGATAACATTTAATTGGTTCTGGTGTACAATACTCGAACTCTAGAATTAGTTCATTATTTTGATGGCAGATGGTGTGCAAGTAAACACGGTGTTGGAGAAGTTGAGAGTTCTATATCTTGATCTGCAGGCAGCAGAAATGAAAATAGATCTAGTTTGAGCATCTGAGACCTTCCCCAAAGCCTGCTGCCACAGTAACAACACTATGTGTGGAATGTTTTCATATGAAGTTGAATATTTTTATACCATCTATGAAAAACTGTTGGAATTTTGATGGCGGTTGCATCGAATCTATAGATTGCTCTGTTTACATCTTTCTCTTTTGCAATATTAATCTTACTGGTCTGTGAGCATAGGAGTGTTCCATCTTCTGGTGTCTTCTTCAACTTCTCTCTTCAGTATCTTAAAGATTTTATTATCAAAATCTTTCATTTTCTTGGTTGAAGTTATCCCATGATATTTTTTGAAGTTATTGTAAAAAACATTGTTTCTCCGATTTCCTTCTTAGTCTGTCTGTCATTTGTATGTAGGAAGGCTACTGATTTTTGTGTATTAATTTTGTGCCCTGCAACTTTGGCGAAACTCCAAGAAGTCCATACCTCTTAATAGTCCCACTCTATATGACCCAAGAATTCAAATCCATGAGTCTATTAGGGAAAGATTCCTATTCAAATCACCACACTAGCGTTACAGAGAGATAAGGGCACCCTACACTAGGGGAATTAAGTAGGGAGAAGAATGGGAGGGAGAGATAAGAGTAGTTATGAGGAGGAACAATTCACACAAAGTCTATTTAAAAAACTACAAGGAAACTTACTACTGTAGAAGCTTCTTAAAATATACACATATCTGAAAGGAACCTAAATGGAGTAACTTCCTCCGGGACGTTATTTTTTCACTGACAGCTATTCCCCATCGTAAGGATACAGTTGCCTCACTTTGTGCTTGATAGCTTAGCTCTAAGTGATGTTAACACTCCCACTCACAGCTATTTCTTTTACTGATCTATTTCTGTTGGATCTAATTATTCATTTCTAATGTTCATAACTCTGAAGTTTTGTTATACATTCATTTTATTGGTTAATTTCATTTCAACTTCCTATGTCTATAGTGTATGACATGGACTTCTTACCAGAAGAAAATGAATAATCAAACAATCTTTGCTTCAGATGGATTGCAGGTGGCTAGAAACTGATCTCTGCCAGAAGTGAAATAATACTTACTCTCTCCTTATGCACATTGTGTACATATGATCTAGGGACTGAGCAAACTGTAGTCTGGGTCTTTTGGGCAAGATTCATCTCATGTATGGGATTGTTACTTACTGGTTATCAATTTAAACATCTAAGAAACATTGGTAAAATACACTTCTGGGTGTGCCTGAAAAATGCGTTAGTAGAGATATTTTTCATGTGAGTTAACAACTAATGAAGACTTGCCCTGAAGTATATTCAATTAGCTAGCAGTTAAGGATCAGAGTGGAACACAAAGAGAAAAATGAAAATACCCATTTCTTTGAACCTTATAAGAGTGTGGCCATTTTGCTATTGGTATTGTTCATACACATCTGTGCTAGTGTTTTCTAGAGACAGAACTGATTAGATGACCATCTTAAAAGTGGGTTACACTAGCCAGGCGGTGGTGCCACACACCTGTATTCCCAGCACTTGGGAGGCAGAGGCAGGCAGCAGATTTCTGAGTTTGAGGCCAGCCTGGTCTACAGAGTGAGTTCCAGAACAGCCAGGGCTACACAGAGAAACCCTGTCTTGAAAATCAAAAAAAAAAAAAAAAAAAAAAAAAAAAAAAGAAAGAAAGAAAATAAAAGTGGATTACACTGGTTTACTTAAGCTCCAGGTAATCCAACAATGGCTGTCTAATACCACTGAGGCCAAAAATCTGATAACTGTTTAGTACACGAGGCTGAATGTCTCAGAGGTCCCAATCTGGCACGGGAGGTCTGTATTCCTGGAGAACCGCTGGTCTTCATTATACCAATGGAAGCCTGAAGACGCTGTCTGTATATCAGCAAGGAATGCAGCAGGAGGCAGACAGAGTGCCAGCAATAGTGAAGGCAGGGAGGTTAAAAGCAGTTTCCTTCTTCCATGTCTAGTTTTCTGGGCTGCTACCAGGTGCAAACCACATTTAAGGTAGGTCTTTCCACTCAAAATATCTGTTTAACAAAGACTCTCATAGGAGTCTCCAGGGTCTCGTGGTTTAGTTGATTTCATATCCAGCTAAGTTGGCAACCAAGATTAGCCATCACAACAGTCTCCAGTTCCCTCAGTCTCTGAATGTGGTTTCACATTAGCAACTCTCCAGGAGCCCCTAACCTCAGGTTGGGGCTGTTTGGTTAGTTTCTCTTTCTGAGGTATCAGCTTCTGGGGCAGAGCAAATATTGGTTACCCAATGAGATGGCTATCATGAAACTACCTACCCTCTCAGCATAAAATCCAATCCTTTTTACAACCAGATACATTGTGCTGCTTCCTAGATTCCTGACACCATGTAAACAGAAATTTGAAGAGCTGTGGGGTGACTGGTGATGCGTCTATATCAGTGATTCAAAATGAAGACTACAAAATCAAGTTTCAGAGATCAAGGACTGCATCTGAAACTGGGCTAAAGGTAATTAAATTATGTGGGTTGGGGAGCTGCATTCTGCCAAGGCCTCAAGAACTGGAACAAAGATGATTACAGGAATAAGGAACTAATTTGTTTGGTGGGAGAAATTTCAAGGCAGGATAGTGTTCAAATTTTTATATGACTACTGTTTATTATTCTGATCTAGGTAAATAGTCAAACAGCAAGTGTACAATTTGGTGAAGAAGAGTGTAATTTAACCTACAGGCAAAATGTTAATTACTTATTCTGAAGGGAGGTTCTGATACTAAGGGCTAGTTCCTTAATTGTTTCTTGATTTGTCAATAAAGAAGGCCAGGAGTCAATTGCTGGGGAGAAGGTACAGACAGGACTTCTGGGGCCCTGGGAGGAAAAGGCAGAAACAAGGAAGGAGTTTTTTCTGCCACACTTTGCAATGAAAAGAAGGCAACAATAATGTAAGGTCTTGTGAAAGTTAGGCCCTGTGGCCTCTGCTACTGGCCAAGGATGTTAGCAGGGGCTACCTGATACAAGCTAAGTTTAGGACGGAAGGAGAGATGGAGAAAATGAATTGGTGGGAGGAATTTGTGCCCAGCAATTGTGCATGGCAGGCAAGTTCGAAAGTAATAAAGCTGTCTATCTACATGTCTTTTATCCATGGATTCAGGCGTCACTGGAGTGGGTTTGTAACTCAAGCCCTCCCAGAGCTAAGGCAGGTAGACAAGGAAGCCAAGCGGCCGATCCTAGAACTATACCCACAAGCTTGACTCTGCTGTGGTACAACAAAGTAAGTCTCCATCCACTGAAGGATCCATTTCTTTGAAAGTTCAAGCTGATCTGAAAAAGTCTAAACTGGTAACACGGGGGAAAGTTTCTGGAAAATATTCCTCTGTTTCCCTGGGGTGAGCACACGGAAGAAAAGGTGACAGTGAGCCTGAGCTGCCAGCAGAAACTGATGACATCATCCGTGTTGTCCTGGTTCTGCAAGCATAAAAGATGCAGGATTGAGAGGATCCATATACTTGCATTACAGTTCCAGTGAGCTGCTGAGGCTATGCTATTGGGAGGATTGGGGTACTTCTCAAAGCTCCTGAAAGGGTCATTTGGGAGAATATGAGGATGAAGTCAAAGTTGTAATGGAGATCCTCGAAGATGGGCGATGCCACAACTATGGGATGTGTGCTGAGGAAAGCTGCAGCCATGGCATAAAACCATTCCATGGGCATTGAGTGCTGCAGGTTTGTGGCGTCTAACTTTGGAGCCCACCACATTAATTATAATGCAAGCTCCAAAGTCTGAAGTATTTGGTGTTTATGCTGATGGGTTTCAGTCTTGGTGTTTGGCCTGATCTTTTTTTTTATTTTTTCAAATCATAACTAGTTTTATTGCAAACAGTTCTTATAGACACACTTACCAGTTTTAGTACCTCAATAGCTACCTAACAAGCTATTAATATGTAGTAACATGCATCATGAGAAGCAATATGACCCATCTCTTCTGCACATTAGCAAATTCTTCCTCTAGAGCCATGGTGCTCACATAACTGAGATCTGAACACTTTTTGTATTTTTTCTGACATATGGAATTACTAAAGTACAAATGTAACATACAAAGTACATGTTTCCTCTTTATAGAAACAGTGGCTTCATCAGAGAAACAAGACTTTGAAAAATGTATATTCTGCAGTACTACTCAGGCAAGATTTAATTATGAAAAAAATAAGTACATTAATTTCAGTTTGTAAGTTTGCCTTCATTTTCTTTTTCTTTCTTTCTTTCTTTTTTTTCCAAGACAGGGTTTCACTGTATAGTCCTGGCTGTCCTGGAACTCATTCTGTAGACCAGGCTGGCCTCGAACTCAGAAATCTGCCTGCCTCTGCCTCTGCCTTCCAAGTGTTGGGATTAAAGGCGTGCACGACCACCACTGCCAGGCTAAGTTTGCCTTCATTAATGGCAAAATTACACACACACACACACACACACACACACACACACACACACACACACAGACTCCAAGAATTGATTTATTTTAAAAATCAATTCTTTGAAGATTTATTTATAAGTGTTTGACTTGTATTTTTTAGTCTGCAGGTTACTTAAAACTTCTCAGGTGAAAAGGCATTGCAAACTGGAAAGTCCTACCACAAGTGTCACTCACGCAGTAGTTTTGGTTGGAGTTGATTACATAGCTACTGGCCACTGCAGCACCTGTAACTCTTAAAAGGGTGTCAGCCCCGGTCCTACAGCATTACAGGTTTCAAGAGACTTTTTTTTCAAAAGCCCAAGAGAAACAAAAGGTAGCAAGAACTTGGGAGGTTGCCCTTACCTTACCCTTCTATTCCCAGTCAGACACCAGAAACACAGACGGCAATGCCTACTGGTCACTGCCTGGGGGAGGGGGTCATAGTCAAGTGTCACTCACTATAAAGGACTGACCAGAAGCATCGAAGACCTGAGATCATCCCGAAACCCAGAAACAAATGCCACCTCTAGCAATTCTTCCCTCCTTTCCTCTAATCGGCTCCTGTGCTGCTAAGGGAAGAAGTGATTTCAGGCTCATAAAGGCATTTTTTTCAAACTACGAAATTCAACTATTTGGATGTTTCAATTTTTCATTTTTCACAAATTTTACTACCAACAAAATAAAAACTTACATGGTTAGGTTTGCCTTAGACTAGTTTTACTACACCTGTCCTTAAAAAAGAAAAAAAAATCATAAAACGAAAATGGCTAGATATGAGACCAATTCGTGTTTTATGAATGTAAAATTTCCATGTTGCTACAAGAGTTTTATAGTTTTCAATCAGGCTTTGTGTAGGGTGTTCAACAGTGCTGCAATGACTTGACAGGAGGAAAGACTAGATCAACAGAGAGCTGTTGTCTAAGAGCAAAACCACTGCCTAAGGACTGCCTTACTACATGTGTTTTGTTACAACAGCCTTACTTGTAAGTCCAGATACTCTCCACACAAAGCCTTTATGTTTGCTCTTGTAAGATACACAACTGTGATTTCCTACTGTGGCATCAAGTTTCTAAGTTTTGATTATAGAATTTTTCAATCCCAATATTTGATAGTATACTATTTGAGTTCAAATTTCAACACCGACTCCTATCTTTCTAGGTTCAAGAAAGTCATTTGATCTATTTAACTAGATTTCCCTCATATACAAAATGGGAATAGAAGTGTAATATCACTGCATTGAGAAGAGTTAAACACAAAGCTTAGATCTATTCATGTAAGTAAAACACTCAGCAATGTCAAATGCAGCTCACCAATAAATTATGATTTATCATCCAATGGACTTTAAAAAGAGAAACTCCTAAAACCAACACTTACATGTGTTCACTGGAAAAACCTGAGAAGACACATTTGGTGTTCTGTGAATGCAGTGCTTAGGATCACACTGGCAAAAGCTGAACATCAGATTTGATCAATTTAAATTCAGCTTAACACTTCAATCAACTATGTGTTCAATAAAATGTAAACTGTTCCCAGAAACATTTTCTAACTCTAAAGCTCAATGAATAGGAATTACAATGATTTAAGTGGAACAAGAAAATAATCCACAAGTAGAATCTGAGTTAAAATCATTCAAAATTAGTAGTCATCACAGCAGTAGTAAGCAGAGGCAGAAGTATTTGTTCTTTATTCATTCTTTTATTTACATTTAAAATGTTATTCCCCTTCTTGGCCTCCACTCCACCCTTATGCCCCTCCCCTTTGCCTCTAAGAGGGTGTTCCCTCACCCACCCATCCACCCCCTCCCACTTCTCCCCTCTAGCATCCTCCTCCTCCAGGATGGCAAGCCTCCACAGACAGGTTCAAGTGATCCCTTATGGACCAGCCCATGTATGCTCTTTGGTCTGTGGTTTAGTCCCCAGGAGCTCTGAGGGGGGTCCAGAAAAAGGGGTGGGGGAGGATCAGGTATGGGGGCTCTTTTCTATAGTAAGGGTCTTGCTGAATTAAAAACAAAAACAGTCAAAGAGCTTGAAACACTCCTGAACCAGCTGTTCCTTGACTTTTGAAGACGTTTTCTGAAGTTTCTACCCCACCTTGTCCACTCAGTTCCCGGATAAAAGACACACAGCTTTTAATATTTACAGTAAGCCTTAAACAGCACAAGAGCTGGGCGGATTATCTACCCTCTACGCTATTAGGATTTACTGTCCCATAGACAACCCTGAGTTGTTAAGTACTGTTTTACCTGGGCTACTCTTAACTGCAATTGACCAGCACTCAGGGCCATGTTTTCATGAATTCCCCTAACCCATGGTGTCATCTCCTTCCCCTTCACCTTCTTCTCCTCCTTGTGGCTCTCCTCCAACCCCAAGCCCAGGAACCCTAAAACTCACCTATGTCTCTTCTGCCCAGCTATTGGCTGCCGTCATCCTTACTTACAAATCAAAAATAACTTGAGGGCAAGGGCACAGTATCACTTGGGTCTACATACAGATTATCTCCTCTCTGGGGCAACCATGTCTTGGGGGCTCAATATTAGCATCAGAATATAAGCAGCACCAAGCCAACCCACTACAGGACATCCCCGGGAGACTGGAAAAGTGCCAAATGATGCAAACTAGGTGGCCCTCTGCACACTAGTCCTTCCAAAGGCATTTAACGAGTGAGGACAGTACAGTGGTACGAAAGGCAGGGAGACGTAGCCTGCGGGATGGACCAGCATAACGCCACTATCCAGAAGTGATACAGGAGTCACTTAGACAGTCTCAGTGAGGATGGTCAGGTATAAATAAATTCCAAAGAAGCACACTCACCAGGCCAAGTGTAAAAGGATGACTTAAAAGAATTCTACAGAAAACAAATGATGGCAGAACTTGAGCAAAGAGAAACTTAGCAGAACTGAATTCAGACTCACTAGAAAAGGAATCTAGTCTCTTGACTCCCTTACAGAATAGCTTACAACATTTATTTAGGCCTTTGTAATATACTCTCTGATAATACATAGAAACTAAAATCTGTTTTCTGTACATATACAAATAACATTTGAGAAATGATAAATAATAACTATCAGATTGTCAAGGCTTGAAGACACCTGATCAGTAGTGCACACCAGACCAAGATGAATGTTTCACAGCTATAATTTTCTTCTTATCTCTTATAAAGCATTTAAAAAACTACTAGCATCCTTACTGCTGTATGCTCTTCCTTTTAGTTAAGGCTTTTATTTCTGGCTTGTTTAAAAGCCAAAAGGGGGGTTGGGGGATGGCAGAGGGAAAAACAATGAAGTTAAATAATTAATTAGAAGGGAAATTACAGTAATAAGAAAACTGAGACTAGAAAGCCTAATTTTAAATCCTGGAAAAGATTTGTTAATTCTTTAAAATAAAGAATGTATGTAAGCACTGTTAATAAGCAGTCTTTACTTTAGATTATACTTAAGTGTTTATGCTCCTTTCAATTATTTTAAGTACTAATAGATTGAAGCAAATCATCCAACTGTTTGATGTTCAGAAAAACCATTCTCACATAAGGACAGGTTTAACTTGTCTGTGACTTTGCAAGTAACACCATAAGTTGGCGTGGTGGCATACAGCTGTACTGAAGAGCACTGAGGCAAGAGGGTCGCTGATAGTCTGTGGCCAACTGGGTGACAGAGAGAGCTAAAGGCCAGCCTGGGCCACATAGCAAGACCCGGACTCAAAAACATATGTACACAAAGAAAGAGAAGAGCTTGAATTGTCCTGTCTAACCTATATGACAAAGAAGCTGGATCAGATGATGCTTCTGCCAATTCTAGATGTCAATGATGCTTTATTACCTACATAATAAAGTTTTGTTTTCTTTTTTTCCTGTTTTCTCTTTTGGCTAAACTAGACTTAAAGCCTAGCCTGTGGTTTTCCTAAAAGTGAAATGTCTTCAAATTGAATCACATTTTAGAAATATTAAAATTAGCTACTTCTGGATAGCAATTAAGCACAATGTTCTTGAAAATAAACAGAAATTCTCTACTTTTCAGCAAGACCAGTAAGACTATGGGAAGATTAGTTGAAAATTGACAATGTACAAAAGAACCTTAACTGAAAATGACACTGCAAAACCAAGTTGCTGTTTACTTAGCAATTTTAATCTCTGAGCTAGAGAAAGCCTTCTACAGAAGCTTTACAGCTATTTTTGAGGCTCATTTGCTACCATATATAATAAAGACAAGCACTTTCCTCTGTATATACATAACTGCTAACTTTTCAAAAATTTATATACATAATTCACATACATATCTGAGAAAGTTTCATTATCCACTGTAAACACTGATTTATTAAATAATAAAGTAGAAACTTATGCTTGATAAGTCAGCATTGAATTTCTCACAGAGAAATCAGAACAAAAATCCTATCACAGATAGTGATCAATAGCTGAGACCGTCTGAACCCGGCTTTCCTCAAGGCAGTGAAATGGGAGCGGACTGCACAGTATGGAATGCTCTGGCCTTTCTTCGAACCAGTGCCTGCTGCCTTTTCCGCTGAATTTCTTCAGGAGAGTACTTCCTATTTCTCTCTTCTTCATCTAAAAATTAAACAAAGCACAGGCATTAGTCTTATAGACTCTAAATCATTCTCAGTATCTGCCATAATCTTTGCTTTTTCATCACTCTGGTTTGACTATTAAATCAAACAGATATGTATATTATGTATGTATGTATGTATATTACAAATTACATGTACATACATAAAAGAATGTTAATGAAGGGGCGTGTTTGTCAAAATATATTATCCATCTACTTTGTTTCTTGGTATAACCAGAAATGGGGAAGGATACTCAAGAACTGTTTATTTCAAATCAACTCCTCAGATAGCTTTAATGTCTTATTATTTTCTTTTTTTCTTTCTTTCTTTCTTTTTTTTTTTTTTTTTTTGTTGTTGTTTTTCGAGACAGGGTTTCTCTGTGTAGCCCTGGCTGTCCTGGAACTCACTCTGTAGACCAGGCTGGCCTGGATCTCAGAAATCCACCTGCCTCTGCTCCCAAGTGCTGGGATTACAAGCGTGTGCCACCACTGCCCGGCGTCTTATTTTCTAAGCTAGACTTTAGACACTTTCAATACCAGAGAAATACCAAAATATATTTTATAAAAACAAGCTACTAGTCCACAATGGTACAAAATAAAAAGACTTTAAAATTGGTTTAATGGAAGCTGGGTGTGGTGGTGCACGCCTCTAATCCCAGCACTTGGGAGGCAGAGGCAGGCAGATTTCTGAATTCAAGGCCAGCCTGGTCTACAGAGTGAGGTCCAGGACAGCAAGGACTACACAGAGAAACCCTGCCTCGAAAAACCAAAAACCAAAAAAAAAAAAAAAAAAAAAACTGGTTTAATAATTTGGAAAATAACTTCAAATGAATGAAACCACACTATAAAAATCTGATTTAGAAAGAATTAAACACTCTGCCATCTGCCTTTCCGCTAAAACACACACACACACACACACACACACACACACACACACACACTCTTTCTCTCTTCTATATGTGTGTATATAATATCAAACACAGAGTCAAATTGCTACACTTAGCAACTAAGTACCTTAATTTTTATCTTTTTTTGAGCATAGGGGTCAGCAATTACTATTCTCTATAGGACACCCCCCTCCTATAGTGGACTTTTGATAGCAAAATGCTATCGTTCTAACTGCTGACTCTATTTGTTTTATACAAAAATAGTCATGTATAATATGTAAACCAATTATCAGATACGTTTCAATGAACTTTATACAAAAAAATCAGTTATTATGCTCATGTATTTAAAAAAAAAAGCACTAAAGTTTTAAATTTTAAAAATGAGATTTAATGTATTAGTTGTATAAAAACAGGCTACAACTTTGGCCTTAAGCTACTAACAGGTTTTTGTTTCAAGGATATAACTTGGAGACCAGCTTGTGACACATCACAATAAAAATGAATAAAAAACAATACAAAACACTGGTGAGGCTAATACTAACCAGGAAGATTAAGCATTATAAACAAACCTAAAAAGAAAAATTGCTAGCAGAAAAGGCAAATTACACTTCTACCTAAAAATGGAGTTTGGATTAGGTCTTTACTGGAATTAAAAGTATATGCAATTCACTTTACAAACCTCACCCTAATTAGTTATAGTATATTCAGTTTAAAATAAACATAATATTTACAACTGTAATAGACTCAACAATTTTTCAAAATGTTTTAAGATACACTGGGCTGTAACACTGAAATATACTCACTGTCAGTACTAATAAAATCAAAATCTGTCTAGGCAATTGAAAGAAAATTTGGTAATCTTTGTCAAAATCTACAACATTCTTTTTATTTTTTTGGTTTTTTGGATTTAGTTTTTACGAGACAGGGTTTCTCTGTATAGCCCTGGCTGTCCTGGAACTCACTCTGTAAACCAGGCTGGCTTTGAACTCAGAAAGCCACCTGCCTCTGCCTCCCAAGTTCTGGGATTACAGGTGTGTGCCAGCACCCCGGCTAATATACAACATTCTTACATTATGTTTTTTGGAATTAACAGATACAATTACAAAAAGTTCAGAAATCTGTAACGGAGAAATCCTACTAAACTGTTGTAATTGCAAAAAACTAACCCAACTAAGCTCCATACAACAATGTAAAATACAATATGCAGCCGGGCGGTGGTGGCGCACGCCTTTAATCCTAGCACTTGGGAGGCAGAGGCAGGAGGATTTCTGAGTTCGAGGCCAGCCTGGTCTACAGAGTGAGTTCCAGGACAGCCAGGGCTACACAGAGAAACCCTGTCTCGAAAAACAAAAAACAACAACAAAAAAAGATACAATATGCAAACTCTAAAAACAAAGGAAACCTACAGGTACTAACAAGAAATGACAGCTATAACTTATTAAGGAAATGCAAGAAAAGAGACATAGAGACATAATAGACCACACCAAAGCATTTGTAGTCTGAGAGAGGAAACAGACTAAAGGCATTGAAAACCCACTAATTAAAATTAACACATAAAGTCTACTAAATCTAGAAAAAGAAATACTGAGAAGTGTCAGAAGGAAGTATCAAGTTACATGCAAAGGTAAACATCTGAGAACAGACCTCTCAGAAAAAACTAAAACCAGGAGATAAAATGGCTGATACATCATGCATCTTATCTCCCCGGCAAAGTTAAACTATTCCATAGATCAAATTAATTTAGTGGAAATATACAGAATAATTCAGTTCAACCATAGCAGAAAATCTAACCCACTAAGCTTTCTCTAAAACAGATGTTATGTCATATGTCTTAACACATGTACACATACACACACACACACACACACACACACACACATACACACACACACACACGCACACACACACACACGCGCGCGCGCGCACACACAAGATGGGGATAATTTCCATCAGCTGGTGGATTTCTTCTCTTACCAGATCCATATGAAAAAAGAGTCACTCAAGAAATCAGAAGGGAATTTTAGAAATGTCTAGAATTAAGTAAAAATGAAAGTACAACTTATTCTAGAACATAGAGTCCAGCTAAGTCACTGCTAAGAGAGAGAACTCTATAGCTCTGAGTTGCCTGTATTGAAAACTCGGAGATCTGAAATAATCCAAGTTCATTCTACAAAGCTAATATTACTTTCCTATCAAATTTGGATAAGGATGTAACAATACATCTCCTGGATGAACATAGCAAAATTCACTCAATAAAATACTTGCAAATCGAATTCACTAACATAGTAACAAGATCATGATCAAGCTGACTTCATTCCAGGGATGCAGACATGACTCAGCCTACACAAATCAATAAACATAACACATAAATAAAATCAAGGTTAAAAAAAAAATCACATGATCATCTCAATACATTCCCAGAAAATTTTAAATAAAACTGAACAGTCCCCCCTGATGCCAACCCTAAAGAATCTAGGAACAAAAGCCAGGCAGTGGTGGTGCACGCCTTTAATCCCAGCACTTGGGAGGCAGAGGCAGGCGGATTTCTGAGTTCGAGGCTAGCCTGGTCTACAGAGTGAGTTCCAGGACAGCCAGGGCTACACAGAGAAACCCTGTCGGGCGGGGGTGGGGGGGTGGGAGGTGGGGTAAGAATCTAGGAACAGAAGGATCATACTTCAACAACAAAAAAAAATGTATGAGATCAACCTACAGGTAACATACTGCTGGAAAATTTATACCATTTCCGTATTAAAATTTGATATGAGCCGGGAGGTGATGAGTACGCCTTTAATTCCAGCACTTAGGAGCAGAGAAACAGGACAGCCAGGACTACACTGTCTTGAAAAACCAAAAAATTAAAAATTAAAAAAAGGAAAAGAAAGGAAGGAAGGAAGGAAGGAAGGAAGGAAGGAAGGAAGGAAGTTGTCCTTTCTGTTCTTATTCAACAACGTGCTGGATATCTTAACTGCAGCAATAACACACTAAGAGGGAATACAAACAACAGTCACCACCAGATTATATCCATCTGCAAACTATATGATCATACATATAAAGGGCTCCAAAGACATCACTAGATCAGATAAACATTTTCAGTAATGTAATAGTATAAAAAAAATAATACATAAAAACTAGCACCTCTTCTCTATATCCAATTCACTACAAAAATAATCAACAACAAAACTCTAGAATAAAACTACCAAGGTCGTGAAAGACCTACACAATGACAACCATAGAACTAAGAAGAAATTTAAAACACTAGAAGATGAATTTATTTCCAATTTTCATGCATGAGAAGAATTAAAGCTGTGAAAAATGGCCCTATCACCAAAATGGGTGTACACATTTAATGAAATCTCCATCAAAACTCCAATGACATACTTCACAGAACTAGAAAAAGATATTCTACAATTTATATAGAAACTTATGCAGGGATATAGATGGATAGACAGAGAGACACACACACACTCAAACACACATAGCTAAAGCAATCCTAAGTAAAACAAATAATGCCAGAGGCACCCAAACAACCTGATTTCAAATTCTGTCACAAAGAGTGAAAAATTCAGCACAGTGCTGTCACAAAGGCACACATGTAAATATCTGCATGCGGCTGATTTTCTAAGGGTCTAAAAACTTACATTAAAGATAGCTTTTAACAAAAAAATAAAAATAAATAAAAAAAAAGATAGCTTTTAACAAATGATGCTGGAACAATTGGATATCCCTATGTATGAGGTATAACTCACCCTTTTTGAAAACCAATTCAATATGGATTAAAAATGTTAATCTAAGTTCTGTTTGAACTCCTGGAAATCAGGTAAAACATTTCAAAATACAGGCAGTGGACAGCAATTTCTGGAAAGCTCAGGGAAAAAAATAGCCAGAGTTGAGAAGCAGGACTGTATCAAATTATAAAGTTTGCACAACAGAAGAAACTAGTAACCACAGTGAACACACAAACCAGATAATGGGAGAATATCTAATGGGAGAATATTGCTGTATATTTGCAATAGGGACTAATATCCAGAAAATATAATGGACTCAACAACTAAATACAAAAAGTACACAGATAATCCAGAGAACAAGTGGCAAATTAAATAAGACAACCCTCCCAGAAGTATAAATAAGCCAACAAATTAACACATTTTAAAAAAATGTTCAACATTATTATCCATCAAGGAAATACAAATCAAAACTATTCTTTTGGCATTTTAGCTTACCTAAACTAGAATGGTTTTCAAGGTGGGAGAAATCTTTATACACACACAGACACAGACACAGACACAGACACAGACACACACACACACACACACACACACTAGTGTGGTCACTAGAACAATCAGTAAAGGGTCTCAAAGGCTAAGACTAGTTACACTATTGTTGGTACATTACTGAAGGATTCAGAGTAAGCAATAGATAGGCTTGTATACCCATGTTTATTACAGAAATAATGTATTCATGTCATGTAACCAACTTTAGTGTCCATCAATGAATGACTAAAGAATATAGCAAACAACATATGACATGAAGGGTGACCATTTGAGAAGAGGAAGGGACCAGTAGCAAAGGGGTAATGGGATGCAGCAACTAAGATAAAATTGTTTTTATTTTAGATTACATTAAAGACAAGTTTATTGGGAAGCTGCTCTCAGGTGAGTTTACTGGCCCCAAGGATTGAGGCCAGGGGAGTCACCTGTGGGGTGGCAGTTGGGAGAAAGGCCATGTATGCAGAGAGAGAAGGAAGTAGTGGAGGAGGAAGAAGAGAGGATAAATGCCTTCTTATGTGGGTTTAAAAGATTATTTTTCTGTTTTGAAGATTCTTGATGATGTAAAATGATGAGAAAAAGCAAAGTAAAAGTGCTGGGATCATACATTTATATGGCTCTACTGATCTTATACTCTTTTCTGTATTAAATATTTCAAACATGTAAAGAAAAAGATTAGAATCTAAGGAGACAAAGTTGAATTTAGGGTGGTAGTAATGTTGTAAAGAATTTCAAGACGCACTTTTTGATTAATGAAACATATGTATTGAAGGAACAGCAATCTAAGAAAACATGAATTACAAGAATTAAAAGGGTTGCATCAAATAACTCATAAATTGTCACAATCAGCACTGAACTTTCTTTTGATACTAGTTTGTACCTATCAGTCAAAACAGAGAACATTAATACTTTTCAATGAAAACTACTTTATACATACCTGGGGAAGATGGTTTCAAAGACTGAGAATATTTTATTGACGATTGCTGTTGATTAGCTTCAAGCAATGAATTGACAATTTTTCTTTTTCCAAAATCCTCCGAGATTTTGCTAACAGCCATACTTCCTGCTAGAAGATTTTGATTTAACTGAGAATCTTTCTTCTTAAATGTAAACTTTGATAACTTCAGCACTTTGTTATCATTCTGAGCTTTATCTGCTAAGCTGTTGTGGGACAGCTGCTCAGTACTCAACTTCATATTAGTAGCAATTTTTGTGTTCATAGGACCCAAATTTACATTCAAATTTGAACTTCCTGCAAGAACAAATTTTGTGCTATTCACTTGTACTGGTACATGCTGACTATAACTTGAATTCTTAGAGCACACAGACATATCTGTAGCGCCCAAAATATTGGGACAATATCCACATACGTCTCTTTTCTCTACTGTCACTGGCTTATTTATCTGTGATTTATTCACTGAAGACAATGGCACTGCAGAGCTGACAAGATTGTAATGTTTAGATGGCACCAACTGACTTGCTTGTTTAGATGCAGTAGAAATATTTCTGGATCCACATTTGGAAGTATTATTTATACTTTCTGACTCCTTACTGCCCTTGTTTTCTTGCTGAGTTAGTCTTTCAATGTCATCACAAGCCTGATATAACAAATCATCATCTACATCATCTGCTTCCCAGGTAGCCTCTAATTGATGGCATGCTTTAATCATTTCACTGGCCAACAGCGGATCATTCCAGTCATCAAAGGAAGAATTATACTTTGGTCCATGAGACTGATTTGTGTTACATGCAATGTTTTCTTTGCCCAAGAACACAGAATCAAATGGGTCAGTAGTAGGTATCTTCAAAGGCAGGTTGACACCAAGCTCATAATTTTGTTCATTAGGATACCTTGTGTATGAACCAGACTTGTTAGAAGCATATATATTAAGTATGCGCTTACTACGATCATCTTCAAGATTAGAGACAGCAACATAATTTTCATTTTTACGAACAATGTTAGTGACAGATTTCTCAAATCTTACTTTATTTCCAGTGAATGGTAACTTCCTTGGTTCACCACCTGGATGTGGTGAAAACCTATATTCTCCATCATTTTTTAGTTCTCTGTTTCGTGTCTTTGAAGGAAGATCCAGTGTTACTTTTGAATCTCTTAATCTCATATTTCCTCTTGATGTGACTGTATCATTCTCACCAATCGAGGCAGAAACTGCCTTCTGACTAGTGTCTTGGGCAGTTGTAGAAGGAGAGAGTTCAAGCATTTCAGCATTTTCCATAAGGAAGGGTTCACTGCCTAGTAAGCTTTCCCAATCATCCTCAAAGTCGTTAGCAGGCAACTCATCAGGTTGTTTATGAGATGCTGCTGACATCCTTGGACAGGGAGTCACAGATGATTTTAGTATTACGGTAGTATCTACCTGAGGGGAAGGTGATATTGGAGTTTTATTTAGTAGATTTTCAGTGAGCAGAGTTTCAGTAGTAATTATTTCCTTTGGTAGTAAGGCATTTTTCTTTCTCAAGGAAGTTTTAGTATTGTTCAAAAAAGCATCTGATGGATCTTGGCTTAGCTGTCCACTACACATCTGAGTGGAACCATCAAAAATAGCATTAAAGGCTGCTTCAACAGTTTGGTCAAAGGGTTCTTGACTGCTATCTTGCCCCTTTGCCAGGGATATCCCAGTGTCTCCTTTCATTTGCTTCTTTATTGGAGTACAACTGATTTCAGGAACTATGCCATCTGACTCCATCTCCACAGACTCTTTCTGGTTATCTAAAGGTCCCATTTCTGAAGTCGTCTGGATAAAATCATGATTCCTCCCATCTTGCTCTTGGATCACATCAAGTTCTTCCATATTTTTATCAAATTGTTGGGCCAATTTCATAAGTTCCTTTTCTCGATTTTTTGTTTTTAATCTATTAAGAAAAAATTGAAACCTTTTTAATTCAAAACCTGTTTAATAACTAGTTTGTTGTGACAAAACACCAAAATTTTAACTCTCAGAATAACATGTTTTTAACTCTCATATTGAAACAAAACAGTTGACTATTTATTATGGCTTAATCTAAAATGTTAGTAAGATTAGAATACCTGCCTTACTAAGTCATAGGAAATGAAGAGGGAACTCACTTTGTACAGCTGATTTTCACTCTTGATTTTTCTTTTGCTACACCAGGAGTACAAGGAATAGCAGTTTCGCCAATCCATACACCCAGCATGGAGTTTGTCACTGGTTTTTCATTCTTTGAAAGAGGGAAGAGAAGCATAAGAGCTCCATAAAACAATCACACTCCTCCCCCAACCCCCTCTAAAAAGAGAGATGAGACTAGAGGGGGGAATTCTGCTGTAAGCACTCAACCAAATCAGACAATAAGAAGCTGGAGAAGGCAGTAAGCCAGAAGCTATGATCCATTTACATTCCCACAAGTAAAAAGTAATATTCAAACTTAGGAATTCCATATTTATAAAAACCAAGGTTTGAAGTACATTGCCTATCAAATACATTTTGATGTTATATACATATAAAGAAGATTTGGTAGAAGGAAAAATAACATTTTAGTTGTAAGATGCTCACAAAACCAGAAACAAACTACATACAATCATCAGACCTGAAAATAAGAATATATTCAGAAGTCTTTCTACAGTAAAGTTTTCTCATCCTCATAAACTCTTACCTAACTAAAACCTGAGAGCTCTTCCTTGACTTAAACTGAGAGTATGGATAGAAGTAATATCAGAACTGATTAGAGATTTTACAGCAAGGTCAAAGCTAAAGCTAAGAATGGATAAACAGGCAAAAAGACAAAAGCAGAAAATTTCAAGTAGGAAAAATTAACTTATTTTTGCTGTATGTTTTTAGTTCCTTAATCACAAAGTTATGAAATGAATTTTATATTATAAACCAGGGGTTCTCAACCTGTGGTTCATGACCCCTTTGGCAGCTCCCATCTCCAAAAATATTTACATTATGATTCATAACAGTAGCAAAATTAGTTATGAAGTAGCAACAAAAATAATTTTGTTTGAGGGTCACCACAACATGTGGAACTGTATTCAAGAGTCACAGCATTAGGAAGCTTGAGAACCACTGGTATAATCCAAACTAGCAAACCAAATTACTTAATCCTACTTGTTTATAGTAACTAGAAAGAATATAACTATAAAAGATGATATACAAGGTTAAAAATTTGCATTACTAGATTAAAAGGTGTTCTGATTTGAGCCTACTGTGGGAGATCCCTACACTGATCGTTCTATGATCTTTATCAAATATGTGCCTACTAGCATGTGTCCATGGAAAACAATTTTTAAAAAAGAAAGGGCCATTTTACATTTACTTATCTGAATGTTTGGGTGAAAAGATCTTTAGTTGTTTTTTTTTTTTTTTTTTTTCCCCCGAGACAGGGTTTCTCTGTGTAGTCCTGGCTGTCCTGGAACTCACTCTGTAGACCAGGCTGGCCTCGAACTCAGAAATCTGCCTGCTTCTGCCTCCCAAGTGCTGGTATTAAAGGCGTGTGCCACCACGCCCAGCTAGATCTTTAGTTTTTTAAAATAATAAAATCAGCTAATTTCACTGGAAGACTCAATATCTTAGTGAGCACTGTATAAAGGTATATAAATAAGGAAAATAAAGACCTCAAACACCACTGAAGAAATCACTACAGAAAATGAAATGCCTATCTAATATGCAAATGTGTGTCTTAAAAACTTAAATCAGAAGCCATTAGGAAGAAATTAAATGATTTGAAGATAACTAAGAAAACCGCAAATATGTATGAGAGTATGACATTTTCCAAGAGATGGTAATGCTGCCAACAATTAACCTGCTTTAAGAATGTCCAGCAGAAGACACTGAGTAATCCTCAGTCTTTTCTTCACATGAGTTGCTATTTTCAGTCCATTTAATTAAGCAGCCAACAGTACACTCAACATTGTATCACGTATTCATGTTAGGCTGGTCAGCCCTAACTTTACTGTGCTTCTTTGATGTCGTTAATACAGACATACTGTCAACACACACAGTAATAATATAGCATAAATGTACTTCAGAAAGGAAGAGTTGATACAACGAATCCTACGGCATGACAACATGGGAGGCAGAGCTATCAGCTACAAAACCGTACCGACTGTTGATTATACGTTTAGTTTCTATAGCCAGAGAAAGGTTGTACCTATCTGCTCTTTTTGGATATAGTGATTCCTCATAATCACATTTTGGAGCAGTGGCATCTACGAGTCATTCCTATAGGCCAGTAATACATAGCACTATCCAAGGGCATATTTAGGAAAAACACAATTTTCTCAAAGATAACAGTAAGTAAAACCTAGATAGTCTTTGAATTTAAGTGTTGTTAATTAAGAAACAGGGGGCTGGCAAAATGGTAGTTGCTACCAAGCCTCATGACCTGAGTTCATTCCCCGGGAACGCCATAAGTGGAAGAAGAGAACAGATTCCGGCAAGGTGACCTCTTCCACACACATGCTGTGGGTGTGGGCAGACAAGTTAAGTATGTACATATACACACACACAAAATGTATACATAAATATACACACATACACACACATACTTTTTAAGATGTAAAAAAAAAAAAAGAAAAAGAAAAAACAAAGAACCTCAGCACAGTATCTCTCCTGGGTCACGCTCTTACTAACGGTGGCAGGCAGGACTAGTGAAAGGGATGAGTGACTGGACCCCTCTGTGTTAAATGATGGAAGCTTCATCACTCAAGCGGCACACAAAGTGAAGGAAAGGAAAAAACTACAAATCAAATCACCACTAACGTATTTTTAGCACTGTTCAGTTTATTATAAAATTTTATGTACCTTAATCCTAATAATCCACTGAAAGCCAAGCTGACAGTTTGTTCTACTTTGTGGTTGAATAAACTGGGGCTAGGAACGTTTAACCGACTCCCTGGGTGTCACAGCAGAAGAGGCTTCATATGGACTGTATCTAAATCCAGAGATCTAATTTTCCGGTGTTTCTGGGAGATTTCATTAAGAATACTAAGAAGAGAAACTATACTAGGGAATCTTTTCACTGTGGACAGTGAAGCAGCACTGTAGAAATATGTAAAGCCTTTATGTGTGGCTTTAAGTGATATGTACCTTAAAGCCCATGTGTCTGGCTTTGAGTGAAATGTTTTAGCAAAGCCTTTGCCATGTTTGGGTCAATCAGTAGAGAATGAAACTGTTTTGAGTCTGTTGAAACCTTGAAGACATGAATCTCTGTGGAGGTTGCTTGCAGCAGCACCAACCTTGGTCCTAAGACACTTCTGACAAACCTGGAGCTCTTACTTTTGATTTTGGCTAGCAGTGATCAAAAGCGATGGAGATTTGTGTGGGCTGTCTGCTCTCACAGGCAGCAGGGGCAAGATAACTTTGGTAGCTGGAACCTTTCCCAGCCCCAATTAACATTGTATGATGTCTGAATAAAGTAGCTGGAGTGAGCTAGCTGATATCAGTCTTTTCCAAGAAGGCTGGAGCCCTCTGCTCCTTCAGGAAATGAAGGCTTCCATCTTGGTGAGCTTCTCTCTCTACTGTGGCACCTACAACTGACACTAATCAATAAAGCACTAACAGTAAAAACCTCAGTACACCATAGCAACTACATCATTTACAGAATAAATAACCTAGAGATCACTTAAATATACTGGAGGGAGTGGAGGCATAGCTTAGTGGTAGAGCACTTGCCGAGTAAAAGGGAGTCCCTGAGTTTATGAGTCTCAGCATTATCAAATGGATGATTGAAGAGACAGAGAGAGAGTGTTTATAAAAGGACATGCACAGGTTACCATGCAAAACCATACCACCTTATGTAAAAGAACTTCAGAATCAGTAGATCTGGACATCCAGAGGAGTCATGAAACCAGGTCCCACAAATTCTGGTGGATGACCATAATGTACTATGTAGAGTTCGTTCCTTTTTCCGAGACATGCACTCAGAAAAGCCAAATGTAACCTTGGTTGCTTTTTACATATGAAAGAACCATCCAAGCACACTGTATACAATTTTTGCTGTTTTATAAACTATGAGACTTTTTATTTACCTGAGGGGCAATACGATTAACAATATGTGAAATCTCATCACTGTATGCGCTGGAAATCTGCTTTTTTCTTCCTTTACCTGAAGAAACAGACATTTCCATAAATTTTAGACCAGGAATTTTAAAATCAGCTGTCACTTTTTAGGAAACAATACAACTTAAGTGACTCCACCCTAATACCATGGCATATTAGACAGAAAAATCACACATGAGATTCTTAAAAACAAAAACCATTGTATTATGATGTTACCGTACTAAAATTTTTCCAAGAGCAATCCTTCAAGCACCTACCCACATAAAAATAATAACAGATTACCTAACTGTTTTGTCATTGGAGAATTTTGATCCCAGAAGATATCAGTCTGTCCATCTGGATCGTTTGGAGAACTGAAGGTACAGGATAATAAATCCATTTTCCGAACTTGTGTTGGTGTCTCCTTTTCTGCATAAGATGACAATCGTGCTTTTAAGTGTTACTTTACTTCCTAAGAGCTAAAGTCAAATAAGCTTAGACAAATTATTAATTTTTCTGCCCAATATAAAACTTGTCTCTCAATTACTTTAACCACAATAGAAATGTTTCAGTAAAAATAATGTTTTAATACTTCGTAAGTTTAGCACTGTACTTTGGAAGTTTGTTTTTGTTTTTGTTTTTTTTTTTAATTCCGTAAGCCCAGTAATGGTACCCTCTGGTCACTGAATTACAACCAACCAGGCTTTAGATACCTCCATGACGTCGCAGATGTACTGGAAATGCATCCAAGCAGAAACCCACGCTAAGCTCTCACAAGCCCCTCCTGTCAAGTCTACCCAAATTTTCTACTCCACCCACTCCGAAACCATTAGTGATTTGTTTCTGGGGAAGCTCGGTCTAGCGCCACTTCGATTTTTACAATGCTGTTGTTCTTTCCCAGCCCCGTTTTATCCTGGCAGAAACAGGCAAGGCAACAGACGTTGTATTTTAAGAACACACTCTAGGACAGGGGTTATGAGTCTGGTCTTTGGGATAGAAATCTTTTAACTCCAAAAATTTTACAGGAAGGACGCGCCATCGGCTCGCTAGGCTAACCGGATGTTACACCTAGCAAGTTCCGGGTGCACACTAGTTCCCCGGGCGGCCCTCTTTGCAAAACAAAACGGCGAGGGAAACAGGTAAAAGGGGCCGCGGCCCGGCCGTACGCCACCGCCCAGGCCCCGCCCACAGCCAGCGTCCGTCCCACAGGCCCGGTGGGGCGGACACGGCTCTGCAGCCCCAGGCCTCCCGCCGCGTCCACACCGCCCGGGCTCCGCTCCTCACCCCCGGGGCTGCGGCCGCCGTCAGCCGCCGCCCGCCGCCGAGCCCGCCGCGCGGACCGCGTTCCCGCCCGGCTGAGCTGGGAGCTGCCGGTCGCCCTGCACCCCCGCGGGCACGGCTCCGCCGCCGGGCAGCAGTTCTCGGCAGCCGCCCTGCGCGGCGTGCTCCTCCGGGCAGGGCTGTCCGCATGCTTCCTTCGCCGACTCATTCCCGTGGCACCGTCCCTCAGCTGCATTCACATTTTGCTCCAGAGGAGCCGGGCAACGGCTCCACAGAGAGCCCGCGCGCCACCGGCTACCGCCATCTTTGCAAGTTGGGCGCGCAAAATGCGCTGCTTCTGATTGGCTGCCTCCTCTAGGGAGCCTGTTGCTGATTGGCTGAGTCGGCTTGAGGGGCGGGGTGACGAAGGCTACCAGCCCGGGCTGAGGCAGCTTCAGCTGAAGAGACTTGAGTTTTCAGAGCTTTCTGCCTCATCAAACTTCGGAGGAATTGCAGGATTCTTTTCTGGATATGTGGGTGGGACTTAATATGCGAGACAGTAAAGAGATCATATACAATGAGAGATTGTGCATGAATTTACAATTTAAATTGATTATTTCTAAGATTCAAACAATGGTGTGTTACTCGATAATATGAGAAAATAGAGACTAGTTTAGGAGGTAATAAACGCGACAATTCATAGATGTTCTGTGCATAGAAAAATCCAAAATGTAGGAAAACTTATTAACTTAATAAACTAACACTCCCTGGAAACTGTACATGCAAAATAGCTGTCATCTTGGTGGGAATAAAACTGTTCATTTTGTCGGGCCGTGATGGCACACGCCTGTAATCCCAGCACTCTGGGAGACAGAGGCAGGCGGATTTCTGAGTTCAAGGCCAGCCTGGTCTACAGAGTGAGTTCCAGGACAGCCAGGGCTACACAAAGAAACCCTGTCTCAAAAGAAAAAAAACTTTATTTTGGATCAAGTAATAATTACTATGACCAGGGAACATTGATTCAGGTTGGTTTAAAAACATGCTTCAATATAAAAGCAATTGCACAGATTTTAACAGTCACAGCAAGAGATGATTCTCCCTCCCATAGGCTTTAGGTAAGGATAGTTCCTGATATCCTTCCCTTTTGGTTGGTGGAAGTAGTCTGGTAACAATGCATTCCAAAGGTATTACCTGATAGTTTATAGGATGCTAATCCCTGCCCTGGGCCCTTAGTGGCTAATTAGTGCACTAAAGATAGCCATAAAGATGATTTGGTTTTATATCTGCAACACTGCAGTTTCCTTATCATGAAGTGTGTCTGTCTTTCTCATTTTCAGACAGTGTCTTTTATGTGTGCCTTGCCTCCTTATTTAATGCAGTCTTAGCAGTGAACTCCTGGTCTTCCTGCCACATGCTAGGCAGTGCTAGGACCACAGGTGTAGGCCTTAAACAGAATCATCAGTGTAGATGTGCCTTCTTCCATTTCCAAAATAAAGTGGAACTCAGCAGTTGGTTGTGCTTTAGTAGGTTAGTAATAAACCAAATTCTAAGTTTTAAGAGAATATGATTTGCAATCAAATAGTAAAATAAAAGAGCGCCAACTCTACAGAGAGAACTATAAAAAAAAAGTTTGAAATAAATTGAAGAGCAAAATAAAATGGTTATGCTGTGTTCATGGGTTGTCACACACTACTGTTACAGCGTCAGTTCTTCCCAAATTGGTCTATAGTCAGTGCTGAGGTACTTAGTCTCAGAACAGGGCCACATGCGCATAAAGGGAGGA
The DNA here is from genome assembly GCA_964023405.1 of Apodemus agrarius. Classification (NCBI taxonomy): domain Eukaryota; kingdom Metazoa; phylum Chordata; class Mammalia; order Rodentia; family Muridae; genus Apodemus; species Apodemus agrarius. The sequence goes on from OZ030016.1 coordinate 90,267,752, forward strand.
TACCTTTATTCTAAGACATGAAATGAAAAAGGAAAAATAGACAAGGAATTCTTGATCTCTTGATGCATAATGAAGCTGAATGGCCCCCAAATGTGAGGGGAGTGGTTAAGAGTTGGGAACATGTTCTAGAGGTGAAGGGATGGATAAATAAACGAAGGGGACAGAATGAACACCCTTCCACAGACACCCAAGTACAGGTTGTGTATAATACAGAAAAAGCTGTTACTTTTTAGGAGCAGAAAATGCCTCAGGCCTTTTCCTTACAAATTAGAAGCTTGGGCTGGTGAGTTCTTACCCTGAGGGTACCCCTCCCTTCATTCCTTTTCAAATCCAGCCTCTCCTTAACCTCCTTATCTCTTTCAGTCCAAGCCTGGTCTCCAGCCTCAGATTTCCTGAGGCTCTTTCTCTCCAAAGGTACATTTTCTATTTCTTTGTGTTCCATTTGCTCTTTATCATTGTAGATCTGCTTAAGGATGATTATTAATAACCATTAGAAAGAGTTGATTTGCTATTTTGAAATATCCAAAGAAATTAGTCTCCTAAATTTAGTCTCAGAAAAACACCACCACCACCACCAACAACAACAACAACCCCTTTAGGACCAAGACAAAAAGCAGCCACATAATTTGTCAAGATAGTACAAGAATGGTCTCTAGACAGTTGTTAAAGCTGTTGATAGCTGACACTAGAGCTGGGCCCCCATAGCCCACACCGTTCTCAGCACTATTGTTTTCCATGCTTTTCCTAGGATGGTGCACTAAGTCAATTCCCACTTACAGAATCCAACGACATTTTTAGTCCACACTCCCAAAGTTTTCCACATCCATTCAAAAACCCACATGGTTAAGCCCACCTGACAAAGCAACAACACACTCCATGGTACCAATGTCTGTCTTACTTTTCTATTGCTATAATAAAACGTCAGGGCCAAGACAACTTACAAAACAAAGTGTTTTAACTTAGGAATTATGGTTTCAAAAGATTATAGTCCTTGACCATCACGGTTGGGGGCATGGCAACAGGTAGGCAGCTATGACACTGCAGCTGCAGCTGAGAGCTCACATTTTGGGACACAACCATGAAGCAGAGAAGGGAGACACTGGAAATGACCCCATTTCCCCCAGTGGCATACCTCCTCCAACAAACCACCTCTTAATTCTTTCCAAATAGTCCTACCAATGGGGAACCAAGAATTCAAACATATGAGTTTATGGAGACCATTCTCATTTAAGCCTATCTAATAATTCTTATTCTAAGTTCTTTCAGTAGTTCTGGTTTGGTTAAACAAACAAACAACAAACAAACAAAAACTTCCCACAGGCTCAGGTGTTTGAACACTTGGTTTCTAGCTGGTTGTGATGTTTTTGGAAGTTGTTGAACTGTGGGTCATTTGTTGGGATCGGTGGATGGTGGCAGCTCCGGAAAGACCACACCAGGTCAAAGAGTTCCACATGAAGTTTACTGAGAAGGAAAAAGGGCAAAGGTAGAGTCAGAAAGAGAAGAGGGAAAGAAAGGGAGGGGGGTTCCTCTTACACACACACACACACACACACACTCTCTCTCTCTCTCTCTCTCTCTCTCTCTCTCTCACACACACACACACACACACACACACACACACACACACACACACACGGATGGTGACAAGGTCATAGGTAATGGTGAACCTAATGGATTCTAGGAATATGGTGGTGTCCCCTATGTGATGTCACAGGTTTCAGAGGTCCTGGTATCAACATTCCTCCCTTATTATTATTATAAAGAGAAGGAAAAAGAGGATGAGGAAGCCTCCTCTTTGATGAAAGGGAATGAGGCTACTGTGTCTCTTAAACTGCTTCCTGCTGTCTAGGGGTGTTGTCAATTTTGGGGTGTAGCTGACTTTCACCATCAGCATCCACTTGGTAAACCTTTGCATCAGGCACTGCTATAAACAGCAGCTCTTCTGTGGGAAGCAGCTGGTAATCCTGTAACAGGAACTGATTAATAGTTTGGTTAGAATTTTTGTTTTTGTATTTGCTGTTGGAGGAATGTAGAAACAAGATTAATGAGGCAGGGAGCAAATAACATCAGGAAGATGACTAGAAAAGGCATTACAGAAGAAAGTATCCATTTCTATATAGGGTTTTCGAAAATTCCAGAACTGGAGGTCTCTCAATCCCTGAAATTCTTTATGTCTGACTGTAGCTCTTAGATTTTTATTTCTCACTATTCTAGATTGGTTGACGTAGAAACAGCGTTCTCCTTGAAGGAGCAGGCAGAGACCACCTTCTCTAGCTGTCAGGACACCTAGGCCCCGTCGGTTCTGAAGCACCACGGCTGCCAAAGAATCCATCTGTTTCTGGATAGAAAGCACAGTTCCAGTCATTTCTTGAAGATTGATTTTAAACTGGGAAGTGAATATATCATATTTGGTCATGGAAGTCATTATCCCTGCAACTCTAGTACCAACACCTATGGCTATTCCCATAGCGACCAAGAGTGGCTCGACCTGAACTGCCCTCATGTCGAGCAGCTATTATATCTACAACTGGGATTGGCAGGGGCTCATTTCCCTGGATACTACCAGTTCAGGGAAAAGGAGTACCAATGTGCAAACTCCTAATCAGCTGGTAGGTAGGCGATAATATACCCGAGTGCCACAAAGGATTGACGTGTTCTAGACTGCAGGGCATTGTGGCAGAGATGATATAGCAAGGGTTATGGTTCTATTACAGTCTAGGGAGCTTATCATTCCTACAGAACATGTCCTGGAGGTCTTAAAACAGTTTGCCATGCCAAAGAGAGGGATAGAGGTAAGGTACAGAGTCATGGCAACATTGGAGTCAGGACAGCTAACAAAAGGTGAGGTAAGGTTACTTGGCAGTATCATTGGAGAGGCTGTAAGTGACAGTTTTGAGTCAGTTCCAGTGGATACTCATAACCAGCAATCTTTAAAGCCACCAGGCCTGGTGACATTCAGGAGTTGGTACACTGAGGTCAAGGTCTGACGCAAAAGGCTAAATGACAAGTTAGTGCCATTTATGAGGAGTGCTGTCAAAGAGGAAAGGACCTCAGAGGAGTGTTTGATTATCTCCCAAACGTTTCCAATATCTAGGGGTTGGGCAATTGAGATATATTTGCTCTGAATATGGATAATACTTACTGGGGAACTGGGCTGATTTTTACAGTAGAGCTTACCAATGATAGGGTTAACTTAGAAACTTTCAAGAGGTCATAGAACACTGGCCCCTCCCAGAAGGGCAAGTGTTCCCCCTCCCAAAAGGGAGAGGCTACATTACATTGCTCAGACCACGGGATGGTCCCTGTGCCTAGGAAAGGCTCAGAGTCCTTTGGCCACCTACCTCATCCTATCAACCAACTAATTTAAAAGTAACACTGTTCTGCCAATCACATTGTGCTAATGGCAGCTGCCCCGAGAACTGTATAAAAGACCTGTGTATCCCGGAGTGGGTGTCTTTCTGTCTCCATGTGCAGGGTGGCCCCAGCATGCTGAACAATAATAAAAATCCTCTTGCTTTTGGCATCAATTCTGTCTCTGTGTGGTCCACTTAGGGTGTCTCTCTAGTAACTTAAGATTCCCCTGAGTCCTATAACCAACAACTCCTATCTCCCACCTGGAATCCCATGGGTCTTGTATGTAGAAGAAAAGTGTCTTGTGGTGTTCATAGAAGAAATGATTGATCCGTTATCCTAGCATATGTATCTGACAAGACCAACATGGGCAGCCCCTATATCCATCTGGCCATTTTTTACAATCATCTTTTGTCTGGTCAAAGAGAAAGCAAGTATAGAGATCATAACACTTAGATGGGATAACAGATACAGGGATGATAGCGATGTGGATCGGTTCCTGGCATCCAGCTATGGAGCACTTTCCTGACCTTATTTGGAAAGACTGTTATCTGTGGGGGTTTCTTGAACCTCGAATCACCAGATGTAAGGACTGTCCTGGATGGAAATGAAGAACAGCAGGGGGAGAATAAGAAACCCAGGTCTAATCTGGTCAGGTCAAACTCAGCTGCCGAAGTGGAGTCTCATTTTCTGGGATTGGAGACAAGTCTTGATATCCTCTGGAGTTTAACCGAGTATAGTCCTGTTAGGGTTGATGTATATGAAGAAGAGTCATTTTTAGGTGGAGGGATGAAAGGTTTGAGGTGAGACAGGTGGACCCAATGAGAGAATCTTTCAAGTTTAGCAGCTGTAGGGGGTCACAAGAATTACCTTAAAAGGGCCCTGCCATTTGGAAGAGAGGGGTGAGGGCCGATGATCTGGAGGGGATAAAAGGACTTGGTCTCCAATGTTGACAGGCAGTGGACAGCAGACAGTCTGTGGCCATGGTAGATGGTATTCAGCAAAGTTCTATAGGAGAGAACGGAGATGGCAAAGTAATGAGGTGAGTATATGGTCTGGGAGGGGAGAGCATTTAGGTGAAAGACCAGGAGTTAAGACTAAATGCCCAGGCTGGCCAGTGGTGGCACATGCCTTTAATCCCAGCACTCTGGGAGGCAGAGGCAGGCGGATTTCTGAGTTCAAGGCCAGCCTGGTCTACAAAGTGAGTTCCAGGACAGCCAGGGCTACACAGAGAAACACTGTCTTGGGGAAAAAAAAAGGACTGAATGCCCATACATGAGTTCAAAGGGTGGGATGAGGAGGAGTCGCTTGGGGACAACTCATAGCATGAAAAAAGAGCCAGAGGTAGAAGTTTTATGCAGTCAAGGTCAAGTTCCTGTGACAGCTTAGCAAGAGTGGTTTTAAAAGAGTGATTAGTTCTTTCTACCTTACCTGAAGATTGGGGGTGGTAGGGAATGTGAAAATGCCAGGGGATGTCTAGGGCCTTAGAATTTGAGAAACCTGGGAAGTAAATTCAGGACTGTTGTCTGACTGGAGGGAGGCTGGGATACCAAATCAGGGGATGATCTCTCGGAGGAGGAGATCAGAGACTGTCTGAGCCCTTTTGTTAGTTGTGGGAAATTCTTCTACCCACCCTGAGAAGGTGTACACCAAGAACAGGAGGAACTTGGCATGTTTGACAGTGGGCATGTGGGTAAAGTCAAGTTCCAGGAAAGAAACATCTAGCCTGATGGGTAGGAAAAGGGGTGCTGCGATATCTTGAGTTGGAGTCTGACATCTGACAGCTTTTACAAGAAGCAGTGACAGATTTTAAGAAACTTAAGTCCTCAGGAGTAGACTGTAGGTGGGTCTTAACAGACGAAGACAATGCTCAGCTGTTAGGATGAAAGAGTTGGTGAAGATAGGACAGATTTTGGCAAGTGTCAGGGGGTGTCTTAGTTAGAGTTTTACTGCTGTGAACAGACATCATGACTAATGCAAGTTTTATAAGACAACATTTAATTGGGGGTTGGCTTACAGGCTCAGGGGTTCAGTCCATTGCCATCAAGGCAGAAACATAGCCGCATCCAGGCAGGCATGGTGCAGGAGGAGCTGAGAGTTCTACATCTTTATCTGAAGGCTGCTAGTGGAAGACTGACTTGCAGGCAACTAGGGTGAAGGTCTTAAGCCCACACCCACAGCCACACACCTACTCCAACAAAGCCACACCTCCTAATAGTGCCACTCCCTGGAAAAAGCATATACAAACCATAACATTCCACTCCCTGGCCCCCATAGGCTTGTTCAAACATTAGTCTATGGGGGCCATACTTAAACATAGCATAATGCAAAATACATTTAGTCCAACTTTAAAAGTCCCTGTAGTCTATAGCAGTCTCAACAGTGTTAAAGTCCAAAGTTCAAGGTCTCTTTTGAGATTCATCCAATCACTTAAATGTGATCCTCCAAGCAAGACAGGAAATCAGCTGGGCAAAGTCAAAACTCTTCATCTCCACTTCTGATGGCAAAGCAGTCTTCAGATATCCAACTCCTTTTTCATCTTTGTTGGATTCAACAAGGTTCTTTCTCCTGGGCTTGTTCCACTCCCTGTTAGCAGCTTTCCTTGGCAGGCATCCTGTGGCTCTGGCATCTTTAACATCTTGGGTACCCCAAGTCAATTTCAACTTCACAGCTTCTTGTTCCAATGTCTGAGATCTACACATGATCGTTTGTACATCTCTAAAGAACTGGTGTCACTTCTCCAGCTCTGCCTTCTGTAGCACTCTAAGTTCAGATTGATCCACTCCACTGCCACTACTGTTCTTGGTGGTCATCCCATGGTACTGGCATCTCCAATATGCTAGGGTCTTCCACTGCAACTATAATCCACCAAAGCCTCTCATAGGCTCTCTTCATGGTACCAAGTCTCAACTCCTTTGCATGACACCTTCAGTCTCGGGCTGTCAATTACAACTGAGGGTACACTTTCACCAATGGCCTTCCATGGCCTCTCACAGTACCAAGCCTCAGCTGTTCTTCATGATGCCTTCATAACCAGTACCACCTGGATGATTCTTACACGTTACCAAGTACAGCTGTAGCATGAGGAACACTTGGCTATCTCTGGAATACAGTTTCTTTGTGCTCTCAGAAAACACTTCCCATATTTCATCTCAGTGATGCTGGTCTTTTCTTAATCACCACTAATTTCTTAGCTCCAGCTAACCAGCATCAATTGTCCCAGTAATCTCCTTCTCCTCTTGAATATAAAGCCAGAGACACATGGCTGAAGCTGCTGAGTTCTGCTGCTTGCAGGAGCTGGAACATTGCCCCCCACCCCCTTTTTCTATTACATTATCACTAGCTTCCTTTTTCCCAGCTCCTTCACTGCCTAAATTGGCTATCCTGAATCTTGCTCCTTTTACTGACTTTGAACTCAAGAGATCTGCATGCCTGTCCTCTAAGCACTGGGATTAAAGGTGTGGTCCACCAAGCCTGGATTAAAGTTTTTCTTCACCTAGAATTTGCTCTGCTATAGGCTGGCCTTGAACTCAGAGATCTGCTTATCTTTGCCTCCTGGCATTAAAGGCTTGTACTACCATGCCTGGACCTAAAGTTAACTGGGTCAATCTTGCCCCCAAGGTCACCACTCCTTTAATTCAGTTTAATATCCTTGAATTCAGCTCCATTTCACTTTCTGCAGTCCCTTTAATACTCAAACTATATATTTTGTACTTTTCCTTTCTCAGCTTGCTATGTTGGTTCAAAATTCTCTTTATCAGACTTAACCAGAGAACAAAGTCTTTGTTGGGCTTTTTTGAGACTTCCTTTGCAGATGCAATTAATATAAATCTCTTTACCTTAGGCCTAGGCAGTCTCTTCAGACAGTGGCAAAAAGCAGCCATGTTCTAGACCAAAACATCACAAAAACAGTCTCTCAGTCACATATTAAGGTTCTTCTCCATTTAAACCTCTTGGGCCATCAGGCCTACACAGTTCAAATGACCCTCAGCACCACTGTCATCCATATTGCTACTAGTCTGGCCCATTAAGCCCCACTTAAAGGATTCTGTGGCTTTCCAAATCCAGAGACCCCAAATCCACATTCTTCCAAACAAAAGCATGGTCAGGCCTATCACAGCAATACCCCAGTCCCTGGTACCAACTTCTGTCTTAGTTAGGGTTTTACTGCTGTGAACAGACACCATGACCAATGAAAGTTTTATAAAAGACAACATTTAATTGGGGTTGGCTTACAGGCTCAGGGGGTCAGTCCATTGCCATCAAGGCAGAAACATAGCCACATCCAGGCAGGCATGGTGCAGGAGGAGCTGAGAGTTCTACATCTTCATCTGAAGGCTGCTAGTGGAAGACTGACTTGCAGGCAACTAGGGTGAAGGTCTTAAGCCCATACCCACAATGACACACCTATTCCAACAAGGCCACACCTCCTAATAGTGCCACTCCCTGGGAAAAGCATATACAAACCATAACAGGGGGTGAAGGTAGAGATGTGGGTTGTAGTGTAAGGATGTGTTAGGGAAGGTGAGATGAGTTTAGCACCCTAAGGGCTTCAGCTCTAGCTGCCTCATCAGCTCAGTTATTTCCCTTGGAGACAATAGAGTCACCTGTCTGGTGGGATCTGCAGTGGACAATCCCAATAGCTGTTGGGAGATGGGAGGTCCTCAGCATGGCCAAAATGTGGCTTGTATTAGTTAGTTACCTCCTTTTGTGGTAAATAACCCTCACTCCTTCCGGATAGCAGTGTGGGCAGGAGGATATGGAAAGCATATTTGGGATCTGTGTAGATGTTGAGGGATTGTCCCTGTGCCAGTTGAAAGGCACAGGTGAGAGCTATTAGCTCAGCCTGTTGATTAGTGGTGTGTGCAGGAAGGGCCTGTGCCTCCACCACCTCGGTGTCTGACACTATGGCATAGCCAGCTCTTCCAGCCCCTTCATATAGGAAGGAGCTTCCATCTGTGTACCAGGTATAAATGGCTTGAGGCACTGTGCCCTCCTGTGTGTGTGAAGGATGAGGTCATAGTTGCTCTAAAGTCTCAGTGCAGGAGTGAGATAGGGAGTGATTAGTATTAGGGCGAGGAAGAAGATTGGAAATATTAAGAGGGGGGGCATAATTGGAAGGTGAGTATGGAATCCTCTATTAGTGCTACCTGAAGAGAAAGAACTCTGGAGGGAGGTAGAGTCTGCAAGCCTTTGTAGGTTAGGAGCTGTGACAGGTTATGAGAAGAGAGGACAGTTATGGGCAACCCAAGGTTAGTTTTTTTGACTCTCAAATAAGAAGTTCAGCGACTGCTAAGGTACGAATACAAGGTGCCCATCCCTGGATGGTTAAATCTAGTCTTTTTGAGAAGTATGCTACAGGTGCAAAAGGTCCCAGTTGGTGACCTAAGACTCCAAGGGCAAATCCCTCCTTTTCAGTTACATAGAGACAAAAAGGATGAGTCAGGTCAGGGAGATGTAAGACTGGGGCCTTAAGGAGAGCCTGTTGGAGCCTCTGAAAGGGCTTGGTAACAGGTTTGAGAAGAGGTTCGTGGGTGAGGCCTAATGCTGCTTTGCTTCATATAAGGGGCAAGAGAGGAGGGAAAAGGAAGGAACAAGGAACATAAAAAGCTAGCCATTCCTAGGAATGATAAAATCTCTTCCTTTATAGAAGGAACAGTTAAGAGACTGAATCAAATTCTTTCTATCTAAGGTAACAGCCTTGTGGGTTGGGGCAATTGTCAGTTCCAAATAGGTAACCTGAGGAGTGAATAGTTGGATTTTAGAAGGTGAGACCCTGTAGCCTTGACTGGAAAGGAAATTTATAAGAACACAGGTGTCAGCTCGGCTAATCTCTAGAGAAGAGATACAGAGAAGGACATCATCTACATAAAGAAGAGTCTTAGATTTAGGGAGAGATAAAGAGAGTAAGTCAGAAGCCAGGGCCTGGCCAAATAGGAATGGGCTGTCTTGGAATCCCTGAGGCAGAACAGTCCAGGTAAATTGGGTAGAAAAGTGGGTGTCAGGATCTGTCCAGGTAAAAGCAAATATGTTCTGTGACTGGACATCTAGAGGGATAGAGAAAAATGTGTCCTTGAGATCTAGGACTGAGAAATGAGAAGTTCCTGAGGGGATAGTGGAAAGAAGTGTATAAGGGCTAGACACAACAGGATGGAGGGGGACCACTGCAGAATAAATGAGCCTGAGGTCTTGAACCTCAAGGAGATAGGTACCATTAGGTTTCTTAACTGCTAGTATAGGGGTGTTGAAGGGAGAAGAAGTGGGCAAAGGAGTTTTTCCTTAAGAGATCAGAAATGATAGGCTTAAGTCCCCTTAGGCTCTGGAGAGAGAGGGGGTATTGATCTTGGGTGATATACCTCGTAGAGTCCAGTAACGGAATGACAATAGGAGAATGATGTTTAGCAACAGAGTGGCTCTGGATGTCCCAAACTCTGGGGTCCACCTGAGAAGCTGGTAAAGGAAACAACATGTTAGTGTTAGTGCATTGACTGGCTAGAACAAGAAGAAGCAGAGCAACTGCTGGTGAGCATGGGTTCAGGCAAGTGGGGGGAGCAAAGGAAATAGAGGCTTCCAATTCAACTAAAAGATCCCTTACCAATAAGGGAACAGGACATGTTGGCACTACCAGAAAGGAATGGGTGAAAAATGCAACTAAGTGGTGGGAGTCTGATAAGGAAGATAAGGTCGTCCTCCTACCCCAATGATAGGAAAACTCCAAGGTGAAGTGGGTCCCCAAAACTCCATCAAGACCAAGTAAGTGGCCCAGGTGTCCAAGAGAAAGGAGATGGATCACCCTCATACCATGATAGCCACCCAGCGCTACCTGCTAGTGATGGGCGTGGTTGGAACGGGGGCATTCCGGCCCTTCAGTCATCCTTAGCCAAACCTAGGAGGTCAGCTGGAGGAGTACCTGGACCAGATGTTCCTCTGTTCTGCTCAGCACAAGGGCAGTCAACAACCGAATGTCCCTCATGACGGCACTTAAGTCACGGTCCTCTTGGCTTAAGGGGATGGGGCGCGGGAGGGGGAGTGGGGGGGAGAGCAAGCCCTTGCCCAGTGGCCTTGCTGACCACATCTGTAGCAGGGAGCTGGTGGTTCCTGAGCTTTAGAAGGCCAGGGGGCTGGGTAGAAGCTGGAGCTGGTGCTAGTTACTTTCAAGAGCATTAGTAATGAGTTACTCACCGAAATTTGGGCAATGTGTCAGTAGCTACCCACTGGAGAAAGCGTCGCATCATATTCTGCATGCATTCATTGTTCCATTGTGCCTCAGTGAAGGCCCTCAAGAGCTCTTCATCTATGTGTGACGTCATGGATCCATTATTGTACAGGCCTTGTTCAGGCAGCCATACTGCAATGTGTCCACGAGTGCAGTGACCATGCCACACCCAGCAGACACTGTGTTGTAGCACTCCTCCTCAACCTCTGGATCAGAAATTTTTACTCACTCTTCTATCCTGTTAACAGAGCTCAGGAGGTGAGGGTGGGGATATACAGATATCCCATTAAGGATGAGCACTGTGTCTTGCACTGTGATTACTCCTGAGTGTCTGCATTAAACACTGCCCAGTGCAAAAAGCTTCACTTAGCCAAGCAATCCCAGCAGCAATGTTGGCATATCCACCCCTGATATTTCCTCCCTGAGAATCTGCTAGCACAGCTACAGACCACTGATGCTGGATCAGGTGATGGAGCAAGCCACTGAAAAAAAGACAGCATACTATCTAACTACTTGAGAGCCAATGAGATATTGGGAGTGGGGTAAAAAGGTTTACCCAGTTCCTGCAATAAATGAGTCTGCTTTTGTGGCTTGCCCAACTCCTGGAGTCAGTGTTGTTGACTGTGACTTCTTACCCCCACTCCCAAGAGTCTTGGTTGAGGTTACAAGCAACAAATGAAGGCTGAAAGTAGCCCTGATCTTTGGTTATAAAAATAAACTATTCAAAGTTATATTCTAGTTAATAAAACATTTGGGGTTTTCTCTCTGATGCCTATAGCTTCCCTAGCCATGGGATCATGACCAGAATTACAAGACCAGATATTAATTCATTCCTGTGGAACTGGCCTCAAGTCCAATCAAAAATTAATCTCCATAATAGTCATGCCACTATTGACTGGTAGACTTACTTTTCTTTGTGGGTCATTACTGTAACTTACAAGACCCACAGTTAGATAACTGATGACTTTCTTCCCCCTCAGCTTGTATAGTACCTTCCAGAACTATCAAAGCTAGCCAGCATGAAGGAAACTTCACTCAGACACAGCTTGACCTTTCAGTTTCATTTAATGTGAGGGAATTACAAATAGGGTTCAACAATAGGTACTTAAGATCTTATTCAGATGGGCAACCAGGATCCTTGGCAGTAGCCTGAAGTTTTGGGGGGATTCTCTCATTCTTCCTGACCAATAGCTCATAGTGGAATATTCCACACCCTAGATGTGGATTTTTATGTGATACATTTTATCTTCTTAAAGGAGCATTCAGGAAGCTATCATATCATGCTTTAAAAATTGTGTGTGTATGTGTGTGTGTGTCTGTGTGTGCGTGTGTGCACGCACATTCATCTATCTCTATATGTATCAACACACATGTACCCAGACACAGACACACACACACACACACACACACAGACACAGACACACAAACACACACACATGAGACAAAGTCTTAGTATGTAGTTATGGCTTGCCTGGTGCTCACTATGTAGGTAACAAGAGAAGGCTGGCCTCAAAAGATTCTTGCCTAGCTGTCTGGATTCTTGATTAACAGACTAGGAAAACCTCCTTATGGCTTTGTCCATGCATCCTTAGTTTTGGTTAACCCATGCCTTGAGGCTCTCCCCCCACTTTCTCCTTGGTTTCCCCTTTTTCTATTAGTTTTGTGAGTCATATATACTTGTAATGAGGATTCTAGCCCTATTACAGTAGAAAAGTAGAAGATTAAGACACTTCCTTGCCAGGGATGGTGGCACATGCCTTTAATTCCAGCACTTGGGAGGTGGAAGCAGGCAGATCTCTGAGTTTGAGGCCAGCCTGGTCTACAGAGTGAGTTCTAGGACAGCAAGGGGTATACAGAGAAACCCTGCCTCAAAATCAAACAAACAAACAAACAAACAAACAAAAAAAGACACTTCCTAAATGATTAGTCAACAGGTTCTCTGGGGCAGGAGTGAGGATTAAAAAGAAAAAAGACAGACAGCATTGAAGCATGATCCCAGCCAGTTCTGAGGATGAGGCAGGTTTAATTTTTTCCCAATCTGCTTTCATACCGTTTTAATTACATGCAAGTATTAAGGTCAGTTCTAGGTTTCAGAGCGAGCAATATAACACACACTAACAGTCAAGGATCAAGCAAGGCAATAAACAAAGTCTCTCTTGTGATCACTATTTCTAAGGGCTTATCAGGATGACCCAGATATCTGAGCCTACTTCCCTGCCCTAGTCCAATGCCATATTAATGCCGGAAGCCTACTTTGTGCTAGCCTAAAATTTGATTCCTGCCTGGACTTACTTCCCTGTCCTAGCCCAATGTCAAATTCCTGCCTGAAGCCCACTTCCTTGCCCTGGCCCAGTGTCAAATTCCTGCCAAGTGCCCTGCCCCAAAGCTCTCCACACTAAAATAATAATCCTATGATAACAGTGATTTTTCCATTCCAATTGACTCTACCAAATATCAAGTCTGCCATTAATAAGAGGATCATGAGGCTGTCCCTACTTGCCCTATACTTTTGATTACTGATATACTGTCGCCTCCTGAGGAGAATGTTATCTTGTTGCAAAAAGATGAAGAGTAACTTTGGAAGTAGGGAGGGAAGAGAAGGGTTTAACAGTTCAGAAGATAATCTCTTTGGAAAACGGTGGGAGATTTCTGATAAGTGCCTTAGAATTGATAGGCATCAACCCTTTTTCTTCTTATTCTTTAAACAAAAACAAACAACAACAACCAAAAATACAAGGAGCTTTTTTTTTTTTTTTTTTTTTTTACAATTTTTGTTAGTGTTAGTGAAACCAAGCTACAATGTTTCACCATGACATTTTTACTCACCTGGATCATTGTTTATGTTCATCTTCCACACTTCTTCCCTGCCCCTCCCACTCCTCTGCACTCCACCCCAGTCCCAGTCCTACATCAAACCCTATTTCTGCTTCCCAGTTCCATTTCCTACAGTTTTGGTTCAAATGCCTGTTTAGTGTAATTCAAGATGTCTGTCTTAGTTCATTCCTACTGTTTACTGAGACATTATACTTACCTCCCCTCACAGGCTAGAAAATGTTATTTTGCCTTTAGTTGGTATATTTGTTAATTTCAGTATTTTATGAATTTTATAAACATTTTCATTAGAAGTTTGGAGAAAGCAAATTTAAATTTTTAGAAATCCTTAGCTTGAAGGTGAGGAATTATCAGAATTTCAGTAGAAATAAGTATTAAATTTATTTAGACTCACTAAATTTGTTGTACTTTTGCTCTTACTGATATTGTGCAGCTTTTATAAAAGAACAAGGTGCTGTGACTTCCAATCCGACCCCTCATTGACTGTGCTGTATTTCTACTATGTTGGTCTAAATGGTTTGAGGGAACGAGAAAGTTTTCATCTTGGCTTGAATTGTGAAGATAAGTATTTGAGTCTGTATCTATTTGATTCTGCAAATCAAGGCTGAATTATTAATTTTCTCAGCTTCAGAATCTTCATATAGAAAATAAGATTAATAATAAGTATCTCGCCGGGTAGTGGTGGCGCATGCCTTTAATCCCAGCACTTGGGAGGCAGAGACAGGTGAATTTCTGAGTTCGAGGCCAGCCTGTTCTACAGAGTGAGTTCCAGGACAGCCAGGGCTACACAGAGAAACCCTGTCTCGAAAAAAACAAAACAAAACAAACAAACAAACAAACAAACAAAAAAGTATCTCGCTGGGTTGTGAGACTTGAGATATGTTTGGAAAATGCAACATGAAGCATACAGTTGTTAACAGAAGTTAGGGCAGTCCATGTTCTTATGGTGCTTGCTAGTAAAGGGGACACTCATGAACAGAGTAATACCGATAACATGCAACTATAGTTTACTTTACAAACGGGAAAATATTCCATTCTATTGTGATTCTAATAGACTTGATTTTCAGTCACTATGATGTAATTAAATGATACCATTTCACCCCAAATATTCACATTTCAGCTACTAAAGTATATTACCCGAGTAATTATATGGAATACTAACTCTATTTTACCTTGTTATTCACAAATATCTACATAATAATAGGTGTATATTGTCAATGACCAATCACCAGTATTTCCAGTTTATTGGTGATTGGCTCCTGCATATCTATTATTCTTTTCAGCCATAGGAAACAAAGGAAGTACTTGTGAGGTTCTTTGTCTTTTAGTGACAGAACCATGCGACCTTTCCACAAATAGATAAGATCAAAGTGGCATAAAAAGAGTGAAAAATGGCACCATTGGAGTTGAAGTTCAAACTGAAAGTCAGTGGTATTATTTTTTTGATAACTCACTAAGCCCAGTTAGTGCTGTCTGTATGTGCAAGGGTGTTGGACCATCCATTGGAGCACGGGAACCCTACCAGTTACCATATCCTCAGCACTTCGGTATGCATTTTTAAAAACAAAGCCATATTTCATATAACCTCAGCAAAGTATCAAAATGAGAAAATTATGCCATTACTTTTAAGTAATGTCTACAAGAGTATGTACTGGTAACCGATACCATCATGGTTTTTATTGTGCATATAATTTGATCTGATTTCAAAAGGATGACCATGTTAGTCCTGTCTTTTGTTCTTGTTTTACAAATTTTGCTTCAAATGATGTCAAAATGAAGCTTACTGCATCTTGACAGTGGTTATATCACACTGTTTCTTCCTTGTGGGTATAGAGCAATGCATCAAGAGTTATTCTGAGACCTCCCAGAAATAATACATCTGTCTCAGTTTTTAATATTATTTTTTAGGGTCTAGTAAAAACAACAAAACAAACCATATTTGATGTGTGGTCTTGAATGTTCATAGAGCCGCTTCTTCCCACAAACTGTTCAGTATGTGTAGTGCTGGGACTGCACTGAACCACCCCACACACACTGTGGCTGAGCAGCTCTTGCAGTAGTTAGACACACAGTGGGTTCTTTTTTTTTTTTTTTCTTACTGTTTTTCAGGTTTTTTTTCATAGCTTCTCCCAGCCTTTGAGGAGCAGAAAACTTTTTTCAGATTCCTTAAACAGGTTTTACTCATCAAACATCTATTCGGTGCTTTAATCTCCCTTCCTCCTCCTGTGTGGCCATGGTACCAAGAGTGCTGTCCCTTGTCCTCCTGGTTCCTTTAGTTGCCATTCACAGCTATGCTAATAGTTTTCTGTATATAAACTCTCATAGAGTTAAAAATATTTTAAGAAATGTTCTATTTGTTTCATGATAGGATCTTGGCCCAAACAATGTCTTTATTGTTTAAAAACCCACTTTTTAAGGCAGAGGCAGAAAGATTACTGAGTTTGAGACCAGAGCAAGTTCCAGGACAGCCAGCACTACACAGAGACTTGTCAAAAACAAAAACAAGCAAGCAAACAAACAAACAAACAAACAAAAGACAAAAATCAAAACCAACAACACCCCCCCCAAAAAAAATCCAAGAAAATAAATAAATAAAAACCAGTTTTCAGTTTCTTCCAGCCAAAAGGATCTCAAGGGTTAGGTGTCTATGTATCTGTGCATATTTTTAAAGCTATTTAAAGCATATCTTAAGCTACTTCCTTAACAGCCCAAATAGCAATAGTTTTCATTTTCTATGTATTAAAAACAGAGAGAAAGCAAGAGAGAGAAAGAGAGAGAGAGAGAGAGGCACATTTTCATTATAAACTCTGAAGGCATCCAACAGTTACCTTTCTTGAAGATTGATAGCTGTTTCTAGCATAATTCCCAATGTTACTTTTGCAAGCTTCGTAATCTACTACTTTTTACATGTTTCTTTCTCACTTTCATTTCTGTTCTTTCTTCTGCTATACTTCTTAGTACTGTGACTGCTTGACTCGTTCAATCCAGATTGCTCTATCATTTAGCCCAGTTCCTTCCTTGCACTACAATTCATAGCAGTAGCAAAGTTACAGTTATGAAGTAGCAATGAAATAATTTTTAGGGATGGCCTGGCCACATCATGAGGACATGTATTAAAGGGCTACAGCATTAGGAAGGTTGAAAAACCTTAGACTTGAAACCCTTATGTGTGGGATAAGAAAATATCATGTGCCTTATGTTAGTTTTGGAGTCCAGGCCTTGTTGGACCTAGTACTTACCCTTATTTTTCTCACCTGTATCCTGTGAAGGAAACAAACAACACTTTGTCCTGGAGGCCAGAGCACCCTGCTCCTCTGTCTTTAAGAAATACAAATCCTCTTCCCCCCCCCCAACTCCCCACACCCCCTACCCCCAACCCCCCCTTCTGAGTTGGACTTTTGTCCAGTGCTAACTGGTAGTTACCAGTTGCCAACTGCCATTGGCCTGAGCTAGTTTTCTATGACCCACGTCTTCTCATGGTCTTGCATGTGTACTTTGCAGGGCCTTAAAACTATCAGGAAATATATCCTTGTAGACCCCAATTTATTGATCAGATTTTATAAAACATGTAGACAAAATTTTCAACAAATGAAAAAGCTGCTTGCAGATTGTCAGATTGTGAAGGGATATAAACTCATCTTACCCCAATACTTGGTTGGGACTGGAGGCATTCCAAGAAGGTTTCTGTATCCCACAAAATATGAATGGACCAATTATGTGTTACTGTCAGGTTTTAATGTTACCATCAGGTTTTATGAACCAGCTCCTTACATGAAACCCAGTCAAGGAACCAAGGACTGGGGATATTGCTTAGTGAGAAATGCTTTCCAACACACAAAAAGCCAATATCATGAGAAAAGGAACTCAATAAAATATCATTTTAAGCCTGATAGTTTCTAAGTTTTGGCATGGTCGACATAACTGAATATGTGCCGAATTACATCAAAAACAAATGTTATTAGCCTAGCATAGTAGAATGTACCTTTGATCCCAGTACAGAAGGCAGAGGCAGGCCATTTCTGAGTTTGAGGCCAGGCTGGTCTATAGAGCGAGTTCTAGCCAGGACTATACAGAGAAGTTCTGTCTTGAAAAAACAAAAAAATTAAAATTAGTTTAACTTAAAAAAGATTCATGTTAAGTTCCTTTAATTCTACCCAAGATAATTTATGCTGCATTCCTGTGTCTGTGTGCTTATCACCTGGCCAAAGCAGATTCATAACTTCTGAACTGTTCTGAGAAACTGCCACAGACCCCACCCCAATGTCAAAATATTCCCAGTCTACAGGGTTGCCTCATTATAAACATAATGATGTATAAACACAAACACGCAGGTCTACAAATTCTCAGAGAGGATTTACTGCCTGTAGTTTCCTTAGTCCTGCCCACTCAAACACAGTCACAACTCAGCAAGCCTGACTTACAAACTGCCTTCATGAGGACTGGGAGAAACAAGCTAGGAAGACCCAGTCCTGGAATGCGGGGGTTAACAGGTCTAGAAAGACCCTTTCGACTCTACACTTTACACAAGAGGGTACTTACATGTGTCTTCCTATCTGGACCCCCTTTTACTTCTCTGGATTGTCTTTCCCATGGGATGAGAGGACGGAAGAAAGCACACAGGGATAGATTTCCATGCAGACGTGTGTACTATTTGTTGGGAGTTTGTATCAATATAAATACGTGCCAGATAAACGTGGCAGTGATTTTTACTGCCGAAGGGAAGATTCATTTTTAAAATGTGTTTTAAACCATGCAACTACGTGCATGTTCAAACCTGGTGACTTATGCTGTGAATGTTTGATGGACTGTGATTCCGTATAACAACTGTCATAATCCTCTGCCTTGGTTTATTCAATGGAATTACCGCAGTGCTTTGGAAGAAAACAATTCTGGGCTCATTGCAAAATTTGTTTTACTGTCTGTGAGTGGCACCTGAAACTCTAAGTATTTAAGTGATTGCTTCTCAGAAGGTGTTCATCTGAGTGCAAATGAGTTTGGCTCAGAGTGGCTTTTAGCGGGCATTTGACAGCTTAGATGACTGGCACGTTGTCATCTTCATAACACACCTCATGTGTGGAGTGCCAAAAATCACAAACAGGTTTGGTGTAGTTAAAGAGCTGAGAGCTTGTCTAACCTAGTTAATTTCTTAAAGCAGGGCAGCAGAAATATGCCAATTTTAATTAAAACTGTAATACAGAATATAAAACATGATTACCTTGTATGAAGATACATACTTGTATTTTATTGTTCCGTACTTTCTTACAATGAACTGATGGTCCTGTCTGATGCAATCCAGATGAAACCAATCCAGACCAGACCAGATTAGACCAGACCAGACTTGACAAGACCAGACCAGACCAGACCAGACCAGACCAGACCAGACCAGAAAGATTATAGTAGTCAGCATGTCCTTTCTCTGACAATTTTTGGTTGTTTGTTTACTGGAGGGCTATACAGCTGGGGATTTTAATTAAATAATCAACTTAAGAGACATGATATTGTTATACAGCCCAGGCTAACCTTGGACCTTTGATCCTTCTGCTTTGGCCTCAGAGTGCTGGGATTCCACGTATGAACCAGCTTTGGAAATTGTGTAACTAAGAAACAAAACCCATTGCTTGTTATATCCTATGGTGATAACAAAGGAGGGTGCTATAACAAAGGAAGGTAAAGGCCCTCATAGAGTTTATATTACTGACTCCCCCCTCTCCCCCACAACACAACAAAACAAAAATCAGTAAAATAAAACTCTTGCCTCAAGAAATGCTAGGGAATAATCAGAGGAGCTCTAATCATTCTCCTTCTCTGGCTTCTCTCTCTCTCTCTCTCTCTCTCTCTCTCTCTCTCTCTCTCTCTGTGTGTGTGTGTGTGTGTGTGTGTGTGTGTGTGTGTGTCTGTATGCTTTTACTGAATGGGGGAAAATTAAAGCATGACTCTAAGATTAGAGACAAGAATATCAACTCTCAACTGTTTCTATGCAATATAGTACTAGAAGTTTTAGCCAGAGGAATAAAGCAGGAAAAAGGAAAGGTTCATACATGGGAAAGAAGAAGTCAGATTATCTGTTTGGAGAAAATATGATGCTGTACATAGAAAATACCAAAAGACTCCACCAAGATATTAGTAGAAGTAATGAACAAATTCAATGAAGTGGAAAGATATACAAATCAGTAGTTTTTCTATACAGAAATGACATATTTTCTGAGAAATATTTAAAAACACAGAACAGCATAAAACCTAAGGAAAAAGTTATCCAAGGAAGAGAAGGGCATTTGCAATGGAAATTACAGAGCACTGACTGAAGACTTGAACCAAAGACTAAGAGATGGGAGAAACTCCTCCCATATTCACAGATGGGAAGAATGAACTGTCCAAAGTACTCTACAGATTCAGTCCAATGACAATTAAAATATCAATGACATTCTTCACAGGTGTACTTTTAAAAATTGTAAAGTTCCCATGCAAGTCCAAAGTACCCTAGGTACAGAGAAAGTGACTTTAAGCAAAAGGACAAGGTTCAAGGTTTTACCATTCCTGTCTTAGACATACTTCAGAGACACAATAAATAAAACAGTATGGTACTGGCAGAAAATAAGACACGAGAGAACAATAGGAGTAGAATAGGAACTTTGGAAATAGACATTCAAATCTACAATCAACTGATTCTTGTCAAATAGACAAATCATACATTATTTGAAGAGGGGATAAAGGCCAACTCCATCAAATAGTGCTGGGGAACTAGATAGCACAGAACTAGATAGTCCAGAACATAGAAAAGTGGCTCCAATGTCTCACCATCTACAAAAATGTACTTAAAATCAATCAAAATGATCTCTATTTAATAAACCACGATCTGCAGAGGAAGCTGCAGAGCGAAAACACAAAAATACTGGGATTTTTGTTTGTTTGTTTGGTTGGTTGGTTGGTTTTGTTTTGTGTTTTTGTTTTTGTTTTTGTTTTTGTTTTTGTTTTTTTGTTTTTTTCTGAACAGTGCTCACAAAGCACAGGAACTAAAAAAAAATGTGAAAAAAAATAAAGCTTCTGTACATGGAAAAAAAAATCATCAGAGCCAAGAAAGAAGACAGCAGAAATATTTGCAGGCTGTTTGCTTGCACATCTGTAGAACTTCAGTGTCAGACTGCTGAGAACACTGTGAGCACGTGCAGCCCACTGGATGCCACTCTGCTCTTTCTTCCCTGAACTTCTGTCCTGGAAGGGATGCGCTCTCACACTCGTTCCGTTTCACTGGGAAGTCGTCCACCGTCCTCCATACATTTTCCCCAGTGGATGCATGGGTGTACGTGCACGTTTGTGTACACACACACACACACACACACACACACACGCATATGCACAGGCGCGCATGCATGCATGCATGAATATATAAATGTGAATTTTTTAATGCCTGCTATATATGTAACTAAACTTCATTTTCTTATTTTTATTTTCTTGCATTTTCTTTTATTAAATAGTCCTATATAGTGGCTTTTCTGTCCTTGTTTTTGAAACGGTTTTTGTCTTTGTTGCTCTATTTTTGTCATTGCTAGGCCCTTCATTAGTTCCTGTGCTTATTTTTTTTTTGTCATTTCTATATTTTATATTTATCTTTGTTGCTCTCCTGGTTTTCTGGATTAGACAGTGGAGTCTTCTACTTCTTTTCTTTTTTTCTAAAATACGTTTTTAGACCATAAAATTTCCCCAAGTATTACCGTATTTGCACCTTACAATTTAAATATTTAGATGTTACACTGATGTTTAGTTAAAAACATCTTGATGTTACGCTTGTAGCTGGGATGTTTTTGATGTTTACTTTACTGCCACATGTCTTTTTAGGACTCCTGTTACTGTGAAGAGACACTATGACCACGGCAACACCTATAAAGGATAACATTTAATTTCAGAGGTTTATTCCATTATATCATCATGGCGGGAAGCATGGCAGCGTGCAGGCAGACATGGTGCTGGAGGAGAAGCTAAGAGTTCTCTCTACCTCAGATTACTAAAGATCAGGAAACTGAGGCACACTTCCTCCAACAAGGTCACATATCCTAATAGTGTCATTGCCTATGGGCCTATGCAGGTCTGTGTTTCTGCCTATGACATCATATCTTAATGTTTTCTCTAAGAGATTGTGCTTTAGTGACAGCTACTTATTTGTCATTTGCTCTGTGTTCTAACGTCTACAAAATATTTCTGCTTTAGTTCAAGGATGCATTTTGCCCTTGACTCTAATTATTAAGATAAGGGCATTTACATCTCTCACTTTGACTACAGTGTCACCATCTGGTTCTCACATTTTGTGCATTTTTTGAGATAGGGTTTTGCTCTGATGCTCAGACTGACCTCAGACTTGGTATCCTTCTGGCTCTGGGTCTGCCCCCGGTAAGTTATGAGTAGAAAGACAGGAAGGGGAGAAGAGCTGTAGAGTGCAGTGTCAAGTCTAGCTGGTTGCACCATGGGAGTGCAGGGCCATCAACATCAGGTACTCCTGTTTCTGTGGATGGTGACTGCCTGGGGGGGGGGCGTAGAAGATCCTTGCTGGCAACTTTTTGTTTCAAGGGAGTAGAAGCAACATTGCTTCAAAGAAGTAGTAAGAACAGAAATGTTATAGGTGGATAAAAATCTGGATACAGAATATAATCTTTGATTGAAAGATTTAGCAGGATAGAGGGAAGTTCTCCAGGCAATAAAATACATGTCAAGGTTTCATAGCAATTATGTAACAGATCAGAGTGACCCAAGAACCGAAGTCTTGAAGATGATCACCTCAATGCTTCTTCCAGAGGCAGACTTCTTTTCCAGCGTGCACTTAGAGACTGCACAGATTACATGCCCAATTACGACTTGGAAGAAATGCACTATAAATGAAGAGCGTGTCTCCACAGGCAGTGCTGATGAACCCATTAATTTTGGTATCGTTGATCAAGGGCTGTGACGTTAATCCTGCAATGTGGGTTATATCAGAACATACATTAATAAATGCACTTGTACTTGACCTATAAAATGAATGATCAACATGTCCCACAGGGCTGAGGACTAGTGAGCTCTCTGAAGAATCATCACTATCGCTAATCTGTTTTAAAGGCCTAGTTTTAGATTTTCATTAGGACAAATATCTCTGAATGCCTTTGTTAATGAAAACCAAGTGTCTAATTCCTGCTAAAATAGACTCAGGGCAATTAATAAGGTTTTTACTCTTTTAGTAAAAATACTGTACTTTTGCTCTACCTAAAACTTTTGGTTCATTTTTTTTCCCTCTTAGAAGTAGCTGTCATTACCAGTTCACACATATTTGATGAACGATGCTGAACATGATATTCATCCCAACACTAGCTTTTCAACAATTTAGGAGGTGCTATTTCTGTGTCACTTAGAAAGGGACTCTCAGCTTCCTCCAGGCATCTTTAACTATGTAGGAAAGCCTCCACTAATCTCGTAAATCAGTGTGGAAAATGATGTTAAGATGTATTTTATGAAATATTTACTCAGAATAAAAAGAGATGTGTGTGTGTGTGTGTGTTTGTGTTTGTGTGTGTGTGTGTGTGTGTGTGTGTGTGTAAGATAAACCTTGTTTTAGGTCCTTTGATTATGAGAAAGAATGGAGCAGCCATTTTCATCTAGGTTCAAGGACAGTAACAGGAGTTGGGTAATTGCTTCTTTACATGTCAGCAAGTTACCTTAAGGTTTGAGCAATGTTCAAAGGGATGGGGCAAGACCATCTCAGTAGCAGGAGAGCATGGTCAATAGACGGGACCTATGGGAGGAGGCAGCAGCTCCTTAGTCTCTGAGCAAACAGCTGAGTGTCTCTATGATGTAAGAGATTCCACTTGTAATTGCATTTTGTTAGTGATGGAATCCAGTTTTCTTCCACAGTCTACGGAAAGAAAGGCAGCTTTGCAAAGTGGTTCTTAGTGGTGAGACATAAGGAAGAATTCATCATGTTTGAGACAAAGTGAAAATATAGAATGTCTCCCTTGGGGGTGAAATGACAAGGGATTTAGTTTCAGAAGGAGGAATTTGAAATTGAGGCCCACACGTGAAAATATTGAGGAGGAGTGAGGGTTTCCCATAAAGAATAGTTTTGGATGAACTTAGGATAAAATGGTGATTCCTGTTTCCAAAATCTGAAGAAACCCAGAGATTGTATCTTATACTTAAAATACGGAAAGCAATAATGATGCTGGTCACGTGATTCAGAGAATCTTCCCCTCCACACGTGAATACTCCCCCAGACACACCCACCCAAATCCACATACACACATACACACCCAGACGATATACAATGCAATAGTCACATGTGCCTACACACACATACAGACACACAGACACACAAACATACACAGACGTATATCCCCCCACATCTGCAGTGCACAGAAACAGGGAGAGTGCAAAAGTACAAAGAGGACACAGCACTCTCTTTTCCTGAGGAAGCCCATGTGGCCATTTTGGGAGGTTGTAAGACTTGCTTGTTCTTTTCTTCTTTATAACATTTCATAACCTTTTTTTTTTTCCTTTGAAGAACAGTCAAAAGAGGATGAAATAGATCCAGACTAAATACTGGGAAGCACAATTCCATCATAGCATGTGGTCCTTAGCAGAGAAACAAGTGGGTGATGTAGGATCTAAGTCCCCTTAAGTAGACCGAGCAGAGGGAGCTCTTTTCCCTCAGGGAGGAAGGCCCTGCTGGGATGGTGGTGTTCCTGCTTCACAAGTCTGCAAATGAGTCAGGAAACACCAGCCTCTGAGGGCAAGGGAGTCAAGAGAACATAAAGGGGTACATTTTACAGAGACACCTTCACCCATTTCCACTTGTCTTGGCTAGGTGAGCTACCATCTCGTTTACGTATCTTATAAACGACTGCCCTTTTGGTCTCCAGAGTGTGTACAGTTTTCCATGTAAGAGAGAATAGGTTTTGCATTTAAAACACCCCATGCACGTTTGCTAATGGGAAGGTTGTAGAAGCAAGGCTGTGTGTGTTTCCTGGTTTTAGCACTTGTGACTAAATGGCTCTGTGTCTGGCCGCTGTGAGGACATCACTATTGATTAAACAGTGTCATGAGAGGCACCAGTGCTTACGTGTGGAGCGATTATTGCCAGAGACACGTGGCTAACCAAGCGCTGAAAGGAGGCCCGTGTGACACTCTCACTGGGAGCTAACACGAGCAGGGGTGAGATGCACAGAGACACTTCCAGGGGCACATCCTGCGTGCTGCCTGCCTGCACCAAGAGGCACAAAGGACCACACATCCTGTGTCATCGTCGTCATCATCATCATCATCATCATCATCATCTTCAAACTTCTGGAAATACAATGATCTATCTCAATCTCATGGAAAAGGAACACAATTCGAAAGCCTCTGGCATCATGCAGGAAATAATAATAATAATAATAATAATAATAATAATAATAAACCAAGAAATACACTGACCCCACACTTTACTGAATTACTGAAACAGCCTTCAGCTCTCTGCAGTGTTAGAGCACACACACACACACACACACACACACACACACACTGAACGTATTGTTTAGATCTGTGTGGGAGAAAACAGAATTATCCAAAAGTATTATTGGCGTTTATCTTCTGGCCTGGAGAATTATTAGAGGAATGGGTTTTCCACCAGAAGGGCGGGGTTCTAAAGAGCAGAGCCGCGTGTAGTCCCTTTCCACTGAGCACGTCAGCGTCCGTGTCTCACACAGGAAGTCAGCTCTGTGGAGAGGAAGCACGTGGGCTTCTTGGTGTTGATTTTAGTGACTACATCTCTATGCCATCCCTGGGTACTCTTCAGACTACTTCTCCTAATTTATTTTCTCTTTTTCCTTGCCTGCCTTCATCCTTTATTTTCCTTTTCTCCTTCTGGAGGATAAACAGTCTGGTGTAAAACCCAAGTCCTACCTTGAAGTCTCAGCACCCTGTGTGACCTTAGGAAGATCATTTGGCTTTTCTCTGTCTCATTTTCCACATTTATCAAACAGCCACAGCAATAAAGCCTACTCCTTAATGTTATTCCAAGAGCAAAATATTCCAAGGTATTTGAAGCGCTTAAGAACTTCTGACAAATATAGTGGCTACAGAGCCTTTTGTATATTTAAACAACCAGTGAATACATTAGCTTGATTTCTGTGGACACAAAAATATTTATTACATCCACTCAGGACTTACAGAATGATGCCAGGCTTATTAGAAGGGACTTTAGGTATTCTATTATTATAGCAATGTGTTCCAGCATGCCCCATATTTCAGACATGTGGTCTTTTCACCAAATTGGTCATGAATTTTTCTAATTTTCCAAACCTACTCATTCAGCTAGAATATCCCACTCCATTATTTCTCTCCTGCCACTCAAAATCTGACTATGCATGTTCGTATCAATTACCTAGAAAATTTAATACTATTAACTCGTTAAGATTTCCCATGTATATGCCTCCCACTCTGTATGGCACGCTGAGTGCTGGATCACCTCAACAAAATGCTCACAGTCTAGTCCCTCTAACTGAGATTAAGTTAAAGTCCTTAAAATAGCTTTTTTTTTTTTAAAAAAAGAATATTCATAAGTGCCTTCACAAGAGGGAGGTTTCTTTATTACAACTGTGTAGTGGCAAAAGAAACTTTCTTTTTTTTAAAGATTTATTTATTTACTACTATATGTAAGTACACTGCAGCTGCCTTCAAACACATCAGAAGAGGGCATCAGATCTTTTTACAGATGGTTGTGAGCCACCATGTGGTTGCTGGGGATTGAAATCAGGACCTTTGGGAGAGCAGTCAGTGCTCTTAACCGCTGAGCCATCTCTCCAGCCCCCAAAAGAATCTTTCTATGGCCGAGATGCAAGTAAGGGCTTGCTGCTCTTATTAACTGGACTTTATACTACAGCATGGTCAATTTAAACTTCCGGGGAGGGGGGGCATTGCCATACTTTTAAAATAGGTCTAAAAAGTCACCTAACACAATAGTTGTTTCTTATGCATGTGGGGCTTTTAAAGAAATCTTTTCTTCTTGTTGTTCATTTGTTTGTTTGTTTGTGTGTTTGATTTGGTTGAGATGATAAGATCTTTACTATGGTGCCCAGGTTGGCCTTAAACTCAGTTTCCCCCGCATTCCCAATCCTCTGCCTTGAATGCTGCGATCGATCAAGGGTGCTCGCAACCACTGGCCTGGCTAGGAAATGAAGCCAAGTATTTTGTAGCTCTTGTTTTCAATTGTGAAGCCATTGCTTGGCCTATTTGGGAATTTTCTCTTTCGGGTCCTAATACCTTCCTTCTTTCATAGAGCAGAGAGAGGGCTGAGTGGGGAGGAGCTTGGGGATGACCACAATCATGTAATCGTGTAATCATGTTTTTCATTCATGCAGAAAGTTACAATGAAGACACGTCAGGAAAGCTTGCACTGGGCCTACAGCAAGAGAGTCATGCCTCTGGTTTTCTGGTAAACTGTTACTGCTTACTAAAATGGATGCTTGTTGCTATATAGATGTATCTGAGTGCCTTAAACAAAACTGCGGATGTGTCTTGTGAAAGAAAAGATGCTCGTGCTTTAAATGGTTTAAAGTGTTTGAAATTTTCAGTGGGCTAGTTCAAATGTTAATAACAAAAAAAGCGAGAGCTGTTCTAAATGATTTTATTCTTATCCTCATAAACTAGACATAATGCACCTTTACTAATTACAAACACTCCTGTCCTAATTATTTACATCGAGGAATTACAAATTGTACGTATGCGTGCTGTCACAGAAAGGAACACTTTTGTTTTTTTTCTTTTACATTTTTAAAAAATATTTTTGATCCTTAAAATACCATAAATGTTTCTCTTTTGATAATCTTAGCAATGTTTCAGATGCTTTGGGCATAGTTTTAGAGCTACAGAGACAAGCTACCTTATGGGTAATGATGGCCTGGCTGGTTACAGACTAATGTAACCCTGGCGTCTTCAGCATGTCCGTCCGTCGTATTCTGTGTTGCAGGTCCTGGTTTCTGACAGATCTGAGGGGCCACAGCGCCACTGTCTTCTCTGGAAAAGGAGGCATACAAAGGGGACGGAAACTGCTCTGCAGAGCATCGGTGCAAACCCGCTGGCCTGGAATGATATTTATCCTCTTAATTATGTTTTGCTAAAGACTGATAATAAAAACAATCTTTTTCTTAGGGAAAGACTAAGAAACTGTTTCAGAATAAAAGAGACGAAAGAAAAATGAAAATGGAATGCAGTACCTAGTCCATGACTTCTTTCAAACCATAAAAGCATCATTAAAACACTTGGTAAAATCTGAATTAAGTCGTTAAGTTAGACAAAAGCATTATGTTAGGCCAATGTTAATTTTCAGAGCTTGATTTGAATACAGATTCTTCAAACCAATTAAGTGACATAGACTTTTCCAGTTAATTTTTAGCACAAGATAGAATTTCTTTAGTCACTGCCACAGGTTCCTTCATCTTCTGTGCTATTTCATGGCATGTTAGTAATGGGAAGTGTGTTTGTTTTAAAATTTATTGTTGATCATGCTTGTGTGCCCATGTTCATGTATGTATGAATGTATGTATGTATGTATGTATGTATGTATGTGTGCTGCCTGTCTTATATGTATGTACTCCTGAGTTCAGTGCCCGAGTTGATCAGAGGCATCAGATCATTTGAAGTTGCAGGTGTCTGGAAACCACGTGCCGCTGGGTCCTCTGCACGGCAGTATGAGCTCTTAACCTCGGCATCGTCCCTGCAGTCTTTAGAATGGGGAGTTTCTGATGAAGACCATGAAGGCCTTCTGGTGGTAAAGTTGACATATGATAGATCTTACTTCCTAGGTGAAAACCCTACCTCACACCAGGGGAACTTTCCGTGCACTACCTGCAAGGACACTCCTGACCACTCTCCTGTTACTCTGTCTTGAAAAGCACCATGTATTTCAATGTCCCTTTTGCAACAGAGTCTGATAACCTGCAGTGTTTATTAAAGGGTGGGTGCTGTCCCCTTAGCAGGCGGTGAGCTGATTCAATGGGTAGCAGCCAGAAATGCACGGCAACTGAATGATACTAGATCAGGACGTCCAGGGCCAATTGCACACACAAAGCTAAGCATTCTTTTACGGCAGTTTGTTCCGGTAATGCATGTGTGCATTGGGTTCTTCACTGTGAGCTTTGGCCAGTGAAGGAACTGGCCAAGGATGACTGCAGAGCGGGGCATACTTGGCTTCCAATATCTAACTCATCGACAACTGCATGCAAATGAGCTTTCATTGATCCACTCCTTCCCAACAAGTCTCTTAAACAAACAGACAAACAAACAAATAAACCAACAGCAGTACAGACCCTCTTCTGCTGCTCCTGTCCACAGGAAGCCGTACTTGTCTCAGCGTGTATCCAAACTCATGGAACCACACGGCAGAGTAACAGCAGACTTCATAACAAGGTTGACTTTATGTACTATGTATTGATTGAAGCTGACAGCACCGAGATCTCGTCCAGTGGTTGGCCTAAGGACGGAGGCAAAGCAGATAGTCTATAAAACTACAATACACACTGTCTTCTGAGGTCCTCGGGCCTAAAAAATAGCTAGGACCCTATTTTTAAATTTCTCATTCGTTTATTCATTCGTTTGTTTGTTCATTCATTCCTTTTCAGTTTCGTTGTTCATTGTCTTGGGACAGTATCTTGCTGTGGTGCCCAGGCTGGTCTCAGGTTCACAGTCACCCAGCATAGACCTCAGCCGCCATGCCCAGCTTCCAGGCGGGAGCTTTAGCTTTTAGTCAGGTGTCTGAGTCGGAGCACGGGTTCCTTTCAGTCCTGTTACTGCAGTGGGTCTGTGTTGTCCTGACCCACCAGAGAACAGCTTCCTCCCGGCAGATGAGAAACTACCCGAGCTCCACACGAAGGCTCCATTGATGACTGCCTCAGCTTGCTCTCCAGTCCGGTGCCTTTCTTTGATATCCCTTGCTTGGATTCTGGTTCTGTGCTGGATGCTCTGCTGGATTCCAGGGAGAAGAAACAAAATAAGTTGTTGGTTTCAGGGCTTAACGTTCACCAGGAAGAGACCGATTTGCCTCTTCCGGGGGGGCCTTCTCTCCTTCCTCCTCTTTAGTAAACACCCATGGATATACCAGGACTTAGGAAACTGTCACTGAGAGCTGGACAGGTTCCTTTTGCCAGGAGAACAGGTGACCACACCCTTCTGTTACTGAGCCAGGACTCGAAAGAAGGGCTGTTGATAAAGAGAAGGCGGGGATGTATACATTAACATTTCAGGCTGCAAGTACCCCAGGGCTTCACTGAACTCCTGCACTGACAGAAAGGCAGCCAGAGGGCCAAGGTGAGGGCCAGGAGGCCTGGAGAAAAGAGAAAGCTCCTTGTGTTTTTCTTTTTTCTTTAACCACAGCGATGGGATGGACAATGGATTCATTGGGTTGGGGGAGTCAGTCGCTGCCTTCATGTCTAGGTGACTAAGTTTACCTCCTTCTATCACTTTAAGATATAATATTACAATATTTAACTTACGATACCGGAATATTACATATTTGAAACACATTGGCTTACGAGTACCTATTAGCTTCACCTGACTAATTCAGATAGCTCTTAAATTTAGGGCAAGATGCCTCATTTAGTCTTTATTTGTTTGTTTTTTATGTATTTGGATATTTTGCCTGCACGTGTCTGTGTGTCACTAACATTCCTGGTGGCATGGAGGCCAGAAGAGGACACTGGATTTCTTGGAACTAGAGTTATCGGATGGTTGTGAGCTACCATGTCGACACTAGGAATCGAACCCTGGTCCTCTGGAAGATCGGCAAGTGCTCTTTACCATTAATCCACCACTTGACCTCCTACCTCGTGGGAGCTGCTAAAAGCAGAGGTCAGCTTGTTTGCTGATTTCTTCCGATTTGCCTACATAGCACAAGGAATTTGATTGAAGTTTTTTTCTCCCTTTCTTGAATTTTCTTCTTTTGAAATTTCAAAAACATTTCAAGTAAATCATTTAATATCCTAAAGTACAGCAGCATGGCTAAAGATAGGAACATCTTGGATTTTTAAAGTGTTTACATTAATGTGAAGCTGTGAAAACCTGTCAGAGTCATTTTGTTCTGTCTAGTCAGCAGAAAGGGTTTGGAATCTTGGACTGAATTTCTTTACTATATCCCAGGTTTCTCAGCATAGATTCTGAGTTTTTCAGCGAGAGAAATTTTAGCTATTTTAATTCACCTCTTTACAGCCTGTTTTCTGTCTGATTTGTTTGTTTGTTTGTTCGTTTGTTTTTTTCGAGACAGGGCTTCTCTGTGTAGCCCTGGCTGTCCTGGAACTCACTCTGTAGGCCAGGCTGGCCTCGAACTCAGCATTCGCTCAGCTCCTGAGCAGCGGTAGCCTTGGTCTCTCTGCTGTGGCATTTCCCCCATGATGTCTTCCCACATTGCTGTACAGCAAGATTTCTAATTTTATTGAAGAATTACCTACTTTTAGCAACAAGGAAATGATTATCATTACTCTGTAAAAGCAGTAATGCTAAGAATATTTCTAAGCAAAATGCTATAGAAAAAGCAAATAGTATAAAATAGCTCTTTCTAGTCTTTGCCAGACCATGTGTCCAAAAAAAAAAAAAAAAGTCTTGTTCTTCCCCGAGTTATATTTTAAAGGGGTTAAGCAATCATTCAGATAATCGGACTTCATTGCTTTGAAATTTTATCAAAGTGTCCTCAATCCTTGAGCTGATATCCAGGTCCATTTTGCCAATCGGATAAAGCCTCTTAGATCTTTTTCCTAGAGGCATGAGTGGTTAACTTGATCTTATTGTGCTGCGAAAGAGTCTGTGCTGCCCGTCATTTTTCATAAGTGCGATTTGTTGTGTTAGGAAAACTCCAGAGAGACTCCTTGTTAGAATGGATTCTGGCTGCCAAGGGCACATTGGTACTAGAACCTCCTTTGCTTTATACTGAAGGACGCTTTTAGAAATGTTCTCTGCTTAACCATAGAAGAAATAGAAACAAATCTGATGGGGGGGGGAATAGCATATGGGGAAACAAAGGTGTTACTTCTCAGGAAGAGATTTGGGATGGTTTTAAAAGCAGAAGAGAAGGGAAGCTAGGCGTGGCGGTGCATTCCTTTAATCCTAGCATTCTAAAGTAGAGGCAGAGGCAGGGGGATCTCTGAGAGTTCTCATCTACTGAACAAGTTTCAGGTCAGCCAGAGCAGGGATGAGAAGCCCTGTCTTTACATAAAACAAAGGGGGGGGGGGGCGGGACGGGGAACTGAGAAAAGATAAGAAGAAACTATTAACAAAGACCAGCCCTAAGACAATTCCTTATTTGGAGGCATCACTTTCATTTGCCCTTCCCTTCCCCTTACGCCCCCCCTTCCGCTCTCCCCCTTCTCCTTACTGCCCCTCCCTCTCGACCCTTCCCTAGAAGGCAAAGGGTTTGCAGACAGCTGCCTCCTTCTATTTTACCCCTGGCCAGCGATCCCAAGCGCCCACATCCATGCAGACCAGCACTCACAGCCTTTGCCTGGAAAGAGCACTAGGTGGTGCCCATTTACTTCGCAGTGCATTGGGGATTCCCCAGGGGAGCCGCTCTGGGGAAGATCATCAGGCCCCAGCCTCTGTCAGGGCAAAGCCCTCCTCTAAGAGGGGGCCGGGAGAATGGTGTCCTGTTTTTCTCTCACTTCCTTAAAGCACGCCGGACGGACTTGCCTTTTTGAGGACACAGCTTTAGTTTGAGAGAGAGTGTGTTTGCAAACGTGGGTGTGGGAGTGGAGAGGCCTCAAACATCCCCTTTGGAATGAAAGCTAAGAGGAATAAAGGCCGTGTGCCCTGCCATCTGTGTGTGTAAACGTCACAGCCCGAATCTCTTGCCAAGACTGCCCTCCTGCCAGATCATCTGGGCATCACGGTGCGCGTGCTCGCTTTAGTTTTCTGCTTTGCCTATAATAAAGCCTTAAAAACAGAATAAAGGTGACTCTTAAATTTCACTTTGCCTCTTCACAACAATAACTCTTTGTCAAATTAAATCCGGCTAATTTGAATATTTTGCATGCTGGCATTGATTCCTAAGCCTCCTACCTGAAGGAGTGGCTTTCATTCCGTAAAAAATAATGTAAAATCATATTCGGAGTCCTGAACACCTTGCTGCTTTGTGTTCAAGGCGAGCAGGTAACTGGCTAAAATGACGTGTGTTTTTCTGTTTTCCTGTTTTACCTACTCAAGGGGCTGTCAGATCTGTTTTAAACTGTAGAACCACTTGGAAGTTATTTTATTTTATTTTTCTTGTAACGATCTGTGGCAACTGGCATAATCATGCTAATTGCTGCAAAAATGGAAAGAAGAGACAATTCATATTTTTTAGTAGAAATATGTAAAATATTCGTCTTTCTGTGACTCTCATCCCAAATCTGAGTGGAGCTAAGCCCTCCATGTGTTTTGTTTTGCTTTAAAGAAGGCAAGACAAATGGTTGTCTCGACATCCAACTAGACTCTTCTAGCGAGACCCGAATTCTGCGACAGCAAGGGGAGGGTAAGATGTAGTAGGTTCAGGAAGTTAGACTCAGGGCACAGCGTCCCAAGCCATGAGAACTGCTTCTGAGCTCTTGCTGCCCGGTCATACGTCATGGTATGTGACAGCTGACTGCCCATTAATTCTATTTATATCAGTGTGAGAATCCACCCCACTGAGTGCGCATGTGTTAAAATATTCATAAATTATGTTTATTTGGAACAAATATACATTAGATGCCAAAATGAGACCATTATTTAACCACCAAACTAGCCGGCCACCAAAAAAGCACGGTGTTTTCACGGCCAATATAGTAGCACGGTACGCTTTGTGAGACTTGACTGTCCAGCTCAGTATCTCCTTGAGAAGTCTCAACTTTTTTTTTTTACCATTTCCACAAAGGAAACAGTTTTCACTGAAAGGAAGAGAGTTGGTAAACAAAGGATGTTCTGCTACTGCAGAGCAATAGTAAACGTGACTAGAGCAAATCAGAAATGCACTTTAGCGGTCTAAAATCCAAGAAGGTGTTCCCTAATTCATGCAGACTTGGACTGAATTGGGTGGTGCTTCATGAAAACTCATCAAGTAAAGCAGACCAGATGAACAATTGATAAAGCTGACTGAAAATAAAAATTTTAATTACATATATTTTTCTCAAAATGAAGAACGGCTAACAAACATTTATATCCCCAAGAGCTGAATTCAAAACTCAGAACCACAACTGCAGGCTGCATTTTCAAAGTTAGTGCTCCGTCGTGAGACACCCCTGAACAACACTCCTTTGAAAGATGCTGTGATGATGAATTGGTAGAGGAGGCTTTTCTCTCTGCAAGCTTCCTGAGCAGATAGCCAGCACAATTGAAAAATGTGAGTTCCTTGTTCAAATTACAAAGCTGTGCTAGATAAAAATACATCGTCTAACTTACCCACCTCATCATATTCTACATTAGCACCATGAAATCATCTGGGACTATTAGTTATTAGAAGCACCATTCAGATTTAACTGAAAGCATGACCCTCTTAATAGGCAAGCTCTGTTTCCACTTACTTGTCTATTTGTAATAGTCTCTGAAAGCGTCATAAATGTAAACACTCTCATCGAAAGCACCATTTTTCTAGATTGAAATGCTGCTGATACCCAAGGCAGGGTGAGACGGTCTGGATTAACTTTGTCATCTCTGATGTTTACTTTGAAGAAAAGCACACTCAGCAAAAATGATTCTTTTTTTCATGGCAACAATAGAAGTGCACTTGGATTGTGTGCACGCTTACTTTAATCAACAGTGTTATTTTCACAGTGTTTTATTTTCCATTTATTTTTGGGACAGAATTCTGTTCACTTATACACCCTTTAAAGAAGTATGCATGGGGGGGGTGGGGTGGAGATCTTTTCTAAGGCAATGATTTAAAATCTGGAACAATCTATGTCTACCAAAATATTGTCTTTATGACATTTGTGATGCCAAACACTGGAAGGTTTTTAGTCATCCTATGCATCAACAGGAGCATGGTTAGAAATGGAGGACAATGGGCCTGGATCAGTGTGGAAAGTCCTCAGGTAGGAACATGGGGACTCGGGTTCAGATCTCCACCAGCCATGTGAAACAACTGTATAGTGGTGCTTGCCTGGAATCCTAGTGCTTAAGGGCCGAAAAGGAGAAAAATCCAGAAGACCCTGCCTAACAAAACTCAGCAGAAAAGATATTGAGGAAGATTTCCCACTGGCAACCTCATGGTGTCCACATATACCACACTACATGCACACATGCCTATAACACACTCAGACATACACACACAGACACACACAGACACACACACACACACACAATTTTTTATAAAAGGTAACATTTATTTGTTGGAAAATTATGCTGCCAATAAAAATGATGAGTATATATCAAGAATTGGGAAATGATAGTAAAATATCAAGTGGGAGAAAAATCAGAATCAGAAGATTAAGTTTCAACATGATTACAATAAATCTGTGGCGTGCAAATAATGGCAAACTTAAAGAGCATGCACAAGTCCACTTGTCATCCTAATAAGGACCAAAGTTGATTTTGTATCTGTTTTCAAACTTCTAGTACCATACTAAGGTCCTTAAAATGCATATAAAAATGATTAAATCATTAAGAAAACCAAGAGTTAACTTACATTTTTTTTCCTTGAACATCACAGTTATTACGGATTTTTGAGATAAAATTAGACAAGTCCTAAATTCCCACTTCCAAAAAAATGTTTAACTCTAAAGACGTTATCCGAGCGTGTAGTTTTTAGTAGTCAAACCCAGTACAAATACATTTTATTTAAAAAAGACTTACGTAAACACATTTCTGTGCATGATATTAAGCTCAAAGCCACAGCATTTTCACCTAGCATTCTCAACACCCCTGAGCAGCCTTTTCTGCAGAGGAAACAAAAGGCGCATATCAAAACCACCGCAAACTCCTTTCATGATGCTGAGGAGCTTGAGACACACTTTCGTGTGAATTTTGGCCTCCGTACAGACAGCACCACGGTGCGTCGTTTTCATCTGAGACTTGAACATACTGGGGAAACTAGAGCCTTCCTTTCTTTTATCCTGTCATTTCCAGCCCTCCCCCCATCACTGGCAGTGACGGGCATATGGCAGGCACCCTCCACGGATCCTGGAACAACAGGAGGGACCTGATTTCAATTCCTACATCCTGTCATCAGTGACTCGTGGGATATTCTGTTCTTGCAAGGCTAAGGATGTGATTCGAATTTGCCATACGGACAGAGCTTAGCGGGATGCCATTTTTACCACTGGAGCCCTCCTCCATCCGTTAATTAAACATGATACAAACCTCCACGTGCATTTGTACAGTAAGATTAATACAGTTAAGTCAGAGCAAATGAGGAATCCCCCATATTAGAAGATCACACTTCCCGAAACTCAATACTTTTAAGTAGCCTTCCTCAGTTTAATCCCTCAGACTGCTTTGTGCAACTTGAAACCCTGAGCTGTCATCTTTAGCCAAAAATACAGCATAAATTCCTTAGCTTTTACCCTATTGTTGAAATCAGCATTCACAACGCCAAGCAAAGATCAAACCTTTCAACAGACTACAGGGCAGCCTCTGACCGCCTGCGACACCGGAAACACATTTAATAAATATTTCATTTTGTTTTAACCTGAAGACTTCCCCGTCGTCTTCTTCTTCATTTTTTTTTCCTTTCCCGGGGAGCTCAAGGCTACCCCCAAGCTGGGCACTCCACCACCACGGTCAGTTAGGTTTATAGCCTTAATAAAAGGATTTTCCCCTCCACGTGCTAGGGCGCCTTGTTAAAGCAGGGCAATTACAGAGACACAAGATAGGTGCTCTGCAAAGATCAAAGCTCACCTAAAGAAAGCTCTGTAGGAATTCAGAGTTCTCTTTGAAAAGTGCTCAGTTTACAAAGTATAGAGGCATTAAACCCCAGGAATTACAAAGAAAAAAAAAAAGCCCCAGTTTTGAATAATGTTAAAGTCTGACAGTAGTTAATATGTGATCTCCTTTAACCACTCTGAGTATTATTCCTAATATCTACTCACAGCATACCAATAATAGCTCCAAAGGAACCATTATACTCCAAAGGCATACGCACATGATGGATCCTTAATATCAAATGCATTACCTCCTCAGTAGGTACATTTTAATCTCCATATCCCAGCTCAGGGGAAGGGTAAGAAAATAGCCTGAACATTTCTGCAGAAGACAAACAATGCAGTCAACCAGGTCTGGACGCTGGTGCCACAAGGTGGCATTCCCCAGCTTCATTTTCCACACTAAAGGAGTCTGGATGATCTGTGCTGAGCTGGACCATGTCTCATCAGCACCGACCCCTACACCAAGAACACTTACCAAACTATTCCACCAATATAACGTTTCTCCTACCTCAGGAGACTGTACCTTATTGCTGAACACACACACACACACACACACACACACACACAACATGCACACGTATGAACAAGAACATGTATTACTTGTCAATTTTGCCTTAGAATAACGTTGATGAACCTTGCTGTTGTTCACTGTTCACACCACTGTGTGTATTATATAGGAACTTTCAGTGGGAAGAGTTATATGTTTTCCTTTTCCTAATGTTTTCCATTTCTCTATTCCTCCTCTTCCCCCATCACTATCATCATCATGACCATCGATGCTGTTGCATCTTGTTGTGTAGCACTGGCTGGCCTTGAACTCATAATTCTGCTGTCTTAGCTACTTGAGTATTGAGTGGTCTAAGCCACTATGCCTGGGTAAGATACCTTTTTTTGATTTCTGTTTCCTCAAGCCTGATCATTTCTCTGATTTTAGACAGTGCTCAAAACATCAGTCTAATTGGGCTGAGCCTGGTATTGACTTCTGTGCTTTATCCAAGGAAAGTGGGTTAGTAGGCAGCTATCCAAGTATGGTTCCCCGTGACCCCAACATTCATGGAACTAAGGCAGGAGGATTGCCATAGTTTAACAGCAGCATGAGCTAACAACATGAGCACCTGCTTCAAAAAGCAAAACAGTAAACAATCAACAAAGGCAACTTCTGTCAGGTCATTTGAAAGGTCTACTTAGGAGAAACCATCTGGGGTTTGTAGTGTCCAGGAATATTAACCTGGAAAAATGCAGACGTTGATGCAGCGCTCTCATTCTGCCCTGTATATCCATTTTAATAACACACTGCAACAGTAATAAAAAATAAGAGCTGATATTTATGGGCTCTTGTTTTGTGCCAGGCTGTTTATGTAGCAGGTCACATGGAATATAACATTTAATGAGTCAGGTTCCACTACTATAGTTATTCTCTAGAGGAGGAGACTGGCACAGAGGGTCAATGAAGGTCGACAAAGTCGCATAGCTGTGAAGAGGGAAAGAGGTGATTTTAAACTGTGTTACAAGACCGGAAGCAGGGCGTCTTTAGCCCTTCTCTGATTCGAACGTTATTCTCTGATTGGAATTTTGTCCTATGACCTAAGTGTTTTATGTTCTTTCCCCCTTTATTTGGATATAGTTTTCAGGAGAATTCTAATTTTTGAAGTTTAATGTAACAGGTTTGGTTTTTTTCTTTTCCTTCCTGATAAACTTACTGCTTTAGATTTTGGTATCCATTCTGTAATGCACTGCTGCTCATCCCTTTGAGACTGGAACTCTTGGGCAGCATTTCTGCTGGCTGACTGTCTGCGAAGTCCTAGCCAACCTTCTAGCTCGGCTGCCTACACAACCGGAAACAGGCACGTACAGACACACTCGTGCGTTTAGTCTGTAGGATCCAAGTTCAGGTCTTCAAGCTTGTATAGCAGGAGGCTCTTAGCCACTAAGCATTCTTCCCAGCCTGCATTAGATTCTTATTCTTGGAGAATTATTTAAGTTCTCTCAGACTCTAGTAGGATACTATCGATAAAATGAAAAACTCAATGCTACCCATATGGTGCTATCTTTGGAACAAATAGCACATTTTTAACAGCAAGTAGTGTATTGATCAATGGTGTCTAAGACACAGGATTTTCTTCCCTCCTCCCCTTAACTCTATTTATAATAGTTATGGCTACAAACAGTTGCCATTCTCTCTATAAAGATCTTGGAAGTACTGTTCACTATCTGGTACTATATTGGAAGGAAGCACCTTATCCTGGGGTCTTGAATCATGATTTAGTGTTTGTGTCTTCGCAAAATGTCTCTTAGGCACTCCTGTCAGATCTGATGCTCTGAAAACTCAGAAATAGAGCTTTGCTTCATAGCTGGACATCAAGGGGGCCTTGAATCAGGAGGAAGAGGCTCAATTTTCATTTACAGAAAATGAATCTTGCATGTTCCAAAAATCTAAGTCAGCTGTGTTGCATTGTCAGATCTCATGGAGCAAACATCTCACCCTCCGGATTGGCAACAAATATGTCATTGTGTTCTTTTTAAACATAACCCAAAGATTCAGGACAGGCACTTCCTCCTTAGACCACAAAGACCTGGCCTACGGTTTCCTACAGCCTCTGGTTCTTACTGGTATATGATAAATACTAACAATCATTAGTCAATCTTCTTCCTTTCTAAGCATTGCATTTCTTTCACAGTTTAAGAACATGGTTGGCATTTTACCAAAAACACTAACCTTTTGAGAAGTCATTTTTATCTTTTCTTGATCTAAGTATGTCTGTAGAAACATGCAGGCTCTGTCTTCCCAGAAGTGATTGTCTTGCAAAATCATTAATTTAACTTCTCTTGGTGAATACTGTGGCTTTGCATTTCTCTTTGCATAACTTTCCTCTGTCTACCTGCAACATGCTGTGTAGAAGTTAGGGTCTCGTTTTCCCTCCCATCCCCAGGATCTCATATATAGTACTCAGACTCAAAAATAAATTTACAAATACCTTGGACATATAGCTAGGCTCATTTCTGACTAGATCACAAAGGAATCCATTTATTTTAATCTACATTTTGTCACATGGCTGCTTACCTATGCTCAGGTACCATGCCTCTGTCTCATTACATCTTCCTGGGTGAATTTCCTGCTTCACTCTATCCCAGGATTCTTTCTGCCTCCCAATGCACCTCCTATTTCCTGCCTGAGCCATAGGTCATAGGTTATTTAGTTGACAATACACAATATATTCTCTCTACAAAGCTGTCTTTAGAAGCATTTGACAAATAGCTTGACTGAAGATATACTCTACTATGCAACACTACCTTGAGATAATTGTGCAATTGTCTCTTAACCAAGGGCTCCTCGAATCTACCAGCATCTTCATAGAAACACGTGGCACTTAGAACATTTGCTTTACTTCAGTGTTGCCACATTTAGCAGAGAAAAAGTATATGGTGTCCACTATTATTAGAGTGGCAGACAGACTTTAGTCTGAATATGTGTCGCATAGTATTTATAACATACTAATTCTTAAATATTCCTTATGGTTTATCTGACATTTAGTTTAATTGGCCTTTCAGTATTTTATTTGACAACTTGGTTTTTTTTCACCCTCTTGAATAAGTAAAGCAAAAAACTCACTTTGACTTCTTCCTAGTCTTTTGAGATTTCACCATGTGGAGTTAGCCAGTGGCTCTGCTTTTCATAAGTGCACAGAGGACTTTGAAGCAAGGAATGAAGAAATAGACACATGGTAGGGACGCGAATTCTCTCCAAAATTCTACCAAACCATTGACTGTGACTGCATGATTCTCCAACTTTCTTTATTCACTCCTCGTAAACATAAAAGTAAGGAAGACTCAAAGTAGTGTGGAAAAGCCGACTGCCTATGAATTCATTATTTCTTCTTTCTTTGCTCATTCAATAAATATTTAGCAAAGGTCTACTGTGTGTTGGCACTGTGGGATAGTGATAATAATATATTCACATTATAGCTATGTAGGTTCAAATTCAGGGCTCTGTATGTGCTTGGGTATGAATGGCTGTTATTTTGAATAGCAAGGGCTATAGATGTCTAAGTCATCCTTCTTGTCTTATAATCAAACAGCAACAGTGGATATAATCTGCATTACTGATAATGAGTGATACATATGCTATCAGAAGTCTTTTAGTTTCACCTCTACAAAATAGCTGTATACTTAAAGATTATGGCTATATCAATACCTATATTTTATACCTTGAGCTCCATCACTGCCACACCTCTGCTTTCCCACAGCATTAAGTTAAATTACGACTTACTCTATACTCATAGAAGCCAGAGGGTCAAAATACCGTTCAGGAAAATTGCTTCATCTTTCAGACATCAAAATCACTCCTATCAATTCCCCTTCTTAATTTTAAGTCATTTTTATCCATTTTGAGGTTTATGGAGAGTCTTATATGTTTTTGATTGGATTCATTCAAATAAGCTGTACAGCTGTTACTATGCCTTGTAATTTTTTTCATTACACTAAAAAGCCTTTTAAATCACTGCTACTTAGAATTATATTGAAAATTCTTGTGATACTTTTATATACAGTGAGTTTAGTGCCAGGATGTGAAAGCGAATTGATTGTAGGCAATTCTGTGCTTGAGCACCCCAGAGTAAAAAGAATTACACCACTAACCCTGGGGACCTGCATGCAGCAAGCCTTTCTGTGCACTTAGACATCCACTGGCAGGTGAAAAAAAAAAGAGAGAAGATTGCTCAATTCTTATCTAAAATCACACAAACACATTTTAATTCAAATAATTTTGAAGGAGAAAAGCACCTCGAGAGATACCTATGTTTAATGTTTTTAATTTAGTAAAATGTTCGGTAAGGAACGTATGTCATCTTCGCCATAACCATTGGAACATCTCCTGAGGGTGTCAGAAACATAGACAACATACTATCTGGAGAATGTGTGTGCTGCACAGATGCTGGGCCTGGGTCAGAGGATAAGAACCATGTAGACTTTTTAACCTTTGAGCAGAGTCTGTAATGATATATACCTCAGTCAGCTTGAAGAGCGACTGACATGCTTCAGGAGTGACCTCAGACAGTCAGGCAAGCATTAGAGACAGGGAATTGGCACTCTGTGCAGAGAGAGGCCTTTGGTCGGGACTATGATCCCTAGTGTCCTGGATCTTCAGGACACTCAGGAATGAATAATTCCAGATTGGACTTTTGTAGCTAGACTATCTGTAGACAATTCACAATTCTCTCACCCAGCCAGTTTTGGCTGGGATAGATAGCAGGGACTATTGAAGGAATTGAGACTATAGACTAGGACATGTTTGCTCTCACCAGTCACAAATGCTTAAAGGGTATAAAAGGGACCATGTCTGTCTCTTAGTGTACTTACAGACAATATGGCTCTGAAAGGGAAGTCCCTCACATGAAGACATGTGTTTGCAGATAGTGGTTAGAGATGTAGTATACAAGAGGGTAAGGTCCTGCAGCTCACAACCCATCTTCAAATCCTAGCTCCAACACTGCAAACCTAGGCAGATTATCCATCCTGTCCGTGGGAAAACAATGGATGCCATCATCACGTGCATCTCCAGTAGCTGGCCATGAGACACCAACTCTGAGGCTCCAGGATATTTTTGTTACTGCGTGTACTCAGAAAACAAGAGTGTGTTAACCCAGATAGGCAAAACGTACCATTTTCAGATAGATTTATCAAAATGATTGTCATTGACTCCTGTAAAGTTCTGACCAGTGTTTGTGATACAATCCTTTGTTCACCCGTGTATCCACGGGAGTCCTCTGTTGCAATGTTTTTCTTTCATCGATAACTGCAGCTCTGTGAAGCGAGTCCTAACACTGACATTGGAAATGTCACGGACTAACTTCTATATCCCTCCTTGTCTAATGTGTTCTGGTTGTTGATGTCATGTGAACTAGACCTGGTCAGAACTTTCAGACCAATCATTAGTTTGACATCATGCAAACTAGACTCAGGTGGATGTATTGATACACTCCACAGACCATAAACCAGTTTGCCCTGAACTCTGTCTACCTATATGATGGGATTCTTTACCAATCACACCATTGACTAGTCATGGCCGCCCTTGCAAGTCTTTCTAGAGAAGGGTTGTTACAATGCTTGACTCACAGAGCAACCTTGACATTTTCATCATTTCCTGTCCTTCCCATCACTGATGTTCTCTAACTCGATAGAGACTAATTAGTCCCTTTGCCTCAAACATTCCTGGGAAATATTTCATACCTGAGTGGCCTACATACTCCCATCCCCTTCTGAAAGGTTCCACTCTCTTTCATCATTCCTTTTATGAAACACTCTGGTCAACAGCTACTTGGTTGAGACATATGAGAGCTAACGTAATACTTTGTTTTGATAAACTGGTGCCAGTTGATATCCTCGGCATCTGGCTGTCCTTTTATTGCTCAACCCAGACCTCTGCTTTCTTAGGCCAGAGTTGAACACATTTGCCATTTGCACTGTAGATAGATGCAACTTCCTGTCTGATATTCTTGAGAATACATTATGTAGATTGCAGTTCATTTAGACTGTAGCTGCCGGGTTGTGACACAGAGAGATTAATCATTATGCCTTGGATAGCTTCATTACTTTGACTACCCATTACATCTTGCTAAGATTATAAAATGTTGTTTTTAATTTACAAGGCCTGTGCTAGCACTCCCTCCCTCTTCAGTCCTATCAGGTCATTAGAAATTACTGCGATTTCTCCTAAGTTCTGACTTTGAAACTGGAGCTTTCTAATCTCTGATTGAGTAACATGTCCAGAAAAGAAAGTGCACTGTGTGTTTTATTAGAAGCATCATAAAAATTTACAGAGCATATTTAAAGAGCTGATGTGGAAATTTCAAAAGGAGAACCAATGATTGGGGCTGGGGGTGTTTTCACAGTGGCAGAATGCTTGTGTAGCACACAGAAGCCTATGAGTTCAATCAGCTATACAGCCAAGCAAAACAAAATAAGACAAAACAAAACAAAACAAAAACATCTTTTAAACTTTCTTTTCTTTTCCACCAAGAAGACATTTAATTTCTTAACATGTATGTACCAAACATAAGGGCACTGAAGTTTATAAAAGAAACACTGCATTCCCACCAATAATAATGTCATCCAGACAAAAACTAAACAAAGAACTGCTGAAGCTAAGTGACTTTATAGAATAATGGTCCTAACATATTTACATACCATTTCACACAAATAAAAATGAATATTTTCTTCTCAGCACCTGATAATATATATTCTCCAAAACTGACATCATATTTAGATACAAAAACAGTCCCCACTGATACAAGAAAATTGAAATAGCACCCTGAATATCCAATAAGACCACCATGGATTAAAGTTGCATATCAGCAATAGCAGAAACAACAGAAAGCTTACAAACTTATGGAAACTGAAACAGCTCACCGCTGAGTGTAAATAGTTCAAGACATATATAAAATGTCTTTATATTTATATAAAAATATAAAATAAAAGTTAAAAAAATAGGTATACAACTTACAAACTTATGAAACACAGCAAAAGCAGTTCTAAGAAGGAAATTAATAGAACTAAGTTCCTACATTTAAAAAAATTGGAGAAATATCAAACTAGTCACACATTAAACTTTCTTTTTAAAACATCACATTGTCACAACAAAATAAATGGTTGCTTGGCAATAGTACAATAAACAATTTAACTTCTGCCATGCTGGTGTGAGCTGAGTATGTCATCTCAGGTATGTTTCACTTCTTTCATCCTAGAATTCAGCTTCACCCAGAACAAAGGAAAGCATCTATGGACCAATGCCACGGATTGAGCCTGAGCAAAAGTAGAAAATTAGCCACTTGATCCAAGTATAACTGGAAAAGCTAAAGAAGACATTCCTGGTAAAATCATTGCATAAGTTTGGCTAGCTGAAGGTGTCTAGAACCCCTACCAAGAACTGCGTTGGTTTCCAGAAACCTAGATCTTGGTGAAGCCTTTTCAGAAACAAAAGCAGAAAGGTTAAGGTGTCTGTTGATCACACTTCTCTCCTAGAAGGAGCATTGCTTAAGACTGCGAGAGCTGTAAGATCAGAGGATGGCTGTGAAATGTCTTCTGGATCTTACATGGATGTCACACATGTGAATTTATAGCAGCTGTGGTTGTATCCACAAAAATCTTCACAAGATCAAGCCAACTAAAAATTCCAACATGGCAGCTAGAAATCTGGCTCGAGTCTAAGAGCATTTGCTCTTGCTGAAGACGATTCTCAGCACTGTTGGCAGGTGGCTGACAACTACCAGATTCCCTTTGGCCTTTGAACGCATGGAGGATATACAGGAGCACA
Source organism: Apodemus agrarius (assembly GCA_964023405.1). Taxonomy (NCBI): domain Eukaryota; kingdom Metazoa; phylum Chordata; class Mammalia; order Rodentia; family Muridae; genus Apodemus; species Apodemus agrarius. The sequence goes on from OZ030016.1 coordinate 90,312,312, forward strand.
CACACACACACACACACACACACACACACACACACACACATCTATGTGTGATTAAACATAAATAAAAAGGAAAAACAGTTTTTAAAATAGTGGCTGGAGAGATGGCTCATCCATTAATAACACTTGCTGCTTTTGCAAACTCCCTGAGTTCATTTCCCTGAACCCATATTGAGTATCTCACAACTCTCTGTAACTCCAGCTCCAAATGATACAACATCCATTCCCTTCTGGCTTCTTTGGACTCCTACACATAAGCAGTATACACTCACACAGACATGCCCCAAACACATAAATAAATGCAAAGCAAATTTAAAACATTCTATGTAGGTCTGGGAAAGGCTCACGAGGTCCAGCCCTAACTAGGGAGCTTTTAGCAGTTGATGGCAGCTGTGAGACAGCAAGTCACTTTTTTTTTTTTTTTGGGCCGTGGCTAATGCTCTACTACATGAGTCTACTCCCTACACACATGGTCAGTGCTAACATGACATGCTGGATCTAATTTAAAAAGAGATTGTGAAGTTTAGAGGGGGATATGTTGGGGACCTGGAGGGAGTGGAGGGAGACATTGGAAGGTGCTTATGAGCAAGATATGTTGTATAAATATATGAGATTTTTCAAGCATAAAAATAATTTACTTCTCAAATTGTATTCTCAGATGGCATATTTTAAAAAAAGTAGAATTAAACTTCAAAGTGTATATGTTTACATCTGAAAGGGAAACAATCACTGTATATATATATACATATATATATATACACATACATACACACATAATATATATATGTATATATATATATATATATATATATATATACACTATGATGATTTTATTTGAGAAAAAGTTATGTATTATGGTTTCAGTATTTGTATGAGTTTTTGAAGTTTCTATTCTTTTTTGTCCCAAGTTGGAATTCCACTACTTGATGAAGGTGAAGGTGTTGAACTTGTTATTGTCTGATATTAAACTATTGATGAAGTCTTCAGAAAATAGGACTAGAAATAATTATATAAATATACATTTATTTATGTATAACTATATATAAGATATAATTATAATACAATAATACATAGAAGACTTTCTAGTCCTATTTTCTGAAGACTTCATCAAATATATATATAAAATATATACATATAATATTATGTATATAATTCATTGACAATGAAAAGAAGGAACATATATAGGAATGCATTTGTTCTATGCCAGGCATTATTTTCAGTGCTTTAGATACAGGAATTTGTTGTATTGTTGGTATTATTGCTGTTCTTATTTATACAACAGTAAGTTAACGCTGAGAAAGACTAAGAAATTTGCCAGGTTGCATAGCTGGTAAGTGTTAGTAACATCATTCAAACCCAGCTGCTTGGCTCACAAATGCACATTTACAACGATTGCAATATGTGTTCCTTGGAGTCAGTGTGGGGATTCATGATTTCTCACATGAAAAATATGTATAAGAAATATGATATCAAAATGGTAAGTATACAAAAAGACAACATGAAGTTGGGAGGGGTTGGAGTGGATCTGGGAGTCCTGACGGCGAGTGAGGTATCATCAAAATACATAATATATTTATAAGTATAAAACATATTAACTTTAAAATAATAATTTGAAGGCACAGAGCAAGAGAACCAATAAATTTGTCTGTTACCTAGGAAGTCGATATATCCTATTCATAACCAATGTCTGTTTTATTTGTGAGAGGGGGTGGATGCTAGATGACCTCATGTGGTGTGTAGCGAGAACTTTGGAGCATTATGTAGAAGACATTCTGAACTCTTCCTTGTAATATTTTCTATAGTCTTACACCCTCATATCTAAACAGCTAAGTCAAATATATGTATAACAATTATATGAACCTGGATACTTATAAAATCAGAAACAAATAGAACCTGATATCTGATTTCATAGATAAAACATGTCTTGACTGTTTTAAACACCACATGTCGTCAATCCTGGACAAGCCTTATTCCCTTTGTTCCTGACTGGCCTCCAGAAATGGTCATCGTTTGTCACTAAAACAGTCCTGCTTGTGGCTGAATTGATAGCCTCACTTTTTTTTTTTTTTTTTTTTTTTTTTTTAGTTTTTTTCAAGACAGGGTTTCTCTGTATAGCCCTGGCTATCCTGGAACTCACTCTGTAGACCAGGCTGGCCTTGAACTCAGAAATCTATCTTCCTGCTTCTGCCTTCCAAGTGCTGGGATTAAAGGCATGCGCCACCACCACCCGGCTGATAGCGTCACTTTTAAATCTCAGTTTTAAGATTTTTCTGATGAAACATGGATCATCAACTTGCCTTTGAAAGCAGATAAAAAAAAGTGCAAGTTTGAAATTCTCAGGCCCAATCTTGGTAAATAAAACTTAAAAAAAATGTTGAAGGGTGAGAGACCACTTCTCCCTTCATTAAAGAAGCGTCTGTTTGCAGAAGATGGAGACCACCATAGAAAGCCTCAACTGGTCAAATGTAAAGCACAACTTACTGATACTCAGTTTTATCTGTTACATCTACAACACAACCCCTACACCTTGGGCTCAAAGAACATTGTAGAAGAGGGGCAGAAAAGATTGAAAAAACTTAGAGGACAATGACATATCATGAGAGTGCTAATATCTTAGATACTCCCCCACCACACACAGACACACACACATACACACACACACACACACACACACACACACACACAGGAAGATGGTAGGAAAAAAGAGTTGGATCTGGGAGAAGTTGTGAGTTGTAGTAGGGAGTGAATATAATACAGATTGTATCAAATTCTCAAATCTTCACATTAGTAGAGAAAAAGTACAATAAAAGACATCAGGGACCCATCAAAATTTTAGGAGAAGGAATAATCATTTCCATAGTTATATCAGAAATATGTGATCTAAGACTACTTTTTGGAATCATCCACTAAACAAAATTTCTTATCAAGAAATAGAACTATTCTCTGAGGATCTACAACAGTATTTAAGAAGGTGACTGTACTGCCTGGTTTTTGTGTGTCAACTTGACACAGACTGGAGTTATCACAGAGAAAGGAGTTTCAGTTGGGGGTAGTGCCTGCATGAGATCCAGCTGGGGGATATTTTCTGTTGGTGATCAAGGGGGTGAGCATTGTGGGTGGTGCCATCCCTGGGCTGCTAGTCTTGAGTTCTATAAGAGAGGAAGCTGAACAAGCTGGGGAAGCAAGCCAGTAAGAAACATCCCTCCATGGCCTCTGCGTCAGCTCCTGCTTTCTGATCTGCCTGAGTACCAGTCCTGACTTCCTTTAGTAATGAACAGCAACATGGAAGTCTAAGCTGAATAAACCCTTTCCTCCCCAAGTTGGTTCTTTGTGCAGGAATAGAAACTCTAAGAGACAAATAGGAACTGGACAAGAACTCCATATAATGCCACAATAAATTAAAATGCTGAGATACTAGAACAAATGCTGATCTAATATCCTAGTTCTTTTCCCCCTCCGTATATTGCTCATTGAGTAAATTTATACTATAGATGATAGTTGGGTAATTATAGTTTGGAAGTAATAAATTAAAACATAGGAGGATAGAAAAGTGACTAAGAAAACACCTAAATTTAATTGTAATCTGATGTTAGTAAAGGTACCCAAGAAGCTGTCATAGATAATTACACAATATCAAAGATCTAATGCATTTGACTATATTTAAGAAATGAATAAAACATTGAGAGAAACAGGTAAATGTAGGTGTTTGATAAGCAAAGTAGCTATTAATTAAAAGATAAAAAAGTTCAAAGGTTTCTGATAGCAGAATCGGGGAGAGAAGCCATTCTAAACAGAAAGACACGGAAGCAGATGTTGCTCAGGTTAAGGAATCTCATATTCTAACAACACTTTGCACTTTTTCCAAATTTTATATATATATATTCATTGAAAAGGATTCATCAATAGGATGTGTGCTGGAACACAGTGTTGATCCTCAATTGCCCAGGCAAATTGATAACCTTTCTTTTCTATAAGGAAATTTTCCTTATTTAGTGATGATCAAGTTGTATAAAATTTGACATCAAATTACTTAGCAGTCTAATACAATCATCTTCCCAAAGTGGTACTTACTCACAGCGCATCCTTAGATAGTTATTCTTTTCTTCTGTAGATCTTTAGGCACCTGTCAGGGTCATATTTATCAACAATGGTGGCAGTCGCTAACAACTACTGGGGTCCACATTCCAGGTAATGACCTCAGAGTAGTAACTCATTGACTTATATCAGTGACCCTGGAAAAGTTAGGTGGTTTGGCCCCATGGAGCTTGGCCCCTCCATCTTTCCTCCAGTAGCAATGCTCTTCAGACCAGACCTACCTTTTCAGCCCCTCCTTCCTTTACTTGCTGTCTTCCTATCTCCCACACAGTGACTCTGTACATAGTGCTCTCCAGCACGTCCCAGCATTCTCTCCATGGTGAAGAATATGGGGTTTTTGCATAGCTTTTGACCACCTAGAGAACCTGCAGCCGGTCGTATTACTTCTATATCATTCAATGTTGAGAGCAAATGTTTAACTCCTCCACGAAGCCTGTTTTGGCTCTCCTTAACTGTGTCCACATCACCTATGCTATTCCAAAGCTCCTTTTTGCCATTTTTTTCATATCATGTACCCCTATCTTATATTTTACAAGTCTTAGTGATACCCACCCATGACAACAAAGTCTCTGGCTTTTGTGGATAGGGGCACTTCTTGCTCATTTTCTACAGTCTTTGTGATACACTGTTAAAATTCATTAAAATTAAAAAAAAATTGTCAACAATCATATTTAATAGTTCATTTACTTAAAACAGATAATTAGGACAACTTCTAACCAAACTTTTAGGCCTGTATATAAATGTTTAAGATTCAAAGTTTACCTGATAGGTCAATTAAAAATCACTAGCAAGGGACTGGAGAGATGGCTCAGTGGTTAAATGCACTGGCTGCTTTTTCAGAGGTCCTGAGTTCAATTCCCAGTACCTATGTGGTGGCTGACAACTATCTGTAGCAGGATCTAATTCCCTCTTCTGTCATGTAGGCATACATGTAAGTATACTCAGATAGATGATGATAGATAGATAGATAGATAGATAGATAGATAGATAGATGGATGGATATATAGATAGATATTAAAAAGAAATCACTAGGAAACTCAAAGGACTTCTAAGGGTATCCAAATCTGAACAGCGATAAAAGCAATGGTGCTTGACAGTGCCAGTATTAACTCACAATAAATGACAGTTGCTTGTCTCCTACTATGTTCCAACATTTTAGGGTAAGTGCCTCATTTATGATTTGGTTGGCATCATTAAAGTTATTTTTAATGAAATAAGATCAGGCTTACATATATTGTCACAGTTCATAGAGAAAGTCAGTGTGGAGATTAAGATTTTTAACTCCATGGGCCTGAGGCCTCCAGCATGCTTTTGCCCACCAAGGAACATCGAGGTAGTGCTCAGTAATGGCTTGAGCACTGGACTGATTCAAGTCCTGCTTCTTTAATGAATTCTATGAACGTTTGGTTGCTTTAGTTCTCCTTTCCTAGAGTTTCTGGGATGGGTTCAGGTAGTTGGGCAATATCTAATCTCCTAGTTCTGAGTCTCACTCTTGGATGACACCTTATTTTGCTTTCCATTGTGATCAAACACCATGAACAAAGCAAGTGGGGAAGGAGAGGGTTTATTTCATCATTCCTCATTATCCATCACAAAGGGGATTCATGCCAGGAAATCAGCAGCAATCTGGAGGTAAGAATGAAGCAGAAATGACCAAGAAATGTTGCTTTACTGGCTTGCTCCCTGTGGTTTAGTCAGCCTGCTATCTTATCTAACACAGGAACACCTGCCCAGGGGTGGCACCACCCATGGTGATCTGGGTCCTCCAAAACCATCTAATAATAAAGAAAATGTTATAGAGACTTGCCCACAGGCCAATCTAATGAGCTTCTTCCTCAATTGAAGTTCCTTCTGGATTACTGTAGCTTGTGTCAAATGGACAAACAAATGAATTAACAAAACCCGAGAATACAAACAAAACAACAATAACGAAAATTAAAAACAAATGCAGCCCCCCCAAAACAAAACCCAGGACAAAGCTAAAACCCCTTCTTAATGCTTACCAAACATTACATATGACACATGTCAAAAGTTGTAAAAAATTTTTTATTTAATCCACAATGTTTATTTTTCACAACATAATGGTGAGATATTTTTGCATTTTCCCAAAGAATTTCTCAGTAATAACACAGTCACTAAAAATATTTTTGTTCATGTAGAGCAGTGTTGATATAGCTTAACGGAAGAAAAAGCACATTATTATCTACTGGAAGAAAAGAAGAAAGGCTCATTTGTTATTAAGAAGGAGCTAAAAATACAGCAGTTATTATACTGCCCTTTCCCTAATTTGACTTAAATTAGTGATTTGATGTTATCAGAGGTTATGAAACACATAGTGTGTGCACATAGGAGACAAAAAATATTGCTTGCTCATATGTACGTTTATGACATTAATCTATCTCTCAATGATCTAATATAAAACAAACCATTTGGAAGCAATTTCATTGAAATACTTTCAGAAACGTTGAAATGAAAATATTAATCTTTTGGAAGTGTCATGTTTTTCCCCCCCAGGAAGATGGGTTGAGGAGTACTGAGAATAAACAAGCAGCCAAGAAGACATAAACCAAGACATAAAGACGTCAGCCTACAGCCACAAGTCCTCGTCCCTCCCTCCTCTCTGCATCCCCTCTCCGTCTCAACAAATATTATGGAAAACCAATGATAAAGTATGTGCCAAGCTTTGATGTAGAAGAGAGGCTCTATCTAACTGAGTCTGTACACTAGCGATTTTCCTTAGGGGTGGATTTAAGTTCTTCAGAGGAGGTCCAACCATGCTAACAGGGCCACATGGACCCTTCTTAAGCCTCTTATGGATAATGACTTTAGATTGGTGCCTATTCAACAGGTCCTTCTCTCGCTCATGCTTCTGGCTCCATCATACACCTGTAGTTTGGAGTACTCTCTTATTTCCATCTGCACTCTTCTTATTCACAAAGCGATGGATAAAAAAGGAACAAAGTTTAGTTTTAAAAGAACAATGGCATACATTCCAAGGAGGTATGTACAGTCATTCTAAAGATGTGTAACAGATGCCAGACATTGTATGGATTATTCTTTTATTGGAATACATTGTGTGTGTGTGTGTGTGTGTGTGTGTGTGTGTGTGTGTATGCAGGCACATACATGGATTTTGCTCTCTTTCTTTTGATTGTGAGTCCTTTCATTGTGAGTCTTAAGCTCACAATGCTTGTATCTTAGCTTTCTTAGTATTGAGATAATGTATACCACATCATGGCTGGCCAGTTCTTTACCATAAGACAGTGTGAATAAAGTAAGCCGAATAAAGAAACTCACCTTGGGCTGGGCAGTGGTGGCACACGCCTTTCATCCCAGCACTTGGGAGGGAAAGGCAGGTGGATATCTGAGTTCGAGGCCAGCCTGGTCTACAAAGTGAGTTCCAGGACAGCCAGAGTTACACAGAGAAACCCTGTCTCAAAAAACCAAAAAAAAAAAAAACCAAAAAAAAACCAAAAAAAAAAAAAAAACAAAAAAAACACCTTGTCAATGACTTATCAGCCCACTTAGAAAGTAAGGTAATCTGGTCTTTACAGTCCACCATGAGCTGACCTCTGTCTACTTCAGCTTCATCTTGCCTATTTCTGTGTCTTGATTATTTCTGGCTTTTTAAAATTTAATATTTTTACACACATGTGTTTGCTTCCTATTTTGCATTATTATAATCTCAGTATTGCTTTGTCCAGCTACTTATTATTTATTTACTTTTTGCTTCTCCAAAACGTAAGGCCCCCAAGAGACCTCGCCTCTCCTGTTTGCTTCTATAGCCTCAGAGTTTGGCATAAGTACCTGGTAGAAATCCGCTGAATAAGGAAAAGCTCCAGCAAATGAATGCACATAACAATTTGAAACTTAGAGGAAAGTAGAACAGAAAAAAATCGTTCCCCACCCCCCCAAAAAAGGGAGCAGGTGTAAGATGTGAGTTTGGAAAATATGGAGGTCCACAGCCCATATCCATCACCTACAAACTACAACTTTAAGGAAATTACCTCATCTCTCTGTGTCTTAGTTTCTAGAAAACAAGCATCATAATATTTTAATATTTGTTGGATCAGACAATGTAACACATATAAAGTTCTGTGCTTAGTACAAATGGTGGCAGATGGCAAAATAGTTTGATCCTAAAGACCTTCCGAAATGCTGTCCTGGAACTCACTCTCTAGCCCAGGCTGGTCTCGAACTCAGAAATCCGCCTGCCTCTGCCTCCCAAGTGCTGGGATCAAAGGCCTGTGCCACCACTGCCCGGCTAGAGTTAAGTTTTAATTCATTGTATTTATTTAAGGTGTACACCACACAGTTTTGAAACAGATGTAGATAATGAAGTCATTGCATCTCAGTAGTGACTGGGGACAGGCTGCACTATGACTCTTCACTTTGATTGGTTTGTAAGGTGTAAGCCTACTAGCTGACAGCCACTTTGAAAGTCAGGGAAACCAAAGTACTCTCCTTCGGTAAGGTTGCCACCAGACACCAAATGTACATGGTTCTGTGTGGCTTTGCTGATGGTTGAAGCCATAGGAGTGCAGTGTGTCCATTTTAACCAGCAGGGTAGGGACAGAATTAAGGACATGTTACCCCTGATGCCTGCCGGCCCAAATGACAGGCTCCACAGTGTCAAGAATTCCTAGGAAGAAATGACAAGACTGTGCCATTTTGGGGGGACCTCACACTTGATTCAAAATCAAGGCTTATAAGAAGTCTACAGTGATCTATCAGTTCATTTGAGTAGATAGACGAGTATCCCCTTGTTTGCTTGGAAATGGGGGCTTGAGCGTCTGCAGCTCAGAACATGCTCATTGTGCATGAGCATGGGGCACATCCGGAGTGTGTTTATCACATGAGATATAATACGTTCCCTTGAAAGGAAGAGTCAAAATCCACATAAAGTCACTGTACTGGCTGGTTTTGTGTGTCAACTTGACACAGGCTGGAGTTATCATAGGAAAAGGAGCTTCAGTTGGGGAAGTGCCTCCATGAGATCCAGCTGTGGGGCATTTTCTCAATTAGTGATCAAATTGGGGAGGGCCCCTTGTGGGTGGTGCCATCCCATGGGCTGGTATTCTTGGGTTCTCTAAGAGAGCAGGCTGAACAAGCCAGGGGAAGCAAGCCAGTAAGGAACATCCCTCCATGGCCTCTGCATCAGCTCCTGCTTCCTGACCTGCTTGAGTTCCAGTCCTGACTTCCTTTGGTGATGAACAGCTGTGTGGAAGTGTAAGCTCAATAAACCCTTTCCTCCCCAACTTGCTTCTTGGTCATGATGTTTGTGCAGGAATAGAAACCCTGACTAAGACAGTCACCAAGCTACAGTCTGGCACTCATGGTGACATTTTATAAGATGATAATTGTGTATGACAGAGGCAGACTTTTAGAAGCTGGCTTGTTGGGCTGGCGTTTTTCCATCTGCATTTTCTCTGAACTAGAAAGGTGAGCATGATTCTGGCAGATCTTGTTTGTGTTTAGAATAGTTGCTCACACTGTTTGTCTCTGGGATCTCCTTGAGAAAACCAGGCATGGAGAAAACTCTGTATAGAGGCATGGGGAAAGTCCAATTCACTTTTGTCCTGGGATATTTACTGCATATATAAGGTGATGTTAGTCTCTTCAGTTTTAATCAGTTGGTAGTGTTTTTTTTTTCAAATCAAGGACCTGAAACCAGCTAGGCAAGTGACCCATCACAGACTCCCTGACTATAGTAATCATTTGAATGGATAAACTCCTGTTTCTGAGATGTTTCTGGTTCCTGGTGGTGCCTCCAGTTTATATTCATGGTTTGGAATGTTCTGGCACTTTTAGGTTTTTCTATGGCACATTTGAAGTGTCCATTTTTCCCAACTGCTACTGATAGCTTAAGTTGGCCCTGTCTACATTTTACAGAGTTTTCCCTGTTTAGCAACTGAAGAAATCAATACACAGAGAGGTCCAAGCAATCGGTCTGTAGCCATGGTGATGTTTACTGGGGAGACTGGGGGTGAACACAAGTCTTTCTATTCCCCAAACCTGTATCTGTAGCTTAAAACCATCTTCATCCACACTAGTGGATCAGTGCGAGGGTAAAACACTCCATTTAATTAACGATCTGGCTGATAAAATGTGTGTATGTGTCAGTTATAATTTAGTACAAGTCCAACTATTTCAGCAGGGCAATTGAATGGCAAAGGAACAGACAGCAATTCAAAACTGAGGAGAAAATGAAATGAAGCAAGAAGATGGCCAAGCTGCCACTGGGTGGGAGGGATAATGTGTGAAACACTTGTCTTCTCTCACTGGCCTCTTACCAGAGACCTGAAGACTATATGTAAGGCAGAGAATAAAGAAAGCTTCCACTGGTTTTAAAAATGTGAGCTGAGGGTCTTTTCCAGTTTACAAATATGAATCTAAGCATCAGACATGCCATGAGTGAGATTTAATTTTGTTGATTCAGAAGATGCCTCAAGGCTTTTCAGCAGCCATGGTCATCACTATGGTCATAAATGCCCGAGATGAGAGGAAATATTACATTCCTGGCCAAGAGAAGGCTATCTAACACAACCTTTCTTTGTTTTTAATATTTTTAAACTATTGCCAGCAGCCAAAGTTCCCTTCAGTTCTGTCATGTTTGTTTGTGTGTGTGTGTGTGTGTGTGTGTGTGTGTGTGTGTGTGATCAGTTAGTAAATATTTTAAGATCTGTTTGTTTTGGAACTACATGGTCAGAATAAGTCACTATAAAAGTAGCTGGAAAAGGAAAGATATAACTTCAGTCCGAAGTAACTCTTTATTTGCTGGTACATATCTGGAGTTTTCAAATCCCTTTGCTAGATTAGAGATCTACAAAACTTTACGCCAACTTACTTACCTATTAGGTGGCCAAAGAAAGAGCTAGCAGTCTTTAATGACAAACATGGTTAATTACCTGGGTCCTTTTTTTTTTTTTTTGACATGCATCTTGATAATGTCATTAATGGGTACAGCTGGATCAGGTACACACACAAATGAATCCAGTGTGAAAGAGAACATTTATATCCAAAGGAAAAGATAATTCTCTGAGTAGTTTCTGGAGATTTGATTATGATGGTCAGTTCAGCTGAAATTGTCTCTAAGAATTCAATTGACATAAAGCCAGCACTCATTGATGACAGTAGTCAGAATTCATATGGACAAGTAACCACAACTATCTTAGAGGAAGTAGTGGGTGTTCTTTCCTTTAGTTACATAAGTGGTAGGCAACCAGCTAAAATAGTGCCAAGCATTAAGACTCAGTGAGTATGCTTCATCAGAATTTTCAAACAATGCAATGCCTAATCCGTCAGTCTAATTTCCTAGGAAACAGAGTGTGAGAAAACATAGAAGTGGCAACGGTAAAGCAGGTGGAAAGTCTGGGCATCCTTCTGACAGTCATGATGGATACTGAATTCCTGATTTAAATGGTGTTCATAGCTTCACCTATATGCTCTAAGCCTCTAATGAATTCACACCACTTTAAGCATGCTAAAGAGGAATTGCATAGTGTAAGGATTTTACTGTGGGGCATCTTACTCCAAATTTAGAATATTGAAAATGATTTCCCCCTTTAAAGAAAGAAGGTAAGTTATTGATTCATTTTGATTAATTAATTAATTAATTAATTAATTAATTAATTCACCCATGGTGAAAGTTAACAAAGCCATGGGTTCATGCATGCAAGGGCTCTATGAACTGAGACACATCAGCCTTCATTTTAAAACATTCAATATACAAATAATATATTCCCACAGCATCTGAACAGTAGTACAGGGCAGAGATTTTTGGGGTGGTGTGTGCCTCTGGACTTCCTTTTTATATATAAAAAAGCAGAGGCATAGCCTCTGAGCTATTTTATATGAAAAGGGGAGAGAGAGAGAGAGAGAGAGAGAGAGAGAGAGAGAGAGAGAGAATGAGGATAAAGCTGGTGATTCTGTGCAGCGAGGTGAGGCATGTATAGAAGACTGTAATATATTTAGAAATGAGGTCTGAGAACCTCAAGACCTCATTTCCCCCATGTTTTAAATTAGTTCCATAACATGTATATACTCATGTATATACATAACATGATGTATACTCATCATGATGGTTACAGATAACCATTTGGGAGAGCATCCGGTAAAGCAGACAACACTCTCACAATTGTTGACAGGAAATGATTTCAAGAGCATATGTATTATGAAAGTTTGGACAAGAGTGTGCCCTAAAAGATGAATCACAAACCTTACTGACAATGAGTTTCAGTCACTGATAGTTCTATATCCTGGAGTTGTCTAGTTATTCTCAGAATTCCTATCATATTTATCTCCAAAGAATCAAACCAAACTAAACCTGTACCTTGAACTCCAAACACCATTGAGGGGGGCTATGTAGAGTGCATGCCTGGTGAAGAAGGGACTGATGACAGAGAAGAGTGCCACGTGACTGCAAAGGAGCAAACAGTAAATCAGACTGGGGTCTCTTGATGGCTTTGAGGGGATTTTAAGATCAACAGCTTAGGTGAAGATGATAATGTACCAGTTCATTTCCATGACAGATGTGGATTGCCTGTTAAAATTGATGGGGAGAAGAATTCCACGCAAGCAACTTCCTTTCACCATGACTGAGCTATTTTATATGAAAAGGGGAGAGAGAGAGAGAGAGAGAGAGAGAGAGAGAGAGAGAGAGAGAATAATGATAAAGCTGGTGATTCTGTGCAGCGAGGTGAGGCATGTATAGAAGACTGTAATGTTGTTCACGGTACAAGAGCACATCTGTCACCATGAGACTCACATGCACCCGGCCACCATCACCATGTGAGACTGGAAAACCCATTGCCTGTGATTTGCTTGGAAGCATTCACTATCCCATTGCCACATCACCTACTAAAATCCAGGATCATCTTGTAGTGTCACCAACAGATATCATATGAGCAATATTTGACCCAAGCACATAAACTCCAACATTTTTTATGCAAAATGTGTCACAGGAGCACTATAAGCAGACCTATGAGGCTAATAAAGCAATCTAGCAACTGCCCCACATTCAAATTCAGGTGCTAGAGATCTGACCCTCTTGCTCTAGCACCTACAAGCCATCATCCTGAATACCAGTCAACCTGGAGAATCTCACGCTCTTCATAGCCACAGGCTCTCTCTCTCTGTCTCTCTGTCTCTGTCTCTGTCTCTCTCTCTCTCTCTCTCTCTCTCTCCCCAAATTATCTCTCTTCCACAGACAACACATATTATATCCCAGATACCACCTTATTATGTAAATTATGTTCTTCCTTTCCCACCTCAATGTGGTGGCCCACCTGTAATTCTCTTCACCATTACAATCTCAGTCCTTTATCCCAATTCACTGACAACCAAGGACTCTGAGCCTTTTACCAGCCTGGAAGAGTGAATCATATGCCAATATGGACACTTCTTTCTCTATAACTGCAGGGCCTGTCATCTCAAACCCTTCTTTCTGGACATCATAATCTTGATCAGACATGATATGGACCATCTTATCATGGATACACATAGTTTGAACAGAAGGTATGAGAAAGAAAACAGAAATAGAGCCAGTCTTTTAATCATATTTTCAGTGTTCAGGCAAGGAAAAATATTTCTTCTAAAGTGACAAAGGAATGCATGGAAGTTTGGCTTTTCAAACGGTTCTTAAACCTTAAAATATATCCCAACACTGTCCCGTAGTGCAAACAAGTGGCTCAGTTTGACACAGAAGTATTTCAGCAATTGTTAATCATATGATAACCCAGAAGTGACCATTCATAAATTTTTAAACAATTCAAAAATAACTGGACTGGTTAAATCCAGTAGTTTTGCTAGTGATACATTTGGTTATGTTGAGTACAACAAGTCTATCTAATCTAGTTGTAAAAACCTCTTTCCTTTTTAAAATGTTTTATCACAAATTCTCCAAGGCTATAATAAAAAGGCAAAATAATGAATATTTAGGACAAAGCAAACTAAGAAGACTTTAATTCTGCTCCCCCTTAAGAAGCAAGCCTGCATCAACTGAATGAAAGCAGTGATGTCATAGCCAAAAGCCAAGGTGGTCACCACAGTTCCTCGTTCCTAAGGATACTACTGTGTGGGGCTTCCCAGCTGTGCCTCCATTCTAGTGGCTCCCTCCTGAACAAGCAGAAGTGTAGGGTTCAGCATGTGGGCTTGCCTTTCCATTTTAGTGCCTGCTTTGGAAGACATTTGCCCCTCTCAGAAGTCCTTCTTATGCAAAGTTCTCAGTATCTGCTTTGATTAGAGGAAAGCCAAATTCAGATCTTCTGGTGGTAAACCCTGAATAATCCAGGTTTCCTTCCCTTCCAGTGTTTAAAGAATAGTAAAGACCATTTTATTAAATCACTGAGTTCTACACTAACACATTATTTAGCCAACAGACCCTTAGCAAAGTAACTCATCCAATCATAACATGTATCTTATAACTTATGATATATTATTTTATTAATTTTTGCAACATTAATTATCAATCTCTGGGCTGCCTGTTAAAGAAGTGCTATATCATTGATATAAATTCTCATATACATATAATGCCTAAATACAAATATACATTGTATATTATATATTATACATATATATAATGTATATAAGCATCAGTATATATGTATATACTTATGTATATAGGTATATATAAGTATAGATACAGATAGGTATACTTATGAGTATATTGCTATGTGAATATCTATATACAGTTATGTATATATAATATATATTATGCACAATATATGTTATGCCTATGCATGCGTTATATACTGTGATGGGTCACATTGATTGTTATCTTGACCACATGTAGAGCCACCTAATAGACACACCTGTTGGCTTGCCTGTAAAAGGTTTTCTTAGAGTACATTGATTGTCATGGGAAGGCCTACTTTAATGGTGGCAGTACCATTCCATGGTATGGCGTATTAGACTGAAAAAAAACAAGCAGGACACTAGCATTCATTGCTTTCTGCTTCCTGATTTTGGAAGCAGTGTGACAGGTTGCTCCATGCTCTGGGTACCATGAGTTCCCTAACATGGTGAGGCATGCAGAGTTCACTACGGCCGTGGTCCATGAGACTAGGCTGCATCTGTTGGGTGGCAGAACTTGCCATCTTAAACCATGTGGTGCTAGTCTTCAGGCATGACAGATGCGATATTCAGAGTGTCCAGGAACCTTACTCCATATTTCCTGAGAGATGCTAATGCCACGCAACCCAAGGCTGGCTTGAAGTTCCTACAAGGAGGTCCTGTGAGGTCAGCATGGGAACCTGAAACAATGAGACATGTTACAGTGAAGCCCCAGAGTGTAAAGAAGTCCAAACTATGTGACATACGGGGAGGAAAGCTGCATATAGATATGGAGCTAGTTCAAGTGAGAAGTTACCTTTGCCATAGACATCAAAGTCGGGGTGGGGCAAGGCTACTTAAACCCTTTGGAGCTTAGATGATTCCATTTTGAGCTGCAGGGTTTTGATGCTGGGCAGGGTTCTGCAGGATTTGATGGTTTTCCTCCTGGGTTTTGGTCTGATCCTTTGTTGCTGGGCTTCCATTCCCTGTTTGTGGAACAGGGATATTTATTTTGTGACAATGTATTCTTGTGTTGTGTGACTTGATTTTTATTTTAGACAAGCTCACACTCAAGAAACTGTTTTATGTTTCAGAAGAGTGAAAAGCATCAGATGCAGGTTTAAGAGGGACAAAGATATACATTTCTGGGGGTCAGACGTCTACTAGCAGAAATACTGAGGCTAAAAACAGACATACAGGTGATAACATCCTCAAGTCTCTAAGGAGAGTTTAGCTCCAGTACCAGAGACAGCATGACTGGAGCTCTGAAAAAAATAACTAAGGCAGCAGCAGGGGTCTCTTTTCTGAGGATGGAGATGGTATCACTGCAGGAGGATGCCTGGCCACCAATACCTCCTTTGATGTAAACTCAATTCTCCAGGTGAGAAATCCTGTCCTGGAGGACAGTTGGCTAGATATTCATAGACATTATTTCAGTGGGGTGCCATCTATAGCTGTTAGAAGGGAAGCATGGTCGTCTGAGCAGAAGCTGGATTCTAACATTACAGTCTTACAAAGAAACTTGAACTTTTAAACAGTGCTATAACCCTTAATGACTATGGGGACTTTTGATGTCAGGCTCAATGTATTTTGCATTATGAGGTGGCCATGAGCATGTCAGGGAAAGAGAAGAAGGTTATAACTTGGTAGTGATATGTTTTTGGATGTTCCATTGACAAGAGACAGACTTGTGAAGGTTTGTAGTAATTATCAACTAGAGAGACTATACAATCACCTAAGCCTCCCTGGTTATGGTTGCAAGGCATTATTTAGATTAAATTACTTGAGGGGGGGGACCTACTTTAATTGTTGGCAACACTATTCTGAAGGTCCTAGACTAACTGCAGAGGAGAAACAGGACTGAAGAGTAGAATTCTCTCTTCAATACTTTCAGACAGCAGAAACAAGGTGACCAGGTATTTATATCTAGCACCTGGTGGCCACACATTTCCTGCTATGATAGGATATCCCCTGGAGCTGGGAGGTAAACTAAGCCCTTCTCTCCTGGGGTGCTTTTGTAATGTTTTTTTCTCACAACAGCCAAAACGTAACAAAGAAATACACTTGCATATCTTTGATGTAACTGTAACTAAAATTCTCCAGCTCATTAGAAATGCTGCACAGAATTTACATGGTCACTTAAATGTTTCCTGCATTTCTACAAAAGAATCTGCAATGAAAGCCATTAAATGGGTTGCAATTTGTAAGCCTTTCATTAAATAATGATTCTCAGCTGGATTTCTTTAAAGGAATATTAATGCAAACATATGTAACTAGCATTGTAAGAAATTAGCTTTGCTGGCTTAGTCTTGAATCAATCATTTTAAGCTATGCATTAGAGGCCTTGCTGATACAATCCTGTCTCAGACAGCTCAGCACAAAGTGTGGGATGAACTCAGTGGTTTACAGAGTATGATTTGTGTGAAATGCCCCTAGCAATTCAGGGTTGCTGTGTTTGCTGGGAATAATCAAATCCATGTGTAGAGAGTTAGGGATATAGTTCAGTCGTTGAGTGTTTGCCTTGCATGTGCAAGACTCTGGGCTCAACCACCAAGACTACAAAACAAAATCAAGCAAAGAAAAAATACAACCCCACATATAGAAAGAAAGACCAGTGCTGTTCAATGTTCAGTAGCTAATTACTAATTTCTAATGTGTATGCTCTTGAACATAATGCTAAGTGATGAGTCCAACTTCACCCAATTTAGAGCTAGATTTCTGGATAAAGGAGCCAGATTGGGTTATGGTATGGGTATGGATGTGGTATGTTACAATCTCCAAGACCCAATTTAAGTTGGCAAGGCTTGAAAATATTATGAGGCACTTTCGAGTTTTCTTTTCACCATCATCGGACTAGATCAACATTATTTTTCTGAGGTTAGAGTATTTATATGATTGTGGATACTTACTATATCAGTCACAAAACACTGCTTTAGCAGCAAAGACTAAGCCATCACCAAATGACAGTTAAGGATTTAGTTAAGAAAGATTGGGAGAGGCAATAAGTCAGACTTCTTAGGCATTGGATTAGACATGTCTACTGGTTCTGGGGAAAACCAATGCAAAGAGCTTCACAAGGTTTTGCAGGCTTATGGCCATGTCAAGATCCAAGAGGTTCACTGTAGAAATCTCTGTGCGGAGTTGACACTGTAATTACATTTGACTGTGATTGCATCTTCCTTCCTTTATCCCACAAGGGATCCTCCTCATCTCTACTTTCCATTCGAGCAGCATGTTTAAAAAACAAAAATCTTTCTGAGGGATGGATTTGATTAGTTGCTACTTTATGGTGTGATTTAACTTATTTTTCCTGAGTAGGTTAAAATTCAAATTCGTAGTCAGTCCAATGTACAAATAGTGCTGTGTCTGACCTATCTCATGGTATCAATAAGTACGTTGTCAGAGTAATTCCCAAGTCATTTTCTAGGTGATATCAGATTGATACATTTGTTATAAAATTTCCCACTGACCTTTCACCGAATACTTTTGGTAGTCATACATGAAGGCTGCCTCAGCTTATTATTTTATGAAGAGATACTAAAATCTTTCTGAAGGGATGATATTCATTCCATCTAAATGTGGGAAGTGTAGTGGGTTAAAATTTTGAAAAAGTAGCCAACTGTACTGGGCATGCTCAGTGTATCACCAAGTAAATGACAAAACAATTCCAGTGGACCGACCTGTGCAGCGCTTTTAAGGATATTTTGTAAGTCAGTTTTCCATTGTTAAGCGGTTGAAACATCTCCGTGCTGGGGAATGGGCAAAGCTATAATCTGGAACAAGTTTATCAAAATGACTTAACAAATACAGAGCAGATGCCACTCTCTGTTCTTGGGTAGGCAGTCTAGTGAAATCCAGGTCATTTCAGTTTCAGATTAACCTCAAATGAAATTCCAAGGAAGGTAATTGGTGACAGTTAAATCTTATTAAGTAAATATTACACAGATCTATCTTCCAATGTAAATATTTAGTAAAAATGAATTATGAAAGTGAAAATGTCTGACCATTTTCAATGTTTATGTTGTAGCAATCATCAAGATGGTTGCTACATCTTCAGGAAAAAAATCCCTAGGGACTAGAGAGACCTGGAGAGATGGTTCAACTATTAAGGGCAGTCGCTGCTCTTGCATAGGACCTGGATTCAAATTCCAGCATCCTCATGGCAGCTAATAATCATGCAACTCCAGGTCCGTGGGATCTGAAACCCTCTTCTGGCTTCTGTGGGCATGGCATGCATGTGGTACACAGACATACATGCAGTCAAAATATTTGTAAGTGTAATATATAATACATCTTAAAGCCAAACAATTATAATAAAAATAAAGCAAGCTGAAGTTTTTGATTCTTCGTTCTGTGCTTCTTTTTACCTTATTCTTCACAGCTCCCTTGCTTACATGATAGAAACTGCAGATGCCTCAAGCCATTATTCCAAATGGAGTATATTGTCACTCACTCACTCACTCACTCATTCATTCACTCACTTTCTTTCTCTCTCTCTCTCTCTCTCTGTCTCTGTCTCTGTCTCTCTCTCTCTCTCTCTCTCTCTCTCTCTCTCTCTCTCTCTTGATGCACAGAGGAAGGACCAGTCTTTCCTTCTAGTGAATTCATAGGGACATCATTTCTTGATTCCCTTGTGAGGTCTCAGTGAAGAAAGGGGGCTGTTCCATAAAAATATGACCATTTGTTCTGACCTAAAAGATCCTTGAAAATATTCTTATCCATCTCTGTCTCTATTGGCAAGCTCCATGCTCTCTTTCCAGTAAATAACCAGATAACACCTGACTTTGCTAAATGTGTTTGATTAAGTCTAGATACAAACTCATAAAACTTGCCGTACTGGTTCGTCTTTTATCAACTTGATACACACTGGAGTTGCTTTTTGAAAGAGGAGCATCAATTATTAAAAGAAAAGACTGTGGGGGCATTTTTTTGATTAATGATTGATGTGGGGGCTCCCAGCCCACTGTGGGCGGCGCCATCCCCACTTGGTTGTTTCTGCGTTGTATAAAAGTCAAGCCTAACAAGCTACGAGAAGCCAATAAGCAGTTATGCTTTAGGACCTCTGCTTCATTTCCTGTCTCCAAGTTTCTGCTTGAATTCTGTCCTGACTTCCATGAAAGGTGAACTGTGATGTGAAAATGAAATAATTTCATCCTCCAAGTTGTTTTTGTTCAATGTTTCATCCCAGCAGCAAAAAGCAAGCTCAGGCATTGCTCTTTCTCTAGAAAGGCAGAGAGCGACAATGTTTCCCAACACTTCGCTTTCTCAACACATCCTGCCCTTTCCTCACTATTATCTACAATAGATTATATATTTAGAAATATTTCTTTCATTTTCCACCAAGAGAATGTAAGAGATTTTCTTTCTTTTTCTTTTTCTGTTTTGTTCCCTCATCTTCCTAACCTCAGTCAGTGCCTAGAATAGTGTCTAGTACATAACGGCGGACAAACCTTTAAAAGCCTGCATTTCTGAAGTGTTGGAATAACACCCTCTCTGCCAATTTTTTCATTGCCATATTTTATTTGGTAGCTCAGAATTTGCTTTTCCTACTTGTGAGATCTTCTGTGTGTATTGAGAAATGTTCTCAACTTAAGCATTATAGATCTTTAATGCTTAAATGAAGTAACCAAAACCTGTTCCTGGTGGAACTAAGAAATACCTCTATTCTGTGCATTGGTGGTAGGTATTTAGGTGTTCTGCTTTTTTTATTCCATGTTATTTCTCCTATCCCAGAACTTCTCAACCATTTCCATTGATTTCCAGATCAAGGGTCCATACAGTTTTGTATGAAGGTCTTTCGCTTCTCACTCCTAAGTATAGGCACAGTTCCTTTCCATGTTCTCCACATTACTGTAAGAATATGTGGGAGTTAATCAGCTGTGCTGAAAATTGGAGGCCATGAGAGCCATAAAACAGTCTGCAGAGGCAGTACCATGGGAAGAAATCTGGTCTTGCTCAGTCAAAATGGAGCCCACCCCGTGCGGACTTTCCTGTGGCCCTGGGTCTCCCACATTCCGGGAGCACACACCTTCAGCCTTGTCCTCTTTTGTTCTCCCTGGCTCTCTCATTTCCTACCTATGAACTTACCTGAGCTCCCCGTGAAAATAAATAATATCAGAGGGTGATTGAGGCTTGGTCAGAATTTTGCTTTGTCAAAATAGCAACTTTGCCTGAAGGAAATTTTCTGCTGTGCTGTAATTTTCCATAGTCAACGTCTTTCCTTCTGAGTTAGGCTCAAGTATTATTTTTGAAAAGTAAAAAACAAGACAAAACAAGACAAAAAAACATTAAAATCTTTTTTCAAATAACAACAGATAATTCTTCCTTTAGAAATATTATGATGAATTTTCAGTAAATCATAGAATGTTTCTTTTACTTTAGAAGGGAAAGCCTGAGGCAGAAGAGAAGGACCTGGGAAGGTAATATGATTCAATGGTGCAATCCTGAGCAAGGTACCTGTGTGGGTGACGAACTTGATCCTACTGGCAGTAGTTTCTAAAGAACTGTCAGACATGTTCCAGCACTGTCCAAATTAAGTATATGATCTTTATCTACTTAGGTTTTAAGTAGATGAAATGATGAATTTCCAACATTTCCACTATCACACATGTGAGCCTCAGACCCGTGTCACAGGAAGGTGTGCAGACTGGCTGCTGTTATTTTCAACTTATTATGTTAATATGCAACTATTAAATGTAGAAGCTTAGTGCTGCACATGGAATTGGAATTCTGGTTTGAAACCCAACCTTTTGCTGTTTCTTGGCTGCAGAATCCTGGGAAAATAAATTTCTTTATTTGCATCTATATATCTTAATAATAAATAATCAATTGTTTAGTTAAATAAATTGAATTCTCAAAGCATTTTTTTTTTTGGTGAAAGAATAGTAAACTAAATATCAGCTATCAAATCAATAGATTAAGTAGGATCAGACTTTTACTGATATTTGAAGGCAATTTAATTGGTACAAAGTAGTGGAATCAAGCATTGAATAGTCACATCAAACAGAGTAGTGATAATCATAATATCTAAATTTAAATTTAAAAGGCTGATCATTGAGTTTATTATAGAAGTTAAACTTAAAGAATAATGGCATGCTTCTCTAGGAGTACAAGAAACTTTCTTAGGGATGGATGCAGATTCTCAACATGGGAGCAGGTCCCTACATTCCTGTCTGTCTTTTATCTGGGGAGTTACGTCACATGTAGGTACGTGGGGTATCCTATTGCTTGAAGAAAGACTTGAAAGCATGTAAGAAGCCACACCATGAACATGGCTGCATTCTTTTATTTTCGCTGTGGACTTAGGATTCTTAGTTTTATTTTAGAGTATTTATTTAAGAATATGGGAACTATATCTATATCACCTTATCTCTCTCAGATTGATATCTTATACTTTCTCTTCATTTTGTCTCTCTCCATCATCCCCCTCCTATCCTCCCCCACACCCCTTTTTCTCTGTCTCTCTGTCTCTCTCTCACATACAGATATTCATAAGAACCATCTGTTGATTTAGTTTACGGTTGCTCAAATGCTTATGTGTTTAAAGCTGACTCCTTAGGATTGGATCACCTGTCAAGAGGCTCCTCTTTGGAGAAGACTAATTCTCCTTTTGTCAATAATCACTCATTGCCTCTTCATGGTATGCAATAACCCCTTAGAGTATTATCGTCTAAACAAACAAGGGTGTTTGGGGATATAATGGAAAGAAAATTGAGTAGTGAGTTAATGATCCCAAATTTCTAGGAGTAAAATGTAGCCACTAAAGCAAATTGACACTCATGACTGGAGACTACTAAGTGTTCATATTAAATTCTAAAGGAAAGATATACTAGTGTAGTAGTGGCATAAATGTTATAAGAGTAACCAACCACTTTTTAATTGGATTTAAGGTGCACTAAGGAGATGGAACCTATACCTGACATTGAGAAAGTGGCCAAAACCTTGAGATTAATTAGGTCATAGTCTCTAGGGGTAAATCTATGACTATTATTCTATGGAATAAACATAGCAATAAAATGACTTCTGTCATAATCCTATATTCATGGATCAATGACATAACACAATCCACTCAGAGAAGCTTCTTTATGTTATAGATTAATGGATATGTAATTAATGTAGAGAACCACAATGGGACATTATGTAGAGATAACAGGCTTAGGAGCACTCCTCCTTAAATAGGATATCTTTATCAAATCCCTCTTCCAAATTCTCAAGGATCTACTGCAGAAAAGAAGGAGAAAAGATTGTAAGAGTCAGAGGTAGTAGATGACTCCAAGGTCTTGGTGTCTTCCATACACAAAAGAGCTGATACACATTATGAACACATAAAGACAGTGATGGCATGGACAATTCTAGTATTGGCCCAAACCAGACAAGATCCCAAGACTGAGGAAGAGAAGTAGAACAAATGCCTCACCTTTAACCAAGAAGATATTCGTAACTGATACTTGCTGGGAAAGGAAAAATCCGTTTTCCCCAATAGAATGTCACTGGGGATATGTACCACAATCTAATTCAGGAGTAGTTGCCCAATATAAAACAGACTCCATATATTTTTTGTGTACTTTATATTTTGCTTTGCTTGGGTATATATATGTAAGTATGTATATTATATATTAAATGATATATGCATGCATATATCATTATAACATGTATGCATAATATATGTGTACATATGCTAAACATATGTTATATGTATAACATACATAATATACACATATTTGTACATATGTATAGCATATGTACAAAATATATGTATTTTATATGTATATAAAATACACATATATTATATATAACATATATATATACCCAAACAAATCAAAATTAAAAGGACAGAAAATTACATATATATGTACACATACATACAAACACATGCATATACTTACATAGGATTTTTGTGTGTTTTGATTATATTTTTTAAAAGTGAGAAAAGAGAGAGAGATAGTAAGCATGAGCATGGAGCTGAGTGGGTGGGGCCGTGGGGTATTATGTGAAGAGCTGGGTGGTGGGAAAATAGGATAAAAATATTTGTATAGACATTTTAAATAATAAAAAAGGAAAGAAAAGTATTTTCTCAGGAAGTGTCAGAGTCGATAAAACTTCACTGAATTCTATTTCTGCCCATTCATATATACCCAGGTGTCTTTATTAACAGGGACTTAACCTTTTTACCTCTGGGGCACAACCAAAAGCAACGGTTACAACCTATCATATTTTGGACAACAACTCAAAATACAGTTTCTCATGCCTGCTTTTGGGGCTTTTGTTAGATGTTCTATGATTCTTGGGAGAAGGATTTTAAATCCAGAGAGGAAAATTTTATTTGAACTGTATATATGTGTATACTGACGTACGTGTATTATAGGCATTTTTAGATAATACTATGATTTCTTGAATGTTTTCAGACATTTTTCATGTTATTTTGCCCCCCTCTTTCTACTTCTTTTGGTATTTATCTTGCTACCCCCTTTCTAGTTAAAGTCTTCCAATTCCCCATCACCCCCTGTCCCCTGCCTGTCCTGTACCCTGCCTATCCTGTACCCTGCCTATTGTTCCACTCACCATCCCATGAAGGTCTCCTTTTAATCCCCACTCCCTGGTTTGTGTGGTTACTCCAGGTTGTATACTCATGTCTGGAAATAATGCCAAATGTGACATTCCTTCAAACAAATACAAACACATAATATATGAACTGAACAGGTTTACTTACATATGTAGGAACACACAGGTATGTGTACATGCACACAAACAAACAAACAAACAAACAAAGCTGTGAATTTGAAAGAAAGTTGGAGGGGGGGATACTTGGAAAGGCTTGGAAGGAGAAAATAGAATGAGAAAAACGATGCAATTTATCTCAAAAAGAATTTCAAAAATTAAACAGGAAAAATGATAAAAGAAAAGCTACTCCCAGGCAGGGGCTGGAGAGGTAAAGGCTCTTTCACAAGCATGAGAACCTGAGTTCAGCCCCCAAACTTACATACAGTGTCAGGTGTGTGCATGCATAGACACACACAGACACATTCACTGATAAGTGGATATTAGCCCAGAAGCTTAGAATACCCAAGACACAATTCACATATCAAATGATGCCCAAGAAGAAGGAAGAACAAAGTATGGATACTCTGGTCCTTCTTAGAAGTGGGAACAAAATACCCACAGAAGGAGATACAGAAACAAAGTGTGGAGCAGAGACTGAGGGAAAGTCCATTCAGAGACTACCCCACCTAGTGATCCATCCCATGTGCAGTTACAAAACCCAGACACTATTATCGATGCCCACAAGTACTTGCTGACTGGAGCTGGATATAGCTGTCATCTGGGAGGCTCTGCTAGTGCATGACAAATACAGAGGGGCCACTCTCAACCAGACATTGAACTGAGCACAAGGTCCCCAATGGAAGAGCTAGAGAAAGGACCCAAGGAGCTGAAGGGTTTTGCAGCACTATAGGATGAACAAAGATATGAGCCACCCAGTACTCCCAGAATTCCCAGGAACAAAGAATCAACCAGATAGTACACACGGTGTTAACCATGGCTCCAGACGCATAGGCAGCAGAGGATGGCCTTATTGGACATCAAAGGAAAGAGAAACCCCTGGTCCTGGAAAGGCTCTATGCAGCAGTGTAGGGGAATACCAGGACAGGGAAGCAGGAGGGGGTTGATTGGGAAACAGGGGGAAGGGAGATGGCTTATGGAATTTTGAGGGGGAAACCAGGAAAGGGGAAATCATTTGAAATGTAAATAAGAAATATATCTAGTAAAGAAAAAGAAAAAGAAAGCTGCAAGGGGAAAAGGTCAAGTAACTTATAAAGGCAGACTTATCAGAATTACACCAGACTTCTCACCAGAGATGATGAAAGCTAGAAGACCCTGGGCAGATGTATATAGACCCTCAGAGAACACAAATGCCAGCCCAGGCTACTGTACCCAGCAAAACTCTCAATCACCATAGATGTAGAAACCAAGATATTCCATGATAAAACCCAATATCTTCCTACAAATCTAGCCCAACACAGGAGCGAAACTATACCCTAGAAAAAGCAAGAAAGTAATCTTCTTCCAACAAACCCGAAAGAAGGTAACCACACAAACATAAAAATAACATCAAAAATAACAGGAAGCAACAATCACTATTCCTTAATATCTCTTAACATCAATGGACTCAATTCCCCAATAAAAAGACATAGACTAACAGAAATATTTTTTCATGTAAATCTTTGATTTTGTCAGAAAATGTTTGTAATTTCACTTTCAGTTAATTTAGTAATTTTTTATTCTACCATTTTATCTGCATTTTTTCATGATAATCTTCAATTTTAACATGTTTTTCCATATATTTCTTCTATTTTAACAGAAATATTTTCCATGCAAATCTCTAATTTTATCACAAAATATTTTTAATTCCATCTTCAATTAATTTAGAAAGGTTTTTATGTCTACCATTTTATCTGTATGATTTTCCATGAGATAGTCAATTTTAACATGTTTTTCTATATATTTCTTGAATTTTATCAGAAACATTTTTCATGTAAATCTTCAAATTTACCCAAAAATGTTTGTAATTCCACTTTCAATCAACTTAGGAATACTTTTATGCCTACCATTAGTATATCTATATAAAATTCTCTATGATAATCTTCAATTCTAACATGTTTTTCTACATTTTCTACAACTTTACCAGAAATATTTTCCATGTAAATCTTCAGTTCTATCATAAAATGTTTCTATTTCATATTTCAATTAATTTAGCAATGTTTTACATGTCTACCACTTTACTCTTTAATTTTCCATGAAAATTGTCAATTTTAATGTGTTTTTCTATGTATCTCTTCTATTTTATCTGAAATATTTTCTATGTAAATCTTCAATTCTATCATAAAGTGTTTTTACTTCCCTTTTCAATTAAAAAAAGAAAAACACTGTTAGATGAACTCAAAGAAGTAGAATTGGGTACATGCAGGACTTACTGCATTTACAGTAGGTCCTTTACATTCATGAAAGTAATATACGTTAGACTTTGGGATAATTGAAGCTTTTATTCCTCCTTTTTATTCAGTAGGCATTCTGATGTCATAGATATAGAAAAAGAAAAGGAGACAAAT
Source organism: Apodemus agrarius (assembly GCA_964023405.1). Classification (NCBI taxonomy): domain Eukaryota; kingdom Metazoa; phylum Chordata; class Mammalia; order Rodentia; family Muridae; genus Apodemus; species Apodemus agrarius. Next base: position 90,339,059 of record OZ030016.1, read on the forward strand.
AGTCATTTTTTTTCCCAAGGATGAGATGGAGTTAGTCAGCTTTGGGTTATAAGAGCGATGATGTGATGAACCAGCTTTGAGTTCTTATCACAAGTTCTTATAACTGAAAGGCATGAACATGGAGGCTCTATTACAAGGTTGAACGTCCTCTCATCTTTGGGAGTCTAGGAAGGCAGTACACCGTTGTAGGCTCACATGACAGAGCAAACCACTCACTTTTCTGAGCCAGAAATCTAAGAATGAGTAGACTGGCTGTGCTATCTGAACTCACTTTTGGGACACATTTCCAATGACCTAAAAGTCTCTCACTAAGCCTCACCTCCTAAACACTCACAGCACCTTCCAGGGATGCCACCTTGCGCAACCCGTCTTCAGCATGTAGAAGTAGAAAGGCACGTCTGCAAGCTGCAGCTGTGTTACAGAAGAGAAAGCAACTCCCACGCTCTGAGAGAGGAGAGATTCACAGCTCCTACAGCAGGCACAGGGGATTCATAGTCTTTTTTTTCAGTTTTTTTTATTTATTGGATATATTCTATATTTACATTTCATTTCCCCTTTTCTGGTTTCCCATCCCCCAAAGGTCTCACATGCCCTTTTCCCTCCCCCTGTTCCCCCCTCCACCCCTTCCCACTTCCCTGTTCTGGTATTCCCCTACACTGATGTTTTGATCCTTTCCAGCACCAGTGTCCACTCCTTCCTTATTGTCGGATATCATTTGATATGTGGATTGTGTCTTTGGTGTCCCAAGATTCTAGGCTAATATCCACTTATCAGTGAGTGCATACCATGGGTATTCTTTTGAGACTGGTTTACATCACTTAGTATGAATTTCTCCAGCTCCATCCATTTCTCTAAGAATTTCATGAATTCATTGTTTCTAATGGCTGAATAGTACTCCATTGTGTAGGGATTCATATTCTTTATTTGCTTAAGAAGGGAGAGTATAAAAGTTTCAGACAGGGCACAGGATAGTTTGCCAGTCCATAGAGGTGAATATACTCAGAATTTAAAGTATGATTCCTGTAGAGTCTGATCATTCCCTAAATACTTAATGTGACAATGAAACAGACCATGAAGCGGGTGACAAAAAAGTTATTTGAGGTGTCATATTATACACTGTAATAATGACTCTTAAAAAGGTGTGAATGGAAACTAAAAGACAGCAACTGTGGGCTTTCAATACAAGCCAGGCAGTATAAACAATCAGAATATCATTTAGCTTCAGCTGGAGTCCTAATTCTAAATGACTTACACATTCTCAGAGTTACAGGGGGAAAAAAAAACCACTGACGGCTAAATAAACAGGGCGAGCACATGATTAATGTTTTAAAACAGCAAACACTTCACATGTGTGGTTTCTCTCGAACAGATTGGGCAGTGAGACCTTGTTTGCAGTCTGTGTTTTGTTTATTTATTCTTCTTATGCTGGACTCCTCTCTTTCCCTTCGCCTCTCATCTCAATTTACTCTAGGGTGCAAAGTGAAAATGTCTAAAGTAAGTGAAAAATCTAACACAAGGACAAGACTGAAGACTGAGCAACAACCAACTCATCAGACATCATTTTTCAGCGAGATAAAAATGACAGATAAACGGATAGCAATAGTGGCTGTTTTCTTTAGATACACCTAAAATCAAGTTTTATATTTCTAACAAAAATAATAATCCAGAGCAATACAGAGCCTAAGAAATGATGGGAATCTGTTTGCTTCTTATCATGGGAACCTAGGGACAATGACAGACACTAAGCAGGAGTTACCTCTCGTAGGCTTAGATACTCTTGGCCAGTAGCATATGATGAGAATCTTAGGACTTGGAGCCATGTTGCTTGTAAGTTAGTGTGTATGTTTCATACATGATACTGGTTCTCATTGAGAACATTGAGAACATTTTCCTACAACTCACACTCTATTAGCTTTCATTTTTGTTTCCTGCCCTTTCTAAAAAGGCTATCAAGCCTTTTTCCTTCTTCAGTGTGATTCTACTTTCTTGTATGTGCGATTTAATATAGCCATATGAAGTCTAGGATCCACACATTAAAAAAAAAATCCCCAACATTTATTTTTTCTCAGCCTGACTCAGTTCAATTAATATGATCATACCTAACTGTATACCTTTTTCCTGTGAATTTCATTCTACTTTAAAGCTGAACAAAATTCCAGTGTGCACACATACCACAATTTTAATCTAGCACCCTATTGAGTATTACCTAAACTTATTTTATAATTTGCCCATGTAGCTGAAATAAACACTGATGTGCAAGTATGTCTGTTATATGTCAGCTTGGAGTCTATTGTGAAATTATGAGAGAGTGCTGTACCTGGGTCTTATAGTAGAGATACTTTAAGGGTTGGGAGAAATTTCATACTGATTTCTATGGTAACCAGACTAATTTAAATTCCATCATTGGCTGAATGTTCCAATTTCTCCACATTCTTCCAAGTCTTTAGTGTTATTTTCTTTCTTTACTTTTTTTTCTTTTGGTTTCATTTTTTGAGAAAGGGTTTCTCTGTGTAGCCCTGGCTGTCCTGGAACTCACTCTGTAGACCAGGCTGGCCTCGAACTCAGAAATCTGCCTGCCTCTGCCTCCCAAGTGCTGGGATTAAAGGTTCTTTACATTCTTAAAACTGCATTTTTAGTCAATTAATTTTATTATATTTTGTTTATTTTTTATTAATTATTTTATTTACATCCTAAATGTTGTTCGTTCCCAGCCCCCCTCACATAGTTCTTCTCACCATCCCCCCTTCCCTTTGCCTCTGAGTTCCCCCAGTATCCCTCCACCATGGGATAGCAAATCTTTACAGGATTAGGTGCATCTTCTCCCACTGAGGCCAGACAAGGCAGCCTTCTGCAACAAAAGTGCAGGGTGCCTGGGACCAGGCCATGTGTGCTATTTGGTTGGTGGAGCTCCCAGTGGTCTGGGTTAGTTGACACTGTTGGTCTGTCTGTGGGATTGCCATCCCCTTCAGCTCCTTTAGTCTTTCCCCTAACTCTTCCACAGGATGCCGTGGCCTCCAGCGAATGCTTGGCTGTGGGTATCTACATTTGTCTCAGTCAGCTGCTGAATAGAGTCTCTTAGAGAACAGACATGATAGACTCCTGTCTGCAAGCACAGCATAGCATCAGTAATAGTGTTAGGGATTGGTGCCCATCCATGGAATGGATCCCAAGTTGGGCTGGCCACTGGCCAGCCATTCCTTCAGCCTCAGGCCCAGTGACTCTCTTTTCCTGCTGTCTGCAGACCCAACTTCTCTAGCACCATGTCTGCTTGAGTGCTTCCATGCTCCCTGCCATGATGATAATGGATTAAACCTCTAAAACTGTAAGCCAACCCAAGTTTTATAGGAAAAGTTTAGGTTGGTATCACTCCTTCTATTTTAATTTTGTGAATCATTTTAACATTAGTATTAGTTCTTTAAAGGTTTTGGGGAAGGTACTGGGGAAATACTCAGCAGGTAAAATTGCTTATTGTACAAATATGATGATTTGAATTCAAATCCCATAATCTATGTAATAACTGGGCACAAGGAACTCTATAATTCTAGTCTGAACCTGTGGGGAGATGGGAGGTGGGGGCAGAAGAATTCCCAGAAGTTCATGGATCAGATGAGTTCATGCACACAGAGATGAGGACATTCTCTCACATGGTGGTGATGTAAGGAACAATAACACCCAAAGGCTGTTCTCTGACTTCCACATATGTGTTATAGCATGCATATGTTTACATACATATGCATGAATAGGCACCCCCCACACACACACATAAGAATAATGAAAGAATTCAGCAGTGAACGTAACTGGTTGACTTTTGGAGGGAGAGGTGGAGTCTTTTGTTAATTACTGATTCAATATATTATTTGACATAGATTTGTTTTATTTATTTTATACGCTTGCTTTGATGTTGGTTGGTTCTGTTCTGTTCTTTACAATGTTAACGGCCTTTGAAATGGCATGTATTCTAGTGATTGAGTATTTGCTTCACATGGGAAAGGACCTGGATTTGATTCAGTTCTATATAAAAGTGTTTGATAACTTTTGAAGAGGCTAATGATCTAATATGTGTAGTCCGGCAAAAAAATGATATCTGTATTAGAAAGTATATGCACTGATATCAACATTTTTTCTTTTCTGCTAACTTGGAAGGCTCATTTTCACCTTTCTATCTTCTGTCTTGATCTGATCAAATCTTTGTGGTAGGTTTCTTTCAAAGAGCTCTGAGGTACAAGCCACTTAAATTCTGGAAAACTAAGATCTTTGACAAATCAGAATGCTACCTTAGGTACAGCCTAGGTACCGCATAAGACATTAGCTTTCTCATTTAATCCTTACAATAAAAGATTGCTCAGCTGTACAAGTCAGAGTCCTCTAGAGCAAGCAATTCTCAACCTATGGGCTGTGACCCCTTGGGGATTGTATATCAGATATCCGGCATATTAGATATTTACATTAAGATTTGCAGCAGTAGCAAAATTATAATTAAGATGTAGGAATGGAATAATTTTATTATTGGGGTCATCACAATATGATGGACTGTATTAAATGATTGCAGCATTAGAAAGTTTGAGAGCCTGAGATTCCTGTAGTTTCCTGTGCATGAGGTTAGCTTTCTCCCTGTCCTGTTCTGTCTCTGAGGGCTTGGGGGATTCTTGGGAACTCCTGGCCTTCAGTTAGTATTAGAAGCACAGTCCAGCCCCCCCCTTTTTTTGTTTTTGTTTTTTGTTTTTTTTCGAGACAGGGTTTCTCTGTATAGCCCTGGCTGTCCTGGAACTCACTCTGTAGACAAGGCTGGCCTCGAACTCAGAAATCCTCCTGCCTCTGCCTCCTAGAGTGCTGGAATTACAGGCGTGCTCCACCGCCCTTTCTAATATCAACAAAGAAATGCAGCAGCAACAGGTAGCTAAAGTCACCATTGCAGCATGAATGAAGCAGGAAAAGGCAGGTTTACTCTCTCTATGTCCTTTCATCTGGGCTCCCGCCAGAATGTGATACCTATGCAGAGGCTGGATCTCACAGCCCCAACAATCAATCAAGAAAGTCTCTCAGGATGTCCAGGGCTTATGTTTATTTGACTCTAGATCCTGTCTAGTCAACAGCCAAGGTCAATTACCACACATACTTACAATGACTGATTCACAATTCAGAAGTAAGTCTGAGGCTCCTAACTTCCTTTTTATTTTATTTTATTTTTTATAGAAAAGGGAAGTAAAAAACACTTTGTGATAAAATTAAAGATTTATATGGAAAATATTTCAGATAAACACATTAAAATTGACAATTTTCATGGAAAATTAAAGAGTAAAGTGGTAGACATGTAAAACATGGCTAAATTAATTGAAATATGGAATAGAAACATTTTATGATAGAATTGAAAATTTAAATGGAAAATCTTTCTGATAAAATTGTAGAAAAATGTATAAAAACATGTTAGAATTGAAGATTATCAAGGAAAAATTTATATAGATATAATAATGGTAGGCAGAAAAGTATTCCTAAGTTGATTGAATGTGGAATTATAAACATTTTCTGATAAACTTGAAGATTTACATGGAAAATATTTCTGATAAAATTAAAGAAATACATAGAAAAACATGTTAAAATGAAAGATTATCATGGAAATTATATAGATAAAATGATAGGCATAAAGATAATTCTAAGTAGATTGAAGGTGGAATTATGAACATTTTCAGGTAACATTGAAGATTTACATGGAAAATATTTCTGGTAAAATTCAAGAAATATATAGACAAACATGTTAAAATTGACTATTTCACAGACAATTTTACATATAAAATGGTAGATATAAAAACTCTCTCTAAATTAATTGAAGGTAGAATTAGCAACATTTGTGATAAAAGTAAAGATTTTCATTGAAAACATTTCTCATAAAATAGAGGAAATATATAGAAAGATATATTAAAATTGAAGATTATCATGAAAAATAATGAATATAAAATGGTAGACATAAAAAACATTACTAAATTAGTTAAAAGGGGACTTACAAACATTTTCTGATAAAATTGAAGATTTACATGAGAAATATTTCTGTTAGTCTGTGTCTTTTTATTAAGGAGTTGAGTCCATTGTTGTTAAGAGATATTAAGGAATAGTGATTGTTGCTTCCTGTTATTTTTGATGTTATTTGTATGTTTGTGTGGGTATCTTCTTTTAGGTTTGTTGGTAGAAGATTACTTTCTTGCTTTTTCTAGGAGGTAGTTTCCCTCCTTGTGTTGGCATTTTCCATCAGTTATCCTTTGTAGGGCTGGATTTGTGGACAGATATTATGTAAATTTGGTTTTTATCATGGAATATCTTGGTTTCTCCATCTATGATGATTGAGAGTTTTGCTGGGTACAGTAGACTGGGCTGGCATTTGTGTTCTCTCAAGGTCTATATGATGTCTGCCCCGGATCTTCTAGCTTTCATTGTCTCTGGTGATAATTATGATAAGTCTGCCTTTATAAGTTACTTGCCCCTTTCCCCTTACTGCTTTTAATGTTCTTTCTTTGTTTAATGAATTTGGTGTTTTGAATATTATGTGCCAGGAGGACTTTCTGTTATGGTCCAGTCTGTTTGGAGTTCTGAAGGATTCTCCTATGTTCATGGGCATCTCCTTCTCTAGATTAGGGAAGTTTTCTTCTACAATTTTGTTGAACACATTTACTGGAGTTTCCCAGCTCCTTGGTGCAAATGGCAGAGGGAAGACTTCTGACCCAGCTGCTCCACTGATATTGTCCTGACTTCTTTCTATTTAAAAGAAGCTTTAATTTTGTTAAAAGCCTCAGGCCAAAGAGAAGAGAATTTTTAATTACCTGTGTTGAGGTTTGGTGTTGCTGTCTATTGTAATGCTAAGTGCAGGCCTCCAAGACCTGGAGTCTCCTTGTAGACCCAAGTGATCCTGCCAAGTTATTTCTGATTGGTAAATAAAGATACCAACAGCTAGTAGCTGGGCAGAAGAGACATAGGTGGGATCTAAGTTTCCTGGGCTTGATGTCAGAGGATAACCATGAGAAGGAGGAAGAGGAGGGGGGAGGAAGAAAACAAAGAAGAGGAAGAAGGAGAAGAAGGAGAAGAAGGAGAAGGAGGAGGAGGAGGAGGAGGAGGAGGAGGAGGAGGAGGAGGAGGAGGAGAAGGAGAAGAAAAACAATACCATGAGTTAGGTAATTTCAAGAGAACATGACCCTGAAGGATGGTCTATTGGAGTTAAGAGCAGCCAAGATGAAGCATAGTAAGTAAAAACTTGGGGTTATCGATACAAAACGCATTTTAATAGCATAGAGGGATGATATCTGCCCACCTCTTGTGCTAATTAAGTCTAGTTGTAAATATAAAGATTGTATGTATCATTTATCAGAGAACTAAGTGGTTGAAGCCAGGGTAGAAATCCTGGATTGGGATTAAAAATTTTTACAACGTATCTGAAAAAACTGTGTGTATGAAATATTAGTTTAAAATTTTAATGCTTTAGAAGCAAAACAATGAATATTTCAGAAGAGCAACTCTCAAGCAATAAGTTAGTGCATAATTAAAAGCCATTGTGTTTATATTAATTCCTGGTTGAATTTAGGATTTGTATATCAGTGTGGCACATGCATATTACAGTCAAAATACTAAAATAGATCCCTGTATACAAGAAACAGCCAGGTGTATTAGTGCAAACTTTTAATTTCAGCAACCTGCAAGCAGAGGCAGGAGGAGCATGTGATTAAGGTCAGTGTGATGACTCTTTCTCACAAGCTAAAATCAAAACTAAAACTAAATAGACAACCTAACATTTAGCAGGCCAAATCACAGATAGACATATTTCACCTCTATTATAACTGACCCTCACTTACCAATTATTCACAGGGCAAGATGGTACTTCTACACTGTGTGCCTAATTTCATGTCTTTTGAAGTGACCACAGTATTGTTTCAGAGATTTGTGGAGGCTTTGCATGTGTCCACTGATAAATCACTAAGTTGGGAACACAACTGCTCTTCTAAGCAATGACTAAGATTAGAAGAACACAGTCACCTGAACCAGATCCACTTTCTTCTCTCACCAGAAGTCTAATCTCAAATGTTTTGAGATAATGCCCAATGTTTTGTAGATCATTGTTTATAATATGCATATGCTTTTTCCCTCAACTGAAAAGTGTGTATATGTTTATACACACACATACACGCACACACATACACACAAACACACACAGACACACACACACACACACACACACACAGATTTTTTTCATTGGAAATAGGGTTGAAATTCCTTTTCTAAAAAGAAAAATCTTTCTCTTCTCCTGATTAAAAGAATTTTTAGCAGGCAATCCCTAGTAAATTAATGTAACAGTTTACTTTGAAAAGTTTGAATTTCAGCTGGCAAAATATCACTTATAGAATGCGGAATTTAGCAGGCACATTCCTGTTAGTAGTGATTGACTGATCATGTTGTCCATCATGTATTCATGTATTCATTGCATATTACAAATACACTTCTCTGTTTAACAAAGGTATCACCTGTTTTGGTAGTGATTTGGAGATGCTTTGAAACAATTTATCCACACAATTTTATCACCATGCTAAACACACACACACACACACACACACACACACACACACATATGCAACCTAGATATAATTTGAAATTAAAATCCTCATCTACTTGGCCATTCCAGTAACATGTGGTTGAAGCAAATCTTTCTGCCTGGCCTAGAGGCCTTCTATTTGACATGAAGACAAAGGAAGTCCACAGCATCATTGCTGGCTTATTTATTCCTTCTTTCCAAGCTTAGCAAGGCATAGTCTTCTGCTCTGCTATACAAGGTCCAAGACAGCTTTGCAGAATTAAGCTGCAGTTCCACCCTTGATGTCCTCCCAGGTGAGTGCCTGGGCTTCAAGCTCGCACTCCTAAAGCAAGCAAACTTTAAGCTAATTATGTGCTAGCTGATTCTCCCTTGCTGAATTTTGGCAGGTTGCTTCTGTAAATTATGAAAAATAAATGTGAAATATGCAGATGTCTTTTGTTTGAAGCAGATGTTTGGCGGGTCTTGCCAAAATCTAATCAGCTGTTCCCCTGGGCGTCCTCCCCTTCCAATGTTATCCCAGAGCAGCTCAGAACATGAAGAGGTGATCAGAAAGCACTCTGTGGAAATTGAGGAAGATTTTGTACTTAGAGGTCTTTGTTATGGAAAAATAAAAATAGTAATATCCCAACTGCCTATGGTTGGATAGAGAGCAGTTTTTTTCTGGGAGTCTTTGATGACAGTGACCAAAGAATGAGCTTGATTTTGCCATTGTCACAAGGAGAATGTCTCTTATGTCACTGGTTTAGGGCCAAGACTATTGTTTTGAAGATTAAATCTCTTATTTGGTTATCCAAGAGATCTAATTGTACCATGAAATATGGGTAAGAATGAAATCTTTTCATAGTATATTATACATACACACGTAGATCAGTTCCCTCTCTCCTGTAGTCTTCAAGTAAAATTAGAAACTAGTTATAGTATCATAATACCTCAGTGGAGAAAACGCTGTCGAGTTGGTGACACATGCCAACATTATCATAGCAGTGTGTCAATACCACCTAACCAAAAAAGTGAACATGGCCACTACTTGAGATTTGTACCACCATGAGTTTGAGCAGTTATTTAGCTGTTTTGGACCTTGGTTTTCTTATAATAATAATTTCTATAGAAGAGAATGTTTTTCAGTTAGACAATGGAAGTTAACTGTAGACACACAGTGTACGTACCTAACACATCATTGAGCAAAAAACTCCACAGCAGAAGACCAACTCATTCTAGAATTTTCTTCTCTCACTCTACCACCTTCTATCAGGTATTTACATATCTACTTACACAGCATTACCTCTTTCATTTAAAACAGCACAACACTGTGCTATATTTGCAATCCCTTCAATTTCCTCTGAATCACTTTAAGTGGCAGTAGTTTCCTTTACTGGCTCATTTGGACAATGCTTTTCTCTTCAGAATCTTTTTCAAAACAAAGGTACTTCATTACTGAAAGTTTCAAGTATTTTTAGGATTTTACCAATAGTAATATAAGAGACACTGAACTGAACCAGTATTTATTGTCAAGTGTGTGTCAAGTACTTAAAATAGTGAATTGAGTAGTACAAACAGGGTCCTTCCAAAGGCGCTTTGCTTACTCTAGAAAGCACTTCACATCCCCTCCATCCAAACCAGAGCTTGTTCTTCATGGCCATGTCCCCTGGCTTTGATTTAAGGAAGTGTTACAGACTTAACAGTCATTTCCTTTCCATGCCCTTTCTTCCTCAGAAACATGTGTATCACATACAGAAGATTTTTATAACTGATTAAAAGTGATAATCTTGTCTAATTGTACATTATTATTTCTCTCCGACAGACAAATTGTTAGTTATTTTGGTAATATATTTATACAAATTCAACTGTTTTGCAAACCACATTATATAAGCAAAATCTACCTTATGAATATATTCATAAAGCCACCTAAAATTACAGAACATTTGAAGAAAAGGAGATAAAAGTACAATAATTAAAAGATCAATAGGACTTGTAGCCTTGGCACTTTTACTATGAAATGAATGATATAAAGTCTATATACTAAATATAATGACTTGTATTAAAATAGCATCTTACCCAACTTAATTAATGCCTATATTCCTAAAACTAGATAATAATGGTGTTCATGTATTATACTATTCTTTGAGATGTTAGCTCAAAGTAGATACTCCACAGTTCTGTAAACTTGGGGAAAGTGTTTGGTTATTAGGTGAAACTTACTGAATTTAAGAAACATGTAGGTTGCTTTTCTTGCTGCTTTAAGACATAAAATAAGAGAATCCTGAGAGTAATCAATATATCGAACCTATATATAAGCAGCCAGAAAGCTTAGCCAGGTCTTCTGATTTCAAATGAAGCATTTTTTCCCATTATTCTTTTCTAACTCTCATATGTATATAAAGAGTTAAGGATCCACATAATAATAATAACATATTAGTAAAATATAAACCAAACACACAAACTTTTGGCATATAACAAAAGCATTATGGACACAATTAGTGCAAAATGCTTCATGGAGGAAACTACATTTTGAAGAAGATAGTGTGGGAAGAATCTACATAATATTCTGCATATGAAATCTGCATTGCAGTCTTAATTTTTCATTTCAAGTCTGACTTCCTTCTAATTTAATCTTATAATCGAAAACTTCTTTTCTATCTTTGAAGGTATATGTCCTGACTCCCGGCAATCGCCTACAAGCACATTGAGAGAATGTGTTTCACTGGCTAAGGGACACTCTAACAGGATACAGAAGTAGAGGGCTAAAAGATGCCGGAAATCTTCTCACCCAGTCTTTAACGGATTCCTAATAGTGGTCCAGAGATGAACAATACTATCAAGTAACTCCATGGGGTTTACAACTTTCAGTTGTGTGTATGTGCATGCATGCGTCTGTCTGTCTGTTTGTACATATATGTATATGTATGCACATATACATACATATATACATACATATATACATATACATATACATATATATTTGTATGTGTGTAAAATAGAGCCCTTTAGAGCTCACACTAGCCTGGAACTTACTATGTAGCTGAGAACAACCCTGAGCTCCTAACCTCCTTACTATCCCTTTAATACCCAAGGATTACAAGCCTATGTCACCACATACAACATCTTGGTTATTTTTTAATTGGATCTATATTCCTTGAAAAACAAATTCTAAAATAGATGATAATATCAATAAAAGTAATAATTCTTTGTTAAGCCACATCCGGAGTTAATGGGAATATATTTTAAAGCTATCATGGATGAATTTATCTAGCTTTAACCACCTCATCAAAGAATATTATTTTTTAAAAAGATGCCTCATAAAGATGTATGAATAGATAGACCTATGATTATTCAAAAAAATTGTACAAATCAAAATAAGTTTGCCAGAGCAATTTAAAATAATTAACCTTTGACAAACCTCCCTCTCTGGTAATGAAACAGTAACTATATGAATAAAAGATAAGTCGTGACATTCAATGAATTATAATATTCATCCCATAAATTACTTGATATAATAGCTCTATAGTCTACATTTTTATAACACTAAAATGTCCCAAATGCCAAAAAACTCATTCATTTCTAGTGTATGGTTTGTGGATAGGCTGGGTCATTCTTTTTATTCTTCAAATATCTTTCAATTAGTGTGTATTATTATTCTCCTCTACCCCACAAAAATACTGTCAGCCTGTCAAGGATTTATGCAGTACATATACATAGGACAATTAAGACTTGTGCTCGTCACCCCCACAGCTTATGAAATAAGTGAGTCCTAACCTAATTTGCACATGGGGGCTGGTCTCAGGGTGGCATTGCCATCCAGCTCGTTATCACATTTGAGAACATAGTGGCCAATTTATTTGAAAAGATAGTCTGCCCTTCAGACATATTGCTGCTCTCTCACCATGCTTGTCTCTACTTCCTCAAGATTTAATAAAAAAAAACATATTTAACTTCATAGACATGATGAGCAACCACAGAGTAGAAGACCAAGGCTTTGTGAGAGTTGTTTGGTATGGCAGAGCCTAAAGATTGCAGAGTAAAAGCAGCATGCCCAGAGAGCTTTGTTCCAAAACATATTGTAATTTTATGCATTCCAGTATGCCTATAAAATATTTTTTTCCATAAAATAAAGGCTTGGCTCACCATCTAGGGTTGGCCAGTTGATCTCCTTTAACCCTTCAAGGCATTCTGTTTAGTCAAGTGAACTACATAGACCATGTAAGCAGCAGTGATTTTTCAGTTGTCTTTCAAATTTATCATGTACAGCAGAATGTTGCATCACCCAACACATTATTTAACACTTCGTCATATTTGATCTAATACGTATGATCTGAATTCAGTGACACAATAGAGCCAGATGTATTTATTGATTATTTTCTACGCATGAGATATTGTGCAAGAAATTTTATGTCTAATGTCACAACTCACAAGTTCGATTCTAGTGTCAGTTTTACTTTGCATAAGGAAACTGAGGCAAAGTCTCTGTGATTTGCCCCTTTCATCACTGAGATTCCTTAGATAAGCCATGGCCTCTAGCTACGAATAACAAGAACATCCTCAGAATGGTTATCTTTCTTTCCTTTGTCATGCCACAGCATGCCACAGCTGCAGCTGTTGAAGAATGCAATCATGGGTTTGGAGTTGGATTATTGGTTCACTGTCATGGTCACAGGAGTAGTTGAGTGGAACAACAGCTAATTCCAGACCTCTAAAGTGGTCTACACAGAACTGCACTAGATTAGCCTCTGAGATGTCATCTTTTAGACTTCAAATACAAATACATTTTATTTATACTGTGTGTGTGCATGTGCACACACACACACACACACACACACACACACACATTTAGATACAGAAGAACATATCCACAGAAAATAATAGAGGTCAATAGTTCACAGGCAAAACCACCTTTCCTCTATCTGAACAACTAGAGAGTATCAGGATTTTAGAGTTGGTGACTCAGATCATAATTGAAGAAGCCCAGAGTGACTTGTTTTCGCTTCCTTGGTTTTTCCTCCATTTCTTCTTTCCCCCTGTTCAAGCATTTTCTTTTCCTCTGAGACACAAACTTAAAAATCATTGGCGGATCACAAAAGCCCAGATGAGGATGGAGGGATAAAGTTGGTGAAAGGACCTATGGACCTCCTGGTTATAAAAGGTTTCTATGGGCTGGGTATTAACATCCTATAAAAATGTCTTCAAAGGAGATGTCCCCCTTGTCCAAGCCTCTCTTTTCAGCTCAAGCTCAGAAGTATTCAAAACATTGTCAGGCATTTTTCAAGACCCAGGAGCTGAGCATGAAGTCTGACTTTCCCTCTTCTGGTTTAACACCAATTCAGTTAGAAATGTTGGCTATCTATATGCCAGGAAGAAAGTATATTTCATTTTCAGCTTCCCCCAAAGTTTGATATGAAGAGAGAAGGAATATACATCTTAACTCATGGAAGTTGTGTTGCCCCCTTGCCCTTCTCTCTGGCTTCATAACTTTGTTTCCATGTAGTAAACTATAAGATGTTGTACTGAGTTTAGACTAGAGAGATATTTCAGGTTTCAGCAGTAGTGCTTAGTGCAACATAGACCAACTTTTTTTGTTGTTGTTGTTTCTCGAGACAGGGTTTCTCTGTGTAGCCTTGGCGGTCCTGGAAATCACTCTGTAGACCAGGCTGGCCTCGAACTCAGAAATCCACCTGCCTCTGCCTCCCAAGTGCTGGGATTACAGGCATGTGCCACTCCGCCCGGCTATTTTTTGTTTTTGTTTTTGTTTTTGTTTTTGTGTTTTTGTTTTTGTTTTTAGCCCAACATTTAATACAGAGTTTAGATCTCATATTTTTGTTGTTGGTGATGGTTGATTGAAGCCCAAAGTAAAATCCCTACTACAGTGAGTTCTGATAGTCTTAATGGGGCCCAGAGTAGAAACATTCATTTGGTAGCATAACTCAGCAAATTTATTATATATGCACACTGAAGTAACTATCATCGGTCTGTCTGTCTGTCTGTCTGTCCATACGTCTGTCCGTCCATCCTTCTATCCATCCATCTATCTATCTATCTATCTATCTATCTGTCTGTCTGTCTGTCTGTCTGTCTGTCTGTCCGTCCATCCATCCATCCATCCATCCATCCATCTATCTATCTATCTATCTATCTATCTATCTATCTATTATTACATATATGTATATATAACAGAAATATGAACATATTGATATATGAAGCATGAACAGAGCTGATATATAGTTACAGGAATTTTATATCAAATATGAGTCTATTAAAAGATATATATATATACATATACATATATATATATATATATGTATATGTATATATATATATATATATACTGCCGGGAGTGGTGGCACGCGCCTGTAATCCCAGCACTTGGGAGGCAGAGGCAGGCGGATTTCTGAGTTTGAGGCCAGTCTGGTCTACAGAGTGAGTTCCAGTCCAGCCAGGACTACACAGAGAAACCCTGTCTCAAAAAACCTAATATATATATATATATATATATATATATACATATATACCATATTGCCTATTTTACTGCGTTTCAAGGTTTTTAAAAGTTAACTAGAGACTCGAATATGAGGAAATATTTAATGTTATTACTTAACTTTGCTTTTAGAAAGACCAGTGGCCAATGGCCATATCTGGATTAATTCCCGATTTCAGACCAAGTGATTGTCCATTTGAATGTTAAGGGGACAGTAGAAAAACCCTTTCCTCATTTCTTTTTCATTTGCAAATTTCCTGAATTCTACTGACATGCATGACCTAGAGGAATGAAGCAAAGTCCTTGAACCTGCATCACTCAAAAGGTTGGATCTGTGTGACTCTCCTGATCTCTTGCTTGAAGGGTGTGAGATTCACAATCTTTCATCTGGTGCCTGAATTCTTGTGGAAACTGTCTTTCTTCATGGACTCTGTATGACCTCAACATAGAATAGACTAACTCAACAATAGAATAACTTCCTGAACATTAGAATAACAATAGAAACTCAGTGTTTCACTGTGTTTCTATTGTTTCTGTAGTGATATTTTTATGAAATAAAGACCTACTATTGCTAGTTTTTAAAATTCTGGTTTTGAAGCAGGTTTAATACCTTTAAGAAACATTAGCTCCTTTTGGTTTGGAGAATCACAGCCATTGTTGGCTTTAAGGCCTCCTAGGGAGGGAGAGGTCTAGGTTTTCATTGTCATAGCCTTTTAGTTGTGGGGGTCTCTATTTGTGAGAACATCACGGAAACCTACTTGCCTACTCTAAAGTCTATTTTGAATGTTTTACAAAGGCTCAGGGGCAGCTAAGTGTAGTGAAAGGAATCCATTAACAGCCTGAAGTGCAACCAATGTTTTATTGGTTTCATAGCTCAATTGCCAAAATGAATGGCTTCTGAATTTTTTCCATTTGTAGTTCTGTGAAGACCAGATGCAGCCTTTGGTTTAGTAATCCAAGTGAATGCCTTGGCAGTGAATATTTAGAGACACAGAGACTTGCGACAGAGCTCAGCAGTAGGTGAGAGCTTAGGGAACTTTGTCCTTTCAGTCTAGTAGCAACTCAGCTGGAGTTTTATATGGCACAAATCTCATGTGCTTATGTACAGTGAGATGAGCAACTGCCCTCTGGCTGGCATCTTTACATGTGCAGGACCAGTGTGCACCCTTAGTACTGAGGATGGTATGAGGCTACTTTATAAATGCTAGTTCCTTGATAATGCCAAGGCCATCCATACATCCTATTTCAAAGGGATTCAGGCAGCTTGTTGACTAAACCTTCCTTTCCTCTAGACAGCCAATGGACAGTGAGAAGGAATGATGTTATCTGTCCTCCAGTGCTGTTGGGAAGGCTATAGAAGAAAGACATTGTATAGTGTCTAGTGAACTGCCAAATGGCTCCTAAAATGTTAGCCATGTAACCCTTGTGACCAAACAAGTGTGCCTGACCAAAGTGTCCTTCACTTCTGATGAATATTTTCTCTTACTTTTCTATTACAGATTTTATGATATTAAGCATAGAAAACTTGATATTCAGAAAAGCACTATAAAAAAAGGAGGGGAGGGACCAAAGGGAAGTAATAATCCCAGCACAGAGAGGACAAATCTTTGGTAGTTTTGTGCTGAGTCTTTACAAAATGCTGATTTAGTCTGAAACTCAGTTCTCTGAGGAAGGAGGGCAGAATTTATTTGATGCTAATAAATGTCACTTTCTTATTAACCTTTCTAAGGGAATTGACCTAGTTCGTAGGCCTTTCTGAAAGCATTTTGTAAATTAACTTTATTTTGTCTATCTAAACCTGCTTTTAGGCTAAGGAAAATATATATATATATATATATATATATATATATATACATATATATATATATATATATATATATATATATTTTAGCTGAGACTTCAAGTCACATGAAAGCCAGAAGGATAGGTAGCAGGTGTGTGTGTGTGTGTGTGTGTGTGTGTGTGTGTGTGTTGTTTGCGGTGTAATTCCTAGTAGTTTAATTTTGAGTTCTGAAAATCTAGGATAGAGATGGTAAAGGAGGTGGGGGAGGGTGGGTCGGGGTGGGGAATGATAAAGAGGACATGGGAGGTGTTTAGCTTTCATTTGCAAGCGTGATGCCTGCTGCTTTGTTTATGGATTTGATGCTATTCATACAGTCTTTGCAATATTAATTTTTAATTTATGATGCTCATTAGGAGACACTTAAAAGAGAACAATTATCATTTATCTTGATATATTATTTACTAGGACTGACTGTCATGGTTAGAAGCCCATGATTAGTGAGGGGGAATAGAGTAGAGCTTCCAAAAGGTGCCAGGGTAAAGGACAGAAGCTTAAGTAGCAGTTGTCGGAACCTAAAACCCAAAGTTCTGATGTCGAAGCAAAAGCCACACAATCTCTAATCAAGACTCAGGAGGCCCTTCTAAGACAAGCCTGGAGTACTGCTTAATGAACCCGCAGCATCGTATTAATGAGATGCTCGCTAAGGCTATCAGCTCATCAATTATTCATCCAGCTGCAGTCCTGATACTTTGCTATCTTCCTCCTCTTTTGGCGTTGGTGTGATTACTTTTTTAACCCTCCATTTCCTCACTTGGAGTGTAAACAAAGCCTTCTGTTCCTCAGTTCCCCTTTGTTTTGGGCAAACACCTTCTGTCTCTACTCAGTAGCCACTCAGGGTGTCACACTGGAGAACTGTAGCTTCTGAGAGCTTCAGAGAGGAAGTGTACTCAGACTTTGTGCTTCCTGATGTTTTAAGCTTATCTTTACATTCAACATAATGTACTGCACTGTAATTGTCTTTATAGATGACTTTCCCTACTACAAGGCGAGTTCCTAGAGAATGGCTCATAAGGAATGGGTGAGTGGAGAATGTATGAGTGGCTCTGAGGACTGCATCATCTCTAATGTTTAGTCTCATGTATATTGAAGGTTTTGAAGTGGAGACCTCAGCATTATCCACAGGTTTCCAAATGAAATAAAATAGACTTCCACAGGATCCCAACTGAAAGAGGAAACTAGTAATTTACATTTATGAGCTGGATCGTGCAGGTGAAGCTATAACTGCAGGTCTGATGCACAACACACAGGTCTGGAAGCTACCCAGTTGTACACAGGCTTATTTTATATATTTATGTAGGAATTAAAGTCAGCCACACACTGAAATCATGTGCAATTTTAGGGATACATTTACAATAAATATACGTAGCAGAGGCATTTCACTGCATTTTTCCAGATGAAGACCACAGAGCTTGAGGATGAATAAGCTCAGAAGTAGGAAACAGAGTGGACTTGCTGTGAGAAATCTGATGGCTTGCTCACTCAAGGACAACAAGAAAATGACTTACCATCCTTCAGGAAGTGAAGGAAGGAGCAGGGGCTATAGCACTGACCCAAACTGACCAAAACTGTTAGCCTGTGTAGCTTGAGACAACAAGGTGACACAGCACTGGAAATATGATTTTGGTTTAGTCCTAGATAGATAGGGATAGGAATGGTAGAGTCATTACTGTCTGAAGGGCAGATTGACTATTCAAGTAGAGAATAGAGCAGGGATTTTTTAAAAACTCTCTTAGAAAAGGAACTCCAAGCAAACAGAAGGAAAGTGAATGCAGAAGGAGATTCTTCAGCTTTGGCCGAGCAGACCACAAAGCCAGTGACAAGTAGCCATATTCCTAGGTGCTTCAAATCCACAGAATCATGACTAGTCATATGGAGTCTTATTTGTTGAAATCTTGGAGTCCTCCCTGTAGGCCTTGGGCCACCAGTGAGTCATGCTGACCACTGGACAGAGACACATGAGGGCCTCAGACTGGTTGCTACAGATGAAATGAATATCCTGTGGCATGATACTTGATGTAATTTTTTTCCTTCAGTACATCTCTGAAATTGGAATTTGTTTTCTCATCAATATTTTATGCTTACTTTTGGACACATGGCAGTGATACTAACAGTCACTACCTGTACATTATTGATCCTGGCCATAGCTGTACAGGATTATTTTTTTAACTTCAGTGGAGTGATATGTATTGCATTGTTTACATGAGGCTGCTTCTCTGAAAGTATCTTCAACAAAATACATTGCAATGACTACTTATCACCGAAGCAAAACTACTCTTACAGGCAACAAAGGCAGGAACACAGAGAAACATGCATTAAGTGTGATATTGGGCCATTTGCACCAGGGAGCTAGGAGACGCCACAGCCTTTTATGCATAGCCTGCCAGGAGGTAGTGATCTCCCAGCGGCTCTTTCAATTCTGAGCACAGAGGTGAGATCTCCACCTTCTCTATGGAGGGGACTCAGCTAGGAGCACACAGGGCCTAAGATCAGTAGAGCAGCTGGGACTGAAGGCTTCCTGCCACCATTTGCACCAGGGAGCCTGGAGACTCCACAGTCTTCTGTGCATAGTCTGCCAGGAGAGAGATCTCCCAGCAGTGCTTTCACATCTGAGCTCAGAGGAGTAAGGACACAGGCGTACAGGCCCACAGGAGGAACAAACTCCAACCAGAGACAAGAATACCAACTAGCACCAGATGGTAAAAGGCAAGCACAAGAACCCTACCAACAGAAACCAAGGCCACATGGCAATATCAGAACCCAGTTCTCCCACCACAGCAAGTCCCAGATACCCCAACATACCAGGAAATCAAGAGTTCGATTTACAGTCGTATCTCATGATGCTGATAGAGGACTTCAAGAAAGACTTGAATAAATCCCTTAAAGAAATACAGGAGAACATCAGTCAATACTTAAAAGCCCTAAAAGAGGAAACTCAAAAATCCCTTAAAGAAATACAGGAGATCATGGGTCAACAGTCAGAAGCCCCTAAAGAAGAAACACAAAAATCCCTTAAAGAATTACAGAAAAACACAATCAAGTGAAGGACCTGCACAAAACCATCTAGGATCTAAAAGTGGAAGTAGAAACAAAAAAGAAATCACAAAGTGAGACATCTCTGGAGATAGAAAACCTTGGAAGGAATTCAGGAGTCATAGATGCAAGCATCAACAACAGAATACAAGAGATAGAAGAAAGAATCTCAGGTGCTGAAGATACCATAGAAAACATTGACTCAACAGTCAAAGAAAATGCAAAATGCATAATGCTGCTAACCCAAAACATCCAGGAAATCCAAGACACAATGAGAAGACCAAACCTAAGGATTATAGGTATAGACAAGAGCGAGGATTTACATCTTAAAGGCCCAGTAAATATGTTCAACAAAATTGTAGAAGAAAACTTCCCTTACCTAGAGAAAGAGATGCCCATAAACATACAAGAAGCCTTCAGAATTACAAACAGACTGGACCATAACAGAAAGTCCACCTGGCACATGATAATCAAAACACCAAATGCACTCACTAAACATAAAGAATATTAAAAACAATAAGGGAAAAAGGACAAGTAACTTATAAAGGTAGACCTATCAGAATTACACCAGACTTCTCACCAGACATGATGAAAGCTAGAAGATCATGGGCAGATCTCATATAGACCCTAAGAGCACACAAATGCCAGCCCAGGCTACTATACCCAGCAAAACTCTCAATCATCATAGATGGAGAAACCAAGATATTCCATGATAAAACCAAATTTATACAATATCGGTTTACAAATCCAGCCCTACAAAAGATAATTGGTGGAAAATGCCAACACATGGAGGGAATCTATACCCTAGAAAAAGCAAGAAAGTAATCTTCTTCCAACAAAACCAAAAGAGGATATCCACACAAGCATACAAATAACATCAAAAATAACAGAAAGCAGCAATCACGATTCCTTAATATCTCTTAAAAACAATGGACTCAACTCCCCAAGAAATAGACATAGACTAACAAAACATTCCTCATGTAAATCTTCAATTTTATCAGAAAATGTTTGTAGATCCCCTTTTAATTAATTTAGTAATGTTTTTTATGTCTACCATTTTATCTGCATTATTTTTCATGATAATCTTCAATTTTAATGTCTTTCTACATACTTCCTCTATTTTATCAGAAATGTTTTCAATGTAAATCTTTGATTTTTATCACAAATGTTTTTAATTCTACCTTCAATTAATTTAGAAAGTTTTGTTTTGTTTTTTTGTTTTTTCTGAGACAGGGTTTCTCTGTGTAGCTCTGGCTGTCCTGGAGCTTACTCTGTAGACCAGGCTGGCCTCGAACTCAGAAATCTGCCTGCCTCTGCCTCCCAAGTGCTGGGATTAAAGGCGTGCGCCACCACCACCCGGCAATTTAGAAAGTTTTTATATCTACCATTGTTTATGTAAAATTTTTCATGAAATAGTCAATTTTAACATGTTTGTCTATTTATTGCTTGAATTTTACCAGAAATATTTTCAATGTAAATCTTTACTGTTATCTGAAATGTTTATAATTTTGCCTTCAATCAACTTAAAATTATCTTTATGACTATCATTTTATCTATATAATTTCCATGATAATCTTTAATTTTAACATGTTTTTCTATCTATTTCTTTAATTTTATCAGAAATATTTTCCATGTAAATCTTCAAGTTTATCAGAAAATGTTTATAATTCCACTTTCAATCAACTTAGGAATACTTTTTTTTTTTTTTTTTTTTTTTTAGTTTTTAGTTTTTTGAGACAGGGTTTCTCTGTGTAGCCCTAGCTGTCCTGGAACTCACTCTGTAGACCAGGCTGACCTCGAACTCAGAAATCCACCTGCCTCTGCCTCCCAAATGCTGGGATTACAGGCGTGTGCCACCACCGCCTGGCTAGGAATACTTTTATACCTACCATTATTATATCTATATAAAATTTTCCATGATTATCTTCAATTCTAACATGTTTTTTGTACATTTTTCTAAAATTTTATCAAATATTTTCCACGTAAATCTTCAATTCTATTATAAAATGTTTCTATCCCATATTTCAATTAATTTAGCCATGTTTTACATGTCTACCACTTTACTCCTTAGTTTTCCATGAAAATTGTCAATTTTAACGTGTTTATCTGAAATATTTTTCAGGTAAATCTTTAATGATATCATAAAGTGTTTTTACTTCCCTTTACTTCCCTTTTCAATAAATAAAAAATTAAAAAAAATTAAAAACAAAGCACCCTAAATAAAAAAGTATGATATTAGTGGAACTAAACATGTGACAAAAGGAACAGCCAATCCGGTGCTTCGAAGACAGGAAGGTCTGCTTACAGACAGTAACGCATGTTTGAAGAAGGTAAGTATCACAATTAAGGTAGGAGTTGTTATGTCTAGATTTCTTATTATTGTATAAGATAATAATGTACCTTTGAATAGCTAGTCCTAGCTTCCTATCATCGCTAGTGTGTATCCTAGCAGGAAACACATAGGAACCATCTCCTTAAGCTCTTGTGGGTTCCACTGCTTGAGTTTTATGGAAGAAAAAGACAGAATTCAACTACAAATTTCAAAAATCATTTTAAGTGTAGTGTTGATCATATTACAGGAGAGCTAGCTTAGGATTGATTTCTCCTTTCTTTCACATTAACTTCCATCTGATTCTAGTGTAGCTCATTGCATTGTTTGATGGAAGGCAACATATGGGACAGTTCACATAGAACTCTGGATCTTGTGTCCCCTTTTCAGATGGGAAGATTTCACAGGTTCTTCCTGCATTCACCGTGGTGTCCACACTACACATTTTAAATGGATTATGTGTAGTTAAATACGATACAGTCTCGCGGTGGTTCAAATGAGAAATGTCTCTTTTAGGATTAGACATTCGAATACTTGATCCCCAGTCGGTGGCAATGCAGTAAAGGGTTATGAGGAGCTGCAGCCTTGCTGGAGGAAGTAGGTCAACGGGGTGTAGGCTTTGAGAGTTCGAAGCTTCTACCCACATCTGTCTCACCTTTGTGCTTGGGGTTGAGTTTGGATTGCTTAGCATTCTGCCTCTGCTGCCATCTTGTGCCTCTCCACCATGATGTACTCTCGCCATGGTGTCTCCCCACCAGGTCTCTTATTCTTCTGCAACCACAAGCCAAAATAAACTCCTCCTCCCACAAGTTGCTTTTGGCCATGCTGTTTTATAACAGCAAAGGAAAGTAAGTCACAAGCATCCCATTCTTCCTTGGGGTACTGTGTGTGTGCGTGTGGTGAGTGGGTGGTTTAGACCTCCACTGGCCTCTCCGACAGAAGTTTCGGGAACTATGCAAGCACAAGCTTAGAATAAAAATTTAGAAATATGAAACAATTTTAAATTTAAAAAGGGGGAGGTACTGGCATATGAGTTAATTCAATTGCTTCATGTCGCAGATGAAGAAGCTAAATTCAAAGAAATGATGTTATGTATTTCTTAAAACTTCTTATTTAATAATTAGTCCTTCTGCACAAATGTTGTGTCTTGGCACCATCATAACCTATTCTGGCAAGGTAAAATTTGACATAAAAATGTAGAAACACACACACACACACACACACACACACACACACAGGTTATATATAAAAATGGCATTTTTTTTTTGTTCTATCAGCAGAGATGGTTGTCCATTTTTACTAGTTAGGAACATAAATTTGACTTTGAAAGTATAGTCTTATTTCCTAGAAGGGTTGCTTAAATTTAATTTTATTTCCTCTCTGTCTTTCTCTATCTCTGTTTCTGTCTGGATCTGTCTCTCTCTCTGTCTCTCTGTCTCTCTGTCTCTCTGTCTCTCTCTCTGTCTCTGTCTCTCTCTCTCTCTGTCTCTCTCTCTCTCTCTGTCTCTCTCTCTCTCTCTCTCTCTCTCTCTCTCTGTCTCTCTCTTTCTCTGTCTCTCTCTGTGTGTGTGTACCATACACGTGTATGCATGTGTCCCATAGTGAGCTGTTCCTATAAAGGTCATTGACCAAATGGTGTTAGTTAGCCTTCCATTAAATGGACCAGAGAAGGCTCGGTGGCTGACAGTTTTTGTTTGTTTGTTTGTTTTTTCTTTTATTGGATATTTTCTTTATTTACATTTCAACTATTATTCCCTTTCAAGGTCTCTCCTCCAGAAACCACCTATTCCATCCTCCCTTGCCTTGCCTCTATAAGGATGCTCCCCCACCCACCCATGCACCCACTCATGCTTTCCTGACCTGTCATTCTTCTACACTGGGGCATTGAACACCCTCAGGCCCAAGGGCCACTCCTCCTACTGATGTCCAACAAAGCCATCTTCTGCCACATATGTGGTCGGAGCCATGGGTGCCTCCATCTGTACTCTTTGGTTGGTGGTCCAGTCCCTGGGAGCTCCAGGGTGTCTGACCTGTTGACACAGTTGCTCCCCCCATGGGGCTAAAATCCCCTCCATCTCCTTCAGTCCCTTTTCCAACTCCTCCATCAGGGACCCCATGCTCAGTCCAACTCTGTATTTGTCAGGCTCTGGCAGAGCCTCTCAGGAGACAGCCATGTCAGGTTCGTGGGTGGCTGGCATTTTTATCCATTGAGCATTCATACAGGCTCACTGAAATTTTACTACTAAGTAGCTATAATCCTGATGGTTTTCACCCTTTGCTCCATTTATTGAATTGTTTCCAGATGCAAATCTGAAAAGTTGCTGCCACATCTCTTGGATTGAAAAGGACCCTATGCACCACCAGCATTATAATAAGAAAGGCAAGGATGTTGGGAAACACCTTTCTCCCTCTCTGCCCACTCCAACCAAGAAGTGAGCAATGTATGTTTGATGTCTATTAAACTGGAAAACACATTACTTCAAAGTGCAGGAATTTAAGGGAATATGAGAATAAAAGCAGAAAGGGCTTCCAGCATATCCCAAAGAATGACAGAAAGAAGACTCTGATGTGTGGATTCATGTTTGTCAGCAGATGCAAATTCAAGCCACATACTTAGAGGAATAAATCTATGGTGTATTGCATGATATATGTGCATGTATGTGAGCATCTCCTGTAATTAGTATGCATATATAGTCATGCACGCTTATTGGCTTAATATATAACACATGTTTTCCTTCCTCTAGTAAATGACCTTAAAACCTAAAAATTTTCCTGTATTTCCACTAAGACCCAGATTATCTGTTTTCTATGTAGAGTATATTTCATCAGACAGCTCTTTAGTTGTTCTCAAAATTAATTTCATTTTGGCTGTTTATTTTAACTGGAGAAAATGTAAATGCATAATATTTCAAGTAAATATTATGAGGTCACTGTCGACATTACTCCAACCTTTAAGAGTCCATATCCACATACTTATCCTAAATGATAAAACTTTTTTTGCAATCACTAACATGAATGAGGATAGAAACTAGATAGTAGGTTGTAACAATATAAATTTGTTTAAAATAAACTATAAGTAATTTAAGATTTCTTTTCATAATAAACCCTGTTCTCACCTCAATTACCAGCATACATACCAAGTACAAATATGTATAAATCAACTCTGTTGACGCTTATATGCAGTGATTGGCAAAGCATCATGTCTTCAAAATACGTCTTATGATCGCCACCTTCAATACAGCAGAACATGAGTGCTGAGTGTCCATGCTGGTTTTCTCCTCCTTGCCCTGTGTCTCGGTCACTTAAGGAACAATGCTTTTGAGTAATGGTATTACTCTTTCCTCTTGATTCTTTTTTCTTATAAAATTCAGTTTCCAGGTCAGCTTCTAAAAGGGAAATCCAATCATGAGATGCTCTGTATAGGAGGGCACCATGCTACTCTTCATATTGGCCTCTTTTAATCTGGGTGAGGCCATCTAACTTTCTGATTTTTGCCTAGGGAGAACTTTCCCCTTATTTTTTAAAGTATATCCTTTTGACCCGTTGGCTTGTAATTGACTTTGTCCTTTTTTCATTTATTTCCCTGTCTCCTGGTTGTAGCATCTTCCCCCTCCACTCTCAGGTTAGAAGTTTTCCCTTTTGTGAAACCATGACAGGTGCCTAATTGAATGATGAATGTCCCTTTATTACTCTGTAATTGAACTGCCAGCTTTTTGATTGGTGTGCAGAGATGCCCCCATCCCCATCAGGCTCAGCAGGGAGCTTGATAGTTGGCAGTCTGGTCCCACACTCCATCTGTCTAATACTATCTAGTCCCCATTTACTTTTGGGGAGTGGTACAGAGGTAGGTATTGAGGGGGAGGGAAGTCATAATAAATTATGCTAATTTGATATGGCTCTGACAATGAGAAGATCACATTGTTCCATGTATCTTGTGGATAAATGCTTCAAGGCATTTTGTCGTCAAGGGTTTCTAATCTGACAGGCCCAGGATGAAGATTAATGGTCCTCACCTGAGTGACAGAACCCAGGATTGTGGGGAAGAGAGGGTCATTCATCATCCTCTGACAGGTGTCATTCAATACGACAGCAGCTCTATCGTCACCTAGCTAGCAGTTCCATTTTTTCTGCCAGTTAAGCAAGGAGTTTAATAACATCCCAGAATTAAAACTCACTCTTTGTAGCAGCTCTGACAGCTGAGAATAAGAAAATCAATTCTTCACATGTTACTGCTGTTAACTGACTGGAGCTTTGACTCTATTATAGTCTTTGGGCTTTATTTCAGGCAAAAAGATTTTTGTGAGACATCATTTGCCAAAATTTACTCACTTTGATATTGTTATTATTGTAGGGACATTAGAGATACAGGCTTTCTTACCCATTGTTATCTTCCTTCCCTGCCTGCTAAAACTCATCCCCACATTAGCTGGGTCTCTTCTACTTTATCCTCATTAACAGTGTTTACTACTTCTCTCTTCATTAATATTGATCCTCTCCCCAACTAGCAGAAACAATAAGGCAGACACTAATTTGAAACATTTGGTTTCATTAAACTGTTTTGACTTCAGGTATCAGGGAATCTTCAAAGGCAGAGGGAATATGATTCACTGACTAAGAAGGGGAAATGTACTTGGGTGTTTTGGGGTTGGCTTGATGAATGACATTAGCTGGGTAGGTGTGATAGATGAAGAATCATGGCTTTAGATTCCCATACTCTCCTCCTCCTCTGAGTCTATTTGTCTACCATCATGAATGGTAAGAGATTTATATACTCTGCTCACATCACTAAGGAACCCGGATACCATGCAAACCTGTACTCTGTCTCATGTAAATTAATCCCAAACCAGCTACATGGAGAATGAAAGGGTCCATGAAGGTCCCCTGAGGCATCCCATTGATATACCCTTAGATCTTCTGCCCTATGTCAACTTCCTGTGCATGTAGCCGCATGCAGACTACCTTGGACATTTCAATCTCAGATGATAGAAAAAGTTATTTTAGTTCAAAAGCATTACATTCAATGTGGCTTCTTAGAACCCAGTTGATGGCTATAGTGATGCAGGGGATGATGGCGGCCAGATGAAACCAATGAGATGCTATGGTGATGAAAGTGGAATGATGTTGAGAATATACACAGAACCATGACTATAGCTGATTTCCTATGATGTAGATGGAGAAATTGTTTGTCCCTTTCCCAAAGTTCCCTAGATTTAGTACCTTCACCTTTTCTTGCTGTTGTTTCTTTCTGTAGACCCTTTCTCTTTTCTTCCATTAATAATTATTTCTTAATTCACTTTAAAATTTTCTTTATTCACTTTACATCGCAATCAAAGCCTCCACTCTCCTCTCAGTGTCCCTTTCACAGGTCCTCTTACCCCTTTCCTTTATCTTTGTGAAAGGGGAGGTCCTTGCTGGGTACCAACCTATCCTGGCACCTCAAGTCACTGCAGGACTAGGTTCATTTTCTTTCACTGAGGCTAGATGAGACAGCCCGGTTAGGGGAATAGGATCCACAGTCTGGCAACAGAGTCCAGGTGAACCCCAGCTCCAGTTGTTCGGCAGACCTGCATGAAAACCAAGTTGTATATCTTCTATATAAGTGTAGAGGCTGGAAGCAGGTTAGGTCTATCCTCTGTATGTTCTTTGGTTGGTGGCTTAGTTTCTGGGAGACCCCAAGGATGCAGGTTAGTTGACATTGTTGGTCTTCTTGTGAAGGCCTCCTCCCGCCCCCAGGTTCCTCAATCCTTTTCCCAACTCTTCCACAACACTTCTGTGAGCTTCATCTAATGTTTGGCTATGTTTCTCTGCATCTATTTTAGTCAGCTGTTGGGTGGAGCCTCTCAGAAGACAGTTATGCCAGATTCCTGTCTACAAGTATAACAGAGAATTGTTAATAGAGTCAGGGATTGTTTCTTGACCACAGGATGGATCTCAAGTTGGGCCAGTCATTGGTTGGCAGGACAAATTTGGGGTTGATGATTTTGGTTTATGTCCTTATCCCTCCACTGGGAGTCCTGCCTAGCGAGCTACAGGAGGTGCCACTTCAGGCTCCATATCCCCCACTCCTGGAGTCTAAGTCAATGCTTGTTGAATCAGACAGAGGGAGCTTCTAGTCCAAACCCACCCTGAATGTTTACCTTTGCCTTTAGATTTTACTTTTGCCTTGTGGCAGAATTTTCCCTTAATCTAATGAAGAAAGATTTCAGGGGACCAATCACTGGGCAAGGAGTAGATGGAACTTCCAGGTTGGTGAGTAGAAGAGAGGAGGCAGGAGAAAGATGCTCCTTTTAGATGGGAGAGTTGATGCAGGATACAATGTAGGTAGGGGAAGCTCCTGTTCAGATGGCCGATCTGCTAGGTTCTTCTACCAGAGGATTTATAACTTAGAAGTGATTGCAAATTAGGATGCTAATTGTTGCATCCACTGGTTGTGTTGCCTGTTGTTTCTAAACTAAGTTCCTGTGGTGTTTTCATGGCAACTCAATTGGGTTCTAGAGAGAAAGGTATAGCAGCAATAGTACCTTAGTGTGTTCCTTAGTTCTGACTTCCAGTACTAAGCAGACTTACTTATGTATTATTTTTGCTTCCTTGTATATTTCTACAACATATTTTTTATCCTAATGGAATGCTATCATCAGATTGTCCAAAACTAATATTACTTAGTTCATTTTATTGTTGTGTTACTCTAAATATAGCCACACTATTTTGAATTTAAATAAATTTCAATAGTGATTATAGAAAGCAATCTAATGAGGCAACAAAACCAAATATTACCTTGTCTCTGCTGTCCCTAGGATTGTCAGAATTAATGTAGTTCTCTAGATTTCTGAGAATAACCTTGGATAGAACTGAGACAGAAATGCAGTATAAGTGGTAAGTAGTTCTTTAAAAAGAAGTTTAATAAAAGCTTTTGTAAGAGCAGGAGGAGGGACCACTATAACTGTTCTGAAATTTTCAAACCCTAATAAATGTGGTTGTAGAAAACACTTGAATCTTGAGTAGAAGAAAAGATTATATGGAACAGAGCAGCATAAGAAGCTTAAACCCTTGGATAGTATTGGGGAATGGGGTAGATAATGAGTATCACCATATAATTTGCAGTTAACACCAGGGAATGGTGTAATTAGTAAGGATAACCAAACAATTTTTCATAACAATTTATATAAGAAAACCTTTGATTTTTTTAAAAACAACTTACATAAAAAAGACTTAGAGGTTCAGACTTTGGGTTTATTGTATAGTAAGTGTGAACTATCAAGAACTGTCCACCCAAGAGTCTGAGAAATAATCTTCTATAGCTATATAGCCTGATCATGGTGTCCTGCTGCCACTGCCTCTGTAAGCACTTCTATGGTGTTTATTTTGAAACTGGGATTCAGACTCATGTGTCTGTTATGACTGAGCATCTTCTGAGCCAACAAGCACTGCAGGCCAGCGATGGGAACACATCTCAGCAGCTCCCCTTTCTCCTTTTACTTTTATTACTTCATTTCATCACTATTACAATAAAGGTATTTTGACTTTAAAGTAATCAGACTGGTTCTACCAGTCTTTACACCAGTCTTTCCATGGAGTCAGAGAGCCAAGAATCAATTACTAAAACAAATGATTAACTTCTGATCTTTTTACATTGAGAATAATCTGTGTATTTTAAAGCATATAGGGTGAGGTTCTGACATGAAGCACAATATATTAATTAATAGTTCAAAAGCTAGAACAGAGTTTGGCACAAGGCAGGTGTTTAAGAAGGCATTAGCAATAAATATTAATGAGCCAATTCATAATTTCAATGGCTTACAGACTACAGAATATAGGAGTCTATATAACACAGAAAAAGTATGCTCAATTTCAATACAGCTGAAATCAGATGATTTTCATATATTGTACTGAATTTAGAATCTGATATCTTTTTTTGCTATAATCAAGATCACGCTATTTAAATGATTAAGGTTTGTTTTTTATTTTTTTCAATATTAGGTACTGAAGCTAGGGCTCTGAGTAGCTAGAATTCTACCAGTCTGCCAATTACCCAGTCACTAAGTAATGCTTTTGTTTCTTTGTTTGTTTTTAATAATTAAGATATAATTTTTTACTAAGACTCAAAGGAGTCTAGACATAAATAAAGCATGTATGGTCAAGTAGTTTTCATCAAGAATACCTAGAATCTACATTAGAAAAAAAAGTAATACTTTTAGTAAATAGTATTTGGAAAATTGAATCTCAATCAGCAAAAGGATAAAATTGGGATCTTGTCTCGTGTCATAAAAATGATTACTTCTGGGTTAGAGATGGTTCAGTGTGGAAGAACACCATCTGCTCTTGGAAGAACCTGGTTCAACCTCCACCACCCACATGACAGCTGACAACTCTCTGTAACTCCAGTTCCAGGAAATTTGAGACTCTCTTCTTGTCTCCATTGGCAGCACACCTGTGCGTGTCACAGGCACACATGTACACACACACACACACACACACACACACACACACGGCAAACACTAATAAAATAAATAAAGGGGGAAAAGATTAAAATGAGACCAGAAACTTTAAAACCTCCAAGAAGACAGATTTTGTTGACATTGGCCTTACCAATGAGTTTTGAGCTAAGACACCAAAAGTACATATTAACAAAAAGAAAATTACAGCCTACGGTGGTATTAATTAATAGGACCAAATGCTTCTGGCAGTAAGGTAAACAATCCACAAGATGAAAAGGAAAACTCTTGGATCAGAGTTGGGCCAAAGCTGTCTTTGTGGGACATGCAGGGGGAAAAGAATTGGAATGAAAAGACAATATAAAGTCTATCCCAAAGAAAGAACATGAGGAAGAGCTTCAAAAATTTCCAAAGGATGTCTAAAAATCGCAGAAGTAAAGATAGATGGCATATTGAAAAATAATTGAGCCAAGCCAAATATGGCTTCATCCAGGAGGATCCCTAGTGGAGAGGGATGAAGGAGACAAATTTTGAGGGAAAAGTAGCTATTCCTCCAGTGGCTAGGAGCACATTGTGTGCACTCAGAATAAGCCTGGAGGTTGATAGCTCTGAACCTGTGCTCTTCAGATGAGACCACATCTGGACCTATTCATTTGCCATTCATTACTGCAGAGTTCCAGAACTCTGGAGCTTCTCAGTCTACCTGACACCCATAATTGTATCACTCTGGCATGGTGATTAATACTTTGGAGGACCCAAAACTACAAAGGCAGGTCTTCTATTTGTACAGATCTCAATGTCATGGCTGCTTTTCACATTTCCAAACTACTTAGGAAACATCTCACATCCTAGAACAACTCACCTGCTCTCTGTGTACAATATGGGCAGGAAGGAAAACTTGTTTAACACTCTGCAAAGCAAAATGTGGCAGAGAGATTCTTGGTACACAAATAATGGGTGCTTTTAAAGTAGAAACTGCTTGGCAGATGCATCCGATATAGGCTCAACACCAGCATGAAGAATAGGTTCAGACCTGAGTTCACAAGTTCAACTGATAACCCACCCCAACCTCTGTGCATACAAATGGCAGTCTCTAATTTTCAAGAAGTACAGTCTATGAGAAGAGAAGGAGATGTGTGAAGGGAAGAGAGGAGAGATAAAAGAAGTTGATTGAATACATGTGACCTCAAAGCAGAAGGAAGGGACCAGAAAAATGAGGGGAAGAGGGATAAGAAAGGACAGTGGGAGACAAATAAGAGGAAACAATAATGACATATGTATACAAATAAAAATGTCACAATAAAATGCATTCTTTACCTATTTTAAAAATTGACTGTAAAGCACTTAGAGATTGGAATATTTGAAACTTGAGATCAAATAAGGGTTAGTATCTAAATATACAACAAATCCTACAACATATGTCTTCATTAGGATTTTATTGTTGTGAAGAGACACCATGACCAAGTTAGCTCTTAAGATATTTAATTGGGGTTGGCCTATGACTTCAGAAATTCAGTGCATTATCATCAGGGCAGGAAGTATGACAGCATCCACACAGACATGGTGCTGGAGAAGGAGGTGAAAGTTCTACATCTTGATCCAAAGGCAGCCAGGAGGAGACTATCTCTTCTACACTGGGCATCGTTTAAGCATACCTCAAAGCTCACCCCCACAGTGACTCACTTTGTCCAACAAGGTCACACCTACTCCAAGAAGGACACACCTCCTAATAGAGCCACTTCCAATGGGCTAAACCTTTTAAAGCCACCACAAACACATTATCAATGATATAAATACAATGTAAAAACACACAAAAGAGTGTCTATGGCATACTTTATTCCCAAATACCCCTTCTTTTATAGGTCATACTTAAAATCTATTGAATGCTTTTTTTAACTCTTTTTTTTTTTAGTTATTTTTATTTTCTATATTCTATGTTTACATTTCAAAGGCTTTCCCCTTTCCCAGTTCCCACCCACCATAGTTCCCATAGTTCTTCTCCCCCCCAACTATTCCCCAATCATTCCCCCTACCCCCTCGGTTTCTTTACTAAACTGGATGCAATCTTTACATGCCCAGGGTCCTCTCCTTTCTTCTTCTTGGGAATCATTTGACTTGCTATTTGTGTCTTGAGTATTTAGTGCTTCTGGGCTCATTAATATCCACTTATCAGTGATTGCATTTCATGTGCATTCTTTTGTGATTGGGTTAGCTCACTCAGGATGATATTTTCCAGGTCTAACCATTTACCTACAAATTGCATGAATTCATTATTTTTAATTGCTGAGTAGTATTCCATTGTATAAATATACCACATTTTCTGTATCCATTCCTCCTTTGAGGGATATTTGGGCTCCTTCCAATTTCTGGCTATTATAAACAAGGCTGCTATAAACATAGTGGAGCATGTGTCTTTATTGCATGTAGGGGAATCCTCTGGGTATATGCCCAGGAGTGGTATGCCAGGGTCCTCTGGAAGTGACATGCCCAATTTTCTGAGGAACCGCCAAACTGATTTCCAGAGTGGTTTTACCATTTTGCAATCCCACCAACAGTGGAGGAGTGTTCCTCTTTCTCCACATCCTCGCCAGCACTTGTTGTCTCTTGAGTTTTTAATCTTAGCCATTCTGACTGGTGTGAGGTGGAATCTCAGGGTTGTTTTGATTTGCATTTCCCTGATGACTAATGATGTTGAACATCTCTTAAGGTGTTTCTCGGCCATCCGAATTTCTTCTGGTGAAAATTCTTTTTTTAGCTCTGTGCCCCATTTTTTGATAGGGTTATTTGGTTCTTTGCGGTCTAACTTCTTGAGTTCTTTGTATATATTGGATATTAGCCCTCTGTCGGATGTGGGGTTGGTGAAGATCTTTTCCCACTTTGTTGGTTGCCATTTTGTCCTTCGGACAGTGTCCTTTGCTTTGCAGAAACTTTGTAATTTTATGAGGTCCCATTTGTCGATTCTTGATCTTAGTGCATACGCTATTGGTGTTCTGTTCAGGAACTTTTCCCCTGTGCCCAAGTCCTCCAGGGTCTTCCCAAGTTTCTTTTCTAATAGTTTCAGTGTGTCTGGTTTTATGTGGAGGTCCTTGATCCACTTAAAGTTGATCTTAGAGCAAAGAGATAAGAGTGGGTCAATTTGCATTCTTCTGCATGTTGACCTCCAGTTGAACCAGCACCATTTGTTGAAAAGGCTATCTTTATTCCATCGGATGGTTGTGGCTCCTTTATCAAAGATCAAGTGACCATAAGTCTGTGGGTTAATTTCAGGGTCTTCAATCCTGTTCCATTGATCTGTTTGCCTGTTGCTATACCAATACCATGCAGTTTTTAACACAATTGCTCTGTAGTACTGCTTGAAGTCAGGGATATTGATTCCCCCAGAAGTCCTTTTATTGTTGAGAATAGTTTTAGCTATCCTGGGTTTTTTGTTGCTCCAGATGAATTTGAGAATTGCTCTTTCTAGATCTATGAAGAATTGAGTTGGGATTTTGATGGGGATTGCATTGAATCTGTATATTGCTTTTGGCAAGATGGCCATTTTTACTATATTGATCCTGCCAATCCAGGAGCAAGAAATATTTTTCCATCTTCTGAGGTCTTCTTCGATTTCTTTCTTCAAGGACTTGAAGTTCCTGTTGTACAGATCTTTCGCTTGTTTGGTTAGAGTTACGCCAAGATACTTTATGTTGTTTGTGGCTATTGTGAAGGGTGTTATTTCCCTAATTTCTTTCTCAGCCTGCTTGTCCTTTGAGTACAAGAAGGCCACTGACTTGCTTGAGTTAATTTTATAACCTGCCACTTTGCTGAAGTTGTTTATCAGCTGTAGAAGTTCTCTGGTGGAGTTTTTTGGGTCGCTTAGGTAAACTATCATATCGTCTGCAAATAATGATAGTTTCACTTCTTCCTTTCCAATTTGTATCCCTTTGACTTCCTTATGTTGTCTAATTGCTCTTGCTAGAACTTCAAGTACTATATTGAAAAGATATGGAGAGAGAGGGCAGCCTTGTCTAGTCCCTGATTTTAGTGGGAATGCTTCAAGTTTCTCTCCATTTATTTTGATGTTGGCTACTGGTTTGCTGTAGATTGCTTTTACTATGTTTAGGTATGGGCCTTGAATTCCTGCTCTTTCCAAGACTTTTAGCATGAAAGGATGCTGAATTTTGTCGAATGCTTTTTCAGCATCTAATGAGATGACCATGTGGTTTTTTTCTTTCAGTTTGTTTATGTAGTGGATTACATTGATGGATTTCCGTATATTGAACCATCCCTGCATCCCTGGGATGAAGCCTACTTGATCATGGTGGATGATCGTTTTGATGTGCTCTTGGATTCGGTTAGCAAGAATTTTATTTAGTATTTTTGCATCTATATTCATCAGAGAAATTGGCCTGAAGTTCTCTTTCTTTGTTGGATCTTTTTGTGGTTTAGGTATTAGCGTAATTGTGGCTTCGAAGAATGAGTTGGGCAGTGTCCCTTCTGTCTCTATTTTGTGGAATAGTTTGGAGTGTATTGGTGTTAAGTCTTCTTTGAAGGTCTGGTAGAATTCTGCACTAAAACCATCTGGTCCCGTACTTTTTTTGGTTGGGAGGCTTTCTATAACCCCTTCTATTTCTTTAGGGGTTATGGGACTATTTAGCTGGTCTACTTGATGCTGATTTAATTTTGGTATTTGATATCTGTCTAGGAAATTGTCCATTTCCTCCAGATTCTCCAGTTGTTTAGAGTATAGACCTTTGTAGTAGGATCTGATGATCTTTTGAATTTCCTCAGTTTCTGTTGTTATGTCTCCCTTTTCATTTCTAATTTTGTTAATTTGTATACTGTCTCTGTGTCCTTTGGTTAGTCTGGCTAAGGGTTTATCTATCTTGTTGATTTTCTCAAAGAACCAGCTCCTGGTCTTGTTGATTCTTTGTATGGTTCTCTTTGTTTCTATTTGATTGATTTCAGCCCTGAGTTTGATGATTTCTTGTCTTCTACTCCTCCTGGGTGAATTAACTTGTTTTTCTTCCAGGGCTTTAAGGTGTGCCGTTAAGCTGCTAGTGTATGTTCTCTCCAGTTTCTTTTTGGATGCACTTAGAGCTATGAGTTTTCCTCTTAGCACTGCTTTCATTGTGTCCCATAGATTTGGGTAGGTTGTACCTTTATTTTCATTGAATTCTAAAAAGTCTTTGATTTCTTTTTTTATTTCTTCCTTGACCAAGGTGTCATTGAGTAGAGTATTGTTCAGTTTCCATGTGTATGTGGGCTTTCTGTTGTTTTTGTTGCTATTGAAGACCACTCTTACTCCATGGTGATCTGATAAGAGGCATGGGATTAACTCGATCTTCTTGTATTTGTTGACATCTGTCTTGTGACCGATTATATGGTCTATTTTGGAGAAGGTACCATGCGGTGCTGAGAAAAAGGTATATTCTTTAGCTTTAGGATGAAATGTTCTATATATATCTGTTAAACCCAATTGGTCCAAAGTTTCAATTAGTTTCACTGTGTCCCTGTTTAGTTTCTGCTTTCCTGATCGGTCCATTGAGGAGAGTGGGGTGTTGAAGTCACCCACAATTATTGTGTTAGGTGTAATGTGTGCTTTAAGCTTTAGTAAGGTTTCTTTTACGAAGGAGGGTGCCCTTGCATTTGGAGCATAGATGTTCAGTATTGAGAGCTCTTCCTGGTGGATTTTCCCTTTGGCCAGCAAGAAGTGACCTTCTGAGTCTCTTTGGATGATTTTAGGTTGAAAGTCAATTTTATCTGATATTAGAATGGCTACTCCAGCTTGTTTCCTGAGACCATTCAAATGTTTTCCCCTTTCCAGGTCTTCCTTTCAGAAACCCCCTATCTCATCCCCCTTTCCCTGCCTCTATGAGGGTGCTCCCCCACTCACCCACTCCTGTCCTCCTACCTTGGCATTCACCTACACTGGGGTATTGAACATCATTGGGCCCAAGAGCCTCTCCTCTTACTGTTGTCCAACAAGACTATCCTTTGCCACATATGTGGCCAGGACCTTGGGTCACTCCATGTGTATTTTTTGGTTGGTGGTCCAATCCCCAGGAGCAGGTGGGGGAGTCTGGTCTGTTGATATTATTATTCCCACCATGGGGCTGCAAACCCCCTTAGCTCCTTCAGTGTCTTCTCCAACTCATCCATCCAGGATCCCCCAGCTCAGTTCAATGGTTGGCTGCAAGCTTCCATCTCTGTATTTGTCAAGCTCTGGCAGAACCTCACAGGAGACAGCACTATCAAGCTTCCACCAGCAAGTACTTCCCAGCATCCACTATAACGTCCAGGTTTGGTGGCTTTATATGGGATGGATCCCCAGGTGGGGCAGTCTTTGAATGGCCTTTCCTACCGTCTCTGATCCACAGTGTGCCTCTATATTTTCTCTTGTGAGCATTTTGTTTACCCTTCTAAAAAGCACTGAGGCATCACATTTTAGTCTTCCTTCTTTTTAGGCTTCATATGGTCTGTGAGTCGAATTCTGGGTATTCTGAACGTTTGGGCTAGTATATACTTATCAACGAGTACATACCATGTTTGTTCCTTTGTGACTGAGTCACTTCATTCAGGAAGATATTCTCAAGTTCCATCCATTTGGCTATGAATTTCATGAAGTCATTTTTAATAGCTCAGTTGTATTCCATTGTATAAATGTTCCACGTTTTCTGTATCCATTCCTCTGTTGAAGGACATCTGGGTTCTTTCCATTTTCTGGCTATTATAGATAAGGCTGCTATGAAAATTGTGGAGCATGTGTCCTTATTACATGTTAGAGCATATTGTGACTATATGCCCAGAAGTGTTATAGCTGGGTCCTCAGGTAGTACTATGTCTAATTTTCTGAAGAACTGCCAGACTGACTTCTAGAGTAGTTGTACCAGCTTGCAATCCCACCAGGAATAAAGGAGTGTTCCGCTTTCTCCACATCCTCTTCAGCATTTGCTCTCCCCTGAGTTTTTGACCTTAGCCATTCTAACTGGTGTGAGGTAGAATCTCAGGGCTGTTTTGATTTGCATTTCCCTAATGACTAAGGAGGTTGAACATTTCTTTAGGTGTTTCTGAGCCCTTCAAGTTTCCTCAGTTGAGAATTCTTGGTTTATCTCTGTTTCCCATTTTTTAATAGGGGTATTTTGTTCTCTGGAGTCTAACTTCTTGAGTTCTTTGTATATATTGGATATTAGCCCTCTATCAGATGGAGGATTGGTAAAGATCTTTACCAATTGGAATGGCAACCTGTTGGTTGCCATTTTGTCCTATTGATAGTGTCCTTTGCTTTACAGAAGCTTTGCAATTTTATGAGTTCCCATTTGTCAATTCTTGATCTTAGATATAAGCTGTTGGTGTTCTGTTCAAGGACTTTCCTCCTGTGTCCATGTGTTCGAGACTTTTCCATATTTTCTCTTCAATTAGATTCAGTGTATCTGGGCTTATGTGAAGGTCCTTGATCTACTTCAACTTGAGCTTTGTACAGGGAGATAAGAATAGATCAATTTGCATTCTTCTACTTGTTGACTGCCAGTTGAACCAACAGCATTTGTTAAAAATGCTGTATTTTTTCCTCTGGATGGTATTAGTACTTCTGTCACAGATCAAGTGACCATAGGTGTGTGGGTTCATTTCTGGGTCTTCAATTGTATACCATTGATCTATCTGCCTGTCACTGTACCAATACCATGCAGTTTTTAATCACTATTGCACTGTAGTACAGCTGGAGGTCAGGGATGCTGCTTGCACCAGAAGTTCTTTTATTGTTAAGAATAGTTTTCTCTATCCTGGGTTTTTTGCTATTACAAATGAATTTGAGAATTGCTATTTCTAACTCTATGAATTGAGTTACAATTTTGATGGGGATTACATTGAATTTGTACATTGCTTTGGCAAGATGGCCATTTTTATTATATTAGTCCTGCCAATCCATGACCATGGGAGATCTTTCCATCTTCTGAGGTCTTCTTACATTTCTTTTTTCAGAGACTTGAAATTCTTGTCATATAGATCTTTCACTTGTTTGGTTAGAGACATACCCAGATACTTTATATTGCTTGTGACTATTGTGAAGGGTGTCATTTCCATAATTTATTTCTCAGCCTGCTTCTCCTTTGACTAGACGAAGGCTACTGATATGTTTGAGTTTATTTTATATCTGGCTACTTTGCTAAAGCAGTTTATAAGCTGGAGAAGTTCTCTGGTGGAGTTTTTGGGGTTGCTTAAGTAGATGATCATATCATCTGCAAATAGTGATATTTTAACATCTTCCTTTCCAATTTGTATCACTCTGACCTTCTTTTCTTGTCTAATTGCTCTAGCTAGAACTTCAAGTACTATATTGAATAGATAGGAATAGAGAGGACAGCCTTATCTAGTACCTGATTTTAGTGGGATCGCTTCAAGTTTCTCTCCATTTAGTTTGATGATGGCTATTGCTTTGCTGTATATTGCTTTTACTGTGTTCAGGTATGGGCCTTGAATTCCTGTTCTTTCCAAGACTTTTATCCTGAAGGAATGTTGTATTTTGTCAAATGCTTTTTCAGCATCTAATGAGATGATCATGTGATTTTTTTCTTTTAGTTATTTTATATAGTGGATTACATTGATGGATTTTCCTATATTCAACCATTCCTGCATCCCTAAGATGAAACCTACTTGATCATGGTGAATGGTAGATTTGATGTGTTCTTGGATTTGGTTTGTGAGAAATTTATTGAGTATTTTTCTATTGATAGTCATAAGGCAAATTGATCTGAAGTTCACTTTCTTTGATGGGTTGTGAGGTTTTGGTATCAGCATAACTGTGGCTTCATAGAACAAACTGGCTAGTGATCCTTTTGTTTTTATTTTGTGGAATAGTTTGAAGAGTATTGGTATTAGGTCTTCTTTGCAGGTCTGGTAGAATTCTACACTACATCTGGTTGTGGGCTTTTTTTGATTGGGAAATTTTAATGAATTTTTCTATTTCTTTAGGGCTTATGGTACTGTTTTGATGGTTTTTATCTGATCCTGATTTAACTTTGGTATTTGGTATCTGTCTTGAAAATTGTCAATTTTATCCAGATTTTCCAGTTGATGATTTTTTGAATTTCTTCAGTTGTTATATCTCCCTTTTCATTTCTAATTTTTTAAAATTTGGACACCATCTCTCTGCCCTCTGTTTAGTCTGGCTAAGGGTTTATCTATCTTGTTGATTTTCTCAAAGAACAAGCTCCTGGTTTGTTGATTCTTTGTATAATTCTTTTTGTTTCTACTTGGTTGATTTCAGTCCTGAGTTTGATTTCCTGTCTTCTACTTCTTTTGGGTATATTATCTTCTTTCTGTTCTAGAGCTTTCAGGTCTGCTGTTAAGGTGCTAGTGTATGTTCTCTCCTATTTCATTTTGGAGGCACTCAGAGCTTTAAGTTTTCCTCTTAGCTCTGCTTTCATTGTGTCCCATAAGTTTGGGTACATCGTACCTTCATTTTCATTAAATTATAAAAAGTCTTTAATTTCTTTATTTCTTTCTTGGCCAAGTTATCATTGAGTAGAGTGTTGTTCAGCTTTGATGTGTATATGGGCTTTCTGGTGTTTTTGTTGCTATTGAAGACCAACCTTCATCCATAGTGAACTGATAGGAGGCATGGGATTATTTCAGGTCTGTTTCTTGACCAATTGTTTGGTCAATTTTGGAGAAGGCACCATGAGGTGCTGAGAAGAAGGT
The DNA here is from genome assembly GCA_964023405.1 of Apodemus agrarius. NCBI lineage: Eukaryota > Metazoa > Chordata > Mammalia > Rodentia > Muridae > Apodemus > Apodemus agrarius. The sequence goes on from OZ030016.1 coordinate 90,379,406, forward strand.
ATAATCTTTTTATTCAGGATGAAATGCCCTATAGATATCTGTTAAATCCATTTGGTCCATAAACTCTTTTTAGTTTGTGTTTCCATGATCTGTCCATTGATAAAAGTGGGATGTTGAAGTCTCCCACTATTATTGTGTGAAGTGCAATGTGTACTTTGAGCTTTTGTAAAGTTTCTTTTATGAATGTGGGTACCCTTGCATTTGGAGCATAGATTTTCAGAATTGAGAGTTCTTCCTGGTAGATTTTTCCTTTGATGAGGATGAAGTGTCATTCCTTAACTTTTTGATGACTTTAGTTGAAAGTAGATTTTATCCACTATGAGAATTGCTACTCCTGCTTGTTTCTTAGAACCATTTGCTTGGAAAAATTTTTCTCCAATCCTTTACTCTGAGGTTGTGTCTCTTTATGACAATGAGGTGCATTTCCTGTATGTAGCAAAATGCTAGGTCATGTTTATAAATCCATTCTGTAAGTCTATTTCTTTTTATTGGGGAATTGAGTCCATTGATGTTAAGAGATATTAAAGAATAGTGATTGTTGCTTCCTTTTACTTTTTATGTAGTTTTTATGTTTATGTGGCTATCTTCTTTCAGGCTTGTTGAAATATTACTTTCTTGCTTTTTCTAGGATGTAGTTTCCACGCTTGTGTTGGCGTTTTCCATCTATTACTCTTTATATGGCTGGATTTGTTTGTGTAATTTTTGTTTTGTCATGGAATATCTTGGTTTCTCCATCAATGGGAATTGAGAATTTTGCTGGGTATAGTAGTCTGGGATGGCATCTGTATTCTCTTAGGGTCTGTATGAGATCTTTCCAGGATCTTCTGGCTTTCATAGTCTCTGATCAGAAGTCTGGTATAATTCTTATAGGTCTTCCTTCATATGTTTCTTGATCTTTTTCTCTTATTGCTTTTAATAATCTTTCTTTCTTTTGTGAATTTTGTGTTTTTACTATTATGTGACAGGAGGAATTTCTTTTCTGATCCAATATCTTTGTATTTCTGTAGGCTTCTTTGTTTAGGGGCATCTCTTACTTTAGGTTGGGGAAGTTTTCTTCTATAATTTTGTTGGAGATATTTACTGGCCATTTAAGTTGGGAATCCTATACTATCCTTAGGTTTGGTCTTCTCTTTTTGTCCTGGACTTTCTGGATGTTTTGAGTTAGGAGCTTTTTGCATTTTGCATTTTTGATTGTTGTGTCAATATTTTTTATGGTATCTTCTACACCTGAGAGTCTCTCTTCTGTCTCCTGTATTCTGTTGGTGAAATTTTCATCTATCACTCTTGATCTCTTTACAAGGTTTTCTATCTCCAGGGTTGTCTCCCTTTGTGATTTCTTTATTGTTTCTCTTTCCATTTCTAGATCCTGGATGGTTTTGTTCAGTTCCTTCACCTGTTTGGTTGTGTTTTGTTATAATTCTCTAAAGAATTTTTGTGTTCCCTCTTTAAGGGCTTCTACCTATTTACTTGTGTTCTCTTGCATTTCTTTAAAGGCATTATTTATGTCCTTTTTTTCTTTTTCTTTTTTATTTGATATATTCTTTATTTACATTTCAAATGATTTCCCCTTTTCTTGGCCCCCCTTCCTGAAAGTCCAATAAGCCCTCTTCCCTCACCCCTGTTTCCTCATCCACCCCTTACCACTTCCCTGTTCTGGTATTCCCCTACACTGCTGCACTGAGCCTTTCTAGAGCCAGGGGCCACTCCTTCCTTCTTCTTGGACATCATTTGATATGTGGATTGTGTCTTGAGTATTTCAAGCTTCTAGGCTAATATCGACTTATCAGTGAATGCATACCATGAGTGTTCTTTTGAGACTGGGTTACCTCACTTAGGATGATGTACTCTAGCTCCATCCATTTGTCTAAGAATTTGATGAATTCATTGTTTCTAATGGCTGAATAGTACTCCATTGTCTATATATACCACATTTTTTTTGGTATCCATTCCTCCTTTGAGGTACATCTGGGTTCTTTCCAGCTTCTGGCTATTATAAATAGGGCTGCTATGAACATAGTCGAGCATGTATCCTTATTACATGCTGGGGAATCCTCTGGGTATATGCCCAGGAGTGGAATAGCAGGGTCCTCCAGAAGTGTCATGCCCAGTTTTCTGAGGAATCACCAGACTGATTTCAAAAGTAGTTGTGCCATCTTGCAATCCCAACAGCAGTGGAGGAGTGTTCCTCTTTCTCCACATCCTTGCCAACACCTGCTGTCTCCTGAGTTTTTAATCTTAGCTATTCTGACTGGTGTGAGGTGAAATCTCAGGGTTGTTTTGATTTGCATTTCCCTAATGGCTAATGATGTTGAACATTTCTTAAGGAGTTTCTGAGCCATCTGAATTTCTTCAGGTGAAAATTCTTTGTTTAGCTCTGTACCCCATTTTTAATAGGGTTATTTAGTTTTCTAGGGTCTGACTTCTTGAGTTCTTTGTATATATTAGATATTAGCCCTCTGTCAGATGTGGGGTTGGTGAAGATCTTTTCCCAATTTGTTGGTTGGCGTTTTACAGAAACTTTCTAATTTTATGAGGTCTCATTTGTCAATTCTTGATCTTAATGTCTTATATCATCATCATGAGATATGATTTTAAACCAGATTCTTGCTTTTCTTGTGTGTTGGGGTAAGTAGTCAGGGCTTGTTGTGGTGGGAGAACTGGTTCCCTTGTTGCCAAGTAGCCTTGGTTTTTGTTGCTTATATTCTTGCCCTTGCCCTTTGCCACCTGGTTCTCTCTGTTGTTAGCTGGTCTTGCTGCTCTGACTGTGGCTTGTCCCTCCTTCAATTATCTGTGTCAGTACTCCTGGGAGACTAGTTCTCTCTGAAACAAATTTAAGTATGGAGAGCTGTGGTACAGGGTCAGCTCTGGAGTGCAGATCAAAACCAGAAGGATCCTGTCCCCATCTTTTCCTGGGTTCCTGTGTCCTAATGGCTCTGGAAGGGTCTCTCTTTGGCCAGGAAATTGAAGAGAAGTAGTAATCTTTCCTGTGCTTAAAGGTGTGTAGGCACTTCTGGGAGAGCAACTCTCTCCTGGTGGTGACTTTGTATGTATTACTGTGGCAAAGGATTAGGTCCAGGTGCAGATGGAAACCAGAAGGCTCCTGTTCAAGGTTGCTCCTTGGTTCCTGTGTCCTGAGGGTTCTGGCAGGGACCCTCTAGCAACAGTGGTAGTTTTTCCTGTGCTTACAGGCTTGTCTTCACTCCCGGGAGACTAGCTCTCTCCTAGTACTATTTGAACCCTGTGACACAGGATCAGCTCCAGGTACAGACAGAAACCGGAAGCCTCTTGTTTAGGTTTTTTAATTTTTTGTTGTTCTTCTCCACCCTTTCTAATATTATATATTCTCTAATATTTTTCCTGCACATAACTCATAGAATTATGTTCCTTCCTATATTTTCCCTCTTTCTTCACTTCTTTTTACTTTTTACTCATAACATTCTATAAACTCGATAATTGTTAAAATGTCTGGATCCTGGCAGTATTCCATCATTGTCTAGCTACTTTTGACTTAAGGTTTTAATACGAGTTGATTGAATATTAATAATACTAACACCAATCACTATGTTCACCCAGTGATGTTAGTCCTGATGGTTAATGTCACAGGATCTGGACTCACTCATGACATAAGCCTCTGGGCATACCTGAGAAGGATTTTCTTAATTAGGTTAACTGAAATGGGAAGGAACCCCTCCTGCCACCACACTGAATGTGGATTGTGTATGAAGAAAAAAGTTAGCTGAGCTCAAGCATTCATGCCTTCTGCTTCTAGCTGCAGAGGGAACATGACCAACAGGTCCCAGCTTCTCCTGGGGCTTCTTTCTATGATGGACTGTGTGCCTTCAAACTGTGAGCCAAATCAACCCTTTCTTCCTTCAGTTGCTTTTGTCAGTTATGTTATCATAACAACAGGAAAAGTAACTCGGACACCCAGCCTGCTCTCTTATTCTTTATCTTTATAAATATGCTAGTACACAGACACTATCTATACTTATCTATACTTTCATAGTTACTAAGGTTAGGGAGAATACTCTTCTTAAGTGGATATAGTAGCATTTGCATAGTGGGCATATCCAGTAGCTATGGATGCTGCTGTACTTAATATTCTATTCTAGAAAATTCTCACCCTTCTTAGAATGGTAGTCTTCAAGAAAACAACCAATGCTAGCCACGATATGGACAAAGAAGCCATTATATGTGGCTGGTTGTAATAGTTATTCTTGTACTTGAAAATCAATATGGAAGAGATTAAAAATTAAAAATAGAGATGTCATAAGAACCTTCTCTACAACATGTGTTTATCCTAAGGACTCCAAGCTAATGTAGCACAAAGATAATCTAACATCTGTGTTTACTGTTATATAGCTAAGTCATAGAACTAGCCTGTGTGTCTATAAACAGAGAAATGGATATAGGAAGGGTAGTATATGTTCACAGTGGATTTTTTGCTATAAAAAGCATGAAATTGTGTTATTAGCAGAAAAATGGATGCAGCTGGAGCTAACAATACTAATTAACTAAGCAACTTAAGTCAATGTCATGTGACAAATACCAGGTTTTCTTTCATTTGTGAATTCTAGGTGTTATATAGATGTACATTATATATTTTACAGAGGACACTCATATAGAAGGCTGTCTGTGGGGGAAGGGAGAGGTAATGGTGTGAGCAAGTGTATGACATGGAAGAATATGGTATGAAGGTGGTGAGAACTCAGCTACTGTCTGCCAAACAATTTGAAGCTGAGATTTTTTTGTTCTGTGATTATAACTTCAAACACACTAAAATGCCTTTTAGATCATCCACTAGGAACTTCTGATATGAATAAGTAATTATATGGAGCTTTATTTTGCCCCTCAAGAAAAACCTTTTGTGTAAACATTTTTTCCCTGGTATCTTTATATATGGCCCCAACTGTTCTTAAAAGTAAAGGACCTCAATGCATCCTTGGGTATTATAGATGATACAGCACTTTCTCTGTGGAGGGAGATTATGTAGCAAGAAAGACTTTGCTTCATTTTCTGAGTGTTTGTGTTGTACAGTATAGAAACCAGAGCCCTAGCCACAATGGACAAATGCTCTACTACTGATTCTATTCCAAGTCTTAAACTCATTATTTCTTCAAATGTTCATGAAAACCCAAAGGGGAACAAAAACAAGGCCACTAATTTATCAGCAGTGATGCAGGTCCCAGATAACAGGAAATCTGACAGCCTGAGTAAGATGAAAATACAGGAAGGACAAATCTGAAAGCTAAAGCCACAAGTGCTCATGTGGCCTTCTCTTCATCAGGTAGAAGAAAGCATCTGTCTATCACAAAAGCCCAGTCAGGCCAATGGCACTGGTGTGACAAAAGCCACATTGAAGTGTGACATGCATTTTCTGGCCAGGGATGGGCCAGTCAGCAGAAGAGTGTTTCTATGGGTAAATCTAATGTCAAGTTTGTTGATTGCCTCCAAGTTACAGCTCCACCAAAGGCTGCCTTTGGCAGCAAATCCTGGGCTATCATTTCACAAACTATTTTTTCCAGCCCTCTAATGAAAATGTAGACCTCAGTACAAAATCTGCCATAAGTCTTTATCCTATGTCATCACATTCTAACCCGATGATCAATGTCTGGCCTGAGAATTCCATATTTCCCTGTATTAGTGCAATTTATGTCCTGTGTAGAAGCTGATGATGTGTTGAAATCTCATTATGCACTTGTCTGGATTCTCACCCAGCACCCGAATGGATAGCGTTGCCCTGGTGATTACACGGTTACTTTATTATGAAATCAAATGGCTCTCATGTTGTGGTCAGTTTACTGAACAATGTTTCCTTAAAACTGGGCCAATGCTCTGTCAGCTTAAATTGGCTGCCTATAATTAAACCTGTAAATTTCCATTTCTGCATGGTAAGATTTATAGAGATTTTTTAAAAGTGGTCACAAGATAGTCCAATACAGATGGTGAGCGGCTCTAGCTGAGGAAAGCTTAAGGCAGCTAGCTCAGTGGATCTTCATACAGCTGCTCAGCAGGCAGCGGGGGCTCTGCACTGAGTGATGGTACTGGAAGGCTCACAGTTTAGCCATGTGCATTCTCAGCAGTTGCAGTGTCCCAGATCTATAGCAGATGAACTCTAGAAGAATAGAATAGAATAGTTGTAAAAAAAAATGTCAATTTTTACAACTCAGATCTGGTATCAGAAGATGCATCTTGAAGAAGACTGTGCCAAAGTACCCATGATTTGATGCCAGTGTCACAGAAAAGATAATGGTCTCTAAGGCTATTCCACTCCAGCCTATGTCTGGATAGGGTAGGACTGGATAGGTAGACTGGTGCACCAGGGAGGCGACCTACTGCCTCAGGGACCAAGGTCACACCCTGACTTGTCTTAGTTTCTCAAATAGCTGTGCGATCCTCTGCAATGTTCCCTGAGTGTTTGTTATGTCTCCTTGTGGCTCTGCAGCTGTCCTTGCTGAGGTAAAAGAGGGATCATGATTTGTCATGTGGTATTTCATGAAGACTGCTTACCCAACAGTCTATGGATTATAAACTTCTCATAATTCATGCCAGGTTAAAGGAGAGTTTTGGGGCCTTGTTTCCTCTGTTGGATGTTTGGGGAGGGACTGTTCACTAAATCTGTGGGGCTGCTTCAACACATTTTAAAGGAATAATTGATGATCAGACCCTTAATCATGAGATACAAGCTCACATATCTCAGGCTGCTTAATAAGTACATGCTGACATTCTGGACCATTCTATTCTTTGCACAATGTAGTTGAGGGTATGACATCAGGTGACGCCCATCAGCAGAGGCATGTGATAACCGCATATTTGCTACAAGTTTCTACAAGTGCTTATCAATGTTCCTATATGACTGGGTGAGCCTTCAAATTGAGATTTGCTTTTTGCCGATGGAGCAGACCTTAGAGAGATAAAATACAAGCCACATAGATGATCTTAAATGTCTTGTAGCCACATTAACAAAGTACAAAGAGCAGGCATGATGATGTACATATTTAATCACAGCACTTAGAAGTAGAGGCAGATAGATACTGTGAGTTTGAGGGTGGTTTACATACTTAGTTCTAGGCTAGCTATGGCTATATAGTGAGACCCTGTCTCAAAAAAAAAGAAAAAGAAATAGCAAAAATAATGACACATTTTATTTAATGTATTATACCGATCATTTCAATGTTTAATATTATTTTAAAATTACTATTAATAAAATTTCCATTTATTTTTTCATAGAATGCCTTAGAAATACAGTATGCACAATATGCCTTAGTTTAGACTAGCTATGTTTTATTGCTGCATAACCAGTAGCTGCAGCACAAATATAGGCTATATGATTTCTTCAGCTGTAGTCAAAATGTGTTTGTTATGACAATGCACTTCCAAATGATCTTATACTATTCTTAATATTTTATTGTATATTTTATATTATGTATTATTACAGGATTATTATAATATTAGAGCATATATAATCCTTTCAATGCTGCAACAGAAACATTTACCAAGGATGAAAAATATTAACAGTTGTTAAATACACTTTTTAAATTGCTTCTGCCAAAATCATACTATTTTAATCTTTCAGGTAAATCAAAACACATGATAAGCAAGCTCTCCATCAAAACTCAGAAACATTATGTTTGAAATAAAAGTATGGTTGGTGTAAGGTTAGGGAGCTTGGGCCATAGTTCAACTCTATTTATTGTGACTCCTATGAAAACAACTGTGTTTCTCATTTGTAGTCACTCTAGGAAGACACGACTATAGCTTCAATCTAGTTAGTCAACTAGAGTTTTAAGATTTAGATAGAAAGAAAAAAGCCTAAGAAAATACACTCAATTCTAGTATTTATAAAATGGGATGGTTAGACTAGAATTAAGCTCACTACATTTTTTTTTTTTTTTTTAGGTATGAAGTCAGAGAACAAATTTTCTAAAGTTGTAGATCACCTATTCTGTCGTGATAGTCTTCTCTGCGGTTGTCAAGAAGCAGCTGTGGGGAAATCAATAAATGAATGAGTGGACAGATTCGATCTGGTGACTAATGGCTCGTAATTATGGGACTAAGTCAAGGCCAGTTGTATGTCTCCTAACCAATGTTGCCTCACTGAGCACTGATATCTGCCGAGGACCAGGTGGCTTTGCTGTCCTTTGCTTCACAGTGCTCTAAGCAACAACTTTAAAATAGAAAGTGCACAGAAACTTTTGTCATTCCCAGAGATTACAGAGCCCTATCATTAAGGACAGTCTTGTTTTAATAACACAGACACTTAAATATTTAGAATGAAGAAACATGCTCTTTTTTTTTTTTAAGTTTTAGTGAGATCTAATTTTTTTCAATGTAACGTTTCAGAAAGATGGCTTGCTACAGGAAATTGTGCTGGGACAGGCTTTCCTTAAAATCCACTTGTTCTCAGTGGAAAAATGAAATCTTAACTCAGTTCAGCCTCTAATCTGAAGAGTAAGCATGGTGGCACCAGGGACCCCAGAGCAGTTTCTGGGAGAAGTCTAGTCTACCTATAGCAGGTGGAACAGAAACTTTATAGGTAAGAAGAAGGGTATTTATGGAACCCTCAAGAGATGGTTTGAATATAGAATCATAGGAAAATGGAGTTAGGCTTTGATGGATTTCTGGGTAGATTAGGAATGTAAGTATTAGGAATGTATAGTAGTCTAGAAAACACTGGAGAGAACCATTGTGTTCCTAAAAGAACTGAGTTAATCTTGTTCCTGGTGGTTTTTTGTTTGTTTTAGAGGAGACAACTTCAGTGAATGTAAGCAGTTTCCCTCCATTCCACTTGCATACATGATTATGTGCTGACTGTTCACCAAGGATATGAATTCTGAACTCCTAGTCTGGTCTTCCAATCAGCAACCTGTCATAGATGCCTTGATTTATGAAACATTTCAAAGGCAGAAGTATTGGGATACCATAGGGTTTGAGGTAGGCACAGAAAGGACCCACAAACTTCCTAGAGGAGCTACAGGTCAAGTCTGAAGTGAGTCAAAGATGTTCCATAGTCTACCTCCTGCCCAACTCAAGGTTTATGACCACCTTGCTCTTGGTTCATCAGAAAAACATTAGGCTGATATCTGTTATCTCTACTGCAGCTAGGGACAAGCTTAATGTTGCTCATAATCCCCCTCCTCACCTGCCATTCTAGATGTTCCTCACTCTCAGCCAATTGATGAATTGCTTTGTAGGATCTAGCCTTTGTCAATGTATGGTTGCTGCCAATGTTCCTCTGCTGTTCTTCCAGCCATGGCAATACCAAGAAGTACCCCCTGTCAAGCTCCACGCATGTTTGTTGCTAAATACTTGGAAGCAGAAAAGTCAATTCTTCATGGCGAATCTGGTTAGTTAACCCTGCCACTGAAGATAACTCTTTTATTGCTCCCTGGTTCTCAGAAATGAGAAACCTAGCATGACCAGACAATAAACAGAGCTTTAGGCTCAGAAGAAATTTTATGGGTAGTAAGATGGCACAGTGGGGAAAGATATTTGCTGCTATGCCCAAGGACCTGGGTTTTCCCCTGGAGCCCACACAATGGAAATAGAGAGCTAACTCCTAAAGGTTGTCTTCTGACCTCTGTATATACACCCTGGCATGCATATACTCACCTTTCACCATAAATAAAATAAGTAAATGTAATTTTGAAATCTCAGAGAAAGACTTCTTATGGTGGTCTGCTAAATCATTGGAACATTTTCATTCTTCCTGGCCCTCCCAACCCTCCCAACTAGAGACCCAGAACCTCTGACCCAAAGACCCCTGAAGAGTTGCGATGGAATGCATATATCTAGCAAGGGAATGTTGTCTACTCTAGGTCACAGAATAGCATGCCACTTGCAGAGCCTTGTACAAACTGTTTCGAAAGTCTAAGGACATAATAGCACTTTGCCCATTCAGATTGTAAACCCTAAGCTGGCACCTATATGGGCATGTTAATAAAAGTCTGTGATGTTTTCTCAGGTTTCCTGAATCCATCAGGTGTTCTGTATGGCACTGTCATGGGAGTGTCCCATGTTCCCATGCTTATATTTCCAATAAGTAACAACATCAAAGTCATTTTCTCAGGTATTGGAGTGAAGATGTGAGCTTTATTGAGAGGTCATACTATGAGACTCTGATAATGTCTATAGGATAAATTGAGGGGATGATAATTAATCATTCATTGGAAGAAACCTAGCTTTAAACTAGGTGAAAGAAAGTGGGAATAATGTCCCCAGCAGAGGGTAAAATGTTTACTTATTAACATTACATATTCAAGAAGATGAAAGATGGTTTCTGGTTGCAAGTAAGACTTAAGGCATACAATGTTAGAGAAAGATTAAGAATACTGAAGGGGTCCCATAGGAAAAGTATGCTGAGAAGTCATTGAATCATGGCATGTGCCCAGACATATATGGAGAGAAAAGGTAAGTGCTAGATCAAAAAGCCAACTTTGTTCATGACTTTCCCCAAATTTCCCTGGTGCTGAATGAAGAAGATATGAGAAGGGATTAAATATATGATGTAAGTAAATGTCATGAGAGGCCAATGAATGGTCTAAGTGGGGTATGGGAGTGGTTTGGTCCATACAAGTCCATCAACCATATTGCTATAGTTCTTTCTGAGTCATAAGGTAGAAAGGCCATATTTATGTCTGCTAGAAAGCATTAGTTTCTTTGGGATTTTGAGGCTTCTTTGCTCTCTCAGGTGTGAATGCTTTTCTCTGAAGGCACAGATTTTGGAGTCAGAAGTGGAGGTGTAGAACGTGCTAACTCACTTGCAATCCCAGCACTTGGGAGGCAGAGGCAGGCAGATTTCTGAGTTCAAGGCTAGCCTGGTATATAGAATGAGTTGCAGGACAGCTAGGGCTACACAGAGAAACCCTGTCTCAAAAGAGAGAGAAAGAGAGAGAGAGAGAGAGAGAGAGAGAGAGAGAGAGAGAACTTGCTAACCCATTTTGATGCTGACAAAAGAAATGCATAGGTATTGTTTCAGGAGAGAGTTGGGACAAAGATGGTGGAGAGATAGAGGAAATCCACAAATGACAAGAGTGCTGAGAAAATGGGAAAGAGCCTAGAACATATCTGCACAGGGGAAAATTTCCTGAACAGAACACCAATGTCACAGGCTTTAAGAACAACTATAGACATATGGGATCTCAAAAAAATTGAAAAGCTTTTGTAAGGACACTGTCAATAAGACAAAATGGCAACCTACACATTGGTAAAGGATCTTCACCAACCGTACATCCAATAGAGGGCTAAAATCTAATATATACAAAGAACTTAAGAAGTTAGACTCCAGAGAACCAAATAACCCTATTAAAAATGGGGTACAGAGCTAAACAGAGAATTCTCAACTGAGGAATCTCAAATGGCTGAGAAGCACCTAAAGAAATGTTCAACATCCTTAGTCATCATGGAAATGCACAGCAAATGACCTTGACATTCCACCTCATGCTAGTCAGAATGACTAAGATCAAAAACTCAGGTGACAGCAGATGCTGAAGAGGATGTAGAGAAAGAGGAACACTCCTTAATTGCTGGTGGGATTGCAAACTGGTACAACTGCTCTAGAAATTTTCTGGCAGTGTCTCAGAAAATTGGGCATAGTACTACCCGAGGAGCCAGTTATATGACCCAAAAGATGCTCCAACATATAACAAGGACACATGCTCCACTATGTTGATAGCAGCCTTATTTATAATAGCCAGAAGCTGGAAACAACCCAGATGTCCCCCAACAGAAGAATGGATACAGAATATGAGGTACATTTACACAATGGAGTACTACTCACCTATTAATAACAATGACTTCATGAAATTCACAGGCAAATGGATGGATCTTGAAAATATGCTCAGCGAGGCAACTCAGTCACAAAAGACACATGATGTGTACTCACTAATAAGTGGATTTTAGAAAAATAGCTTGGAATACCTATGCTACAATTCAGAGGTCATATGAAGCTCAAGAAGAAAGAAGACCAAAGTGTGCATGCTTCAGTCCTACTTAGAACAGGGAACAAAATAATCATGGATCTTTTTCTCTTATACAATAGCTTTCTGGGATTAAAATGCTTTCTCCATTGACTTTTATTTAAACCAGAAGGTAACTGACAAGGCATGTCAAGTTATTACAAATTATTATGTTCATTCATTATTGAAATGTAGCAAATACAGAGCAATATATTAAAATAACACCTTTATATCATTGCAGTCAATTCTTCATTTGGTATCACTAAAACAGCCTGTACTTTAACTTCTGAAAGCAGACAAAACTTGCAGTGCTCCCCAATTTATTCAATCTCAAGTTGTTCTTAGTAACATTATCTCAATTGTAAATATAAAACCACTATAATCTTATATCTTGATTATTTGTTTTTATTTTATCGGTATAAAGGTTTGTAACTACACTATGCCTGGTCCTTTTGAAGCTTCTAAGAGTATGCTGGATCCCCTGGAATCAGAGTTAAGCCCAGTCCATCCTAAGGCTGTGTGCGGACACTCGAAACCAAACCCGGATAATCTATAAAGTCACCTGGCATCTCTCTAGCTTCCAACCTTCCATCTTTGCCCTTTATGTGATCTGTCCAAACTTGGCCGTGCAGAGGAGTCCCACTGTTGTTCAGGGAGTGAAATGACCTCTCTTTTAGCTCATGAAAAACATAGGTATCGTTTGCCAGGAGAATGGAAGTTTGGTAAAAAATAAATCATTTGCTCACACAATATTTGAAGACATTATTAGTTTTTCTGGAATGTGGCCCATTGAGACTAAATGAAGCATCTCTGCTACAGAAATATGAGATTGGGAGTCAGGAATGTTAATCATAGCTTTCTGGCAGGGTGACCTTGTATAAGTCACTCTTTCTAGGCTATCACTTTAGTAAAACATGAAGCTAAGATAGTCATCTATTTGCTGTAATTGTCAGAAATTTCATTATTGTCAGTATTTTGTTATCATCAGAATTGTACACATTGCTACCTGATTTCCCTCAACTAGTTTTCTCACAAATTTTAATATTCCAGTATAGGTACACTTTAGAGGCTACAGTATGATGATGTCTGCTAATTTCTAGACATCCACAAGAACAATAGTGATGAATATTATATATCTACAGTCTAATCACAAATATGCAAGAGAGAAAAAAGTAAGCTATTGATTAATGGCAAATATTTTTCCATACAAGAAATTCCCCAACACTAGAAAATTACTAAAATTAGAAAACGAAAGCTTTTCTTTCACTAAACATGTAAGTAATTTCTCTGTCAAGTGAATTTGGGGAGCATGTAGGAATCTTAATTCCTGCTTTACAGATTTTTTTCTTTTTATAAAACAACATTTTCAACTCTTAATTTTTCTAAGAGATGAAAATTTTTATTTGTGATTCTGAAAAACAATTATCCTATTAATCTCTCTGTCTCTGCCTCTGTCTCTCTCTGTCTCTCTGTCTCTCTCTCTCTGTCTGTCTCTCTCTCTCTTTTTCTCCCTCTCTCTGTCTTATTCTTCCTTTTATTCTCCCTCCATCCCTATCCTTGGGGAGATCTGGCTCCATTATTTTCAGAAATTTCATTTCTGGGTTTGCTTCTCTGGCCAAGAATATAAATCAAAAAGCCAGTTCAATTTTGAGTTTAGGTTTTTGCCTTAGTTTCTGTAAGAAACAGATCAGATTATTTATTACCATGGATGGCCAGGGTTTCATCACCACAGACAGAGGGGTGTTTTAGAACATTCACCTTTAAGATATCCAGAATAGAAGCTGTTGATCCTCTGTGGATTGTAAATTTCTAGAGTTGGGCTCCTTGGCTTTTGTCAGTAAGGTGAGTTTTATGTTCACCATTACATCACTCTGGGAAGCCAGAAGCCTCCTTCCTATTAGGAAACCTTACCTTGACTTTCATACCAATAAAGTTGTTCTTAGACAAGAGCTAAAAAGTGTCATGAGAATTATACCCTATCTATGGAATATTTCCATTTCTCTCTGACCCAGCTTGGCATCCTCAACAGCCTACATGCTTCGAATCCACAACAAGGCTCTCAGTCTAAAGGTTTTTATTTTTTTTTATTTTTTATTTTTTTATTTTTTTATTTTTTTACTGAAAGGGTTGTTCAAACATAATTTAATCTTAAATCCCTGTACTATATTTTTTCTTTTTTTTGACATTTTTTAAATTTTCTATATTTTGTTTACATTCCAAAGGCTTTCCCCTTTCCCAGTTCCCCCCTCACCATATGTCCCATAAGTCCTCTTCCCTCCGCCCATTCCCCAATCACCCCCCCCCCCATTTCTCTGTTCTGATACTCTCCTACAAAACTGGATCCAGTCTTTTCAGGACCAGGGTCCTTTCCTTCCTTCTTCTTGGGAATCTTTTGATTTGCTAATTGTGCCTTGAGTATTCAGAGCTTTTGGACTCATTAATATCCACTTATCAGTGATTGCATTTCATGTGTATTCTTTTGTGATTGGGGATTGAGTTAACTCACTTCGGATGATATTTTCCAGATCCAACTATTTGCCTACAAATTGCATGAATTCCTTATTTTTAATTGCTGAGTAGTATTCCATTGTAGAAATATACCAAATTTTCTGTATCCGTTCCTCCTTTGAGGGACATCTGGGCTCCTTCCAGCTTCTGGCTATTATAAATAAGGTTTCTATGAACATAGTGGAGCATGTGTCTATATTGTATGCAGGGGAATCTGCTGGGGATATGCCCAGGAGTGGTATGACAGAGTCCTCTGGAAGTGTCATGCCTAATTTTCTGAGGAACTGCCATACTAATTTCCAGATTGGTTGTACCATCTTGCAATCCCACCAACAGTGGAAGAGTGTTCCTCTTTCTCCACATCCTTGCCAGGACCTGTTGTCCCTTGAGTTTTTAATCTTAGCCATTCTGACTGGTGTGAGGTGAAATTTCAGGGTTGTTTTGATTTGCATTTCCTTGATCACTAATGATGTTGAACATCTCTTAAAGTGCTTCTCAGCCATCCGAATTTCTTCTGGTGGAAATTTTTTGTTTAGCTCTGTACCCTATTTTTGATAGAGTTATTTGGTTCTCTGGAGTCTACCTTCTTGAGTTCTATGTATATATTGGATATTAGCCCTCTGTCAGATGTGGGGTTCGTGAAGATCTTTTCCCAATTTGTCGGTTGGGAAACACACCTTAACAGCACACCTGAAGGCTCTGGAACAAAAAGAAGTTAATTCACCCAGAAGGAGTAGAAGACAGGAAATCATAAAACTAAGGGCTGAAGAATCAAGTAGAAACAAAGAGAACCATACAAAGAATCAACAAAACCAAGAGCTGGTTCTTTGAGAAAATCAACAAGATAGATAAACCCTTAGCCAGACTTACAAAGGGCACAGAGACAGTATCCAAATTAGCAAAATTAGAAATGAAAAGGGAGACATAACAACAGAAACTGAGGAAATTCAAAACATCATCAGATCCTACTACAAAAGCCTATACTCAACACAATTGGAGAATCTGGAGAAAATGGACAATTTCCTAGACAAATACCAAATACCAAAATTAAATCAGGATCAATTAGATCAGCTAAACAATCCCATAACCCCTAGAGAAATAGAAGGGGTTATAGAAAGTCTCCCAACCAAAAAAAGTATGGGACCAGATGGTTTTAGTGCAGAATTCTATCAGACCTTCAAAGAAGACCTAACACCAATACTCTTCAAACTATTCCACAAATTAGAAACAGAAGGAACACTGCCCAACTCGTTCTACGAAGCCACAATTACACTGATACCAAAAGCACACAAAGATCCTACAAAGAAAGAGAACTACAGGCCAATTTCCCTTATGAATATTGATGCAAAAATACTAAATAAAATTCTTGACAACCGAATCCAAGAGCACATCAAAACAATCATTCACCATGATCAAGTAGGCTTCATCCCATGGATACAGGGATGGTTCAATATATGGAAATCCAGCAATGTAATCCACTACATAAACAAACTAAAAGAAAAAACCCACATGGTCATCTCATTAGATGCTGAAAAAGCATTTGACAAAATTCAGCATCCTTTCATGCTAAAAGTCTTGGAAAGAGCAGGAATTCAAGGCCCATACCTAAACATAGTAAAGGCAATATACAGCAAACCAGTAGCCAACATCAAAATAAATGGAGAGAAACTTGAAGCAATCCCACTAAAATCAGGGACTAGACAAGGCTGCCCTCTCTCTCCATATCTTTTCAATGTAGTACTTGAAGTTCTAGTGAGAGCAATTAGACAACATAAGGAAGTCAAAGGGATACAAATTGGAAAGGAAGAAGTCAAACTGTCACTTTTTGCAGATGATATGATAGTATATGTAAGTGACCCAAAAAACTCCACCAGAGAACTCCTACAGCTGATAAACAACTTCATCAAAGTGCCTGGTTATAAAATCAACTCAAGCAAATCAGTAGCCTTCTTGTACTCAAAGGACAAGCAGTTAGTGAGAAAGAAGTTAGGGAAACAACACCCTTCACAATAGCCACAAACAATATAAAGTATCTTGGAGTGACTTTAACCCAACAAGTGAAAGAACTGTAAAACAGGAACTTCAAGTCCTTGAAGAAATCGAAGAAGACTTCAAGAGATGGAAAAATGTTTCATGCTCTTGGATTGGCAGGATCAATACAGTAAAAATGGCCATCTTGCCAAAAGCAATCTACAGATTCAATACAAACCCCATCAAAATCCCAAATCAATTCTTCATAGATCTAGAAAGAGCAATTCTCAAATTTATCTGGAGTAACAAAAAACCCAGGATAGCTTAAACTATTCTCAGCAATAAAAGGACTTCTGGGGGAATCAATATCTCTGACCTCAAGCAGTAGTACAGAGCAATTGTGCTAAAAACTGCATGGTATTGGTACAGCACCAGGCAAGTAGATCAATGGAATAGAATTGAAGACCCAGAAATGAACCCACAGACTTATGGTCACTTGATCTTTGATAAAGGAGCTACAACCATCTAGTGGAAAAAAGATAGCCTTTTCAACAAATGGTGCTGGTTCAACTGGAGGTCAACATGCAGAAGAATGCAAATTGACCCACTAAAGTCATTTTCAAAAACACCTTCTATCAAGCTGTGGAGCCTCCAGCTGGATTAGATCGAAGATGTGAGACGCTTACAGGGCGGCAGATGTCAAACCTCAGAAAGGTCATTCTATTAGGAGGCCTTTCTTTCTGGACTCAGATTTCCTCCAGGACTGGTAGAGAATGGGAAGGAAGGACCTGGTATTCTGCCACAGGCCTTTTTAGAATGCAGAAGAGGGAGGATCCTGCATGACACATGCTCTTAGAATCTAAGCTTCAAAGGGCAATGAGTAGAATGACATTGGAACACACAAGTAAGCCAATGCTACTTGAGGACTCTTTCCAAGTGAGAAAGGCCAAGGATTATTGGAATGTGAAGCTGTTATAATTTTTGGATAATCTTTCAAGAAAAGAAAAAGAATTCATTATAGAAAAAAAATGTTTCTTCTTGAGAAAAAGCTAGTTAGAGGCCCACATTATGGCTCTATTTGGGAAGACTGGGAAAGCTCCCTCACATGTCACCAGGATTAACACCTCGGTCCCTGGCCTCCTTGAACAGAAGAGTTCATGGCTAGAATGAGGGAAAACATGAGCCTCAATAAGCTCTTCCTTAGAGCCAGGATCCATGTGTAGTGGCAATCTGAATAATAGCCTGCATATGGAGAAGTCACCACGTTAACGGTTGACACAGGGATCTAGCTCAATTGACCAAGTTGGGACTATTGATGGCAATCTTATTGATGGCTCTGGAGTAGTGTGACTAATCAAGTCATTGATCTGACTTTTCCTTTAACAAGTCTCATTGCCAAGGTCACACCCATGTGAGGGAAGGAGGCACGTCATTCTGCTCAAGGCGTTCAGACGGTCAATACTCAGTAATGTAACACTTTTTTCTCCACTTTCCCAAGAAGCCTGACCCCTCAGCTGACAATCCCTCTGTAAGTACAAATAGCTTCTTTGTAACATCATTTGACTAATCTATTGCCCAGAAATCTGAATACTCATGACCAAATTTTCAGTCTTTTGCCAAAGAACTTCTTGTAGGGGAAAGGAAAAAAAAAGAAAGAAAGAAAAAGAAAAAAAAATCAGAACAATAACAAAAGCTTCTAAAGTGAACTATAACTTTTCATAAGCCTAATTCACGGGCCAAAGGTTTTCATGAAATTCCTTTCTTCTTCCTTGGCTACCATCTGAAAAAATTTTGTGCCAGATGGGTGGGAAGCGGAGATGTGATTAGGAGTGTATTTGTCTATTTTAAATGTTGGAAATGATCTTATTGCCAGGGGTTTCCACTCGCTTGGTTTACAGAGAAGTCTGGCATTTCTGAGGGTGGGTAGTAGAACGGCAACAGAGCGCTCACTGCAGTCTGCCGAATCCTTGGAGTGTCTTGCATAAAAGGGTTCTTGTCACAGGGAGTGCTCTCTGGAGCCAAGCCAAGTCCCTGGGGATGTCTAATGTCTACTACTTACAGAGCTGGCTGTCAGGTTAGTCCTGTGTGTTTGTAATTGACTATGATGTCTGGATGGTGCCGGAATGATTCTAGCCAATGGTTCCTCTCCAAAGGGGTTTTCCTGGCTAGCTCTCCTGTGACAGAAATGCCAATTTGGGAGTTGCCTGGAGACTCCAAAGATGCAGATTCATTTGGATGAACTCCGGTTGTGAAGCCAAGTGCTGCAAAGTGCTGGAAAAACATATGAGAGTCTAAGCTTGAGTCAGTGCTTCCCACCTTAAAAAAATATTTTTTGGCTCCTCTACTTCTTAATGCTATGTTTAATGTTTCAGAGCATATTTAGTAAACATGTCACTAGAGATTGCCAGCCCTTAGTCCCTTCCCACTCTGTCCTTAATGGTTTTCCCTTTGGAAATCCTTGGGTCAGTGCAGTGGGTTGATTATGAATATGAGTGCATGTGTATTTCATGCTAGACAGATTGGATATTTGTTTTCACTAGTTCTCAAGCTTATTTATAGCATCCACTCTTTATAAACCCAGCAAGTAATACACACAGCTTACTTTCCTCACCAGACTTGGCTACTTCCCTTCTCTTAAGAAAGCTGAGCTTATACTCCACATTAATCAGGACAAGTTAGGAGGCATTTATAGATCTGTGCAAAGTGTGCTTTCCTTTGCTAAACTAGTTCAAGGATCAGTGTTCTATGTTTGGCTCCACATAAGAGTCTGCCAGTTGGGTAAGTGAATGTTTTTCTGCAACATGAGGGCCCCATATGCTATAAGCCAGGCAGACACTTTTGCTAATTTTGTTGGGCAACTGTAGAAGAATTTTAATGCAACAATAGGGCTGCTTTGGCTAGATTACAGACACACCCTAGTACATATGTTTAATCCCAAATAATGAAGGTGAAGTTAATTGGTAGAAGGAAGCAGCCATGTTTGAAAGTGACTTCTAATTGAGGGGCAGACAAAACGATGGATCAGAGAAAGATTTGACAGCACATGTTAGAGATAGGATATGCCCAACTCTCAGAAGAGACAGAATGGAGGGGCATCTTAAAAGAGTAGCACAGAGAGAGGATGTAGTTTTAGTGGGAAAGTTTTACTGATGGATTGAAGAGAGAACAAGTTAGACACAAGTGAAGACAGAATGAGCCAGAGAATGAGAAGGAGCCAGAAAGATTAGAACAGATTGCCTGAGATAGTTTGAGGACAAATAGAGCAATTCAGTCAGATGCTAAGAGAGATGCCAGTTTGAGAAGTCAGCTTGGAGAAGAGTTTGACCCAGAACATCTGAGTTAAACCAACCACAGAGTTCAGAAAGAATTAAATAGGATGTTTTATTCAGTAGTAAGTCTCAGAGGCTGAAAAAATTCAAGGCTTAGATTAGATTGTATCGAGGCTAGAAGTTTCCAGGACTAAAACTAGGTTAGCATACATAGGCAGTAAGCCTCCAAGATGACAATTATGTCAGGCAAATAAAGTCACTTTAACAGGCCACCTCACAGCATCATTATAATCATTATGCTCAAACTCAACATGAGATTTAGTTTCAATCTCAAGACTGTATGTATCATAGCCATTCACCCACTAACACATATTCAGCAAAATCTGTGATACTCTTTCTTATCTTAAGGGGCTTAAGAATAGAGAATTGAGCATATCATTAAAGAATAGGCAGTGAGTGGCAGAATAAAATTCTAGGGACCACAGAAGTATAGGAAAGGGTCAGAAATGTGATTATTACCTCCTCTATACACCCAAAGTTCCCAATGAAGGTAGAACTTGAGTGAGAAGAATGCTTACACAGAAGGTTTATGAATCAGTTTGTGAGGTGATGGCACTCTGAAAACCACCAATGCTTTGATATAAGTTAGCTGGCAAAGTGTTGAAGCCTTTGTAAAAGTTTGGTTCTACTGCAGAGTCTAAACAAGTGATTTTTTAAAAAAATAATCACTAGTTCTTACAAATTAGAATTGATTTTTTAATGAACATTTATCATATAAACACCAAGGAGGATTGACTAGGTGGCAAGGGAGGGAAGGGGTCATGGGCTAAGGGGACAGCCTGTATTAGGAGATGATTAGTAAAGTCTCTAAATATATCCAAGTTCAAGTTCCTAGAATCCATAAGTACCATTTCATATAAGAAAAATTTTTTTCAGGTGGGTAAGTAAAGGATCTTAGAAAGGGGGGGGGGATTGTATTGTCCCTTCATCCAAACTCTGTTATCACAACAATGCTTGGTCTAAAATGGTTTGGAAAGGAAAGAGGGTTAATCTGAGGTTGAACAGGAAAATAAAGTACATATTTGGGGGAAATATTGAGGAACATATGGGACAGTAATACCTAAAGGAAGTGTATGAAGCTGTAGCTGGTTGCGATAAAACAGACATAGAATTTTGCCACAAGGGAGAATGTATTTCCTTGCCCTTTTAATTTGCCTGACCCAATAACTTGCTTTGATCAACAATATGTTACAGATATTATAACAGAATATTTCATTCAGCGTTCAGGGGCTTAGGGGCTTTATCCTCAGTCACACCTGTGAACAAGGGAAAATATGAAAACTGTGGAGATAGGTTCAATTTATTTCCAGTCACATACCAAAGTCCATAGATAGATGAATGAGCACAGTAAGGGACAGGTGAGACCAGATCATCCCAATAGACCAATCTGGACTAGCCCAGCCACACCTGACACATTGGCAAAGTAAAGTGGTTATAGTTTTCAGCACTAAGGGTCATGGCTTGTGGTGGAACAAATGCTAAATGACCCAGAGAAATCAAAAGGAGCATTAATGTTTAGGAAGCTTCTCTCTCACCTCACTCAGGACAGGGAGCAAGTGTTTAAATTGTGGCACGGGTGAGGAGAACTCATGATTTGAAAGTACATTTTATTATGGACTCTGACGTGTTAGCACTCAACATAAGTAGGTAGAAGAATGAGCACCGATTAGAAACCGGGTCTGTCATAGGGCCTAGGGTGCAGACTAACTCAAATGCATAAACTGGGGACCAAATTGTCTTTAGAGGCAATGTTAATAGGGAACAAGATGTTTGCTGTTGTTGACATATGATAAGTAAAAGCAAATAACCAAATTCTTTGCAGCTCACAAGGGACATTAATACAAAAGGGAAAATACCATTGAGAAATATTGTTTAGAAGTTTATACTCCTGCAAGGGACACACATGGCAGATCTCACAGCTGTGAGGAGACACAACAGAAACCTTAACAATTAATGTCTGAAATTAGGCCTTTTCTGTCTTTAAACAAGCTAAACTTTCGGGCTCCCCAACGACTTTTGACAAGTAGAACAGCTTCGACCACTCCTGTGGCACCTGGTCCTTTCAGTGTGACAGATTGGCTCATAATAGTTGGGAATCAGCTGTTTGAAATCCTGAATTACTAAAGTATTGATACAACTCATGACCAAGGCAGTGTGGAGTTAGTGTGTGATCAAGGGAGCCACTTGTCTGAGGGACATTTTCATGACCTTAGAAGTGAGCCCATTTTGCCAGGCAATGTTGAACATTTTAAACTTATTCTATAAAACATCAGGTGCCAAGAGTTCCCAAATCAGGCATGCTTCATCCAATGTTAAGAAAAATCCCATAATTTACCACAGTAAATCAATCAATGTTTTCTTAGAAATATTAAAACTGAAAGCAAGAGTGGAGTGGAAATAGGAAAATGTCCACAAGTTGAGTTGGCTTAAAGGTATTTCTCAAAATATTGAATCCCAAGGGCTAGGAAACCATATTAGAGAAATCCTTGGAAGATGTTTTTGTAACTGATGTAAAAAATGGCTTCTAGAGAGCTGTTTATTACTTGTTAGAAGGAACCCATTAGTCAAATCACTGAGATCAGCAGCTCTCCATTTCCTAAAAACTGTTATTCCAACTCCCTGCTTTATACAGGCCTCTGCTCCCTAATCCCATTTCTCCACACATTATCTGCTGTCTGAGGAAGGCAGAAGCATGTGATAAAAGTTTTCAGAATTTTTCTAAATTAATTTTTCTTTCATGAGAAAATTCCTGTACAATTTTTTAAAATTTTATTTTGTTTAAACTACAAAAAGGGCTGTGTTGTTGAAAAGCAAATTTAGTCACATTGACTATTATATTTGATAAACAAGTAAATAAATAGCATCTTTCCTTAATTTTTAAAGTCAGCACACAACATAATAGGTTACATTATGGCATTTTCACGCACATGCCATTATGCTTTGTTCTTATTTGTCTGTCTTCCTCAGCACCCTCTCTCATCGCTCCTGTCCTTCAACTCTGAGAATAGTCCCTTTTTTCTCTCATGTCACATGAATTCCATTGCTCTGTCTCTCCTCCCCTCCTTTGAGATCTCTTTGTATCCTTTCATGGTCCCATTTCTATTTTTATGATCACACACACACACACACACACACACACAAACACACTTAAACTTATTTTCTACCTAAGTGAGAAAGAAAGCATGTAGCTTATTTCTTTGTGAGTTTTACTAGTTTCATATAGTTAAATAAAGCACATTTATAATTCTGCTCAATGCTGAAAGCTATTCCACCTGTATATTTAATACATTAAAACACAGTCATTTGGCCCTTCTGGCTGGCATCTGTACTCTGGAACTGGGGCTGTTGCACAGCCCTCTGTACATAGGTCCTGACAGGGGAGAGCTGGTCTCCAGGGAGTGAGTGCCCTGACTCCCAGCCTTGGAAGTGAGATTGTCATTTTCTCTCAGGTGATTGTACAAGGCAGGACCAGCCAGAAGCACACAGGGCACAGGAACAGTGGACCAGATGGGAAAGGATCCTTCTGGTTGCCCTCTGCACACTGGAGCTAGGGCTGTCCCACAACCCTCTGTACACAGGTCCTGCTTGGAGAGAGCTAGTATCCCAGGAGTGCTGACACAGGCTTACAGGCCCACAGGAGGGAAAAGCCCCAGTCAGAGACAACAAGACAAACTAACACCAGAGAAAACTAGATGGCTAAAGACAAACATAAGAACCTTACCAACAGATACCAAGGCTACATGGCATCATCAGAACCCAGTTCTCCCACAACAGCAAGTCCTGAATACCCCAACACACTGGAAAAGCAAGATTTGGATTTAAAATCACATCTCATGATGCTGATAGAGGACTTTAAGAAGGACATAAATAACTCCCTTAATGAAATACAGGAGAACAAAGGTAAACAGCTAGAAACCCTTAAAAGGGAAACACAAAAATCCCTTAAAGAATTACAGGATAACACAAACAAACAGGTAAAGGAATTGAACAAAAAACATCTAGGATCTAAAAATGGAAGTAGAAACAATAAAGAAATAACAAAGAGAGACAACTCTGGAGATAGAAAATCTAGGAAAGAGATCAGCAGTCATAGATGCAAGCACCACTAACAGTATACAAGAGATAGAAAAGGTAATCTCAGGTGCAGAAGATACCACAGAAAACATTTACAAAACAGGCAAAGAAAATTCAAAATGCAAAAATCTCCTAGCCCAAAACATCCAAGAATTCGGGACACAATGAGAAGACCAAACCTAAGGATAATAGGTAAAGAAATTATAGAAGAAAACTTCCCTAACCTAAAGAAAGAGATGCCCATGAATATAGAAGACACTCAAATAGATTGGACCAGAAAATAAATTCATCCAATCACATAATAATCAAAACACCAAATGCACAAAACAAGGGAAAATATTAAAAACAGTAAGGGAAAAAGGTTAAGTAACATATAAAGGAAGATCTATCAGAATTACACCAGACTTCTTGCCAGAGACTATAAAAGCCAGAAGATTCTGGATGGATGTCACACAGACCCCCCAGAGAACACAAAGGCCAGCCCAGGCTACTATATCCAGCAAAACTCTGAATTACCAAAGGTGGAGAAACCAAGGTATTCCATGACAAAAACTACTTTACCCAATATCTTTCCACAAATCCAGCCCTTCAAAGGATAATAAATGGAAAACTCCAACAAAACTACATCCTAGAAAAAGCAAGAAAGTAATCTTTTAACAAATCAAATAGAATATAGCCACATAAACATAATTATACCTCTAATAACAAAAATAACAGAAAGCAACAATCACTTTTCCTTAACATCTCTTAATATCAATGGATTCAGTTCCTCAATAAGAAGACATAGACTAACAGGCTAGATACATAAACAGAACCCAACATTTTGCTGCATACAAGAAACCCACCTCAATGACAAAGACAGACACCACCTCAGTGTAAAAGGCTGGAAAACAATTTTCCAAGCAAATGGTCTCAATAAGCTGGAGTAGCCATTCTAATATCAAATAAAATCAAGGTTCAGCCTAAAGTCATCATAAAAGATAATGAAGACCAATTCATACTTATCAAAGGAAAAATCTACCAAGAAGAAGTCTTAATTTGAACATCTATGCTCCAAATGAAAGGGTACCCACATTCATAAAATAAACTTTACTAAACCTCAAAGAATACATTAAACTTCACACAATAATAGTGGGAGACTTCAACACCCCACTTTCATCAATGGACAGAGCATGGAAAGAGAAACCAAACAGAGACACAGTGAAACTAAGAAACGTTATGAATCAAACAGATTTAACAGGTATCTATAGAACATTTTATCCTAAAACAAAAGAATATACTTTCTTCTCAGCACCTCATATACCTTATCAAAAACTGACCATTTAATCAGTCACAAAACAGGCCTCAACAGTTATAAGAAGATAGAAAAAAATCACTTGCATCCTATCAGATCACCATAGACTAAGACTGGTCTTCAATAACAACAAAAATAATAGAAAGCTAATTTCTATTAGAAATAGAAATACATCTAATAGAAATAGAACATACATCTAGAAGCTGAACAGCACTCTACTCAATGATAACTCAGTCAAGGAAGAAATAAAGAAAGAAATTAATAGAATTTAATGAAAATAGAGCCACAACATACCCCAACTTATGGGACACAATGAAAATAGTGCTAACAGGAAAACCCATAGCTCTGAGTGACTCTCCTTCCCTCCAAAAAACAAAAACAACATCAACAAAACAACAACAACAACAACAAAAAACCAAAAAAAAAAAAAAACTGGAGAGAGCATACAATAGTAGTTTGACAACACATCTGAAAACTCTAGAACAAAATGAAGCAAATACACCCAAGAGAAGTAGACAGCAGGAAATAATCAAATTCAGGGCTGAAATCAATCAAGTAGAAACAAAAGGGAACTATACAAATAATCAATCAAACTAGGAGCTGGTTCTTTGAGAAAATCAACAAGATAGATAAACCCTTAGCCAAACTAACCAGATGGTATAGAGACAGTATCCAAAGCAACAAAATCAGAAATGAAAAGGGAGACATAACAGAAACTGAGGAAATCAAACAAAACAAAACAAAACAAAAAAACCTATCATATTCTAGTACAAAAGCCTATACTCAACAAAACTGGAAAATCTGGATGAATTAGAAAATTTTCTACACAGATACCAGATACCAAAGTTAAGTCAGGATCAGATAAATGATCTAAAGAGTCCCATAACTCCTAAAGAAATAGAAACAGTCATTAATAGTCTCCCAACAACAACAACAACAACAACAACAAAAAAGCCAAGGGTTTTGTGTAGAGTTCTATCAGACCTGCAAAGAAGACCTAATACCAATACTCTTCAAACTATTGCATAAATTAGAAATGGAAGGAACAGTACCCAACTCATGCTATGAAGCCATAATTGCTCTGATACTTAAACCATACAAAGACCCAAGAAAGAAAGAGAACTTCAGACCAATTTTCCTTATGAATATGGATGCAAAAATACTCAATAAATTTCTCACAAACCAAATCTAAGAACATCTAAATGACTGTTCATCATGATCAAGTAGCTGTACCCAGGGATGTAAGGATGGTTCAGTATGAGGAAATCCATCAATGTAACCCACTATATAAACAAACTCCAAGAAAAGAATCCCACATGTGACCAATGGTCTCCATCTTGCGGCCAGGTCACTGGTAGAGAGGTGCAGGTATCCAGACTTGATCTGTGCCTACCATTGCTCGGGATGGAACCCACCAGGCTCGTGCCAGTAGCCAGAGCCAGGGCTGCTCAGCAGTACATCTCCACAGTGCGGCTGGGAGTTGCTTGCCCCACAGTTCTCCTAGGCCCCTACACCGACGGTCTCCATCTTGCCTCTACGTCACTGGTAGAGAGGACCAGAGATGCAGACTTAATCTGTGACTACCATTACTTAATGGAAATCTGCCAGGCTTTTGCCAGTGGCTAGTGCCTGGGCGGCCCGGCAGGACATCTCAACAGCCACCGGGCCTTGCACCAACTCGGTTGGAAACCGCCTACACTGAGGTCCTCTCAGCACTCTTAGCAGCGGTCTGGTCTCCATCTTGCCGCCTGGTCATCAGCAGAGAACCAACAGGCAGGCCCAGCCTCATGGTAGGTTCAAATACCAGCCAGCAACAACAAGGTCAACTAACGCCAGAGATAACCAGATGGCAAAAGGCAAACATAGGAACATTACTAACAGAAATCAAGGCAGCATACCAGCATCCGAACCCAGTTCAGAGACAACAGGAAGTCCTGGATACCCCAACACACCAGAAAAACAAGATTTGGATCTAAAATCACTGGTCAGGATGCTGATAGCAGAACACATAGATAAATCTCTTAAAGAAATACAGGAGAAAATGGATCAAAAGTTAGAAACCCTTACAAGGCAAACACAAAAATCACTTAAAGAAATTCAGGAGAATATGGATCAAAAAATAGAAGCCAATAACAAGGAAACACAAAAATCACTTAAAGAAATACAAGAGAACATGGGCCAATAAGTAGAAGTTATAAAAGAGGAAACACAAAAAACTCTTAAAGAATAACATGAAAACACAAACAAGCAAGTGAAAGATCTGAGCAAAACCATTCAGGATCTAAAAGCCTAAGTAGAAACAACTAAGAAATCACAAGGGGAGACAACTTCGGAGATAGAAAACCTTGGGAAAAAAAATCAGGGGCCATAGATACAAATATCAACAATAGAATACAAGAGATAGAAGAAAGAATCTCAGATGCTGAAGATACCATAGGAACCATTGATTCAACAGTCAAAGAAAATGCTAAATGCAAAAAGCTTGTAACCCCAAACATCCAGGAAATCCAAGACACAATGAGAAAACCAAACCTAAGGATTATAGGTATAGATGAGAGTGAAGATTTACAATTTGAAGGGCTAGCAAATATCTTCTACAAAATTATGGAAGAAAACTTCCCAACCTAAAGAGAGATACTTCCTGTCACATAATAATCAAAACCCCAAATGTACTAAACAAAGAAAGAATATTAAGGGCAGTAAGAGAAAAATGCCAAGTAACATATAAAGGGAGACCTATTAGAATTACACCAGACTCCTCACCTGAGTTCATGAAACCTAGAAGATCCTGGGCAGATATCATGCAGACTCTAAGAGAACACAAATTTCAGCCAAAACTACTATACCCAGCAAAACTCTAAGTCGCCATAGAGGGAGAAACCAAGGTATTCCATGACAAAACCAAATTTGCACGATATCTTTCCATAAACCCAGCCCTACAAAGGATAATAGGGGGAAAACACCAACACAAGGAGGGAAATTACACCCAGGAAGAAGCAAGATAGAAACCTCCTCATCAAAACCAAAAGAAGATGACCTCTCAAATATAAAAAATAATGTCAAAAATGTCAGGAGGTAATAATTACTATTCCTTAATATCTCTTAACATCAATGGACTCAATTCCCCAATAAAAAGACATAGACTAACAGACTGGATACAGAAACAGGACCCTACATTTTGCTGCATACAGGAAACACATCTCAATGTCAAAGACAAACATTATCTTAGAGTAAAAGGCTGGAAGACAATTTTAAAGCAAATGGACTCAGGAAACAAGCTGGAGTAGCCATTCTAATATCAGATAAAATTGACTTTCAACCTAAAGTCATCAAAAGAGACCCGGCAGGTCACTTCTTGCTGGCCAAAGGGAAAATACACCAAGAAGAACTCTCAATACTGAACATCTATGCTCCAAATGCCATGGCACCCTCATTTGTAAAAGAAACTTTACTAAAACTTAAAGCACACGTTGCACCTAATACAATAATTGTGGGTGAGTTCAACACCCCACTCTCCTCAATGGACGGATCAGGAAAGCAGAAACTAAACAGGGACACAGTGAAACTAATTGAAACTTTGGACCAATTGGACTTAATATATATATATATATATATATATATATATATATATATAGAGAGAGAGAGAGAGAGAGAGAGAGAGAGAGAACATTTCATCCTAAAGCAAAAGAATACACGTTTTTCTCAACACCGCATGGTACCTTCTCCAAAATTGATCATATAATTGGTCACAAGACAGATGTCAACAAATACAAGAAGATTGAACTACTCCCATGCCTCCTATCAGATCACTATGGGGTGAGAGTGGTCTTCAATAGCAACAAAAACAAAAGAAAGCCTACATACACATGGAAACTGAACAATACTCTACTCAACGACACCTTAGTCAAGGAAGAAATAAAGACAGAAATCAAAGACTTCTTAGAATTCAATGAAAATGAAGGTACAACCTACCCAAATCTCTGGGACACAACGAAAGCAGTGCTAAGAGGAAAATTCACAGCCCTGAGTGCCTCCAAAAAGAAACTGGAGAGAGCATACACTAGCAGCTTAACAGCACACCTGAAAGCCCTTGAACAAAAAGAAGCTAATTCACCCAGGAGGAGTAGAAGACAGGAAATCATCAAACTAAGGGCCAAAATCAATCCAGTAGAAATGAAGAGAGCCATACAAAGAATCAACAAAACCAAGAGCTGGTTCTTTGAGAAAATCAACAAGATAGATAAACCCTTAACCAGACTAACCAAAGGGCACAGAGACAGTATCGAAATTAACAAAATTAGAAATGAAAAGGGGGACATAACAACAGAAACTGAGGAAATTAAAAAAGTCATCAGATCCTACTACAAAAGCCTATACTCAACACAACTAGAGAATCTGGAGGAAATGGACAATTTCCTAGACAGATACCAAATACCAAAATTAAATCAGGATCAATTAGATCAGCTAAACAGTCCCATAACCCCTAGAGAAATAGAAGGGGTTATAAAAAGTCTCCCAACCAAAAAAAGTATGGGGCCAGATGGTTTTAGTGCAAAATTCTATCAGACCTTCAAAGAAGACCTAACACCAATACTCTTCAAACTATTCCAAAAATTAGAAACAGAAGGAAAACTGCCCAACTCTTTCTATGAAGCCACAATTACACTGATACCAAAACCACACAAAGATCCTACAAAGAAGAACTGCAGACCAATTTCCCTTATGAATATTGATGCAAAAATACTAAATAAAATTCATGCCAACTGAATCCAAGAGCACATCAAAATGATCATTCACCATGATCAAGTAGGCTTCATCCCAGGGATGCAGGGATAGTTCAATATATGGAAATCCAGCAATGTAATACCCTACATAAACAAAGTAAAAGGAAAAAAACCACATGGTCATCTCATTAGATGCTGAAAAAGCATTTGACAAAATTCAGCATCCTTTCATGCTAAAAGTCCTGGAAAGAACAGGAATTCAAGGCCCATACCTAAACATAGTAAAAGCAATATACAGCAAACCAGTAGCCAACATCAAAATAATTGGAGAGAAACTTGAAGCAATCCCACTAAAATCAGGGACTAGACAAGGCTGCCCTCTCTCTTTATCTTTTCAATATAGTATTTGACGTTCTAGCGAGAGCAATTAGACAACATAAGGAAGTCAAAGGGATACAAATTGGAAAGGAAGAAGTCAAACTATCACTATTTGCAGATGATATGATAGTATACGTAAGTGGTCCATAAAACTCCACCAGAGAACTCCTATAGATGATAAACAACTTCAGCAAAGTGGCTGATTTTAAAATCAACTCAAGCAAATCAGTAGCCTTCATGTACTCAAAGGACAAGCAGGCTAAGAAAGAAGTTAGTGAAGTAACACCCTTCACAATAGCCACAAACAATATAAAGTTTCTTGACGTGACTCTTACCAAAAACATGAAAGATCTGTATGACAGGAACTTCAAGTCCTTGAAGAAAGAAATCGAAGAAGACCTCATGAAATGGAAAAATATTTCATGCACTTGGATTGTCAGGAGAAATATAGTAAAAATGGCCATCTTGCCAAAAGCAATCTACAGATTCAATGCAATCCCCATCAAAATCGCAAATCAATTCTTCATAGATCTAGAAAGAGCAATTCTCAAATTCATCTGGAATAACCAAAAACCCAGGATAGCTAAAACTATTCTCAACAATAAAAGGACTTCTGGGGGAATCAATATCCCTGACCTTAAGCAGTACTACAGAGCAATTGTTAAAAACTGCATGGTATTGATACAGAGACAGGCAAGTAGATCAATGGAGTAGAATTGAAGACCCAGAAATGAACCCACAGACTTATGGTCACTTGATCTTTGATAAAGGAGCTGCAACCATCCAGTGGAAAAAAGCCTTTTCAACAAATGGTGCTGGTTCAACTGGAGGTCAACATGCAGAAGAATGAGAATTGACCCACTTTTACCTCCTTGCACTAAGATCAACTCCAAGTGGATCAAGGACCTCCACATTAAACCAGACACACTGAAACTAATTGAAAAGAAACTGGGGAAGACACTGGAGGATATGGGGACAGGGGGAAAGTTTCTCAACAGAACACCAATAGCTTATGCTCTAAGATCAACAATTGACAAATGGGACCTCATAAAATTACAAAGTTTCTGTAAGGCAAAGGACATGGTCAGAAGGACAAAACAGCCATCAACAAATTGGGAAATGATCTTCACCCACCCTACATCAGACAGAGGGCTAATATTCAACATATACAAAGAACTCAAGAAGTTAGACCCCAAAGAACCAAATAACCCTATCAAAAATGGGGTACAGAGCTAAACAAAGAATTTTCACCTGAAGAAATTTGGATGGCTGAGAAGCACCTTAAGAGATGTTCAACATCACTAGTCATCAAGGAAATGCAAATCAAACAACCCTGAGATTCTACCTCACACCAGTCAGAATGGCTAAAATTAAAAACTCAAGAGACAGCAGGTGCTGGCGAGGGTGTGGAGAAAGAGGATCACTCCTCCATTGTTGGTGGGATTGCAAGATGGTACAACTACTCTGGAAATCAGTATGGTGATTCCTCAGAATATTGGGGATGACACTTCCAGAAAACCCTGTCATACCACTCCTGGGCATATACCCAGAGGATTCCCTTGCATACAAGAAAGACATATGCTCCACTATGTTCATAGCAGCCTTATTTATA
Source organism: Apodemus agrarius (assembly GCA_964023405.1). Lineage (NCBI taxonomy): Eukaryota > Metazoa > Chordata > Mammalia > Rodentia > Muridae > Apodemus > Apodemus agrarius. Next base: position 90,411,253 of record OZ030016.1, read on the forward strand.
ATAGCCAGAAGTTGGAAGGAGCCCAGATGTCCTTCAAAGGAGCAATGGATACAGAAAATGTGGTATATTTATACAATGGAATACTACTCAGCAATTAAGAAATAATGAATTCATGCAATTCGTAGGCAAATGGTTGGATCTGGAAAATATCATCCTAAGTGAGTTAACCCAATCACAAAAGAATACACATGAAATGCAGTCACAGATAAGTGGATATTAATGAGCCCAGAAGCTCTGAATACTCAAGGCATAATTTGGAAATGAAAAGATTCCCAAGAAGAAGGAAGGAGAGGACCTTGGTTCTCAAAAGACTGGATCCAGTTTTAGGAGAATACCAGAATAGAAAAAATGCAGGGTGGGAGGGGACTCATGGGACATAGGGTTTAGGGTAAACTGGGAAAGGGGAAAGCCTTTGGGATGTAAGCAAAGAATATAGAAAATTAAAAACAATGAAAAAGAACCCCACATGTGTATTTCATTAGATGATGAGAAAGCATTTGACAAAATACAACACCCCTTAATGACAAAAGTCTTGGAAAGAACAGGAACTCAAGGCCCATATATACACAGTAAAAGCAACATAGAGCCAACCAATAACCGTATTCAAACTCAATGGAGAGAAATTTGAAGCAATCCCACTAAAATCAAGAATGAAAACGAGGTTGTCCCCTCTCTACCTACCTGTTCAATATAGTACTTGAAGTCTTAGCTGGAACAATTAGACAAAAAAAGGAAGTCAAATGGCTACAAATTAGAAAGGAAGAAGTCAAAATATCCTTATTTGCAGATGATATGATCGTATACTTAAGTGAACCCAAAACTACATCAAAAAACTCCTCCAGCTGATAAACAGCTTTAGTATGTGGCCAGATATAAAATGAACTCAAACAAATCAGTAGCCTTCCTCTACTCAAAGGATAAACAGGCTGAGAAAGAAATTAGGGAAAGACACCCTTCACAATAGTCATAAACAATATAGAGCATTTTGATGTGACTAACCAGACGCACAAAAGCTCTGTATGACAAGGACTTCAAGTCTCTGAAGAAAGAAATAGAAGACCTCAGAAGATGGAAAGATCTCCCACGCTCATGGCAGGATTAATATAGTAAAAATGACCATCTTGCCAAAAGCAATCTACAGATTCATTGCAATCCTCATCAAAATTTCAACTCAATTCTTCATAGATTTTGAAAGAGCAGTTTCTAAATTCATCTGCAATAACAAAAAACCCAGGGTAGTGAAAATTATTCTGAACAATAAAAGAACTTCTGGTGGAATCACCATCCCTAACCACAAGATATACCACAGAGCAGTACCATGAGAAAGCATTTGACAAAATCCAACACACCTTAATGATAAAAGTCTTGGAAAGAAACAGGAATTCAAGGCTCATACCTAAACATGGTAAAAGCATTGTACAGCAAACCAGTAGCCACCATCAAACTAAATGGAGAAAAACTTGAAGCAATCTCACTAAAATCAGGGACTTTCACATGGTATTGTTACAGTGACAGGCAGGTAGATTAATGGAATACAATTGAAGACCCAGAAATGAATCCACACACCTATGGTCACTTGATTTTTGACAAATGAGCTAAAACCATCCATTGGAAAAGACATTTTCAACAAATGGCTCAACTGGCAATCAACATGTAGAAGAATGCAAATCGATCCACTCTTATCTCCTTGTTAAAAGCTCAAGTACTTGAGTATCAAGGGCCTCCACATAATGCCAGATACACTGAAGCTAATAGAAAAGAAAGTGGGGAGGAGCCTCAAGCATATGGTCACCAGGGAAAATTTCCTGTACCAAAACACTAATAGCATATGCTCTCAGATCAAGAGCTGACAAATGGGACCTCATAAAATTGGAAAAGTTCTGTAAGGTAAAGGACACTGTCAATAGGACACAAAAACAAACAACAGATTGGTAAAAGATCTTTACCAACCCTACATCTGATAGAGGGCTAATATCCAATATATACAAAGAACTCAAGAAGTTAGACTCCAAATAGTCACATAACCCTATTAAAAATGGGGTACAGAGCTAAACAAAGAATTGTCAACTGAGGAATACCGAATGGCTGGGAAGCACCTAAAAAATGTTCAGTATCCTTAATCATCAGGGAAATGCAAATCAAAACAACCCTGAGATTCCACTTCACTCCAGTCAGAATGGCCACTCTGAGTAGGGAGAGATGGAACCTCAGGGTAGTCTTCCGTTTTGATTCTCTTCTAGCTAAGGGAATGGGACACTCTTTGAATTTTTATGGTTCATTTATTCATTTGAGAATTACCTATTCAGTGCATTATTCTAATTTATTGGTCAGACCATAAGGCAATTACTTTATCTTTTGGTGCTTGGTTTTTGGTTCTTTATAGTTGCTAGATACTAATCATGTGTCTAACGTGTAGGTGGTACATTTTCCTCATTCTTCAGGCAGTCTCCTCACTCTGGTGGTAGTTTCTTATGTTGTGCTGTAGCTTTTTAGTTCCATGTGACTTCACTTGTTTTCCCTGTGCTTTTGGAGTTATTCTTAGAAAGTCCTGAGGACCCTGGCATACCACTCCTGGGCATATACCCGGAGGATTCCCCTGCATACAAGAAAGACACATGCTCCACTATGTTCAAAGCAGCCTTGTTTATAATAGCCAGAAATTGGAAGGAGCCCAGATATCCCTCAAAGGAGGAATGGATACAGAAAATGTGGTGTGTGTGTATATATATATATACACACACACACACAATGGAATACTACTCAGCAATTAAAAATAATGAATTCATGCAATTTGTAGGCAAATGGTTAGATCTGGAAAATATCATCCTAAGCAAATTAACCCAATCACAAAAGAATACACATGAAATGCAATCACTGATAAGTGGATATTAATGAGCCCAGAAGCCCTAAATACTCAAGGCACAATTAGCAAGTCAAATGATTCCCAAGAAGAAGAAAGGAGAGGACCCTGGGCCTGAAAAGATTGGATCCAGTTTTGTAGGAGAGTACCAGAACAGAGAAATGGTGTGTGTGTGTGGGGGGGGGGTGATTGGAGAATAGTTGGGGGGGAGAGGACTTATGGGACGTATGGTGGGGGAGAACTGGGAAAGGGGAAAGCCTTTGGAATGTAAACAAAGAATATAGAATAAAAAAAGAAAAAAAAAAGAAAGTCCTATCTGTGCCTTTTTTTGAGGTATTTCATTTATGTTCTTTTAACTGTTTCAAACTTCCATATTTCACATTAATATGTTTATACATTCTGAGTTAACCCATGTATGCATGAGAGATAGGGATCTAATTTAATTCTTCTACATGTGAATATACAGTTTTTCCAACTCTATATGATGAAGCAACAGCCTACTTTTTCTGAAGTATTTTAAGATTTCTTTGCTTTATTTTGAGAAGGGTAGGCCAATTTTGTGACAGACTTCAAACTGGCAGTTAAGGAGACTAGGCCTAAAGCTTTGTTTCCAAGAACTGGGCAATTCCATGCAAGTCTAGGCCTCAGAAGCTGCTCATGGATTAGCAGAAGTTTTTAGACTTTTCAGCTACTTCCTCAGCAACAGTTTCCAGACCTCCCCAGCAAGTTTCCAGACCCCCACACTCTGGTGATGGAATGTCCATAGAAATGGACCTAACAGATTAACATAGAGTTCACCTAACTCGGAATTCCCTAATGTGCTTTAAACCAGGGATTCAAGCTCACTTGGTTGTCTTGCATGCTGGACTTCTGCAGAATAAAACATTCTTTGCATTTACATGCTATTTGAGTTCAGGGTATCATTCTTTGGTAAATCATGGAGCCTTACAATTTCACGCATATACACGTGTGTTTTAGTATATGTATGTGCACAAGATTCCTGCAGATACTCATGAAATCCAGAGAATGCTGTTAGGTTCTCTAGAACTGGAATTACAGGTGGTTTTAAGTTGTGCCATGTGAATGAACCCAGTGTAAGATGCTCTCAAATATTGAGTTATCTTTCTCTCTTGCCAATGCCTGTCAGGTAGCTGAAGCTGTTTGGTTTGGTTTCTGTGTTTTGTGTTAGAATACATGGATCTACATGTCTGTTTTTGGTTCAGTACACAGATATATTTGTTTATTTTTTGGCTGTACATAAAGTTTAGTATGCTTTTTAAATACAGAATACTGACATAGAAGCCAGAAGTACACACTGGAGAGACAAACAAATACAAAAGAAGACCTCTTGGATGGAGAGCATAGCATGAACTTTTGGAAGACAGAACAATCCAAGGAACCTGAGTCCCAGTAAAGAAAGCAAGCTCAGAGAGAATTATGACTCCCTCTATATCTGGTTTCAGAGAGATAATGAAGAGCAATCCCAGTCTACTTACTGATCATTTTTTTTATGTTTTCACCTTGGAACACGGGATGGTATCTTTAATTTCTTCCTTTTTTCATAAAAAACATAGCTGAAATGCTTATGATAGTCCCTGCAGGCTGATACACTGTTGACATAATAATGTCAAAGGCAGAGAAGGTCCCAGCACCCCCACCTCACCCCTGCCCTTCCACACACTAATGAACCCAGAGCATAGACAAGTCTACCAAAGTCTGAGGACACTTTAAAGCCTCTGACTCCTTGGCTCCAGTTTGGATGTTGGAGCCCCTAGGAAACAGGACAGGGTGTGGTCTAATGGGGACCCGCCACTCATTTGATTGGCTTCTGAGTCTCTTTTGTTTTTTCTGTTAGCAGGACCTGTTGGAAGATCTGGTGTCCTTACCTGGTCGCACAGCAACTGGAGCCACATTTCCTGCTTCTCTGGGGAATACACTAACCTCGCCTTTTCCCTCCCCAACCACAAGTTCTGTGTGAATGTGTGCATTTTAAGGAGCAGCAGAATGTGAGAACTCTTCATGAAAACAGTCTTTGTATCCTTTGCTGATATTTCACAGAAGAGAAAGATAAGACTGCTCTCACATGCTTCAGAGAAATGTCCCAAGAAACGTTTCTAAAACTTGTGGTAATCTTTTGCCAAATGAAACTGGCTGAGATTCTTGCAGTCAGCCCCCATTCAGCTCTTCCGAGGTGTCATTACCGTTCTGTTTGTCTTGGCTAGAGGAGTCGGTTTATACTGCTTCGCTCATCCCACGGAGGATGGAACTACGGTGATATCCAATGGTGGCTCGTGTGCCTCATTTCATATCCTAGCCAGATGTGCTAGTGAAGGAAGGGCTGTGTGGATTATATGAGCTAGCAGATGGCAGCAGTTGAGCACAGTACTTGGCACATATGAGTATGTAGTAACCTGGAAAACAGATAGGTATATGGGCTGTGGGTTCATTATTGCTCTGTTTTATGTCCTGTGACATGGGTTTAAGTAGTTCATATGCTAGAAATAAACATAGTTATGCTTCATTGAATTTTGTTTAAGTTTTAGGGTGGAACTACATATTTATTTTATTTCAGGTACTAGTCAGGGGCCAACTCTACAAAATTCTATAATTGCTTCATGCCCTTTGAGAGACAGCAACTTCATTGTTGGTATTTCGATTGTTAGGCAATAAGAATGTTGTAGTTACTAAAATCCTCTGGGAGATGTTTGGCAGAAACAAAACTTGAGCCTCTCTGGGCCAACATCTATTAAGACACTTAGGAGTAATAAACCCAATGATTCTTGAAAACAAACTTTGAATAAATTCCAATCCTAGGGGACATTGGGGCTATTATCTGCTGAGGGACTGGCATGTCTCTTACTATGACAGAATTAGACACTCTTCCATGATTTCTCATTAATCGCCTCCAGCATCTGCCAGAGAGAGAGAGAGAGAGAGAGAGAGAGAGAGAGAGAGAGAGAGAGAGAGAGAGAATATGTGTGTGTGTGTCTTGTGGCCATGTTATAAATGAAAAAATTGTGGCTCAAAAAAGATGATCTTTTGGTGTTTCAATGGTAGATGCTAGGATTTGAGTCATAGTCTTTACCATGCTGGCAAAGCTGCAGGAAACAGAGAACATGAAAATCCGTTAGATTAGGATAAGAAAGAGTTTGGGATAATCTGTCTTTTTGACACATGCTTAGGAGAAGCTTCATAATAAACATGAAAACCCAGGAGGGTGTGCTTGCTGCTGTCTGCTCACGTTGGTGGATTAAGCATATGACGTTTGTCTTCTCATAGTTCAGAGTCTGGAAGTGGGAAATTTAAATAGCTGGTTTAACAGTTTCTGGTGAGGTCTACTTTCCTAGCTTGCAGTCACAGGCTGTCTGCAAGGGCTAACACTATGATCTAATTTAACTCTAACTTCCTCCTTTGGATCCTATTCTAGGTGTAATTACCTTGGAGGTTAGGTCTTCAGTAAAGGAATTTGGGAGAAGAGTCTGTATCGATGGCTTTCTATGTGTTCATGCCTGGCACTTTATTATTATTATTATTATTATTATTATTATTATTATTATTATTATTTTGCATGCTTAGTGATTGGCATGGTGTCCATTAAGAGTTGATGAGCTCATTTTGGATGAGTTATTAAATACATGAATGAATAAAAGAAGAAACCAGAAACCTGTTCTTTCCAAAATGATGCTAAAACATAACAGGTTAATTTTCTTTGAAAATTGCCTAAGGGTTTATATTAGATAACTTACAAGATAGTTTCAGTGTGGAAATGGGTTTCTGAACAGTGACATTAATGACACACTGGTGGCAATGATGATCATTACAGGAAGGTTAACAATACCTTCCAATCCCCTTCTGTCCCTAGACTCAGTAGTTTCTCTGCTACACACCACGGCATGCCAAAGCCCAGCACCAATCATCAGCGACAAAAATTGTGTTCAGATGATTCCAAATATCACTGAGCAGGGTAGACAGGGTGACAGGGTCAGCTGGGAGCATCTGATGTGGATACTAGATTGTGACCCACAGCGCAAACATTGGGGTGCATGATACCTTGATTCTTCCATGATTTCCCAAGCTGTGGCTCTCTTTCTTGTCTGGTACCTAAGTCTGTGTCACATGCAAACACCCAGATTTCTTGGTCTGCCTGGCTTTAGTTTCTTGTCCTTGGGCTACCTTGTTTTGCTAATTCTAGGCTGAAGGAAGTGTCCACTTCTGCTCCTATAGCCAATTAGGTGAAGGCCAATCGAGGAAGAAAGAACAGTGGCAACTCGGCTGTGCTTTTCTTTTTTTCTGTTTTTCTTTTTTCATTTTTTCTTTTCCTTATTTATTGTTTTATTTTCTATATTCTTTGTTTACATTCCAAATGATTTTCCCTTTCCCAGTTTCTCCCTCCCCCTAAGTCCCATAAGTCCTCTTTCCTCTGCCAGTTCCCCAATCAACCCTCCTCCCCTACTCCTCTGTCCTGGCAATCCCCTACAATGCTTCATCAAGCCTTTTCAGGACCCGGGCCCTCTCCTTCCTTCTTCTTGGGAATGATTTGATATGTGGGTTGTGTTTTGGGTATTCAGTGCTTCTGGGCTAATATCCAGTTATCAGTGACTGCACTCCATGTGTGTTCTTTTGTGAAAGAGTTACCTCACTAAGTATGATATTTTCTAGGTCCAACCATTTGCCTAAAACTTTCATGAATTCATTGTTTTTAATTGCTGAGTAGTATTTCATTGTGTAAATATACCACATTTTCTGAATCCATTTCTCCATTGAGGGACATCTGGGGTCATTCCAGCTTCTGGCTATTATAAATAAAGCTGCTATGAACATAGTAGAGCATGTGTCCTTATTGCATGCTGGGGAATCCTCTGGGTATATGCCCAGGAGTTGTATATAGCAGGGTTCTCTGGAAGTGTCATGCCCAGTTTTCTGAGGAACCGCCAGACTGATTTGCAGAGTGGTTGTACCAGCTTGCAATCCCACCAGCAGTGGAGGAGTGTTCCTCTTTCTCCACATTCTCACCAACACCTACTGTCTCCTGAGTTTTTAGTCTTAGCCATTCTGACTGGTGTGAGGTGAAATCTCAGGGTTGTTTTGATTTGCATTTCCCTAATCACTAATGATGTTGAACATCTCTTAAGGTGCTTCTCAGCCATCCGAAGTTCTTCAGGTGAAAATTCTTTGTTTAGCTCTGTTCCCCATTTTTTTGATAGGGTTATTTGGTTCTCTGGGGTCTAACGTTTTCTGTTTTTCTTTTCTTGTGATTCTGCTATAAATTTGTGCAGTGAACTGCAGTTTGCTGCCCAAATTTCAAAACAATTTCCAGTCATCAGTGAAGCTCATTCACATTGATGCTTAGAAGATAAGACCCACTGAGCTAATTGCTCTTAAGACCAGTTGCCTGTTGCACAGCCTATCCTTGATTGACCAAGAAGCCCATTATCTGATCGAAGGCACTGTTCCATCTTGTTATCCTTCCCAATATGGCTCCCTCTGCATTACCTATTCTTCCTTTGGAGCTACTCTCCAATTCTCTTGTCTTTTCTTCCTGAAAACTTATTTAGGTTTCCTCTGCTTTAAATTCACTAATGAAAGTCCCTTTTTCTTTACCTAGTGATTCGCGTTCTGAAAGGATTTGATGCATTTGGCAAAACCTGGAGGCCTTTTGGGTTGTCAGAACTGAGGGAGAAGTGTCACTAGCATCTTGTGGGTAGAAGCTGGAACGATGGACGGAAACCAATGAAGGCATAAATTCACTGGCCTTCCCCCCTCCAGCTTCAACAAAGACTTGCCACTCCACATGGTGACAGTTCCTGATGTGGAGAGTGCTGACCCTACAGTTCTCTGGAGAAGTGGTATCACCCTGTTCTTTTGATTTTTAGTCACTTGGAAGAACCACACACAGCCACAACTGATTCCTTACTGCGCAGTCAGGCCCCTTAGTTCTTTGCAGTCTTAACTTTCTCCCATAGGTCACCACAGGATTCAATCCAAGAATACTACTCAGTGTTTGGTTTCCAAGGCTTTTAAGTCTACCCTACAGCCTCTTTAGCTGGTTGCCTTGGAAATCAGAAAAGAACCAAAAGAGTAACTCATCTTAACAAAGTCCAGTCTCTATTTGGGAAGGGAAAGATACTTAATAAGATGTGTCATATTCAAGTTCCACATCTATGTCGGTGGTGCTTCCATGGGTTACCCGTCCTTTTGCTCCTACCTGGAAACATGGGGTAGCAGTGTGAGAAGTATTTGTTGTCACACCTGGAGGAGTGAAGTCGCATGCTGGAGTCTAGCAGTGGTAGCTGAGGATGCTGATAAATATTCTGCAGTTTCTCATCTGCAGTCTGAAAATATTTTATTTATTTCAGACATTAATAATGCCTTTCACGAAATCGAAGAAGACCTCAAAAGATGGAAAAATATTTCTTGCTCCTGGATTGGCAGGATCAATATAGTAAAAATGGCCATCTTGCCAAAAGCAATCTACAGATTCAATGCAATCCCCATCAAAATCCCAAATCAATTCTTCATAGATCTAGAAAGAGCAATTCTCAAATTCATCTGGAGCAACAAAAAACCCAGGATAGCTAAAACTATTCTCAACAATAAAAGGACTTCTGGGGGAATCAATATCCCTGACCTCAAGCAGTACTACAGAGCAATTGTGTTAAAAACTGCATGGTATTGGTACAGTAACAGGCAGGTAGATCAATGGAATAGGATTGAAGACCCAGAAATGAACCCACAGACTTATGGTCACTTGATCTTTGGTAAAGGAGCCACAACCATCCAGTGGAAAAAAGATAGCCTTTTCAACAAATGGTGCTGGTTCAACTGGAGGCCAACATGCAGAAGAATGCGAATTGACCCACTCTTATCTCCTTGTACTAAGATCAACTCCAAGTGGATCAAGGACCTCCACATAAAACCAGACACACTGAAACTATTAGAAAAGAAACTTGGGAAGACCCTGGAGTACATGGGCACAGGGGGAAAGTTCCTGAACAGAACACCAATAGCTTATGCTCTAAGATCAAGAATTGACAAATGGGACCTCATAAAATTACAAAGTTTCTGTAAGGCAAAGGACACTGTCAGAAGGACAAAATGGCAACCAACAAAGTGGGAAAAGATCTTCACCAACCCCACATCTGACAGAGGGCTAATATCCAATATATACAAAGAACTCAAGAAGTTAGATCCAAAAGAACCAAATAACCCTATCAAAAAATGGGGTACAGAGCTAAACAAAGAATTTTCACCAGAAGAAATTCGAATGGCCAAGAAACACCTTAAGAGATGTTCAACATCATTAGTCATCAGGGAAATGCAAATCAAAACAACCCTGAGATTCCACCTCACACCAGTCAGAATGGCTAAGATTAAAAACTCAAGAGACAACAGGTGCTGGCGAGGATGTGGAGAAAGAGGAAAACACCTCCACTGTTGGTGGGATTGCAAAATGGTAAAACCGCTCTGGAGATCAGTGTGGCAGTTCCTCAGAAAATTGGGCATGTCACTTCCAGAGGACCCTGGCATACCACTCCTGGGCATATACTCAGAGGATTCCTCTGCATACAATAAAGACACATGCTCCACTATGTTTATAGCAGCCTTGTTTATAATAGCCAGAAATTGGAAGGAGCCCAGATATCCCTCAAAGGAGGAATGGATACAGAAAATGTGGTATATTTATACAATGGAGTACTACTCAGCAATTAAAAATAATGAACTCATGCAATTTGTAGGTAAATAGTTAGATCTGGAAAATATCATCCTAAGTGAGCTAACCCAATCACAAAAGAATACACATGAAATGCAATCACTGATAAGTGGATATTAATGAGCCCAGAAGCCCTAAATACTCAAGACACAATTAGCAAGTCAAATGACTCCCAAGAAGAAGAATGGAGAGGACCCTGGGCCTGTAAAGATTGGATCCAGTATTGTAGACCCAGAACAGAGAAATCATGATGAGTGGGGAATAGTGGGGGGGGGGAGAGGAATTATAGGACATATGGTGGGGGGTAATTGGGAAAGGGGAAAACCTTTGGAATGTAAACATAGAATATAGAAAATAAAAAAAAATTAAGAAAAAAAATGCCTTTCACAGTCTACAAGGAGAAGATCTCCATAAGCCTCTGTCTCCTTAAGGACTGTTAGATGTCATGTGCAATACAAAAACAAATAAGGAAGGAAGATGGTCAAGAATTTGAGGTCAGCATGAAACACATATATGGTAAGTACTTGTCTCAGAAACCCCCAGTCAACCAAAAGGCAGACAAAGAAGTTACAGTTTTAGCCTTTGTGTTTCATTAAGAAGCAATGTGACTTTAGTAAAGCCTGTGTCACTTTTGAGCCTGGTTCCTCATCTATGAAATACATGGATCAGGAAAAGATGAGATTCCAGGCTGCTTCCAACTGTCACTTTGTTGATTCTAAATGAAGTGAGTCATCTCTGCTAAAACATTTTAGTCTGGCCACATTTTCAGTAAATAGCATTCTTAAATCTTTCCAATATGTTACATATATTTACAAGCTTATAGACTCATGTTTAAACATGTATATATTTCAGTATATACATACTTAAGATATGCATGTTTTAAGGCACATATTCTGACCAATATTAGAAATATATGTGGATGCATATATATTTACACATGTGTGTAAACAGAGATGCTAACTTGCTATCATGTAAATCTGATGAAATTAGGCTCGATTCCCAGATCAAATGTTTTCATGGAGGTCTAAGTGAGTTAGGGAAAGTTAATCATGAAGCACAATTCAACCTTAACAACGTGTCATAGATAATGACAATGTAATAAGAGGGGATTTAAGAAACAATCAGAAATTATGTGTTTTCCCCCATTAAGCACATGTTCAATTAACCAGCAAGCCTTGAAGCTATGCATACCTGATGATTATTTTAAGTTACCTTGTGTTTCAAAAAGTGGGTTGCACAAAGCTAGATTCACAGCCCAGCAGAATCCCCACACTGTTGCAATGCTCGCTTCCATTCAGCCATTGCATATTGAAATTTCACACACAATAATTGGCTGACCTTCACAGCTATGGCAGAAACTAATTAAAGCTGTAAGGCCATGCTGGCAAAGCTTTTGTGTGAAATGTGAAGTTTGGTGATAATGAAACGTGGGGGGCAGCTGTTATTGTCTCCCCCAGACTCTCCCCTTGGCTCACATTAAGGAAGAACAGCAATTATTAAACAAAAAGTATTTTTACCCATTAATTATTTTGTGTTGTGATAGTGGGAATAAAAAAGCACAGTGGCAGCTCTCCCACCAGCTTCTCTTCAAAGTCATTTTACGGAAGGTTGCCAGCTGACTAGGGGATCATTAGACATCTCTTTTTTTACTTTCTTTCCCCACTGATCTTAGACCTTTAGGGGTCTCAAGGGAGGATCTGGATGGGTTCAGAGAGCAAAGGGGAAAAGGGCAGGCTAAAAATGGCCACCCATAAAGATGTTTTAGACAGCTGGAGGATTAAATAAATGAAAGTTTTGGAAATAACTTCACCTGACAAACAGAGATGTCAGTAGAAACCCGAAGGCCTCCACACTATTGGTTTATAGCCTCCCAGGGTCACTGCCACTGTTGAGGTGTAAGAAATAAAGAAGACCTGTACTGTTTCTGGCTGTTAGGAGTCTGAGTTTTTGTTAATAGGTCAGTGTGGCTTACAGGACTTCCACTGTGTCAAATATTTCAAATCACTGGTTTGCAAAAACTTTTAGTTTAATTTATTTTATTTTTTATTAGATATATTCTTTATTTGCATTTCAAATGATGTCCCCTTTCCTGCCCCCACCACCTCCCCCCGCCCAAATATCCTAATCCATCTCCCTCACCCTGTTCACCAATCCACCCACTACTGCTCCCTCGCCTAGCATTCCCCTATATTGGGGCATTGAGCCTTCTCAGGACCAAGGGCCTTTACTCCCTTTGATGTCCAACAAGGCCATCCTCTGCTGCATATGCATCTGGAGCCATGTGTCCCTCAATGTGTACTCTTTGGTTGGTGGTTGAAGCCCCTGGGAGCTCTGAGAATACTGGGTGGTTCATATTGTTGTTCCTCCTATAGGGTTACAAATCCCTTCGGCTCCTTAGGTCCTTTCTCAAGCTCCTCCATTGGGGACCCTGTACTCAGTTTAATCATAGGCTGAGAGTGTCCCCCTCTGTATTTGTCATGGATTGGCAGAGCCTCCCAGGAGATAGCTATATCAGGCTCCTGTCAGCAAGCACTTTACTTGTTGGCATCCATAATCGTGTCTGGGTTTTGTAACTGTATATGGGATGGATCTCTAGGTGGGGCAGTCTCTGGATGATCTTTCCCTCAGTCTCTGCTCCACAATTCTCTCTGTATATCTTCCTGTGGATATTTCGTTCTGCCTTCTAAGAAGGATCAGAGTATTCATACTTTGTTCTCCCTTCTCCTTGAGCTTCATTTGGTCTGTGAATTGTATCTTGGGTATTCCAAGCTTCTGGGCTAATATTCACTTATCAGAGAGTGAATACCATGTGTGTTCTTTTGTGATTGGGTTACTTCACTTAGGGTATTTTCTAGTTCCATCCAGTTGCCTAAGAACTTAATGAATTCACTGTTTTTGATAATTGAGTAGTATTCCATTGTGTAAATATACCACATTTTCTATATCTATTCCTATGTTGAGAGACCTCTGGATTCTTTCCAGCTTCTGACTATTATAAATAAGGCTGCTATAAACACAGTGGAGCATGTTTCCTTATTACATGCTGGAGAATCTTCTAGGTATATGCCGAGAAATGGCATAGCAGGGTCCTCTAGTATTATTATGCCCAATTTTCTGAGGAACCGCCAAACTGATTTCCAGAGTGGTTGTACCAGCTTGCAATCCCACCAGCAGTGGATCACTGTACCTCTTTCTCTACATCTTCACCAGCACCTGCTGTCTCCTGAGTTTTTGATCTTAGTCATTCTGACTGGTGTGAGGTAAAATCTCAGGGTTGTTATGATTTGCATTTTCCTGATATCTAAGGGTATTGAACATTTCTTTAGGTGCTTCCCAGCCATTTGATAGTCCTTAGTTGAAAATTCTTTGTTTAGCTCTGTACCCCATTTTTAAATAGGGTTATTAGTTTCTCTGGGGTCTAACTTCTTGAGTTCTTTGTATATATTGGATATTAGCCCTCTGTAGGTTGTAGGGCTGGTAAAGATCTTTTCCCAATTTGTTGGTTGTCATTTGTCCTATTGACAGTGTCCTTTGCCTTCCAGAAACTTTGTAATTTTATGAGGTCCCATTTGTCAATTCTTGATTTTAGAGCATAAAGTATTGGTGTTTTGTTCAGGAAAATTTCCACTGTGCCCATATGCTTGATGCTCTTCCCCAGTTTCCTTTTTCTTAGTTTCAGTGTGTCTGGTTTTATATGGAGGTCCTTGATCCACTTGGACTTGAGCTCTGTACAAGGAGATAAGTATGGATCGATTTGCATTCTTCTGCATGCTAGCCCCCACTTTCGGACCAGCACCATTGGCTGAAAAGGCTATCTTTTTTCACTAAATGGTTTTAACTCCTTTGTCAAAGATCAAGTCACCATAGATATGTGGGTTCATTTCTGGGTCTTCAATTATATTCCATTGATGTACCTACCTGTCACTGTACCAATACAGTTTTTATCACTATTGTTCTGTACTATTGCTTGAGGGCTGGGATACTGATTCCCCCAGAAATTCTTTTATTGTTGAAAATAGTTTTAGCTATCCTGGGTTTTTCTTTATTCCAGATGAATTTGAGAATTGCTCTTTCTAACTCTATGAAGAACTGAGTTGGAATTTTGATGGAGATTGCATTGAATCTGTAGATTGCTTTTGGAAAGATGGCCATTTTTACTATATTAATCCTGCCAAACCACAAATGTGGGAGATTTTTCCATCTTCTGAGGTCTTCTTTGATTTCTTTGTTCAGAGGCTTGAAGTTCTTGTCATACAGATCTTTTACTTGTTTGGGTAGAGTCACACCAAAATAATTTATATTTTTTGTAACTGTTTTGAAGGGTGTCATTTTCCTAATTTCTTTCTCAACCTGTTTATCCTTTGAGAAGAGGAAAGCTATTGATTTGTTTGAGTTAATTTTATATCCAGCCACTTTGCTGAAGTTGTTTATCAGCTGAAGAAGTTCTCTGGTGGAATTTTTGGGGTTGCTTAAATATACTATCATTCCTTATGTTGTCTAATTGCTCTCACTAGAACTTCAAGTACTATATTGAAAAGATATGGAGAGAGAGGGCAGCCTTGTCTAGTCCCTGATTTTAGTGGGATTGCTTCAAATTTCTCTCCATTTATTTTGATGTTGGCTACTGGTTTGCTGTATATTGCTTTTACTATATTTAGGTATGGGCCTTGAATTCCTGTTCTTTCCAGGACTTGATCATGATGAGTGATTGTTTTGTTGTGCTCTTAGATTCAGTTGGCAAAAATTTTATTTAGTATTTTTGCATCGATATTCATAAGGGAAATTGGCCTGTAGTTCTCTTTCTTTGTTGGATCTTTGTGTGGTTTTGGTGTCAGCATAATTGTGGCTTCATAGAACAAGTTGGGCAGTATTCTGTTTCTATGTTGTGGAATAGTTTGAAGAGTATTGGTGTTAGGTATTCTTTGAGGTTCTGAGAAGAAGGTATATTAGATGAAATATCATATAGATATCTGCTAAATCCATTTGGTCCAGTTCCTTCACATGTTTGTGTTTTCCTGTAAATCTTTAAGGGATTTTTGCATTTCCTCTTTAATGCTTCTACATGTTGACCCATGTTCTCCTGTATCTCTTTAAGGGGGTTGTTAATTTCCTTCTTGAAGTCCTCTAGCAATTCCATGAGATGTGATTTTAAATCCAACTCTTGCTTTTCTGGTATGTTGGGGTATCCAGGATTTTCTGTTGTGGGAAAACTGGGTTCGGATAGTGGTATGTTGCCCTGGCTTCTGTTGGTAATGTTCTTGCGTTTGCCTTTTGCCATCTGGTTATCTCTGGGGTTAGGTGGTCTTGCTGTCTCTGACTGTGGCTTATCTGTCCTGCAAGCCTGTGTATCTGTACCACTGGGAGACCCATTCTCTGTGGGAGGAATTTAAGTATGGAGAGCTGTGATACAAGGTAAGCTCAGGTGTGCAGACAGAAAGCAGAAGGATCCTGTCCCCTGTTGATCCTTGGTTTCTGTGTCCTGATGGTTCTGGGCATGTCTCTTTTGGGCCAGGAATTTGAAGAGAGATGGCAGCCTTATCTGTGTACACAGGTTTGTAGGCACTTTTGGGAGACCAGATTTCTTGTGATGGTATTTGTGTATGTAGCTCTGTGGCCCAGGATCAACTCTGGGTGCAGACAGAAATTGGAAGACTCCTGTCCCAGGATGCTCCTGAGCTCTTGTGTCCTCAGGGTTTTCGGCTGGTTTCTCTGAGGAGTAGGAATGGTCCTACCTGTGCTCTAAGGCCTCTCTGCACTCTTTGGTGGCCAGTTATCTCCCGGTACCACCTTGTAGCAGAGGATGGTCGCAACAATCATTATAATAAAGAAAATGGCACTGTGTTTTCAAGTTCAAATTTTTAAGGGTTAATTAGCTAGCCAGCTTCTCTCAATGCCTGTCTTCATCTACGTAATTTAAAACCTTTTTCTCCCTCTTATCTTTGTGTCACTTGGTTCTCATAAAGCAGTTTAAAATGGAGGGAAGAGATGAACATTATTAAAATGAACAATTATTTGTGCCATTGTCTCTGACATCTATGTTTCCTGACTTAAGACTATACATATCTACAATACTAGATAGCATATTAAAGCATTGGCCAAAATGTATAAACTACTGTAACCCAAGGATGATGAAGTTTGGAAGTGGCTGTATCAGTCGGTGTTTGAGAGTCAACCTCAACTTGTCAGCTCAACTTGTGCAGGAAGCAAAATTTAGTGCCTTGGACAGAAAAGGCTTCATGGTCATGGATCTACAATTATAGGAAAGTCACAATGTATTTCTAGGGGAAGTTGTTAAATCAGATATAAAAATCTATTTTTTTTTTTGGTGTACTTATTTGTTCTTGACATAACAGGATATGGAAACGGGATCTTTCTTGCCATCTGCATAATGGTACACTTTCAGTAGAGGGCATTGGAGAGACACTGGATATAAAAAGGCTTGTCTTCCTGGTTCTGGTGTGTCCTTTGCCTGCTCCTAAAGTGTAAGGTACTCAGAAGCTGATCAGACACCAGTGGCTCTTAGTACCGGTTCATGTTGTCAGCATTACCAACTTGTATGGCTCCTGCAGCAACCTAGAAGGAAGCTTACAGAACTCTACCATAGCACAAACTTCTGTGCTACCCAGTGACCCATGATCATGTCTGCTTCCAAGGAGACTGACCCCTGAGCAGCTTCAGCCTAACAATTTTGGCTATTTGCTATGCCTGCTACTTCTATAGTTTTTTCACCCCACCTCCATTTGTGAGAATGCCTATTCCTAATATAATATCCCTTCATGTTGTTAATAATCCTGTCTGTTAAGATTTTCATGATCAAATGACTATGAAGTTTCTTCTTCACTGGACCCAGACTTACTACTGTCTTTCCCATCTTTAATACTGCACAATATAAAAATAATAAAAGAATTTCTTTTGAATTATTATTCATTGAGTTAAAGACAGAAAGTTGTTGGACAATGACTTATTGAACGCACAGGAAAGGTCAAAGAGTACAATTGCAATAGTTAGCTTTCTGAAACAAAAATAAAGACCATGAATTAGAACAGAAATGGAGAAATGTACAAAGGTGTTCATATAGGCATATTGTTCCATGCTAAAAATTGCAAAAATTTAAAAAGGAAATTTAAGGTGGAGAGTTTTTTGTTTGTTTGTTTGTTTTTGTTTTTCATTTTTTAATTTTTTAATACTAAAATAAACCATTCATACTGGAGTATGCCTAAATTCCATATAGGACATATGAGATAGGTATCCTTCTCCAAGGAAAAAATTGTACCCCAAAAATATGGACTGTGAGAACAGTGCTCGGGCAGACAAAGGAGGGCAAAAACTTGGTTCAAAGTTTTGAGAGAAAATAAGATGGAAATAGAAAGTGTGCTCATTACCTTTTATGTGCTGAGTTGACTAGATGAAAAGGGAGTTCCATACAGCTGTGCTTTGTGACCTGTGCATCTGTGTATGGGACGGATTTGCATTTTAGTCAGTAGCCTAAGTAAAGACAGTGTTGTCACAAACTTGAACAGATATTTTGCAATGTAGTTAGTCAGAACTAGAGAGAGAGAGAGAGAGAGAGAGAGAGAGAGAGAGAGAGAGAGAGAGGAATATATAGAGGAATTAATGTATTCCCTCCCTCTCCCCTCTCCCCTCTCTCCTTCTCTCCTCTCCTCTTTCCCTTCTCTCCTCTCTTCTCTCTCTCCCCACTATCCCTGTTGATCTAAGATATCCATCTCTTGAATTTAGACTTGGATTTGGGGTGGCTTGTTCTTTGCATTTCTGACTGAGTCTTAGACCAGTATAAGGTCCAAACCCACTTAGATGCAGACTGCATCATACCATCCATTCTCTTGGGTCTTGAGTTTTCACATGGTAGATAGACAGGATGACTGAATCACAGACTCAGCTCCTGGGACTTCAGCTTTCAGATCATAGGATGTCTCAGTTTATAGATCTTTAAATGTATAATTTTTACAAAGCTATGCATTATTGATTTTGTTTCTCTGAAAAGAACAAGGCATGCTTACCAATACCAGTGTTTGTGTGTGTGCGTATGTGTGCACGTGTGTGTATCTGTCTGTGCATGTATGTATACACATATATGGGTGTTTCTCTGTGTGTTTGTGTGTGCTCATGTTCCTGTGTGTGTGTATGTGTTTCAGTGTGTGTGCAGGTAGGAGGCAAGAGATATGAGTGAAATATATATTTTTTAATTCAGGATTGGAGAAAGCTTCCCAAATTCATTTTATTATATACCTTAAACTTTATTATATTGTTTTTTCCTAGAAGGGAAAATTCAAGTCATAAGAAGACATATTGCACATTCTAAATGAACTTCCATCTTAATAACCCCCATTAAATAATTCCATATAATAACTACTCTATAGGTTTTAAGAAGCCACACAGAATATAATAAAGTATGCAGTTATTAAGTATCCAGGATGATTTAATTCTGGGTATTATAAAAATTTATTATTTTCTATTGTCTCTTCCTGTTATTAATAAAGTATATTAAGTTAGTCAAGTTGTTCCAAATAGAATGAGGCAATTATGATATATTCCAGCTTTAAATATATATAAATATATATATATTCTATATATAGAATTAAACACTTTATAGTAACTATATTTCCAAAGCAAAGAACCTAGATGCTTATGCCTTGAAGACTCATTATCCAAATAGTTTATAGTTTTTCTGAAATTGTAATAGCTATTTTTATGATTCAAAGGATATTATAATAGCCTGATTAAGAAATCTGAAAAATCATGTTCACAAACACACATATTTACACATATTAATTGTTTTCTTTCTTTTGAATGGTATACAATATTAAAGGTTTATATTTTGATAAAGTCCAAAATACATCTATATCTCAGTCTGACTTCCCTACTTCCTTTTTCTCTGATGCTTAAAATGAGTTGGCAATAAAAACCAAAGAGACTTTAATAAGGCAGTGTGGTTCTTTTACAGGTATAGCTTTTGATTTAGAGTCATAAATAAGATCCACAGGAAAGCCTCTGCTAGCTGCAAGGCAGTAAGTTCCCAGCATTTTTTTTGAACTCTGTTTAACCCTACCTGGCCTTCCTCTCTCCCAACCACTGATACCTTGTGCTGGCATCAGCTATGAAAGCTCTTTTAAAAGCTTCTAATGGCATACTTATTATTTCTTACACATCAGTGCTTTAGGGCTATTTGCTGGTGACTTAGCATTTAAACTCTGTGACTCTCAAACAAATCAGTAATGATGCAATGGTCTGTGCATTAAATTTTCTATGTAAAAAGTGTGTTCATGTCCTACTAACTAACCCAGACATAAGCATAGTATAACATATTTCAAAACCTCTTACTTAATGTGAAACAAAAAAGGTACAAGTATATATTTAGTAGATCTGACAGAGAAGTAACAAGCCAGTACTTAAAATTAAGACAAAACTCATGCATAACATTTAAAATTTAAAATTACTATTTAAACTTACATTTTTAATATACCCTTTATAGATTATATGGTGTACTTGTATGGCAGGCAACTGAAGCAAAGTTTTGAGAATTTACAAAATTCAGCTCTCTTCTATACCTATAGTCCTTAGGTTTGGTCTTCTCATTGTGTCCCAGATTTCCTGGATGTTTTGTGTTATATGCTTTGTGCTTTTTACATTTTCTTTGACTATTGAGTCAAATGTTTTCTATGGTATCTTCAGCACCTGATATTCTTTCTTCTATCTCTTGTATTCTGTTGTTGATGCTTGCATCTATGACTCCTGAATTCTTTCCAAGGATTTCTATCTCCAGAATTGTCTCCTTTGTGATTTCATTGTTTCTACTTCCTGAATGGTTTTGTTCAGTTCATTCACTTGATTGTTTGTGTTTTCCTATAATTCTTTAAGGGATCTATGTTTCCTCTTTAAGGGCTTCTGCCTGTTGACCCATGTGCTCCTGTATTTCTTTAATGGAGTTATTTATGTCCTTTTTGAAGTCCTCTATCAGCATCATGAGATGCGATTTTAAATCAAACTCTTGCTTTTCCAGTATGTTGGGGTATGCGGGACTTGCTGTGGTGGGAAAACTGGGTTCTGATGTTGCCAAGTAGCCTTGATTTCTGTTGGTAGTGTTCTTGTGCTTGCCTTTCACCACCTGGTTATCTCTAGTGTTAGTTGGTCTTGCTGTTTCTGGTTGGAGCTTGTCCCTCCTGTGGGCCTGTAAGCCTGTGTCTGTACTCCTGGGAGACCAACTCTCTTCAGGTAGGGTCTGTGCATAGAAGGCTCCCTGTGGCTGCCTGGTACAAATGGTGGCCTGAAGACTTCTGTCCCAGCTGCTCCACTGATCATTTGCCCTGTGCACTCCTAAGGAGAAGTGGAGCTCTCACCTCCAGGGAGAAGTGGAGATCTCACCTCTGTGCTCAGAAGTGAAAGCTCTGCTGGGAGATCACTCTTTCCTGGTGGGCTGTGCACAGAAGGCTCCCTGGTGGTGCTAGACCTCTAAACAGCACTAAGCATGTCCTATAGACTCAGTGGAAATATCCAGGTAAAGTTACCGAAGTCCATGTTGTCCTTACAACTTTATTCTTTAACTCAGAGTCCAGCCCCGGAAGATCAGATTTTGGCAAGTTAGTGCTCAATCACATCATTTTCCTTCCTCCCTTCCTTTCCTTCTTCCCTCCCTCCCTTCCTCCCTCCCTCCCTGCCTGCCTCCCTCCATCCATCCATCCCTCCATCCCTCCATCCCTCCTTCCCTCCTTTCTTCCTTCTCTCCCTCCCTCCTTCTCTCTTTCTTCCTACCCTCCCTCCTTCCCTCTCCCTTCCTACCCTCCCTCTCTCTCCTCTCTCTCCATCCTTCCCTCCGTCTTTCCATCCCTCCCTCCTTTCTTCCTTCCTTTCTTCCTTCTCTTTTAAATTAGTTTCTCTCACTGACCATGGAGCTCAACAATTGTCTAGGATGAATGGCCACACTACTCCCAGGATCCTCTGATCTCTGCACTGGTATTATAGGCACATATTACCACAACCAGCTTTGAATGAGGGTGCAGGGACTCAGTGAGTACTTCATGCACTGAGACAACAGTAGCCCGGAACTCTTGGTATTCTTGCTACATCCCCAGACTCCATGTCCTGAGATTTCATGAACTATAGTTCTGATTAGATTAGCTTCCCTAAGAAACAGGCACTTTGAAATTGATGCTTAGAAATCCACTCATTGAACTGGACCTTGAAAGTTTTCAAATGCCTCTGAATAATCCTGAGTATTGTAGGTATGTGGCCAAAATTTTGAGTTGGTGAAGTTACAGCTAAAAATTCAAGACAAAGGGGGGAATTTATAAGTATGACAATATTTGATTCTTTTTCAAAATGTGATAGTCAGTGTTTGTGAGCCCGGGGAGGTCTTCCGAGCCAATGGTTCTGCGCCACTGCGTTTATTAGCCCACTTAGAGGTGCTTTTGTCATGATGTGACCATGTCTGTACACAGCAAAGCATGCAACCTTGCGTTAGCCCTGTGCTCAGGGTTCCCAACAGGGTGATTGCTTCCATTAGTTTACCTAGTTCCAACACTCAGTAGTTCAGATTTTTGACCCCTCTTTCTCCAACCACATGGACACTCTGAGAGTCAAATGACAGTGTCTTCAGGAAGCTCTGCTGTGAGGTTGAATTTGGGGTAATTGACACCAATACCACAACAGCATTAAATCACTCATATTTTTATAGTGGATAAACGAGTCTGCTTATAAATATGTTCAAGGATAGCTTGTAGGTGGCAGAAGAATTATGCTATAACTTTAACAGCTAATAAATCTTTATTTAAGCAGGGGACCTCTAAAATTTAATTAGGCATGTGAAAGCAGAGATCGTTCTGAGAGGGGAAAAATATGCTGGTTCTCACAAGAAAAGGCACGTGCTTTGTGGAATATTTCAGGTTAAAATATACTGCTCTGTTACTTTGCCCAAAGAAAGGCTTTCTGATACAGAAGCAAATAGCTAACTTTCAAAAATCTAACAGAGGTCAGCCTGAGGGTTTTCTGATCTCCTGCACAGGGAGGAGAAGAGGTCCGTTTTGTGAACTTCATGTCCATGACTTAGCTGAATCCATCACAGTTTCCCTTTTCTTTCATCTATTCTTCTTTTCTGAGTCACTGAGGGTCAACACAGGCCCCTCTACTCTACAAACATCCTGTCAGGTGTATGTCTACACTGAGGTAATTCCACGCCTTTCACTATTTATAATTTATATATCTAAATTATGACTGCCCTTGAGATCTGAAATTATTGTTAAAAGGTAAAAACCTGCAACTGTATAATATATATTATATATTGTATATATTATATGTAATATTATATATTATATGTAATAGTGAGCTACTGGGCATATGTACATATATATGTATATAGTGTGTATGTGATTATTTGTATATAAGTATATATATATGTATATATACACATATGAGTTTTTATTTTTATTTTAAGTATGTGTGTTTTTGCCTCCTTAGTTTCATATTCACCATATGCATGCCTGGTGCCTGTGGAGGCCAGAAGATGGTACCAGATTCTTGACACACAGAAATATATATATATATATATATATATATATATACACATATATGTGTGTGTGTGTGTGTGTGTGTGTGTGTGTGTGTGAGAGAGAGAGAGAGAGAGAGAGAGAGAGAGAGAGAGAGAGAGAATATGAGACTATATTCTGGTACCTTGAATGAGTTCATAATTATGCTACCAGAAGCCAAAGATTTCCAAATGAAAATCCGGAGGCCAGGTGCTAGATACTGCTCTCTGAAGTCTTTGCTTATATTTGTAGAGCTTCCAGAGACTTCCCAAACAAAATAAGCTGCTGTTCTACTCCTTGTTACCTACCAGAGCTAGATGGCAAATTCCTATTTCTGAAAATATAATATACCTTGCATATAGGACACAGAGAAATCAAACTGGGAACTGAGTGGAAAAACAACCTCCCTTCTGGCTAGCTTTCATAGTGCCAGAAGGTGCTATTCAAACTGACAGGGAAGAAAAACATCAACAGACTTAATCAGCAGTGGATACTCCATGCTATACTTTTGACCTTAATTTGTCCTCTGATGTAATAGTGACAAGAGTGTTGTGGAGTTAACTAACCATTTCCTGATTGATTTGAGTATTGCTCCACAGAACAGAATACATAGTTGGTATAGTAATTCCCATCAAAAGCTTATGAGATCACAGACTCTAGTGGTGAATGTGCTACTGGTTGTTTGCTAAATTGACCTGTAGCCAAACCACCTCCTAAATATTGTTTTCATGTTGTGTATGCAGATTAGTGCTAATTTCAGCCTCAGTCAGAGAAGCTTCTTTCTTTAAAGATGATGATTAAAGTGGATTGTCACTCTGGTCAAAGCTCCAAGAGAAAGTAACTGTTATGTGCTCAGAACTAAACAGGACATCTGTATTGTCCTACTGAAGTCACAGAGAACATATGGAAGATGAGGTTAGAAATATTATAAGAGGCAGAGTTGACATGGATCATGAAATGTTGCTTTCTGGACATGGCTATCACAACCATGAACAAATAACAACTAACGGAACTATCTGCACAAAACCTGCTCTATCTCTGTCTCTCTCTGTCTCTAGGTCTCTCTCTGTGTCTCTTTCTCTCAAGATAGGATGGGAAATGGTTGGCTACAGAGAGTGTGAAAGACAATGGTAAACATGATCTCAGTGGATTCAACACATAAGTATCAAAAATAAATAATTTTTAAAAAATTTTTTTTATTTTCTATATTCTTTGTTTACATTCCGAAGGCTTTCCCCTTTCCCAGTTACCCCCCACCATATGTCCCATAATTTCTCTCCCCCCCATGCTATTCCCCACTCTTCCCCCCCTCCCCCCACGATTTCTCTGTTCTGGATCTACAATACTGGATCCAATCTTTACAGGCCCAGGGTCCTCTCCTTTTTTCTTCTTGAGAGTCATTTGACTTGCTAATTGTGCCTTGAGTATTTAGGGCTTCTGGGCTCATTAATATCCACTTATCAGTGATTGCATTTCGTGTGTATTCTTTTGTGATTGGGTTAGCTCACTTAGGATGATAGTTTCCAGATCTAACCATTTACCTACAAATTGCATGAATTCATTATTTTTAATTGCTGAGTAGTACTCCATTGTATAAATATACCACATTTTCTGTATCCATTCCTCTTTTGAGGGATATCTGGGCTCCTTCCAATTTCTGGCTATTATAAATGAGGCTGCTAAAAACATAGTGGAGCATGTGTCTTTGTTGTATGCAGAGGAATCCTCTGGGTATATGCCCAGGAGTGGTATGCCAGGGTCCTCTGGGAGTGGCATGCCCAATTTTCTGAGGAACCACCAAACTGATTTCCAGAGCGGTTTTACCATTTTGCAATCCCACCAACAGTGGAGGAGTGTTCCTCTTTCTCCACATCCTCGCCAGCACTTGTTGTCTCTTGAGTTTTTAATCTTAGCCATTCTGACTGGTGTGAGGTGGAATCTCAGGGTTGTTTTGATTTGCATTTCCCTGATGACTAATGATGTTGAACATCTCTTAAAGTGTTTCTTGGCCATCTGAATTTCTTCTGGTGAAAATTCTTTGTTTAGCTCTGTACCCCATTTTTTTGATAGGGTTATTTGGTTCTTTGGGGTCTAACTTCTTAAGTTCTTTGTATATATTGGATATTAGCCCTCTGTCGGATGTGGGGTTGGTGAAGATCATTTCCCATGTTGTTGGTTGCAATTTTGTCCTTCTGACAGTGTCCTTTGCCTTACAGAAACTTTGTAATTTTATGAGGTCCCATGTGTCAATTCTTGATCTTAGAGCATAAGCTATTGGTGTTCTGTTCAGGAACTTTCCCCCTGTGCCCATGTACTCCAGGGTCTTCCCAAGTTTCTTTTCTAATAGTTTCAGTGTGTCTGGTTTTATGTGGAGGTCCTTGATCCACTTGGAGTTGATCTTAGTACAAGGAGATAAGAGTGGGTCAATTCGCATTCTTCTGCATGTTGACCTCCAGTTGAACCAGCACCATTTGTTGAAAAGGCTATCTTTTTTCCACTGGATGGTTGTGGCTCCTTTATCAAAGATCAAGTGACCATAAGTCTGTGGGTTCATTTCTGGGTCTTCAATCCTATTCCATTGATCTACCTGCCTGTTGCTGTACCAATACCATGCAGTTTTTAACACAATTGCTTTGTAGTACTGCTTGAGGTCAGGGATATTGATTCCCCCAGAAGTCCTTTTATTGTTGAGAATAGTTTTAGCTATCCTGGGTTTTTTGTTGCTCCAGATGAATTTGAGAATTGCTCTTTCTAGATCTATGAAGAATTGATTTGGGATTTTGATGGGGATTGCATTGAATCTGTAGATTGCTTTTGGCAAGATGGCCATTTTTACTATATTGATACTGCCGATCCAGGAGCAAGAAATATTTTTCCATCTTCTGAGGTCTTCTTTGATTTCTTTCTTCAGGGACTTGAAGTTCCTGTCATACAGATCTTTCACTTGTTTGGTTAGAGTTACAGCAAGGTACTTTATGTTGTTTGTGGCTATTGTGAAGGGTGTTATTTCCCTAACTTCTTTCTCAGCCTGCTTGTCCTTTGAGTACAAGAAGGCTACTGATTTGCTTGAGTTAATTTTATAACCAGCCACTTTGCTGAAGTTGTTTATCAGCTGTAGAAGTTCTCTGGTGGAGTTTTTTGGATCGCTTAAGTAGACTATCATATCATCTGCAAATAATGATAGTTTCACTTCTTCCTTTCCAATTTGTATCCCTTTGACTTCCTTATGTTGTCTAATTGCTCTCGCCAGGACTTCAAGTACTATATTGAAAAGATATGGAGAGAGAGGGCAGCCTTCTCTAGTCCCTGATTTTAGTGGGATTGCTTCAAGTTTCTCTCCATTTATTTTGATGTTGGCTACTGGTTTGCTGTAGATTGCTTTTACTATGTTTAGGTATGGGCCTTGAATTCCTGCTCTTTCCAAGACTTTTAGCATGAAAGGATGCTGAATTTTGTCAAATGCTTTTTCAGCATCTAATGAGATGACCATGTGGTTTTTTCTTTTAGTTTGTTTATGTAGTGGATTACATTGATGGATTTCCATATATTGAACCATCCCTGCATCCCTGGAATGAATCCTACTTGATCATGGTGAATGATCATTTTGATATGCTCTTGGATTCAGTTGGCAAGAATTTTATTTAGTATTTTTGCATTAATATTCATAAGAGAAATTGGCCTGTAGTTCTCTTTCTTTGTTGGATATTTTTGTGGTTTAGGTATCAGCGTAATTGTGGTTTCGAAGAACGAGTTGGGCAGTGTCCCTTCTGTCTCTATTTTGTGGAATAGTTTGAAGAGTATTGGTGTTAAGTCTTCTTTGATGGTCTGGTAGAATTCTGCACTAAAACTATCTGGTCCCGTACTTTTTTTGGTTGGGAGGCTTTCTATAACCCCTTTGATTTCTTTAAGGGTTATGGGACTGTTTAGCTGATCTACTTGATGCTGATTTAATTTTGTTATTTGATATCTGTCTAGGAAATTGTCCATTTCCTCCAGTTGTTTTGAGTATAGGCCTTTGTAGTAGGATCTGATGATCTTTTGAATTTCCTCTGTTTCTGTTGTTATATCCCCCTTTTCATTTTTAATTTTGTTAATTTGGATACTATCTCTGTGCCCTTTGGTTAGTCTGGTTAAGGGTTTATCTATCTTGTTGATTTTCTCGAAGAACCAGCTCTTGGTTTTGTTGCTTCTTTGTATGGTTCTCTTTGTTTCTGCTTGATTGATTTCGCTGAATGAAATTTAGCTTAGTTTGATGATTTCCTCTCTCCTACTCCTCCTGGGTGAGTTAGCTTCTTTTTGTTCCAGGGACTTCAGGTGTGCTTTTAAGTTGCTAGTGTATGCTCTCTCCAGTTTCTTTTTGGAGGCACTCAGGGCTATGAGTTTTCCTCTTAGCACTGCTTTCATTGTGTCCCAGAGATTTGGGTAGGTCGTACCTTCATTTTCATTGAAGTCTAAAAAGTCTTTGATTTCTTTCTTTATTTCTTCCTTGACCAGGGTGTCATTGAGTAGGGTATTGTTCAGTTTCCATGTGTATGTGGGCTTTCTGTTGTTCTTCTTGCTATTGAAGACCACTTTTACTTCATAGTGATCTGATAGGAGACATGGGATTAGTTCGGTCTTCTTGTATTTTTTGAGGTCTGTCTTGTGACCAATTATATGATCAATTTTTGAGAAGGTACCGTGTGGTGCTGAGAAAAAGGTATACTCTTTTGCTTTAGGATGGAATGTTCTATATATATCTGTTAAATCCAATTGGTCCAAAGCTTCAATTAGTTTCACTGTATCCCTGTTTAATTTCTGCTTTCCTGATTGAGGAGAGTGGAGTGTTGAAGTCACCTACAAACATTGTGTTAGGTGCGATGTGTGCTTTAAGCTTTAGTAAAGTTTCTTTTACGAATGAGGGTGCCCTTACATTTGGTGCATAGATGTTCAGTATTGAGAATTCTTCTTGGTGGATTTTCCCTTTGACAAGCAGGAAGTGACCTTCTGTGTCTCTTTTGATGACTTTAGGTTGAAAGTCAATTTTATCTGATATTAGAATGGCTACTCCAGCTTGTTTCCTGAGTCCATTTGCTTTAAAATTGTCTTCTAGCCTTTTACTCTAAGATAATGTTTGTCTTTGACATTGAGATGTGTTTCCTGTATGTAGCAAAATGTAGGGTCCTGTTTCCATATCCAGTCTGTTAGTCTGTGTCTTTTGATTAGGGAATTGAGTCCATGGATATTAAGAGATATTAAGGAATAGTAATTATTACTTCCTGACATTTTGGGCATTATTAATATTATTTGTATTTGAGTGGTTCTCTTCTTTTGGGTTGGATGAGATGGGGTTTCTATCTTGTTTCTTCTGGGGTGTTGTTTCCCCCCTTGTGTTGT
Source organism: Apodemus agrarius (assembly GCA_964023405.1). Classification (NCBI taxonomy): domain Eukaryota; kingdom Metazoa; phylum Chordata; class Mammalia; order Rodentia; family Muridae; genus Apodemus; species Apodemus agrarius. The sequence continues at coordinate 90,439,736 of OZ030016.1, forward strand.
TATTTTTCCCCTATTATCCTTTGTAGGGCTGGGTTTGTAGATAAGTATCTTGCAAATTTGGTTTTGTCGTGGAATATCTTGGTTTCCCCATCTATGGCAATTGAGAGTTTTGCTGGGTATAGTAGTCTTGGCTGAAGTTTGTGTTCTCTTAGGGTCTGCCCAGGATCTTCTAGCTTTCATGGTCTCAGGTGAGAAGTCTGGTGTAATTCTGATAGGTCTTCCTTTATATGTTACTTGTGCTTTTTCTCTTACTGCCTTTAATATTCTTTCTTTGTTTAGTACATTTGGGGTTTTGGTTATTATGTGACAGGAAGTATTTCTGTTCTGGTCCAGTCTATTTGGGGTTCTATAGGCTTCTTATATATTCATGGGCATCTCTCTCTTTAGGTTGGGGAAGTTTTCTTCCATAATTTTGTAGAAGATATTTGCTGGCCCTTTAAGTTGTAGATCTTCATTCTCATCTATCCCTATAATCCTTAGGTTTGGTCTTCTCATTGTGTCCTGGATTTCGTGAATGTTTTGGGTTACCAGCTTTTTGCATTTTGCATTTTCTTTAATTGTTGAATCCATGGTTCCTATGGTATCTTCAGCATCTGAGATTCTGTCTTCTATCTCTTGTACTCTATTGTTGATATTTGCATCTATGACTCCTGATTTCTTCCCAAGGTTTTCTATCTCCAATGTTGTCTCCCTTTGTGATTGCTTAGTTGTTTCTACTTCTGTTTTTAGATTTTGTATGGTTTTGCTCAGATCTTTCAGTTGCTTGTTTGTGTTTTCCTGTAATTCTTTAAGGGATTTTTGTGTTTCCTCTTTTATGACTTCTACTCGTTGACCCATGTTCTCTTGTATTTCTTTAAGTGATTTTTGTTTCTCCCCCTTATTGGGATTCATTTTTTGCTCTATATTCTCCTGGATTTCTTTAAGTGATTTTTGTATCTGCCTTGTATGGGCTTCTAGTTTTTGATCTATTTTCTCCTCTATTACTTTAAGAAATTTATCTAAGTGATCCTCAATCTGCATCTTTACCAGTGATTTTAGATCTGAGTCTTGTTTTTCTGGAGTGTTGAGATATCTGGGATTTAATTGTGTTTGCCTTGTAATGGCTTCTAGCTTTTGATCTATTTTCTCATGTATTACTTTAAGAGATTTATCTAAGTGTTCCTCTATCAGCATCCTGACCAATGATTTTAGATCTGAGTCTTGTTTTTCTGGTGTTTCGGGGTATCCAAGATTTATTGCTGTCGGGGAACTGGGTTTGGATGCTGCCATACTGCCTTGATTTCTGTTAGTAGCGATCTTACGTTTGCCTTTTGCCATCTGGTTGACTCTGGTGTTAGTTGGTCCTGTAGATACTAGCTGGTGCTTGACCCTCCTGTGGGGTTGTAAGGCTATTTCCCAGCGACTGGGATACCTGAACCACTGTCCTGAAGGGCTCTTGCTCACAGATTGCTGACAGGTGGCCTGAGTCCCCCGAGGTCTTAAACTCAGGATATCCCAGGTACTTGGTTCTGCCTGTTGGGCGGCTGCTCTGCACTGCTCCTGCTCAGGGTTTGCTGTCTGTTATCCTGTTTCCCCAGGGGTCTTAAAGTTGGGATATCTTAGTTATCTTGTTCTGCCTGCTGGTCCCAAGCTGCTGGGAAGCTGGCTGGGTCCGGCTTCCCCGCCACCGGCTGGATGGGAGGCTGGTTCCGCTTCTGGCTGGGTCTGGGCACCTGGCACACTGGCTGGGTCCGGCTTCCCCACCACCAGCTGGATGGGAAGATGCATGCAATATGGCAGCTGCCTGCAGGGAGCTCGGGGTCCGCCCAGCGAGTGCAGAGCGCAGCCGCTACTCTGTGCCCAACTCCCACTCCAGGCCTGAGTCCCCGAAGGTCTTAAGCTCGGGCTGTCTCGGGTACCTGGTTCCGCCACCGGGTGGGTCTGAGCACCTGGCACGCTGGTTGACTCCGGCTTCCCCACCACCAGCTGGACGGGAAGCTGCAGGCAATATGGCAGCTGCCTGCAGGGAGCTCGGGTTCTGCCCCGCGAGTGCAGAGCACAGCCGCTACTCTGTGCCCAACTCCCGCTCCAGGCCTGAGTCCCCGAAGGTCTTAAACTTGGGCTGTCTCGGGTACCTGGTTCCGCCGCCAGCTGGGTCTGAGCACCTGGCACACTGGTTGGGTCCGGCTTCCCCACCACCAGCTGGATGGGAAGCTGCAGGCAATATGGCAGCTGCCTGCAGGGACAAAAATAAATAATTTTAATACAGAGATCACTCTAGATGCTCTGAATGGAGTGCATTTCTTTCTTTGATAACTTTCTTGAGAAAAGGGTGTTGGCAGAAAATAAAATAACTCCTGGGAAAAGGTGGCAATAAGCTTAGAACAATAGTTGTATAATTATACCCTTGATTCTCTTCTGTAATCCCAGAATTTGGTAGGCATTGAAGAGACAGATATTATAGGTCTAACTTCTACTCTCATGGAACCTCATCTGGTTGAGAAGATGAGGCATAAACATGTGTTGCATACAGTCATGGTTCAGTTCTATTAGATGTAGCCCAAGGTGAGATATAAAATGCAGCAAAGCATGGAGATAAACACTCACTGGTATTCAATCCAAATATAGTCAAGAATCATTAATGACACAGTGGAAATTGAGCTTATATTGGTCTAACTGAGTGGTCATTTTTATGGACTTCACTTTATGCTATCTTAAAAATAATTTTGAAGTTAAAAAGGAAAATAATTTTGAAGTTAAAAGGAAAGGGAATACTCTTTTGTGAAAGACTTGAGGCATAACTTTAAATGACTGCAAAACACAATTTAAAACAACAAACAAACAAACAAAAAACCCTAAAAGATGTCTCTATTATGTTAGGAGAATAAAACAATAATTTTTCTATTCCAAGTCACTGGTAGTGGGAAATCCTATACTAGATTACAATGACTCTGAAGTTTTTAGCTATATCTGAAAGACAGCACTGACTGGGCTAGGATCAGATGCCTGGTTTGGCCCTGCAGCTGTGATATCACTAGATAAATTTGAGCAAGTGTAGGATATCAGCTATTGGAGGCCATATTGGAAGTGATGAGCAGACTACCTCTAAACTTCCTTGTAGTTATGAGATTCTTTAAAGAGACAATACTTAGCACACTTATTTTCACTAATGTGAGAAACTATTCCATTACAATAGAAATGATTTAGACTTTTCTGAAAATTATATCAGACTTTATTCTACTTTTTCCCAGACCTAACAAAGGGTTTTTGGACTATTGGGAAATAATAGTATTTATTAGTAACACTGAAGAGTGACCTGACTTATACTCTGAGTCAGAACGTTAATGTTATATACTCAAAGTTTCTTTTTTTCCCACTCTAGGTTGTAGAATGTTGAGGAGAAAGAGTTTCATGGCATAGTTGCTAGTTACAATTGCAGTATCAATTGGTGGTTTGTGAAATATCAAATATAAATTCAATCCAAGCCTATCATAATTTTCCTTTATGTTAATTTCCCAGGGAACTATTATTTCAGAGAGTTAATCTAAGATTTGCAAGCATGGGAAAAAAACAAGTATATTGCTTACAGGCTGATAATAAATGATATAAAATCCCAGTAGTTAAATATAACAACTGTATTAGATCATTAATGACTATACATTGGGTAAGCAGTTGGAGTAAGTCTCAGAAAACTCCACCAATCTCTGTTGTGCAAGCATGGGTCTAGGGATAGATAGGCATAGGACTATCCTCTGTGTGGATTTTCACCTTCAGGTGCCTTTTTCTCCCACATGACCTACTTCTCTACTGGGATAATCTAAAGCTCTTAGGCTATTCTTGGGGCTGTGTTAATTTGTTTCCCTTTACCATGACATTTTTGATACAAACAGCTTTAAAAAAGGAATGATTTATTTTGACTCAGGCTCTCAGAGATGTTAGTCCATGACTGATTGACTCTACAGCTACTGTTCCTAAAGCAAAACAAAGCACAGGGGTAGTAAGAACACACTTCAGTAAAACAGGTCGCCTCTTTGTGAACAGGAGAAAGACCAAGAGGGTATAGGCATAAGATATGCCCTTCAAGGGTGTATTAAAAGTGACCCATCTCATTTAAGTAGACTTTGTCTGTTAAATTTCCACAAGTTTCTAAAAGCACCATTAAATCATGACTCCATATTCTCACTTGTGTACTCAATGTAAGCCCAGCAAGGTCCAACAGATTGTCCCTTCCCTATCACCATCTCACCCTTGCCACAGAGGGACATGGTTAAACTCACTGGATAACAAAATAACAACAACAACAACAACAACAACAAAAATTACGAGAATTCCAGAAAGGGGTCTGTGGGGTACAGGAGTTGAGGGGGCAAGAATGAGAAGAGAAAAGGTAGGAGCTAGAGTGTAAAGCTGACATTTTCATTTCTAATTCTCTCATGTGTTGTTGTTGTTGGTGGTGGTTTTGGTAGTAGATGAGTTTACAAAATGTATTTCATATTGAAAGTGTAACATTTAATGTGAAGCTATGCAGCCTCCATTTTGAATATATGCTAACTATATGGGTGTTGTTCATTAAATTGTTTAGACTTTGGGTCTGGTTAATTTTGGTGTGTGATGTTTTTATTTATCTATAAGTTTTTTAAATAATAAAGATTATAAACCTTAAAATGTACTGTTTATATGTATAAAGCTGTCAAAGAACAGATTTAATTTAAAAATATAAACAAAAATGATTATACTGTTTATCACATTTATGAAGTCTGAAGTTTCCTGGTCCAGTTAAACTTTCCAAAGCCTTGTCATATGACAATTAAGCCTCTGTCGCATGATCCTATGCGGAACATTTTATATCCAATTCATAGTAGGATTCTGGTGCTAAAGCAGACCAGGTTTAAAACAATAGAAAATTACTTCTGTCATATTTTATTGTCCAAAACAAGTCATTAGGTTAGGGCACATCAAGGAGTAGGCCAATAGACTTCATGTCTGTGGGAAGAAGAGCAAACTCACCCAGACCCAGAGAAGCATGGTATTTGGGGACATTTTAAAGGACTTTAAATAAAGTCAGCACACAGGCATTTGGTGAATGAGTAACATCATCCCTATTCCAACTCTGTTCAGCTGACACTGGTCTCTTTGCAGCAGCATAGATTGACTCTGTAAGTTAAGGAAAATGAAAGATATATTATATTGCCCAAATTTGTGTTAGTGTTTTATAAGAACTTGATTGGGATGTAAACCAAGTTTCCTGGCTCCAGATTCTCTATTCTGCCTATCAAAACATACTGATGTACACTGGGAAGAAAACGAATGATGGGAAGTGATCAGTGAACAACAGGGATGTGGAGTGTCATGCAGCTGGGTGATGCTTTATGAAACCTTTTTTGTTTGAGACAACTGCTGGTTACATTCAACGAGGATAAACATTCCTTGACTCTTTCCTAGACACTTCCAAAAATTTAATTATGCCCGGGGTAAATTTACAACTGAGTTCCAGACTCATATTTATTAGTAGACTATTTCCTAGGAATATAGCAAAACCTCATAGTTTCAGGTTCCTGTGAAAACTTGTCTGAATAGATTCAATAAAGACATTTGAGGGGAGAGAGCAAAGCCTGGAGTCCCTGTGACCATGGTCTCCTGAACTCAGTCTCTGTGCCTTGTCTTCCTTCTTCTAGTGATAGGAAAACAATGACTACACCCAGCAAGAATGCAGAAGAACAAGGGAAAATATCAATAATGTTAAAAATAGAGGCAACTCATTATAAAAGATGCCATTATAGTACATACATAAAATGATTTAAATCAGTGTATGAAACATTTTATATGAAAATATCATAGAGAAAGGTTGTATTCTTCACACTGTAGCTGTTATTATTGCATTGTTTGGTTGAGTCCTTTACTGAACTCTGAATTTTATTTGAACCTGAAATGACAGTCAAAACTGTGGGCTACTTGATAATCCCCATGAAGATGACTAAAATGTTTTTTGTGAAAGCCCTGCAGACTGAGCCCATTTAATTTAGAATAGTTCTCATACCAGTAGGAAGAAGCAGATGTTCCCAAGCAAATACCCTTGGTTTAGTATACTTTACATTGGATTTAACAGACAGATGTTTTGACTATGACATGGCAAGACAAGGATTTGAAATGGTGGATTGGAAAGGTTTTATCCATAAAAGTAATCGTTCTTGCATTACAAAGTGCAGGATTTACATGTGGAAAATGTCAGCTTATTGCAGCATCTCATGATGGATCGTGTTACCACAAGCCATGGAGTTCACTAGACACAGAAGCAAGTAACTTCGGAGTGGCCCTCTTAATAAGCATTACATTGGGAAGGGCATGGAATGATATCCTCAAATCTAGAATCATTCAAGTTATGTAGTTAATCCTTGATTATACACATTTGGAATTATGTGTGACCTTCTTCTCCATAAGAATGTCACTTCTGTCTATGGTATTCCATGAGGTAAAAGCAATTTCTACATGTTAACCACTATGCAGTCTAGATTTACAAATAGTGTCTTTTATCCTTATGGGAATTACTAGAAACAGGTCAAGAAAATGTTGCAGAGAAAAATCACCTAATCTTTGTTTCTCCTTCTTGTCTTTCAAGTAGAGGAACTCACTCAAAGACTGTAAAAATGAAAGTGTCTGGTATGGATAGTGTGTTCTCAATAAACACCATGTAAGAAAAAAGTGGCACTCCATTCCTATGCCAAAGATAAATTGTATTTGGATTACACATATGACAGCGGATAGAGAAATGGAAGTGATTTTCTTAAGAGTCCTCTGTGTTTATACTTTCTTTCTTTTGAAATAGCCAACTTCATCTTTCATCCACTTTAAAGAATATAGCTAAATAAAGACAGAATCCTGGGTAGAAACACACCTCTTGGATGAAAATCCAGATCCGTGGTCAGATGTATTTCTTGTGGAGATCTACCCTGGAACCAAATAGTTTGTTACCATCTGTATGGAGATTGAATCAATGGCAAATGTGGCTTATGTAGAGAAGGTGGCTGTATCTTTATCAGTCTCTGAGCTCTTGACAACAAATTACTGGCAGCAGAAGAAGCCAGCCATTGCCTCTTCAAAGTACAAATGTAGGTTTTACACAGTGAATGTCAGTGCAAACACTTCACTGTGTTTTCTTGTTCAAAGGAGTGTGGGGCTGCAGAGATTGCACAATGGTGAATATTCCTTACTGCTCTTGTAGAGGACCTGATTTCAGTTCCCAACATCCTCATGTTGACTTATAAACATCTCTAAGTCCAGCTCCATGAGATTCAGTTCCTCTTCTGACCTTTGTGAGCTCCTGTACAAACATGGTGGGCACATAAATACTTAAAAATGCATGCGCATATTATACACATAAAATTAAACAAATACTTTTAAATTTAAAAATATCAACATAAGAAGAGAAGAATCAAGGCCTGAACGTAGCTCGTGTATCAAAATGACCTGGGAAACTTATTAAAATAAAAATGCATATATTATTCAGCCAAATTTTAGGAGCTTTCAAATGGGTAAAGCAGACTTGGGTATTTTTTAATATTGAGATAGTATTAGGACTCATTTCTCCCTGGGGGATGGGAAGAGGTTAGTCTCTATTAATGTGAATAGTTAGTACATTTTGCCTTTATTATAAACATACTTATTAATGTTAAATTTCCTATGAATAAGCAAAGACATTAATCTATGGGGCAATTTGACCTTCTAACTAACAACTGTTGGACTCCCTTACTGACTTTTAGTGGGGCCGTGGCACATGTGCAAAGGGACACAAGCTAAGAATGACAATATCTCATCTTGGGCAGCTAGAGATGATGTGTCTTGTCACTGGGTTCCTTGAAAGCTGGCTGTAAAGATGCCTGATTGGTGAAAAGTTGCTTTTTGTTGTTCATAGATGTGCCTGATTGCTAATCTACTACCCACATGCCAGCACCAGTTGTCTTGAAACTGCAGAATCCCTCAGAAAAACCATACAGTGATCAGAGCTGATAGCTCCGGTTCCTGAAGGCACAGTCTCAGCTAGAAATGCCTCAAATAGTTTGCACCAGATTTTTGGATATCACAAACCTGGTCGAACTATAGGTAACCTCAAGCTATCTCCAGATGAAGAGCACTTCTTATGGTAGTCTATTGGGGAGCCAGAGGCAGGGTGGGGGTAGGGGTTGCCATTGGCCAGAAAGAATCAAAGCTTTCATTGGAGTAAGTACAAACCTCCGTTTGTGCCTTGGGTGTGCTATGATTCCCCTAAAGATCTGGCCTCTGGCTGTCTAAGCAGGGCACTTAGGTACTTAGTGGCTCATCGCCAAACACTTTTGTGTTTCTTCCCTTGGTGTTGCAACATAGGCCCAGTGAAAGGTTTCTCTCAGTCACTTCTTGCTGCTTTAAGCATGAACCAAACCTGGCCCTTCAAAGGCAAACATCAGTCACAACAGCAGAGTCAACAGAGCAAGAGTCCCAACAGAAGCAGGGATAGCCCAAGCTCTGAGAGTGGCACAATCACCAGCTATCTGAAGAAGAAGCTACTGGGGAACCACAGCAGGAAGACCAAGGGTTCTGGAAGCAGAGAATCAGCAAAAGAGCTAATACCAAAGACAAATTAAAAGCTATATGTAGGCAAAGAATAGAACTTGTTGGCCTTGGTTACCAGAAGAGTTGGAGAAAACTGTCCTATCTTTAGGGCCAAGAGTTATAATACTAGCTTAAATCTGTTAAATCCTGACTTCCTAGGTTGACATGGGACTTAAGGGCCTTCACCACCAAAGACTACATGAGGACTATAAAGGTAGACAGTGTCACGTGCTGTTGCTCTTGCCTGCTGCCACTGCAGATACCTACCATCAAGACAGCTGGACACAAAGGCACCTATCACCAGCCCATGAAGAGTGTTTGCATAATTTCTGAGCACAAGGACCCCAGCCAACTGATTAGCTTTTCTAGAAGATTCCAGTACGCATTCTCACTAATTCTAGATTTTAGATCACCCGAAATGCCAGTTTCCCATGACTAAGATACCAGAGAGAGTCATTCCTACAGTTCTTTTGTGGCTTCCTGTGCCTCCTTCCAGTGTTGTTGGAATACGCTTGCCTGCCATAGCACTCTGTTATATTTTAAATCTGTGTGGCCTAACTATTTCTATTGGATTATAAAGAAGAAGGGGAATGTGCACCAGGCTTAAGAAACTCATAAGACACAGTATTCTTAAGACTCCTTATTGAATTTGTATAAGCCAGGAAGAAATCCCTGGGGTAGAGGGTATGTTTCACTATTGTAGCTACTTATAATTTATACACAAGATTCCATAGTATGGCTTTCATATGTGGGGTGGCAAGTTTTGGTGATGAAGCTTCTGGAGTCATCCAGGGTCCTGTTAAGAGTAACCTTCAACAAATGGTGCTGGTTCAACTGGAGGTCAACATGCAGAAAAATGAGAATTGACCCACTCTTATCTCCTTGTACTAAGATCAACTCCAAGTGGATCAAGGACCTCCACATAAAACCAGACACAGCGAAACTATTAGAAAAGAAACTTGGGAAGACCCTGGAGGACATGGGCACAGGGGTAAAGTTCCTGAACAGAACACCAATAGCTTATGCTCTAAGAATTGACAAATGGGACCTTATAAAATTACAAAGTTTCTGTAAGACAAAGGACACTGTCAGAAGGACAAAACAGCAACCAACAAATTAGGAAAAGATCTTCATCAACCCCACATCTGACAGAGGGCTAATATCCAATATATACAAAGAACTCAAGAAGTTAGACCCTAAAGAACCAAATAACCCTATCAAAAATGGGGTACAGAGCTAAACAAAGAATTTTCACCAGAAGAAATTCGGATGCCCGAGAAACACCTTAAGAGATGTTCAACATCATTAGTCATCAAGGAAATGCAAATCAAAACAACCCTGAGATTCCACCTCACACCAGTTAGAATGGCTAAGATTAAAAACTCAAGAGACAACAGTGCTGGCGAGGATGTGGAGAAAGTGGAACACTCCTCCACTGTTTGGTGGGATTGCAAAATGGTAAAACCGCTCTGGTAATCAGTGTGGCGGTTCCTCAAAAAATTGGGCATGTCACTCCCAGAGGACCCTGGCATACCACTCCTGGGCATACACCCAGAGGATTCCCCTGCATACAACAAAGACACATGCTCCACTATGTTCATAGCAGCCTTGTTTATAATAGCCAGAAACTGGAAGGAGCCCAGATATCCCTCAAAAGAGGAATGGATACAGAAAATGTGGTATATTTATACAATGGAGTACTACTCAGCAATTAAAAATAATGAATTCATGCAATTTGTAGGTAAATGGTTAGATCTGGAAACTATCATCCTAAGTGAGCTAACCCAATCACAAAAGAATACACACGAAATGCAATCACTGATAAGTGGATATTAATGAGCCCAGAAGCCCTAAATACTCAAGGCACAATTAGCAAGTCAAATGACTCTCAAGAAGAAAAAAAGGAGAGGACCCTGGGCCTGTAAAGATTGGATCCAGTATTGTAGACCCAGAACAGAGAAATCGTGGGGGGGGGGAGAAAGAGTGGGGAATAGCAAGGGGGGGAGAGAAATTATGGGACATATGGTGGGGGGTAACTGGGAAAGGGGAAAGCCTTTGGAATGTAAACAAAGAATATAGAAAATAAAAAAAAGAAGTTAGACCCCAAAGAATCAAAAAACCCTATCAAAAATGGGGTACAGAGCTAACAAAGAATTTTCACCAGAAGAAACTTGGATGGCCAAGAAACACCTTAAGAGATGTTCAACATCATTAGTCATCGGGGTAATGCAAATCAAAACAACCCTGAGATTTCACCTCACACCAGTCAGAATGGCTAAGATTAAGAACTCAAGAGACAACAGGTGCTGGCGAGGATGTGGAAAAAGAAGAACACTCCTCTACTCTTGGTGGGATTGCAAGATAGTACAACCACTCTGGAAATCAGTCTGGCGGTTCCTCAGAAAATTGGGCATGCCACTTCCAGAGGACCCTGTCATATCACTCCTGGGCATATACCCAGTGGATTCCCCTGCATACAATAAAGACACATGCTCCACTATATTCATAGCAGCCTTGTTTATAATAGCCAGAAGTTGGAAGGAGCCCAGATATCCCTCAAAGGAGGAATAGATACAGATATATATATAATGGAATACTACTCAGCAATTAAAAATAATGAATTCATGCAATTTGTAGGCAAATGGTTAGACCTGGAAAATATCATCCTAAGCGAGTTAACCCAATCACAAAAGAATACACATCAATGAAATGCAATCACTGATAAGTGGATATTAATGAGCCCAGAAGCCCTAAATACTCAAGGCACAATTAGCAAGTCAAATGATTCCCAAGAAGAAGAAAGGAGAGGACCCTGGGCCTGAAAAGATTGGATCCAGTTTTGTAGGAGAGTACCAGAACAGAGAAATGGTGTGTGTGTGGGGGGAGGTGATTGGGGAATAGTTGGTGGGGAGAGGACTTATGGGACTTATGGTGGAGGAGGGGGGAACTGGGAAAGGGGAAAGCCTTTGGAATGTAAACAAAGAATATAGAATTTAAAAAATGAAAAAAAAAAGAGTAACCTTATTAATTTACCGAGAGCTATTCAGATACATTCTTGTGTCTGTCACTGTCCTGTCTACCTAGGTTGAAAGAAATACCTTCCTCCCTCAGGAAAATCAGCAATCTAGAATGTCAAAAATGGATTCAACCTGTTGACTCCAGTCCCCTTCTTTGTGCTCCTCAGCTGATATGCCAATTTGAGATGCTGTAGAACCTTTAGCAGGTAGCCTGTCTGTCTGAAGCAGGTTGCTAGAGGAGGCTCGTGAGGGCTATACCTAGTTCCAGCATGTGAAGAACACTCATCGTATGCTTTTGCTGCTATTAAAAATTGCTGCTTTTTTATCCCTTTGGAACCATGAGCTAAAATGAATCTTTCCTTTCATAAGCTGTTTCTGTAAGCACGGTAGCAAGCAATAAAAGTCTCTCTTATAGACCTTTTCTTGTGCAAGTCGGGATGGTTGGTCTGTCTTAGACTCTGCAATCCTGAACGCTGAGATTTGGTTCATGGTCTCACCTGAACAGAAGTAATACCTAGCTCATGGGACTGTGAAGGAGATTAAAAAATAGCACGTATACAAAAGTATTTATAATAGCATCTGATTCAGATTTGCCAAATCATGTTTCCTATTATTAGTTCACTTGAACTATATCTCCTTGTCACCATTGTCTGAATGACCTCTTTGCCCCCCTTTTTTCTTTGAAGTTCATCATCTTTCACTGTCATGCTTTTGTTACTTAGATTTTGTTTATATTCTGTTGTTTACTATTAGTTTCAGATGCTTTTTTTTCTAAGAATATGATACTGCAGCTTAGGGTGTGGTCAGTTTTATACTTCCCATAGCTCACGGCGAAATAGCAACACATGCAAGATCCCAGCTCTCTCCAGGGCGATGAATGTATGGTAAAGAGATTCTTGAGGATAAAAAGCGGGTGATGAGTGTTCCAGAAAAATGGAAAGATGAAAGAACTCAAAGAAGAAAGGAGTCGGGGCTGACAGATTGCCAAGAGCTGGAGAAAGGAAATCACTCAATTCGCTCAGGAGAGATTGAGATTAAAGTACTGATTTTCATCTGGCAGATTCTGGTTTCTAATTGGGCCAGCAGGGTTGGGTTACTTAATTCAGTGTCACCTTCCCTACACCAGAGAAAGACTTCTCTAGGTCATACCCACCCCTGCTCATTACCCAATGCCTGGACATGAACAAGAACACACACACACACACACACACACACACACACACACACACACACACACAAAGAGTGTATGATGAAGTAAAGGTGTGAATCCTTGAGATATGACTCCTGTCATGGGAAAGTTGTTTCCTTCACCAGTTTTTACTGGCTGAAGGCATCATCAAGAGCCAGCCTCATTTGGAAAAGGTGTCAGTCTTAATTTGAGCCACAACATAGGACTCAAACAGCCAGAAATTTAATGAAATCTTCAATTGTTTATTCCCTTCCAACAGAAAGAAATATTAACTTTTACTTCTGCTGTTGCCTATGATTTAGAGTTTAGGTGTTCTAAAACTTACACAACGAAGCTAGAAACCTTTTCCTCCTTTGTATGTTTGTTAGTGACTAGATTTGCGTTCTAACACTACATTAAGTAAACACAAGAAGGGTTGCTGTACCTTTAGATACTGTGTCCTTACTTCTGCGCCCTGAGTAAGCAGAAGCTCTCTGTCAGTCTGCTGCTGCACAGGAGGCTCTCGCTTGCTCTCCGGAGTGTCTGCCCGTCTTCTGCCTCATCTGAAAAATGAGTGAAATAAAAAACCCAAGTCAGAATAAGAACGGGTGGGAATCTGAAAGACACGCTTGGGTCCCTGGAAGCGCCCTCTGTTCGCATGTTCCTGCCTGTCACTGCACTGATACCATCTAAATCCCCTCTTATTTGCATTTTACTTATTTTGTACTAAAGTCCCTCTTAAGATGTGTCTTCCAAATGTGTGTGTGGTTTCCTATCTGTCTTAACAACACATATGCATTACAATGACAGCAAGAAACATCCTTCAGTTCAGGTTTTGTTAAAATAGTTTGAAAGACAACTCAAACAGACTCATCTGTTTTAAAAACCTTGATCTGATTAAACTTGGTTTTCACATATTTGCCAAAGTGTGCTTCATTGTGTGGCTTGTTTTTGTTTTTTTTGTTTTTGTTTTTGTTTGTGTGTCTGTTTCTATTTTTTTTTTCAGTGTTGGAAAAGTGTGTTTGAGAAGAAGGCTCAGGACCAGGCTTCATTCCAGACCGCTCAACCAAAGCCTGAGGTCTTCACGGCACAACCCATGTCTCCTGCCCCAAGATGAAGGGACTCACTCGCCACTCACCAAAGGCTTAGAAATGGGGTTTGAGCAGGCACGCTTTTCATGCTGAACAAAGTATGCCATCCTTTTATTTTACACGTTATGGGTGTGCTCTTAATAAACTCATTGTCACACACACACACATACAAAGAAATAAATACACTGGTTCTGCTCAAACCGGCACACAAAGAGAGCTCGGAAGGAAGGAGGAAAAAAGCTTTAACACCTCTCCGGCACTGGATGGTAACTTCACACTTCAGCCTCATGTCAAGAATGTGTGATAACAATTTGACAGGAAGTAAGTGGATTCTGTTCCAGGCCTTGCAGGGAGATGACCCTGGAGCATAATGGTGTGATCTGCAGGCCCTTAGCTTCCTGCCCAGCAGGGGGTAGCCAAGCGCTGGCAACCAGGAAGCAATTCAGTCCCTGCAGGAAAAAGACCACCAGCCAGAAACAGCCCTCTGATTGTAGAAACCAGATCTTCTGGCCAATGCCAATATAGGAACTATTTGTTCCTATATTGGAACACTCACCTGAGGCCTATCTTGGGATCTGGAGCTTAGGTGACGGTGTCCCTTGGAAAGAGATTTTTTAAGAATAAAGATAAATTATTATTTACTTGCCCAAGACTTGAATTGAATATTGGTGGGCTGTAAGGACAGGAGGATTTCATTTTTCTGTTTGAATCTTCTTTGTTTTCCCCAGTGTGCTAAGGGTGTGAATTTCCACAGATGTGGAGAGGCAGGTCTGGTCTGCTGCTCCGGCTCTCTGAGTGCATGGCTGCTGATGGGAGAGTTTAGCCACTGTCACAGGACATCTCCTCAGAGAACCGGGAAGCCAGCAGGTGAAAGGGCTGAGGAGCCAAGGTGGTGACTGACAGGTGAGAAATCAGGGAAAGAATTCTCCAGTAGGAAAAGGCATGTGTGTTGGGGGAGGGAGGAGGGGCTGAGAGGTGACTGCAGAAAGGAGCAGCAGCCTGTGGTAGGCCTCACTGCCCCTCCAGCTGACTGCTGACTGACCTGCCAGGAATGGGTCCTCCTGGCCTTCCCATCCTCAGCTTCTTGCTTCCTGCTCAGGCCATCTTCAGTTAATGCTGCTTTTCTTTGTTGTTGTATTTTTTCCCCAGCTCAATGAACCCTCACATTATGGGTTTCTGTTGTCATTCTAACCTCTAACACACAACCATTACGTCTTATCTCGTCTTCTAAATTACTTCACAATCCAATTACAAAGCCCTCTCTCTCCAAGAGCACACAACTCTCTGCATTACTGAA
The DNA here is from genome assembly GCA_964023405.1 of Apodemus agrarius. Lineage (NCBI taxonomy): Eukaryota > Metazoa > Chordata > Mammalia > Rodentia > Muridae > Apodemus > Apodemus agrarius. The sequence goes on from OZ030016.1 coordinate 90,454,871, forward strand.
ATGTTGGGCTTTGCTTTGCCTTTCTAAATTAATAATAGCTACCATTTTCCGTCTGTTCTTTCCGAGGGATTCGGTTATATCACCACACATATTTCCAAAATGCAGATTATGATTCTTTTGCATTTTTGCTGGGCTACAAAAAATGCTAAAGATAATTTCCCAAATATTCATAAAAGATCTGTCAGTTTTTAGAATCAACTTTTGGAAACTCAATCTTTAAAGAAGACAGCACTTTAAAATCAGTTAAAATTTAAATTAAATCAGCCAGAATTTCACCCTTGCTTTACATTGCAGAAGCCAGTCTCTTCTAATGGTTTTAGATATTTGAATAGGTCTGTTTGTTTTCACAGAGATTTTAATGACACAAGTGAATATTTAATCCAATCAAGGTCATTGTAATTTTCTGGAATCTAAGGGAAATGGATGTCTTAAAGGCAAATTTAAATTTTAGTAAATTATGAAATATTTTGGTAAGAGTGAACACGCCAAGAACATTTTAGGAAAAACTTTTAACACATTGAGAATATGCATTTTTGTTTGTTTTGTTTTGTTTTTTCTGATAGAGGAGAGGCATTATTGTGACTCATATTTGGAAATTGCTTTTAGAAAATGATTTTCAATTCAAATCTATATTTAGCTTTGGAAATATTGCTTGTTTAAATGTTTTATAATCACAAGCATGAAGCAGAATTGTAACCCCCCTCTCTCTCCCTCCCTCCCTCTTTGCCTCCCTCCCCCCTCTCTCTCTTTCTTCCTTTTTTCTTTCCTTAAGGTCTCACTATGTAGCTCTCGTCCTGTAACCAGGTACGACCAGGCTGGCCTTGAACTAACTCACAGTGACCTGCCTGCCCCTGGCTCTGTAATTGCTTTTCTTTCAAACTCTTTTAGTTTTGTGCAGAGTATTTTTGACAAACCTAAGGCATGCAATTGCTCAGTGACTAAACGTGCTTGTATAATAATAACATACAGAGTTCATGAGCTGCCTCATTTTTAACTCTTCATTTTTAACAATGTAAAATTTGAACTTACGGATTTCTAAAATTCAAGCTTTGGCCAATAATGCTAACTATATTATACAATGCTAAGAAGCAGAAGAGTCCTACCCATATTAGTGTTAACTAGGCATCAACTTAACATCTCTAACTGTTACGGTTACTTTGTAAACTTATTATGCTCTAAAAATGGAATCTTTATCCCCATCAATATTAAAATACAAAAAGATATACATGTGTTAATATGATACATATATATTTAAAATATATTAATTCCAATTAAGAATGTTTCAGAGGCCAACATGAAGACCAAGGGGGAAGATGGATACCACGCCTTTGGAATGTATAGCCTGGCTGAGGTGGAGCAGAGCTAAGCCCCGCATAGCCCAGGCACAAAAGAAGCACAGGATCATAGACCATAGTGATTGCTGACATGAGAAAGTGCTCAGCGGAGTACACATCCTGGAGCAGGAAACCAGAAGCTGTGCACAAACCAGATTTGTCCAGTTTATTACAAGTAGAGACATAATAAATGCATATGCAAAGGCAAATGTAAGTTATGTATTTCATGCTTTCAGTTGCATCCACAAACGCTTTATGATCCTAATTTAATATAGCAATACTTCACCAGTACTAACAAAAGGAGGACATTCCCTCTCCTTCCCCATTTCCACTCTTTCCTCTTTCCTCATTTAAAAAAATATTTTCAATGAAAATGAAAACTTAGCCAGACTCAATTTTTATTAGTATCTCTGTAAGTCTCCACATTGTCTTTTCATTTCACTGTATCATAAATGTCACTCTCAGATTTTGCTTTGACATTTAAATATTTCACCAGATGCCTGGTCCTACTGTGTGTAAAAACATGCATGCAAGTCTTTTTTTTTTTTTTTAAACAATATGTTCTTTTAGAGTGTCTGGGTTTTTATTTCTAAATTTTAATAAGCTTTTTAACATAAATGATTTTTAAAAATTATTTTTACAAACTAGGTTCAAATTTATACAAATCCAAAATATAGATAGTCTTAAAGGGTTGATTTTATTTTTTAGATCCAGAACGTGCTTTCTACCATGTGTGAGTGCTACATGGCAATCTCAAAAAAGAATATCTAAGTTGATATCACATTCTTTTGCATATTTTACGAGGCTCTATTTAAAAATAAATAAATAAAGACTTTGAGATATTGTCAGCTGATTACCATATGGGATACATGACCAACGGATTCTTTTAGATAATCTATTATTTAAGGTGTTCAGCAAATGAAACCTTAACTCTTTTTAAGATGGCATTTAAAAAAAGGTTGTCTAGAAAATAAGCTGTGGATTTTTAGTAAGTAGCCCACCCCAGCACTTCTCCAGGACTTAGGCTACAGACTAGGCTGTGGACACAATAGCCAACTTTTGAGGACCTCTTGCATGTCCTTGAGACCAGGTGAGTGAGTGGAGCCTTCAGGAAGATGGACAAAGAGGCACAAGAGGACGATTAGCAGCCCCTCTTAAGACTTTAATGAATAAGACAGAACAACACACAGGGCTTCTCTCTGTCCTCTGCTGCTCCCTGTACCTTCCAGGCTGAGTATTGGCCTGCTTTCCTGAATCACTAGATGATTATGATCTAAAATGGCAAAGTCCATGATGCAAAGTCAACACCACCTTTAAAACTCGGAGTGAAATACCATAACATGAAATAGCCCAAAGCATTATGGTATCGCAGATGTCTCCTCCCATTTAATTTCTCTGTTATACTGGGGCAGTAATATCAAGTGTATTTTTCAAACTGATTGTGTAGTTCTCAGTTCATACTGAGTAAATATTCTGCTAGAATCAACCTCTTTTAAATAACTAATGAAAAAACATCCTGGTTCTAAATAAAATAAAATTTAAAGGTCCAGAAACGAAGGCTTCAACTTTCTAAGATATCAAACGGTTCTTATAAAGCACAGTCTTGGTGAGTTGGATGTGAGTGAAGGAATGAATTGTTCCCTTTAATCCAGTGTGAGTTTACCGGACAGGAATACAATCGCTGTGGTGAAAAGAGACCTATTGCCAGATATTTGCCTTTGCAAGCAAAGAGGCCCAAGACATCTTCAAAATCCAAACGTCCCTTTCCCTGTCTTTAAAAACCACAATCATACATTTATTTTGTATGACATTTCAAAGCTGTTTAATGATTCTGCTGATTTGAAAAGGCAACTTTTAAATACTAAACAAAAATAGAGAAATACAATTTTCTTTGAATTGTCCAGGCACTATGGGAGAAAACTATTTGGAAAAAGACCCTACCTTCACTAGGATGGAAATACTATGGGCCTCTGACTTATGAGGAAAAAAAATCCATGTAACAATGCCTTATAGGAAATGACTAGGAAATAAATCTCTCTCCCCCTCTTTCTTTTTCTTAAAATAAAGTTCAAGGCAACATTTAAATGAATAATTATTTACCATTCTGTTAAACTCGAGCATGCGTGGCAGGCATCATCTATTAGTACAGATGCTTTTCAGCTTAGAATGGCTCATTAGCTGCTTTGTAGGTTGCACTGCTTAAGATTTAAATTTTAAGATTTAAGATTTAAATCTTAAGATTTAAATTCAGAATCTCTCCTGTTTTGCTGTTACATTTCTGGCAGGCAGCCAGCAGCAGATATGCATAATATTTCACTGTTAGACCTTGCAAACATCATATCCTGCTGTGCTAAAGAAAACATTGTCCCTTACCACATGAAAATAATCCATCACTTTTCAATCAGCACACAAAAAAGCTCTACCTGTTTTTGCCATCAGACTCAAGAAAAATTAATGGCCCCAGTGTGAAAGGTGGACCTTCCATACATGATCCATTAAAGTACAAACTAATCAAAATATATCTAGCAACTGATTTGCTAAGCAAGAGGAAACAAAAGAGATGTAATGAAAAAACTAGGCCCTTCTAAGACCCACACGGGACTGTGTTCTATCAGTATTAACCTTATTTATTTTAAATGTGGACAGACATAAATAAAAGATTCTGAAATGAACCTATTGAATTCAATCGATTCAAGTAGACAGACACTCTGTATTTATCTGGAAAAGATGGTCAAAGATACTTACTGTGGATTGGAGGAAAAATTTTATAATAAAAATACCTTTAAAAAGTAAAAAGACAGGCTATAAATTCTCCCAATGGGTCATTAGACAAAATAATACATTAAAATAAATGTTTTCCTTGGGAATAAAAGTATCAGTATTTTGTCAACTTGTATATGATTTTTTAAAAATCATTTCATGCTTTTGGGCTAGCAACATGACTCTATGGGTAAAAACTGTCCCAATCAAGCCCAAGGACCTGAGACCTATCCCCAAGACCTACACAGGAAAGAGAAAACTGACTCCAGAGGGTTGCCCTCTCACCTCTAGATATGCACCACGGCAAGCATGTGCCTAGAGATACTAAATGAAAATAAATAAAAATGTTAAATAAAATCATTTAGTGCCTTTGGCAATGTTGATGTCATGATTACTTTTGAGGGAGTGAGGTGTGGAAACTTGTTTCAAGGCTGCAAGATTTTTGCAGCAAGAATTTAAACAGAAAGGTAGCCACCATCTTAGAGGAATGCCTACAGCCAAACAGCAATCTATTTTGGAACTTCTTCTGATTAACACTGAAGTCGCTGAGATAGCCTTGTTTCCGCTGGATGTGCAGACGTTCTCCCCGCCTCCCTCACCACTGTGCGTTTTGTATGATCTGTGTCATATAGGTTAATGCGTCTAATAAAAGTACTAATAAAAACAGACATAGTGGGATATGGTTCTTTTATTAAGAAAGTATCTATACTGGTAATTGATTTGGTACTAAAAGCTGGAAACAACCCAGATGTCCTATGACAGAAGAAAGGATACAGAAAATGAAATACTCTGCATTGGGAAGAGAGAACTTGTAGGGCCCATCTCCAGCAGAAAGGCACAGTCAAAACTCTGACCAGTAATTGTTCCTGTTTGAGGCAACTGCAGGGATGAAAATGGAGAAGAGCCTGAGGAAAAGAAGGTCCAGTGACAGGCCTAAAGTGGGATCCAGCTCAAGGGTAGGCCCCAAGACCTGACACTATTACTGAGGCTATGGAGCACTCCCCAAAAATGACATATCATGACTGCCCTCTTGAAAAACCCAGCGAGCAGCTGAAAGAGTCAGATGCAGATATTTGCACCCAACCAATGGACAGAAGCTGCTGACCCCTGTGGTTGAATTAGGGGAAAGCAGGAAGAAGCTGAGGAGGAGGGTGACCCTGTAGGAGGACCAGCAGTCTCAATTAACCTGGACCCTTGAGATCTTTCATATACTGGACCACCAACCAGGCGGCATATACCAGCTGATAATGAGACTCCCAACACATATGCAGCAGAGGACTGCCAGGGCTGGGTTTACTCAGAGAAGATGCACCTAACCCTCAGGAGACTGGAGGCCCCAGGGAGATTAGAGGTCTGGTAGGATGGTGGATGGGGGCTGGGGGTTGGGAAGAAGGTATGGGATGTGGAAAAGTCAGAGGGTGGACTGGGAGAGGAATAAAATCTGGTGTTTATAATTAATTAATTAATTAATTAATTAATTAAACATAAAAGAAAACCTAGGAATTGTAACAGGAAAAAAAGAAATCCTTTCAATATTCTTATCATTACATGTTTTAATAACAACACGGTTTTTAGCTGAAGTTCCAGGTTTTGTTTTTCTTTCTGCTTTCCCCTCTAGTTCTTTTTGATACCCTTCTTAGTCTAGACTCTCAAAAACATAACTATTTAACCTTCTCCCTTCAGATGAGGTCTACTGGAGGCAGGAACAGAGTTGGAAAGTTGAAAAGTTCAGAGTCCACTGGCTTGCATAAAGAAACTGAAGCATGGGACTTTATTATTTTGTTTTTATTTTTATTTTTTTACCCAAGGTCACCCAGTTTGGGATGAAGGCTGGAATCTTCTGAAAATCCAGTTTCATGCATCCTCATGAGTCCCTCTGTTCTTGTCTTTGAAACATCAATTTGCATGTCCACGGCATAAAGATCTGAAAACATAGACACTGATTGTGTGGGCCTGGGCTGGGGGAGAATGTTTGAAACGACACAGAGCGAAGAACTCTCTCAATAACCTTTGACATCTGACCCTGTCTCCTACTGACCTGTGTGAACATGCCAGTCTGGTTCACAGGCACTCACTTGACTAAAATTTGAATCCTCTGAGCTCCCGCAGCTTAGTTATGAATTCATTTTCTTTGCTATTCATTCTTGCTTTAAAATTGGATGTCTTTTTTTTAGTTCCAGATTTAATTCTCGGATTCTTCACAAAGACATCAGTATGACCAAATGTAAAATGATCTTTCTCTCTTCTTAACTTGGCAAGCAAGAACCTACATCTTCAGCAGCATGAAAAATAAATATATAAGTAATAAATTGGCAACAGGGAGTGAGGTCCATTAAGTTAGAGGGCAGATAAAGGAAAATCATGAAATCTATAGAATTATCATATTTTTCTACTGAGGATAGTTTTGTGCCAGTTGAAGAAAATGAGCCATAGTATAATTTGGATTGTCATAATTTTTTAAAAAAATAAATGTTTAGTCAACTATGTTAAGCCATTGTGGGCCACATGATCTCACTGGCCAACACCCAACTCTGCCACTGTAGCAGGGAAAAAGAAACTGAACATATGTAAAAAATGCATATGAAGTGTTTAATAATACTTTATTTCCAAAAAAAAGAGTCAGTATCTAGATTAACTCTGTTTATAGTGGTACTAGTTACGATCGTAGACAGCATCTCAAAGTCCAGGTACAGAGGCTTTACTAAAGCCCAATTATTAGTTTCAGCTTCATCAACTTTGTAATAGAGAGCCAAGGCAGGGAGAAGATGCAGCAAGTAAAGCAAGGAATTGAAGTAAATCTCCATAAATTCATCTTCTAGGGAAATTTTCCATCGTAAGTGTCACTTAGGTACAAAACCAATATTCTTTATTTATTTTTGTGTGTCCAATATTTATTATATAGTGTAAGGTTAGATTTTTTCCAATTGCTCACTGTATTAAAACTTTATTGATGTTTATTTTATTTATTTATTTACTTATTTTTTATAATAAATGAATATGTGGATATTAGCCCAAAAGCTCAAAAAACTCAAGATACAACTCACAGATCACATGAAGCTTAAGAAGAGGGAAGACCAAAGTTTGGATTCTTTGATCCTTATTGGAAAGTGGATCAAAACACCCATGGCTCACAGCCAACTAATAGAATGAACATAGGGTCCCCAGTGGAGCAGCTAGAGAAAGTACCTAAGGAGCTGAAGAGGTTCCTGCAGGAAGAACAATAATATGTACCAACTAGTACTCCCAGAGTTCCCAGGGGCTATACCACCAACCAAAGAGTATACATGGAGGGACCCATGGCTCCAGCTACATATATAGCAGAAGATGACCATTTCAGACATCAATGAGAGGAGAGACCATGGTGCTGTGATGGTTCGATACCCCATAATAGGGGAATGAATGCAAGTCAGGAAATTGGGGAGGTCAGGTGAGCAGGGGGAGGGGGATAGGATAGGGTATTTTCAGAGGGATAACTTGGAAAGGGGATGGATACCATTCGAAATATAAATAAAGCAAATATCTAATAAAAATAAATAAATAAAAATAAGACTTTGTCTTTGGATAACATTATTGGTTAATTATTGAAAGATTTCAGACAGCAAATAATACTACAAGAATATTCACAACTTCATTTTTAATTCTACTATTGTGGCAAGAACCTCTTGTTTTATCTCTTTATGCTTTCATATCTACATATGCATGTATGGTCAGCAGAGATTATGATGCTATAATTTTTTGTTGTTGTTGTTTTTGTTTTTCAAGACAGGGTTTCTCTGTGTAGCCCTGGCTGTCCTAGAACTCACTCTGTAGACCAGGCTGGCCTTGAACTCAGAAATACACCTGCCTCTGCCTCCTGAGTGCTGGGATTACAGGTATGTGCCACCACCGCTTTGCTGATGCTATAATTTCTTTCAGAGTAAAATTCATTCCAAACATTTTCTTTAAAAAAAACCCACACATACAAATCTCAAAAATATTCAGATTTGTTCATTTGTTTTTGAGTAGTTTGAAGAATAATTGGTATTCAGTAGAATATATATTATACATAATAAAGTTAATTAGTTTGGTTAAATGTTCATGCTTACAAAACTATTATCTCCATAATGATAGCAAGCCTGATGACATTCCAAAGTGTCCTCTATAGGCCCCTGTGCTTCTTATACCCCATCTGCATGTAACGCCCACTACTGTTTTAAGTCAGGGCAGATCAGTTTTGTCCGGCTTTCACCAATGGACATAGATATTTTTAAGAGTCTCCACTCAATGTATTCAAATCTTTTGCTTGACAACTAATATTTTATCAGATTGGTATACAAATACTTATTTATGTGCATACTTCTGAGGGACATTTAGGTTTCCAGTTTTCAACTATTGCAAGTAACTCTATGTATATTTGTGTCCAAGTATTTGTACTTATTTGTATTTGTATGCATTCATCATTCACATAAATGGGATGAAATTCTGAATAGCAAAGTAGTTTCAAGTTGGGCATTCTTTGAAAAGTATGTTCTTTTATTGAAAAGGAAGTAAAAACATTTTATGATAAAATTGAAGATTTACATGGAAAATATATTTTTTCATTTTTTATTGGATATATTCTATATTTACATTTCATTTCCCCTTTTCTGGTTCCCTGCCCCCCAAAGGTCCCACATGTCCTTTTCCATCCCCATGTTCCCCCATCCACCCTTTCCCACTTCCCTGTTCTGGTATTCCCTTACATTGATGCTTTGATCCTTTCCAGAACCAGGGTCCACCCCTTCCTTCTTGTTGGACATCATTTTCTATGTGGATTGTGTCTTTGGTGTCCCAAGATTCTAGGCTAATATCCACTTATCAGTGACTGGATACCATAGGTATTCTTTTGAGACTGGGTTACCTCACTTAGTATGATGTTCTCCAGCTCCATCCATTTCTCTAAGAATTTCATGAATTCATTGTTTCTAATGACAGAATAGTACTCCATTGTGTATATATACCACATTTTTTGTATCCATTCTTCCGTTGAGGGACATCTGGGTTCTTTCCAGCTTCTGGCTATTATAAATAAAGCTGCTATGAACATAGTGGAGCATGCATCCTTATTGCATGCTGGGGAATCTTCTGGGTATATGCCGGAAAATATATTTCTGATAAAATAGAAAACATATATAGAAAAAACATGTTAAAATTGACAATTTTCATGGAAAATTCAAGAGTAAAGTGGTAGATATAAAAAACATTGCTAAATTAATTGAAAAAGAACATAAAAACATTTTAGGATAGAATTGAAGATGTCCCTGGAAAATATTTCTCATAAAATTGTAGAAAAATGAAAATTATCATGGAAAATTTTATATAGATATAATAATGGTAAGCATAAAAGTCCTAGTAAGTTGATTGAAAGTGGAGTTATAAACATTTTCTGATAAAGTTAAAGATTTACATGGAAGATATTTCTGAAAAAATTGAAGAAATATATAGAAAAACATGTTAAAATAGAAGACTATCATGGAAAATTATACAGATAAAATGGTAGGCATAAAAATAATTCTAAATTGATTGAAAGTGGAATTATAAACATTTTCACGTAAAATTCAAGAAATATATTTCTGATAAAATTCAAGAAATATATAGAAAAGCTTGTTAAAATTGACTATTTTATGGAAAATTATACAGGTAAAATGGTAGACATACAAAACCTTTCTAAATTAATTAAAGGTGGAATTAAAAATATTTTGTGATAAAATCAGAGATTTACATGAAAAACACTCCTGATGAAATAGAAGAAATATATAGAAAACATGTTAAAATTGAAGATTATCATGAAAAATAATGCTGATAAAATGGTAGATGTAAAAAACATTACTAAATTAATTGAAAGAGGAATTACAGACATTTTCTGATAAAATTGAAGATTTGCATGAGAAATATTTCATTAGTCTATGTCTTTTTATTGGGCAATTGAGTCCACTGATGTTAAGAGATATTAAGGAATAGTGATTGTTGCTTCCTGTTATTTTTGATGTTATTTTTATGTTTGTGTGGGTATCTTCTTTTGGGTTTGTTGTAAGAAGATTACTTTCTTGCTTTTTCTAGGGTGTAGTTTCCCTCCTTGTGTTGGCGTCTTCCATCTATTATCCTTTGTAAGGCTGGATTTGTGGGAAGATATTGTGTAAATTTGGTTTTATCATGGAATGTCTTGGTTTCTCCATGTATGGTGATTGAGAGCTTTGCTGGGTATAGTAGTCTGGGCTGACATTTGTGTTCTCTTACTGTTTGCGTGAGATCTGACCAGGATCTTCTAGCTTTCATCATCCCTGGTGAGAAGTCTGGTGTAATTCTGATAGGTCTGCCTTTATAAGTCACTTGCCCTTTCTCCCTTACTGCTTTTGATATTCTTTCTTTGTTTAGTGCATTTGGTGTTTTGATTATCATGTGCCAGGAGGACTTTCTGGTCTGGTCTAGTCTGTTTGGCATTCTAAAGGCAGGCTTCTTGTATGCTCATGGGCATCTCTTTCTTTAGGTTGGGGAAGTTTCCTTCTACAATTTTTTTGGAGATATTTACTAGCCCTTTAAGTTGGAAATCTTTGCCCTCTTCTATACCTATAATCCTTAAGTTTGGTCTTCTCATTGTGTCTTAGATTTCCTGGATGTTTTGGGTTACCAGCTTTATGCATTTTGCATTTTCTTTGACCTTCTTACAAGATCTGTGCACAGAAGGCTGTGGAGACACCTGGCTTCCTGGTGCAAATGGTGGCAGGAAGACTTTCCATTCCAGCTGCTCCATTGATCGTATGCCCCATGGGCTCCTAGCTGTTTCCCTCCAGAGAGAAGGTGGAGATCTTACCTCCATGCTCAGAAGTGAAAGCACTGCTGCGAGATCATTCTTTCCTGGTGGGCTGTGCACAGAAGGCTGTGGTGTTGACTGGCTCCCTGGTGCCACGATTTAAGCATTTTAAGAAGACACCTAATTTCCCATTGGTGCAGTAGGAATACAAACACCATTTAGGATGCTTTCTTCTCAGCATCATGACAAGTAGCTAGTACATTTGATGTTCATTTAGTCATCCTCATAACTGTGTAGTTGAAATTTTGTGGAACTAAAATGGACATGTTAAAAACGTCATGGCTAAAAAAGCAATATAGCAAAGTGCATTGAGCTTTCTTTCTCTCCTTTCTAGAACTTTAAGATTCAGTCTACTGCAAAACTTCTCTCCATTTAACCATGGTCAAAAAAGTTCATTCACCTTTCCCCTTTGTGTTCTGCAGATAATCATATGCCTTTAAAAGATCTAACAACCCAAATTAGGGCTGACCTAGGGGCAAGGCAAAACTTGGTCCTTGTAATCAATCATATCTGTTTCTCTGAACAATAATGACCCTAAGTACAGGAAGACATCTCCAGTGAGGCCGACTTGTTTCCATAAAGTCCTTAATGGTTCATTGGTAGAAAGGAAATTTTATGTTTGCTTCTGTTGTGCCTAGACTCATCTACTCCATAATTGTTAGGCACAAGTTAGCTTATCAGTGTATGATTATGGTACTATATGAAAACATAAGAATAGTCAACTCAGTAGAGCAGCTGACCTATTGTGAAAATATTGCCTGCAGTGATTAAAGCTAAGGAGCAGAATGGATTGTGTAATATCTAATGTTACAACAGGCCCTTACAAACAGTAAATGTTGGCAGCTGCCTTGGGTTTCATGTATAGCTATTCCTCTCAAACCAAGATAATTCAAAGACTTGAAGAAAAATCAAAGACCTGAAAGAACAAAATTTTAGCAAAAATAATAGAGACAAAATGTTCTCATGTCAGTTCTAGGAGAAAAAAGAAAACAACTATACTGTTGTCAGTACTCTCCAAAGTATGATCACAGTAAACACAATTATCATGAATCCCAAGAACATGTTGCTTCACAGTGAGAGTTACTTTGTCATTCAGTTTTCTGGTTTCATTAAACTTCAACTACCCCAGTATTTTATTCAATTACTGAGAGGTGAGAGTAAGCCTTTCAAATCTGTGACTTCCTTTGGACACATTTCCCACACTTTTATATAATATATGAGAGAAATTGTGCAAATCCCTAGTCAATGTCTACCCTTTAGAAAATGATCCTTAAATTAGAATGAACATTGAGACAGTGAACATCGTGACCTCTAAAGAGACATTTATGAGACTCTCCGTGTGAGCAAAATGATGATCTTGACAAGGGTGATGAAGCTGAAGATGAGGATGAAGTGCTTAATGATGGCGATGATGAAAACAGTGTACTGTTAATGATAATGACCAGGCAACATTCTCGGGGTGTTTATTCTGGGCTGACAATCTGCTAAAGGCTTTGGGTGCATTGTCTCATTTTGTCTGTGCAAAGCCTTGTCAGCTTGGTCCTATTATTATCTCCCTTTTGCAAGGAAGTTCAGTGAAATAAATTACATAGACCGTATGTCACTCTGTAAGCTCTCTTCATTCTACACTTGTCTCTCTGTTACTACAAAAATGGGACTTAGCTCTAATAATTATTATTAACAGAAAAATCGGAGGACAGACAATGTGCAATTTGGTTGGAGGAAGAACTCGATAGCTCTCAGCCTGGATAACAATCAGTTAATGGCGATAGATATCAGGAATACAGGAGAAAGCTCTTGAAGCACAGATCATTATGCAGCAGCTCAGCATGTTTATTAATCATTGTGCACAATTAAAATGCCATTTCATCCCTCTAATTAAAACAAGTCGTTCCCCGAGGCTAGCACCTGAACTAATGAAGCCCGGTTGCCTAAGGATCTCACTCAGGGAAGGGAATTAAACAATGGAGGCAGAGGTATGTTTACTAAGTTGCCCAGACAACATCAAATTGTGTATGACATCATGAACAAGTAGACCAGTAAAGACTGGTCCTAAAGAACCTGGTATGCTTTGCTTTCTGAAGGGGCGACTGGATTTGAGCATTGAAGTGATCCTCGCTTTTTAATTAGTTGGATTCCACCTTTGTCAACCTGTGTGTGTTACAAATAATGTGGGCTGTTTTTTCTTCCTTGGCATGTCAAGCCCATGTCTTTCTGCCCAGAGAAAGGTGTTTCAGGGACTTTGTGTTGTCATCCAGGTTATTAGGAGAGTCTTACAGGTTTCTGAATTGTTTGGACTCTACCAATAAGTCAGTATGGATAAGCCTCAGAGGCACAACTTAAAACAGAGAAAGATAAATTGACTACATAAAAAAAACAAACAAACCAGGATCCAGTCCAGCATTGTTACCTGGACAGGATGGGTAGGGGTACAGTTGTAAGTTCCTTTATCATAAAGCAAGAGGACAGGGATAAACAATGAAAATTTTTTTATAGTCCTAAAATCATATGCTTTGAATGTAAATAATTTTATTATATTCTAATTTCTCTAAAAACTTGGCTGAAGTGTCTAGTTTATTCTTCTTTTATCAGTTCTGTTTGGTTGACCATCATGCCATGTTTGATATGATACTTTGCAAATATCAACTAACCACTCTGTTAAAAACACACAGGCAACATGATTGATTTAAATTTGCAGATTTCATAACGTATAGGTTTTACTATCTGTTCTAAGTATTGGTTACTGAAGAAAGAACTATTTTCTGCGTTACACACCAGGAATGGAGGGCCCAGGCATCTGAGGAGTTGCTTTTCTTCAAGCTACCAGCTCAGTCCTCTGCAATTCAGTGCTTGAAAGGCATTGCTTTGCACTGCTGTCCACAGTGACAGCGAGTGCTTTCTTTCCTCCCTGTGTTATTCTTGCGGTCCTTGAGATGTGCTTGTATGCCAGGAAAACAACTTACCCTCAAAGTGTGAAATGGACATGAGTGTTCTGTTGATGAGACAACATACACAAGAATCTGATTGTGCTTTAGACTCTTTTATAAGTAAATCACATAGCTGTTTATTGTAAGCAGCAATGGTAAAATGAGTTTCCCAGACCTGAAACATGTGAGGAACTCAGATTGGCTTAAGTAAAAATATTAGTTAAGAAGTGCTAGCACTCCTCCCCATCTTCACTATTATCTCTAAGCCCTAGGTGCAGGAGTTGTGTGGGGAAATATCTCTTTTCTTCAGACAAAGAACAATAAGCAACTAAGGGATGCTGAAATCTGGAGAAGTACTCTTTCCTAGGGATGAGGTGCTTGTCTAATACCAAGTAGATAGCCCTGAACACATACCTTCAAGTAATTTTATATGACCTGAACAGGTTGTAATTATGCATTTAGGGATATAGAAACACACAGTATGTACATATGTAGCATCGGTTAAATTAAGAGACCATCAATTTAAGAGAGAGCAAGGGTACACTTGGAGGGAGGAAAGAGATGGGGAAACAATGCAATTATATTTTAACTTCAAAAATTGAAAAAAGATTCCAGTACTTCCACAGGAAGCCAGTGCCTCTCTCTTGCTTCTCTCTGGCAACTGAAAAAAGGACAGTCACTACACACAAGTATAGCTGTTCTCTTGTCATGATAGAGCCAACAGTATATGTGTGTCAGGGCATGGTGTCTTCACTTTGGCATGCAGACATGCCAGAATCAAATATGGTTATTTTATCTCTTAGCTTCCTGCTTTCCATCTCAATAACAAAGCACATGATTCCCATGTCTTTATTTAAAACAAAGTTGAAAGGCAATCATGATGTGGTAGTAAGCTGACTAATAGAAAGCAAGAAGAAAAATATTAGAACTTTAATTTTTTTAATAGTATCTGTTCTGTGGTTTGGGCCAGGAGTCTCTTGGTAATTGTAGATTCTAAACTCTGGTTATAAAGACTAAGATTTTCAGATTGCCCTGTGATTGGGCAATAGTTCATGCTAATACTAAACCTTCTTTTTCCAACTGAAGCTCAGTTTTTCTTTGTATGTCATTGTATGAAGTAAGACTCAGTCAATAAGACATCCAGAAACCAGCAGAGAGCAGCCAATAACTCAGATCCAGTGGCATGATAATTGGGTTTCCTAAGCCTATTTTTGGTATTAGAACAAGTTAATCAACCATAAAACACAAACTCATCAGAATCTAAGGTCTGATTCAATTAACTTCTGGCCTCAAACACTTAAGTGATTTTCTCCCCAAATTACTATATCATATTTTGCCAAGAAATAAAGGATTGTGTGGGATAGGAAATTGCAAAAAGAGAGTGAGAGCCATTTCTTCTAAACGGCATTGCTTTATCCACAATTCTTATTTTTAATAGAAATGAAAACAAAGCTTTTTTTTCTTATTTACAAGGAAATAGATACAATTGTGAACTTTCAAGCCCAGCAGAATTGAAATTTTATAGTCTCTCATTGTTGTGAAAATTTCCAAATAGGGCAGGCTAATCTGACCAGCTAGGGATTCAGCTGTCTCTGCCTCCCCATCCCAGGATCACTTGTGTATAATACCCCTCTCAGCATCTGTGCAAGATTCTTGTAGTTCCTTACGTCTTTGTATGAGGAAAGTACTTTACTGGCTGATCTACTTTCCTAGCACTGATTTATAACTTCTTTTTTAATTCAATATATTCTTTATTTGCATTTCAAATGATTTCCCCTTCCCTGGATCCCTGCTCCCCAAAAGTCCCATAAGCCCTCTTTCTTCCCACTGTTCCCCCATCCACACCTTCCCACTTCCCTGTTCTGTTATTTCCCTACACTGCTGCACTGAGCCTTTCCAGAACCAGGGGCCACTCCTCCCTTCTTCTTGGACATCATTTGATATGTGGATTGTGTCTTGGGTATTCCAAGTTTCTAGGCTAATATCCTCTTTTCAGTGAGTGCATACCATGAGTGTTCTTTTGAGACTGGGTCACCTTACTTAGGATGATGTTCTCCAGCTCCATACATTTGTCTAAGAATTTCATGAGTCCATTGTTTCTAATGGCTGAATAGTACTCCATTGTGTATATATACCACAAATTTTTTGTATCCATTCCTCCTTTGAGGGACATCTGGGTTCTTTCCAGCTTCTGGCTATTATAAATAGGGCTGCTATGAACATAGTAGAGCATGTATCCTTATTACATGCTGGAGAATCCTCTGGGTATATGCCCAGGAGTGGTATAGCAGGGTCCTCCAGAAGTGTCGTGCCCAGTTTTCTGAGGAACCACTAGACTGATTCCAGAACGGTTGTACCAGTTTGCAATCCCACCAGCAGTGGAGGAGTGTTCCTCCTTCTCCACATCCTCGCCAATACCTACTGTCTCCTTAGTTTTTAATCTTAGCCATTCTGACTGGTGTGAGGTGAAATCTCAGGGTTGTTTTGATTTGCATTTCCCTAATGACTAATGATGTTGAACATTTCTTAAGGTGCTTCTCACCATCTGAAGTTCTTCAGGTGAAAAGTCTTTGTTTAGCTCTGTACCCCATTTTTAAATAGGGTTATTTGGTTTTCTGGGGTCTAAATTCTTGAATTCTTTGTATATATTGGATACTAGCCCTCTGTCAGATGTAGGGTTGATGAAGATCTTTTCCCAATTTGTTGGTTGCTGATATGTCCCTTTGACGGTGTTCTTTGCCTTACAGAAACTTTGTAATTTTATGAGGTCCCATTTGTCAATTCTTGGTCTTAGAGCATAAACTAGTGGTGGTCTGTTCAGGAGCTTTCCTCCTGTGCTGATGTCCTCAAGGGTCTTCCCCAGTTTCTTTTCTATTAATTTTAGTGTGTCTGGTTTTATGTGGAGGTCCTTGATCCACTTGGAGTTGAGCTTAGTACAAGGAGATAAGAATGGATCAATTTGCATTCTTCTGCATGCTGACCTCCAATTGAACCAGCACCATTTGTTGAAGAAGCTATCTTTTTTCCACTGGATGGTTTCAGCTCCTTTGTCAGAGATCAAGTGACCATAGGTGTGTGGGTTCATTTCTGGGTCTTCAATCCTATTCCATTGATCCACCTGCCTATCACTGTACCAATACCATGCAGTTTTTAACACTATTGCTCTGTTAACATTCCTTTTGTTGTTGTAGTGATAGACTCATAGTGAGCCAGGCACGTCTACTAATCTCAAAATCATAGGCACATCTTTAGAATTTCTGGATGTAGGTCTTGGACATAAGACAAGAACTTATGAGATGTATAACTGCTGTGGTAAAAGAAAAGATGGTCTCCATTTCACAGAATACATGGTTAACTATCTCATATATAAAGATTGGGGTATAGCTCGGTGGTAGGATGCAAAAACTTCTGTTTTGCAGTCCCAACATCAAAAACAAAAGTCCCATTCACCTGTGTGATAAGTTGTATAATTTCTCTAATTCACAAGTTCTAGTTGTAAAATGGGGGTAAAATATTGGCATGGAAAAAAACAGTAAAAATCACCTCTCCCATTTCCCAAATCATTGCTGCATTCTGGACTATGTTCTCTTAACTTTAAAGATAGCAAAAAAGATGTTACTTTCTGGAGTAGGGGTTAAGCAATTTAAGGAAAGTAAAAACTAGCTCACTATTTTGAGATGCAAGTCAAGGTGTCTGGACATAAATAACTGACTTCAAAATGGAAGATGGAATCTCTGGTGAAAGATACAGACAGTCCTACACTGATTGTGGAGGTTGTCAAAGAATGGACTGACTGTGCTTGTCTAGGTACCAGAGGATAATCCATTGGATATGGCAAATATGCCAATTCATTCAAGAATTTTTCCCAAAATAGATTTTAAATCAAGAACCTATACTGTTTCTGCTACTAGAGTAAAATATTCATGGGCTATCTGGGAAAACACACAACTCACACATGTAAATGAGAACACATGCTTGGTGCTAGTAACATTAATTAATACAACATTTTGAGAACAGAGAAATGAATACTAGAAGAGTTTGCAAAGCCCTATGGATCAGTAGACACATTATGAAGGGTCCTTTGGTCTAAATTAAACAAGAAATAGAAGTTTGTAAAAGTAAATGTTCAGGACAAGATAATTCCAAATAAAGGGATGTAGAAAATATACAGGCACAATTATAAAGGTTTCATGAATAAAGGGAACAATATAACTTCAGTAACCAGGCAAGAGGGATAGATGGTAAGAAGGTCCAGAGTTGTAAGTGTTCTTCACATGCTAATTCTGATGCATTATGTAGGAACTGAACAGCTCTCAGAGGGTTCCTGAAGTACTGGATGAGCCTGATCTTTATTTTTATGGAAAATAATTCTAAATTAAAAATTATTATTATCATTTTATTATTGTGTGTGATAGAGGTAGGAGCCAGTGCCAGGGTCGGTGTTGGGAGGTCAGAGGACAATTCTCTGGAGTTTGTTCTCTCCTTCTGCGTTTACAGGGGTGAAATGAAAACTTCTGGTTTCTTTGGAATGTCAGTTATATGAAGTGATGGTTTGCTAGGGCACACAGGTGATGTACATTTTGCTAAAACAGACACATGAAAGAATGTTTCACTGAAGCAGACACCCGTGGAAGGATTTCTTGCTAAAGCTGAGTCAGAATACCCATGGAAGGACACATGATGTTTGGAGGGAGGATGAATGGGACTTAAGGACCTGTGTCGGTGGGCTTGCATAGCTAGCTTTTCAACACTTAGTTGGTCTCGAGTCTTGGTCTTCACTGATCTTCATGTTGTTGAAAGAGTCATGGCAGAGAAATTCTCCTGGCATCCCCGTTGGTCCTGGTTGCTTTTGCTGAATGTGATGATTCAGAAGAGACCTTTTTGTTTCTGCTGGGCTGTGCAACCATTGCTGATTCATGTTTGCTATTCTGATACTACTGAACTGAACTGTTGATATTCTGACAACAAAGATTGAATTTGCTCCAAAGAACTATTTCTAAACAGCTCCACTTCTCCTGTATCCTAGTAACCTTTATTTTCCATTATCTTTGGTGGGTGTTGGGCTAAAAGGGAAGTTAAAGCATTTAAGTACCCTTATTAAAAGTAGGTTTTGAAAAATCAAAGCCTACACACAGGTCTAGGGTTTAAATGCTGACTCCCACACTTGTGCATTATGCACCCTTACCTGCTGAGCCATTTTGCTAACTTAAAGAAAATAGAGAGCAGATTGGAGGAAGAATAGACTAAGACTCAGCCCCAAGTGTATCATGGAGTTTATTGACATGGTAAGTACTTCTAACAACATTTTAAGGATGAGGAATAGGCAAAGGATATGTTGAGATCTACAAATATAATTAACTCTGTGTCATTTCTATTTTACAGACTTTTCTTCATTAAGCACTGTATCTGATCTTTGGACAATTCTGTGAAATAAATGCTATTAAATTATATATCGTCACATTTTATAGGCGAGGAGAGTGAAATCTGGAAAGTGAAAGACTTACCATTTTCTAATTTCTAAATATAATTCTGGATTTTACTCACACCTTTAATCCCTAAAATTATTGCTTTCTTTTAACTGTAAGTATTCCTAGAAATCAACTGAGTTTGCAGCTGAATATAGAAATCATATAGTTCCAAAAACACTTATAAAAACATTCCTGACTGAGTCACCTGCAGTCAGGTGCAGTCCAGGCTGGCCTCCTGCTCAGGTAGAAATCTAGCATATGTTGGCCAGCCAGTCAAATGTATCTATCGGTGAATACTGTGCTCAGTGAGAGACTTCTCTCAAAAAGTAAGGGGGAATTCTGGCTAAGGTCATCCCAACTGAGTCCTGGGAGCCTCTCATATCCCAGGTCTCTAGAACTTTCTAGAGGTTCCCTACAGCTCATCCCACCTCAGCTACATATTTTCATTCATTTTTTTCTGGCCCTTGGGGCTTCTCTCCTGTCTCCCCCCAAACTTCATCCTACCCCTTCTCCCTCCCCCTCCCCTCACCCACCTTTGTTCCCCCTCTCTCTGCCTCCCACTATTTTTGTTCCCTCTTCTAAGTGGGATTGAAACATCTTCCTTTGGGCCTTCCTTCTTGTTAAACTTACAGTCTGGGTCTGAGGGTTGTAACATGCGTATTCTGAACTCTTGGAGGGGGGACCTGGAAGGGGGACAACATTTGGAATGTAAATAAATAAAACAATTTAAAAATAAGGAGGAAGTAATCAAAGAGGTCATCAGATGTTGATACTTGCCCTTCATATGTATATGTACCCATCTACATATGTAGACATATACACAATACATACCACACATCATTTTTTTAAATGAACTACCATAAAAGAATGATTATTGTTCCTTTATGGTAATCACTGTTGCTCTTTCATTTCACAATGTCTGGACTTGTAATATAAAAACACATAGCCAGAGCTTAAAAAAATAATAATTAAGCATTTGATGCTATTGAGGAGTGATGGATGTAATTTCATAATAAAGTTAAGTTGTTAGTGAAAAAATAAATGAGGGCAGGGAGGAGTTAAGGAGAAATGTTAGGTCTCTACTCTGCAAAATAGGAAGGGAGACAAGCCCTGAGGAGTCCATAGGCTCCTGAAGGAATCAAAGTAAAAGACAAGTCAGAACTACTGGCAAGAAGAACACAGTAGACTCACTAAAGTATGACCTCAGCATAATAAAGAGCAGCTCTTACTGCAGCAGCCTCATAACATTTCTGCTGTGTAGAACTTGTACAGTGAAAAGGAGGCAGCCAGACTCAAGAGGCTTAACAGAATGGCACAATGTGTGTTCACCTAAGCGATGGAAAGGTGAGCTGGGAGCTAACTTCTAG